>JACEHZ010000186.1:0-708860 GCA_017893485.1 Hemerocallis citrina
CCCCCCCCCCCCCCCCCCCCCCCCCCCCCCCCCCCCCCCCCCCCCCCCCCCCCCCCCCCAAACTTAAAAACTCATTATTACTTTATTACTATCTCTTTTCTCTCTTCACTTTTTCATATTTCTCTCTTTCTCTCCCTCCCTATCCCAACCTTTCTTTCTTTATTTAGAAATTTAGATTTAAGATTTCAGGTTTGTAAATTTTTAGAATTTTTATGTTTTTTTATTGCACATGTTATATTGAAAATAACAAATATCTTTACAACAGTTAAATTTCATCATTTTCCACACTTAAAGTTCTAAGAAGTTAGATTTTACACCCCCATTTATAATTATTTTTCAACATATACTAATGAAAATATGGACTTTTATTTACAACTAATTATTGTCATATTATTCAAACTTGAGCTACATAATTGTTGTTTTACTATTTACAGAGCTTTTCGTGTTTTGTATCGTTCCGAAGACGTGCCGTAGGCACGTGCCCACGGGCAAATCTAGTATATATAATAAAATACAAGGTAATTTGAAAAAGAAAAAAAAAAGCTATCACGTGGTTCCCCTTCAATTGAAACAAAATTAAAGATTCCGATTCACTCTCCCAAAACATATTTTTTCCCCAAAAAAGTTTTCCCGCCAAAACCAAATATTTTCCCCCAAAAATAGAAAAACCTCATTACTTTATTACTATCTCTCTCTTCTCTCTTCACTTTTTTCATATTTCTCTCTCTCTCTCTCCCTCCCCCCCCTCTCTCTCATTCTCTCTCTATTTATTCAAAAATTTAGATTTTTGGATTTTAGGTTTGTAATTTTTCAGATTTTTTATGTTTTTTTATTGCTCATATTACATTGAAAATATCAAATATCTCATCAACAGTTAAATTTTATTACTTTCCACCCTCAAAATTCTAAGAAGTTGGATTTTATACATCAAGTTATAAAAAAAATTTCAACATACACTAATGGAAACATAGACTTTTATTTACAACTAATTATTGTCATACTATTCAAACTTGAGCAACACACCATAATCGATATATCAAATATGTAAGTAATCAAATCAAATGATGATAGATAAGAGAATGATTCATATTAGGGTTAGGATTTGTTCAAGTAGCGAAACCTCTATGGAAAGTGGAGATCTTGATGTAGGTGGCAGCTCTTGAAGCCCATAACATCCTTGAAGCCATGATCAAAATGTTTCCACTTTGTTTTTTTTTTTTTTTTTTTTAAACTTTGTTGTTTTGGTTGCTCAGTATTATAGAGTTATTACAATTTTCAAGCTAAATATTACCAAACTTAAGAAAATAAGACATTAAAAAGCATACCAATAGATTTTGTGGCTTCATATCTCTATGAAAAATGCCCAGAACTGTATGAATGTAAGTTATCCTTTCAAATATCTACAAGAAAAGCATCAAAAACTGTTACCCATGCAATCCCATGAAAACCATTAATCTCAAATATGACAAGACAACACAAACAGACCTGATACATGTAGAGCTTCACATAGAGAAGTGGCATCGCTGGCCCACATTACTATAATGCTTCAAAATACGATAAACCATTTTTGGAACATACTCCGTCAACTAATTCAGAAAAATCTCATCTCTACTTGTTGTCGAAAAGAAGTAATGATTCAACGCAATCACATTCTAATGATCCATCGATCGCATCAGCTGCAGCTCATGGTTCTTGTACCACCTATCTTCCATCACCTTCTTTTTCGCAACCATCTCCCCCATTTCCAGACATTTCGCCTAAAAACAAAAGCAAAGCAACCATGCATTTGCAAAGGAGAAAATTTGTACAAAATTTAAATTGTAACAACAATTATACTTGAAACACAATGCCGAAGGAGCTTGTTTCGGTGACCTGCTCGGCCATGTAGCTAATCGTCTGCATAAAAGTTAGTTTCAAAACCCCAAAATTATAATGAAATGGCATGTTGCGAAACCTCAAGATTGAAATTTTTACATGTTTTGGTTCACCCTTTTCCCCCAATTTTAGTGGAGATGATGTGGTAAGGATCATTCCCCTCCGTCACAGAAGCTTCCTGAATTCAATTACAGACAAAAAATACAACTTTCCTAAACCAGCCCAAATCCCTAGATCGACCAAAATCTCAACATTTTAAATTCTAACAAAAAAAGGAAAGATCTTGCACCTAAGTGTTGAATATGATGAAGACTGATTTGAAGCGAAGATGGCAGCGTTGGAGGAGAGGAGCGCCGTGTCGGAGGGATGCGATAGTGTCGGAGGGAGGCGGGATCGAACTAGAGCGGGGAAGGTTAGAGGCGGGACTGGATTAGAGTGGGTGGGTTGGTGGGGGGGTGCGGGAGGCGGCGGGAGTGCAGCATAAGGGGGAAGGGGCGGCATGAGTGCAGCATGCGGAGTGTGGAGTGAGGGTTCGGTGAGCGTCTTGAGGGAGGCAATCGACGTATATTCCATTGCAAATGTGTCTTTTTGCACATTCGCATTGCAAACTCCTCTCTCAGCCGTTAAATCGACTTAATCAAAATCCAATGGCCCCTGCCAATCTCCTTCCCTCTTAACTTAAAGTGGAGGGGTATTTTGGAGTTTTCACCCCATTATTCCCCTTCACCTCATTCTCCATCTCTCTCTCAAACTCTCTCCTTCTTCCCTGTTGGCTCTCTCTCACTCCCGACCGAAACCCAAAACCCAACACCCAAAATGTCATGCCCCGCTTCCCAAAATACGAGTCCGTGACGAAGGCCCAGCGAATGATATTAACATCATCCATGAGTTGTACCAGTCTTAACTCAACTATATGAAAAATGAATAATCACAACCACGCAGATAAATATAATCACATAAATAACAATTGAAATTAAGCATTCAATAGTTCAACATAATAACCAGTAGTTGAGAAAATAAACAACAGTTACGGGTCTACGAACCCGGGGTACAAAGTTCAATCAAATGGATAATAATGCGATAAAGAAAAACATAGAAGGAGATAATTTATTGTGAAGCAAGCTCCTGCTCCAAACCTAGAAAAACTGCTCACCAATGCTTCCTGGCAGATCTCCTTATTCACTTGAGCTGGATCAACTAAAGTGAAAAAAAAAATGTCCTTAGAGCAAGTATGGACAGCAAGTAGTGAAAAGCAAAGAGTAAGGGAACATGGTACATCAAAGAGTATGAAGCAAGATCAAAGTCCAAAAACAATAATAATGTCCATAAGCAATGGTCAAGTGTACAAGTGTCAACTTAGGTTTATAAGCATGTTGTTTTTCCTATCTAGTGCACGTACTGTTGCGTCCCATACCAGAGGTTCGGTGCACGAAAACAGTGAACGTTTTAGACATAGTGATGGGATCTACAGAGCGTGTACTCGGTGTAACAAGATAACACGATAACAAGATAATAAGATAACAAGTTCACAAGTTCACAAGTTAACAAGTTCACAAGTTCGCAAGTAATTCTCCACCTTCCATGTCAATATTCCATGTAAACAAGAAGGGCCCTACCGAGTACATTTTCTGATATTATCCACTACTAAGTCAACCCTTACTAACTCCGGCTTGTTTAATTTTTTATTATTTCATTCATGGATATGCAAGTGTATGTAAGAGTGTCAAGGAGACGATAGAGGTGCAACAAAATGATACAATGCATGATAAACTGCAAATAATATAAATCTGAAAAGAACAGACACAGCAGCACTAACACAACAGTAACTTATAAACCACAACTCGGAATTCGATTCCGCAAAAAGTGAAAGTGAACTAGACATCCGGGGCTACAATTTATGTTTAGCAAGTTTTTATTAATTCTGACAGTAACTAGGTCAAACATCCTAATCTTTATAGGTTAGCTGTTCTAGCAACAACTTATAGTCAAAATTTAATGGGTGAAAACTAGGCATAAAATCAAAATGAAAATCTACAAAAATTAGGAATGGATCCTAAGTATGTCTACTAAATTTCTGGAGAGTTTCATGGCATTATAATACTGTTATCATGGTGTTTCAACTGAAATTTGTGTCGGTGTTATATTAAATTGCGATCTGAAAAGTACAGATCAGTAGTGACCAAAACTGTGATATCTCACAGCTCACAGATCGGAATCTAGATCCGTCAATTAGTCTGGAAACTAGATTCATTAGGCTACAATTCTCTTTTATATTGTTTTGACTGGTTCCTATTGTAACTGGGTCGAAACCTCAGTACAAAACAGAAAAGGCAGCAAGGATTAACAAAATCATCATATATAATTGTCAAAGTGAATAATCAACTTGTTCTTATTATCATGAATGCATTAACATCAAGGTACAGCAAGTTGAAATGAACTTCTACTGCATATAAAGCAAGATTATAATGTCACGATGCAATTCTTGAGATCTCAATCAATCAACATGTGTTCATATCATGGTATATTTCTCATATGCAAGTTCTAGTTAATTTGTTCATGTCGTGTGTGCATGTATGTTTGGGTTTGAATCAATGGGTATTGACACGAGTTAAGGATATTTCGGGTTAGCTCGTGTAAAATCTAGATATCCCCAACGGAAAGTATACAAAGCAAAGTTAAGACAATCAAAGTGGAACTACTTGCGAAAGAGGTCAAAAATCTTGAACTAGAAAATAAACCAAGTTCAAGTGGACTTGCCTTTTGTACATGATTCGAATATGCAAAAAGGAATAACAGGATCAGAATCCCAGGTGACGCTCCAAAAATACGTGCGAGACGCGGCAAAACACCAAACAGAAAAAGACCCAAACAGCAACCACAGCAAGAGCAGCACACACACACACAGCGGATCGAGGGCAAACAACACACACCAATCCAGATCCCCTGTGCCCAAAACACCAAACACCAAAATGGGCCAATCGGATCTCGTCTTCAACCTCTCAAAAGAGAGAGAGAGAGAAAGAGAGAGAAAGAGAAAGAAAGAGAACGGCAGGACTCGGCGATGCTTGGGAGGCGCGACACCACGGCGGCGACGACTGTGAAGATGACGACATTGCGGTCGGGAAGCGACGGCAACGACGAGAGCAACTGCGACGTGAGCGAACTCCGAACTCAGTTTCGCTTGAAACAGGGGAATGACGAACGACCGGGATGCTAGCTCTGAGCAGCGATGTCGAGGACTGGGGGATCTCCGGCGCTTGCAAAGGTGAGCGGGGCGAAGTCGAGGGATTCGGCAATGGGTTGATGGGTTCGATTGAGTTGGGTTCGGCAATGGGGAAGGTTGAAGGTGACGAGGATGGGAAAAAGGTGGCGAGGCGGAGGAGATGGCGACGATGGGTTCAACCGTGAGGCGAAGGTGGGTTCGGCAATGGGGAGAGAGCGAGGGGTCGACGAGGAGGCAAGGGGTGATGGGTTTCGGTCGAGGGGTGAAACAGGGAGAGGGCGGCTCGACGAAGGGGGTGTTCGGAGGTAAGGGATGACGAGGAGATTGAGATGACGTCAATGGAGGTGGTGGTGGTCGGAGTTGGCGACGGGAGATGGCAAAGGCGATGGGTTTGTTTGTTTGGCGGTTGAAGATGAAACAAGGAGAGAGAGAGAGTGGGAAAGTTGGGTTATTTAATAATAAATTAATAAGAGTGAATCATGAGAAGTTAAGGATAAAGAAGATTGAGGGGGAGGAGATCTGGGTTAGTTGTGAGGGGTATGTGGGTTTGGGTAGACTAGGATTTGGGTTCAGGATCCAATAAGAAGATGAGTTTGAGTAGACAATAGTATGGGCTTGCAAATGGATTGGGCTAACAAAAGATAACAATAACACTAGAAAAAAATAAATTGAAACAGAAGGCCCACAACAAGACCAAGACCCAAAATACAATAAAATAGAAAAGAGAACACCACCAAAATACAGGAAAAATCCGTACAATCGGAAACAGGGGTTACAAAAAACCTCCCCTGACCTCTGGCTCATCTTCCTCCAACTCCCGATCGACTATCTCTCTCTTACACACTCTTTCTCACTCTCCCTGCTCTTTTTCTCTCTCTCTCATTCTCGAACCCATCGAAACCCGAACACCTAAAAACCCCCAACTCTAAACCCCTCCCCAGACCTCCAATGTATCCTCCTCCTCCTCCCGACCAATAACAACAATTTTGATACTCTCTCTCACTCTCTCACTCTCTTTCACTCTCCCTACTCTCTCCCTCTCTCTCCTTCCCGGACCCACCGAAACCCGAACACCCCAAAACCCCCTACTCCAAACCCGATAGCCTCCTCCTCCTCCTCCTTGTTCAACCTGATAATGATAAGCCATCATGCTCTCCTCCTCCTCCTTCTATCGCTAACAGCCTGAAGACTCCCCGGTCTTCATCTAATATTTGAAACCCTATCGGGAACTCGAAATTCGTACACATTGCCGATCACACATTCTCCACCGTACAAATTTGGATTATGCAAGGTATTCAAAATTCCTTGCTTCGTTATTATAGTTATGTAGATTAAATTATTTTTTTAATTTTTGAATTTTTTTTGTGACGTGTTTTTTGATGATTGTAAACTATAAATTATAGATGTAGTTGTTGTTGTTCGCTCAAATTGTATATGTTCGCTCAATTTTATCATGTAGTCGTAGTTTTTATTGTTCGATAGTAGTAATACCGCATAAACGACAAAAAAATACGAAACTTTGCGAGTAGGTCGAATTCACCACACATAAGACAATGCACGACCGTGTATCGTTTTCATTCACGAAAAACCAAAACAAAGCGATACATGGCCGTATCTAGCAAACCTTGAGTCAAAACCCACTTCCTGAAGTTGCACTAGTTTGTGTGTGGTGAATCTGACCTACTCGCACAGTTTTGGAATTTTTGGTTGTCATCTGTGTAGTTTACTAATATCGAACAACAACATACGTGATTATTCGAAGAAATATATAGCATGTTTTGTGTAAAACCGCACAAAAGACAACCAAAAATGTTGAAACTTTGTGAGTAGGTCGGATTCACCACACACAAAATATTGCAACTTCTAGAAGTGGGTTTTGATTCATGTTTTGCGAGATATGGCCTTGTATCGCATTCATTCCTGAAAAACCAAAATAAAGCGATACACGGTTGTATCTCACAAACCCACTTACAGAAGTAGCACTATTTTGTGTGTGGCGAATCTGACTTACTCATAAAGTTTGAAATTTTTGGTGGTCGTTTGGGCGGTTTTACCAATATTGAACAACAATATACGTGATTATTCGAATAAATATGTTGCGTGTTTTGTGTAAAACCGCACAAACGGCAACCAAAAATTCTGAAACTTTGCGAGTAGGTCGGATTCACCATATACAAGCTAACACAACTTCTATAAGTGAGTTTGGTTTCCAAGATACGGCCGTGTATCGCTTTCATTTGGTTTTTCGTGAATGAAAGTGATACACGGCCGTATCGCGCAAACCGTGAGTCGAAACTCACTTCTAAAAGTTGAGTTGGTTTGTGTGTCGTGAATCTGACCTAGTCGCAAAGTTTAGGAATTTTTTCCCCGTTTGTGTGATTTTCTCATGTATCTCAAACAACAACAACTACAATTTGTTATATTTTGAGTACGCTACGTGAAAAAACCGCACAAACGGCAATCAAAAATTTTAAAATTTTGCAAGTAGGTCGGATTCACCACACACAAGCCAATACATTTTCTAGAAGTGATTTTTGACTCACGGTTTTATAGATACGGCCGTGTATCGCATTCATTCACAAAAAACCAAATGAAAGCGATACACGGCCTATCTTACAAACCGTAAGTCGAAAGTCATTTCTAGAAGTTGTGTTAGCTTGTGTGGGGTGAATCTGAACTACTCGCAAAGTTTCAAAAATTTTGGCACTTTGTGCAGTTATCTCACGTATCTTGTTTCATATATATATATATATATATATATATATATATATATATGAAAAGTGTATTGAGAAATATTTTATTATTTTTGATAGAGAAATGGTCAGAACGAGGGGATCCAGAATGTCTTCTGGTAGTGGTAGGGGCCAAGCATCCCTACATGGGAAACCTTCCACATAAGTAAGAGGATTATTAGTTTTAGTTGTGAACTTTGTATACGTAATATTGTATGTATACTAATAACATTTTAAACATTGATGTAGGTTGGTGGCCGAGCATCCTCTTCCGCCGAGGCTGATGCATCATCTTCGGGGGAAGTCGCGGTCCAGGCCTTTAGACTCGAGCCCACTCACTTTGTAAGATCGCCTTAGATCAGAAGAAGTGTGGAAAGGGACAACGAAGATGTGTAATTTCCATACGTACGCAACATTGTCGATGCACCCGCGTACCAACGAGTAGTTAGTCCAAGACGGTTTCTATGGAGTTGGTTTGATGGGTAATGTGAAATTTGATCAAGCACTGCTTTCATCCCTTGTCGAGCGATGGAGGCTAGGAGACAAATACCTTCCATATACCGGTGGGAAAGATGACGGTGACATTGTAAGATATTGCCATAATTTTTGGCCTTCCAATAGATGAGATGACTGTGACAGGAAGTATGAACTTTGAGAAATTTAATCTTGTTCATGATCTCCTTGGTGTAGAGTTAGAAGATGAGGATAAGGAAGATGAAGATATTTTTTACGGGCAATCAATCCGAATTTTATGGTTGAAGAACCATTTTGAAAATTCCTTGACCAATGAATTGAGCGACCATGACGTGCAGTGCTACACTAGGGCTTACATTTTAACTATCTTGGAGGTGTTCACTTACCAAACTCCACCGATGATACCGTCCCACTGATGTATCTACGGTTTCTCACCGACCTAAGCATGGTGGGTCGGTACTATTGGGGAAGTTGTGCATTAGCTACCTTGTACAAGACTTTGTGTGCATGTGCATTAGATGGAGATGAGATGACGGGTGGATGGTCTTGTTATAGATTTGATCATGGGAACGTTTACACGTGGGTCATCCCCGTATTATGAAATTAATGGATGGTTGGGTGGCCGATGCACCGATCCCTGAATTGTTAGCACCTTTAGGAGTGCATTGGGCTCGTAGTCACAGCTATAAAGATAACCCATGTAGTGTATTAACATACTATAGAGACAAACTCGACCAGCTACAAGATGAGTTGGTAATTTGGGAGCTATATACCCCTGATCGCATGCAAAGACTACCACAACGTGTACGGCTGGTTCACAGCTATGGTTGACGAGAGTTGCACTCGTCAACTTTGGCGTGGTGGAGCATTACTTCCCAGATAGAGTCCTTCACCAATTCGGGATGCAGCAAAGCATTCCCGTCAATCGCTCGTACGACTTTAAGTTACACTTTGTTAGAGGGATGGGTCGTATGCCCAATCATGACTGGGCAGAATTCCACTGTGCTTATTTGGCATTGTGGAATGAGCGGCAGTTTCACTTGGTACTTGAAGATGTCAAGAGATATGATAACAAGGCACATGAACTCTACATGACATGGTACCAGATAATAACATGTTTGTACATATCTCTGAAAATTAACGTACCAGCCGGGATTCAAGTACCAATTCCGGTGAAAGAGATTGAACCACCGCCGACACATTGTTTGTCACAACTCATGTACCAACTGAATGCATCATCATATCTGTTAAGATTATTGGATGAGAATAATTCTTTATTGATTGATTTTTGAATAAACTGAATACAATATGGCTCATACATATAGGAGAGAATAGAAGACTAAACTGATACATAACTAATATAGGACTAAACTAATATATCATCTAACATCCCCTTCTCAAACTCAAGTTGGTTCAAGCAACAAGAATTTGGAATACTGACGATGCTAATGTAGAAGGAACGACAAACTATGGTACAATGACGGCGCTTGATGGCGCATGTGACGGAACAGAAAAGTAGAGTGTTGCAAAAGGAAGTAGTGGTGGCGCACTGTTGAGATCTCACCCCGAACAGTGGCGGGATCTCCATATCCCGATCTGTGATAGGATCTCACTCCTGACTTGAGACATAGTCGATGATGGGATCTCACCCCTGAACTGAGAAATAGACTGATGGGATCTCATCCCTAACTTGAGAATGGTCGATGATAGGATCTTATCCCTGACTTGAGAATTTTCGATGATGGGATCTCACCCCGGACTTGAGAATTATCGATGTGGTGGGATATCATCCCGGAACTGAGAACTGGATGCTGATAACACCCCCTCTCAAACTCATGATCGATCAACCGGAGTGAGTTGATGATTTGGATGTAGAAGCATAAGAACCTGCAAGAAAATGTTTTTTTTAAACTCAGGTTTCGGGTTTGGTTTTGGGTTTAAAAGATTTAGGATTTCCGAATCAAAACCGTAAAATGAGCACCAACGCCATCCCCAATCTTCGGCGCCCTCGTCGCCCCTCCACCATCAGGAAGCCCTTGTCAGGAAACGGCACCGCCGCCACCGCCGCCAATGGAATTGCCCCCAAACCCTTGTCCCCAAATAATACCATTGGGGTTTAAAGGACTGTGAAGAAGCTGAGGCTTTTAAAAGCACTGAAGATTCCGGAAGAGATGCTGGTTTCGAAGGCGAGTAAGAGAATAGTGGTGAAGAGAGTGGATGTTGTTTTGTTGACTGATGCAAATGGTTTTCTTTCTGGAATTTTTACCGATAAGGATATTTTGAATAGGGTTATAGCAGAGGGGTTGACGACGGAGCAGACCGTGGTGTTGAAGATCTTGGAGGTTGAGGTTGACGTGAAGAATCAAGTAGGATTGGGAGGTCGAAAAAAGAGGAGATGGAGTTGATGACATTGGGGAAGGTGCTGCTGAATTGTAGTTGATGACGTTCGGAATAGGAGGATGCTACCAGAGAAGTCGACGGCGGGGAGAGTTGGTTTGGGTGCTATTTGATCTTGTTGATCCCAGAGTTGGGCAGCGTCGATGGCGGGGAGAGTCGCCGGAGTTGGTGATGATGATCTGATGCTAACGTTGATGTTGATGTTGATGATGATAGCTAGGGTTTTGGATCTTGTTGTTAGATGACAGTTAGGGTTTTGGAGATTTAGGGGTTTGGGGGAGATTAGGGTTTTGATCAAGATCGAGAGAGGAATGTCGGGAGGTGGAGTAATTATGATGAAGACGAGAACCACCGCACATCGACGATGATGATCAAATTAGTATAGACCTTATAGGAAGATAGGCTTTGATACCATGTTAAGATTATTGGATGAGAATAATTCTTTATTGATTGATTTTTGAATAAACTGAATACAATATGGCTCATACATATAGGAGAGAATAGAAGACTAAACTGATACATAACCAATATGGGACTAAACTAATATATCATCTAACAATATCGTTTGCTGGTGAGTTAAAGTTGTTTGATTTTGTTGTATTTCGATTCAACCATTTTAAATTTATTTTTGATTCGTCTTGGGATTGTGTCTACTATAATTTTCTTTGTGTTTTAGATCGATAATACATGGGATATTGCAAAAAATGCGCTAGTGTATTTAAGAGTAATATCGTACAGAGCATGAAAGCTTTTGCTCGCGAGATACTTAGTTCATGTCGAGGCTCGCTTGAAGATGTAGGAAATGGTCCACAATTGGACCATTATTTAAATGCGACGCTATGTTCGACTCGTCGTAAGAGCGTGGTTACTAGGCCACAATGCCCTAGGAAATAATGGCAATGCCAACCTCCACCACAAGAAGAGTTACAAGAAAAAGTTGAAAACGAAGAAGAAGAAAAAGAAGAGCAAGAACAAATCACCAGCTCATCACAAATAACCCAAGTTGGGTGTTCTCGCCGACAACCGCTTAGGAAGAGGAAAAAGCCACAACACTACACTCCAAGTTAGGTTGAGTGAGTTCCCCTTTGTGTTATTGAAAAAAAAAACATTTTGTGAAATTTGTGATTTAGACAAGTTGATGTTATTGTTGTTGTTAATGTTAGTGTTATTATTGATAGAGTTATTGTTGTTATTGTTGTTATTGTTATTGTTAGTGTTGTTAGTTGAATTTTGAAATTGTGTTTTTATTGTTGTTGATGATATTGATATTGTTGTTAGTTTTTATGTAGAGATGAGATGAAAATGTGATGATTGAATGCTTAAATTATAGGAAGTTGTTGAAAATGTTATTTGGGTATGGTTGTAGCAGTTGTTGAAGTTGTAAATTTTTTTCAAAATTTTAACTTAACTCGTTGTTTCAAACAACGAGTTTACCTTAACCAAAATTGATAAAAAACCCTTGCTCTCTGACTTGAAATTGTCATTTTGAATCAACTGAAGTTGACGTTTCAAACGGCGACTTATTATAACCTAAACAATGACTTAAGGTTAGTTCAATTTTGAGCAAGAAGTCTTGCTCTCTAACTTGAACTCGTCATTTTGTACAAACTAAAGCCGTTGTTTCAAAAAATAGCTTCTTGAAACAACGACTGAAGGTTAACTAAAATGTGGGGAAGAATGTGATTGCTCTCCGGCTTGAACTTGAATATTTGAATCAATTGAAGTTGTTGTTTATAACAACGACTTAGGTTAACCTAGGCGTTGTTTGAAATAACGTCATAGGATTTCAATAAATTTTGGGTTGAGCCTTGCTCTCTGACTTGACCCTACCATATTACCCCCTTTCCAAAAAAAATTTTAAGGGATCGAAATTTATATATATATATATATTTGGGGGGGGGGGGTATTTATGGAGACGGTATTTATGTAGACGGTGAAGATATATATATTTTTGTATTTTTATATTTTAAAAATGTGATGTCATCTCTAACTTAAACTTGTCTATTTGAACCAACATAAGTCGTTGTTTCAAACCACAACCTACTCTAACCTAGTTGTTTCAAACAATGGCTTCAGTTTATATCAAAAATTTGGGTCATTTGTAAAATTCAAGTCAGAGAGCAAGAGTTGTAACTCAAATGCTTCTTGCCCTTAAACCGTTGTTTCAAACAACGAACTAAGTTAGACTAGGTCGTTGTTTGAAACAATGGCTTTTGTTGGCTCAAATAGACAAGTTCTTATCAGAGTTCAAGATTTTTTGCTCAAAATACAGTTAAGCTTAAGTCGTTGTTTCAAACAACGACCTAGGTTATATAAAGTTGTTGCTTGAAATAACAGTTTTTGTTGGCTCAAATAGACAACTTCTTATCAAAAAGCAAGATTTTTTTGAAAATTTTGTTAAGCTTAAGTCATTGTTTCAAACAGCGACATAGGTTATAAAAATTTGTTGTTTGAAACAACAAATTCTGCTGACTCAAATAAACAATTTATTAACAGAGACAATATATTTTTTTGAAAATTTTGTTAAGCTTAATTCATTGTTTCAAACAGCGACCTAGGTTATAAAACGTCGTTGTTTCAAATAACAAGTTTAGTTAAAATTTTGAATAAAAAAAATACAACTTCTTAAAAAGCAGCATCAGCTGCAACAATCACAATATCAGCTCAAATTTCATCAACTTCATATACAATCTCATTCAATAATCACATTCTCGTCTTATTCAAGGAGTTTCCAAAATCAACAATCATCACATTCTCGCAGAACAATAAGTCCATAATCAATATAAAGAACAACAACAAAAACAATATCAACAAACTTCATCCACCACACTCACCATCTACATTCCTTCCGTTCTAAATCTTCATCACAACAACAATAACAACCAAAATAATACACAGATAAGCGATTAAGCAATTACATACACAGTATTCAAGAAAAGCAATTACATATACATATACACACATTTACAATTAGGAATTTCTTTGAAGATCACAATGAAGCTTCCTCCAATCAAAACGTGCAAGAATGACCAATTTTAAACAAATTGTTAGAAGTCTAGAAACTTTAAAACATACACAATAGAAATTTTACCTCACAACTATTGATCATAATTCTCGTCGGAACTCGATTCACCGCTTGGATCCAATTCTTGTGCATTGGTAACGCTAAATAAATGGCAAGATTAAATTAGTCAACTTTTATCTATCAACTTCCACTTTAAAAAGCAAGATTGAGTGAGTTAATATTTTTTAACAAAAAAGAGATGTTATCTAGCAATTTTATTTGGACAGTTTTTTGAATCATATTTTTGTCCTAGCATCCCTCATGCATTGCATCGTCTAGGTTTTCGGTGAAGTTGTTTTCTTATCGGCTTCAACCTCTTCCTGATAGGTCCTCCCTTTCTAATGCATTGTCGAAGGTCTCGCACTGCAACATGAGACATATCCACGTTTGTTCCATGTGCATGTCCACTGCCTTCAACATGTTGTCCACTGCTATCGGGTTGTGCACTACCTTCGGGATGTCTGCTAAATCCGGGTTGCAGAAGAGAAATGCCTTCAATGTCCTTGGGCATATATTTGTAACTTTCATTGGAGGAACAACCAAGATCGACCATCTGTTTTGCTTTATGACTCAATTCACAATAGCGAGAGGCAAAATTCCCGCTAGTGCCATCGTGAACGGATATGTAGCTTCTTCTTATGACATCCCGAGTCGATATACTTGTAATATATTGCTCCGGTAGTGTAGTGTCATGGACAAACCGAAGAACCGCCAAAATATGTTTGTAGGAATGCCTACGAATTCAAACAAGAAATAACCCCAAGTAACCATTTGACGGCCTTTGCAAATTGAACCGCCTTCCCCGGTTCTGAATTTCCACAAAGCTTCACGAAGAAAGCTGCATTAATCGGTGTGTCAAGATCGGCAATGAAAAACACATTATATAATAAGCTTTTCTGTACTTTCATATTGTATAAAATTTTCAAAGTGTAGACTCGCGTCATTTGTTCCTCCATAGCCCATTGGATCTTCAATTTCGGTCTCTTCTCATGATAATGAAGATTCTTTAAGTTCCTCGTGTCTTTGCGTTGCTAAGACTCTATCAAAGATGACGGCAAATTCATTTAAAGCATACATCTTTTGGGTATGATGCTTCAAGAAAGAATGCATAGACTCGCTCTGTCGGCTACTCAACATGCTGGCCTAAAATGACTCTCTTGCATAGACAGGGGCCCATTTCTCACGAATTTCAAATAGATCATTCAACTATTTGTTATTCTCAACTTCATATTGAAAAGCAATATTTTCCATTTCGCTTCGAAATTATCTATATATTCGGAATTATAGATGATACTCTTAAAGGCATCCATAAACTTATTGATATCATTCGACATACGCACCTTCTGTTGTAACTTATCCAAACTATGCTAAATAATACCTATGCCGGGTCTCAGGGAAAACTGTCTTCACTGCAACACCGATCCCACTATCCTCGTCCGTCACGATGCCAGATAGAGCACGTTTCATCACTCCTAACCACTTTTCAAAGAACCACACAAAATAATAGGCATTCTCATTTAGAATGAACCTACAACCTAAAAACGTTAATTGTCAATGATGATTGATTCCAACAAATGGAATAAATAATATTCCATATCGGTTCGTGTTGTGTGTAGCATCAAAGCAAAGTACAACCTCAAATTCTTGATAATTCATCCAAGCAGTATCATCCACCCAAATACAATGAGACAATCAGTGTAGCGCCCCGATTTCCAACACTGGGAAACCGTGACACGAGCCAAGACCTTTTCTTCAATTAGTCACAATACACAGAAAAACAGGAGAATTTAAAACTTTTTATTCAATACACAATGTGTTACAAGTCTGAATATTGTACAACTGTAATACCTTACAATAGAGTTACAATATTACCTTTACATTTCCAAGTATTACAACCTTCAACATCTTATATCAGAGTACAAGGAATGAAGAACAACACTCGGTAACTCTCACTTGAGTACTTCTCAACTAATAGATAATCAATATATATACTGCAGCGGAACTAAACATAACACTGACTCCTTGCTTTCCTTGCCTTGAGTCCTCCTGAATTTCGCCTTTGTACCTTGGCGATCCAGTACCTATGGAAGTGGGGACGTCAGTATTCACTGACGCTTAAAGGCTGATCATATAGCAGCAAATCTCCCAAACAATATACAGAATATAGCAATGGTGTTGGTGTAGTTTAAATATTCGTGAGTGCTATGACTAGACTCTAATGCGGTATTTAAAATAGAACTAGGATGCTTCCTATTCTAATGTCAGCAAGTCTCCGAAATCAACATGCAGCCCATACTACATGCGACTCTTCTCAAGCTGTTTCTCCATATATAGGGATTGAACCCGCGTTATGAATTCTAATTGTACACAACCTGTTCCTGACAATACTCCATGACTCTGTGAGGTTGCAGAAGGGGTCAAGTCCCCCCATGCAGTCTGCTTATGGTGTCTCCGTTTTCCACTACTACCCGGCATGCCGGACCTCACTCGATCCCAGTATATCGGGCTTCATTCCAAAATCAAACTATAGGGTTTCACAAGCGCAGGATAGCTCGAAGCCTACCCTGTGGCACCCTCTGGGGTTTTGCAAGCGCAGGATTGCACCATGCATCCTGTGGCACCCCAGCCACGGTATTTCAGGAATTAACAGAGCGAGATACGCAACCCGTGTCCTCAACTTGTGAGAAGGAACCGTGCGTATCCCTTTGACGGGAAGGTACAACCCAATACACCACCTATGATCTGCCTCAAGGGACGAGTTAGTGTAAGGGGGCCCCCTACCACCGACTCCTCTCTCCCGGCAGAAGGGTTTAAGTAAAATGATCCTTGTAAGTCACTATCCTAATGATGTCCCTGACTCGAACAATCCTAGGGATGACAATATTATAAACACAACATGCTAGGCCTTTAAAGTAGACTTCGCAAGACAACTCTACTAGGCTGCTCAACCTAGACTTACCAGAATCCCTCAGGATCCGGTTCGTGGCTCATCGATCCAAGACTTTGGCCGTGCGAATATACATGCATGCCACTACCCTAGACTTGGATTTCGTCTATACTCCCGTCCTCGATCAACCTACCCTGGTTAAGATTCGACGGTACACAAGGAGTGACTCCTCCACAGTTCCTTAGGGTGAGAAAGCATATGTCTTGATGGTCGATAGCCCTTAGGGTGGTAATATCACCCTAGACGAGCACGACGAACTGTGTACTAGCTAACAAGCTATACATGAGTAACAACCACATACGAGCCAATAAGCTACGTATGAAACAATGACTACCTACGAGCCAGGCGGGCCTCGTAGGAGATAACCATGTACATACCAGCCAAATAAGCCGCGTATGAGACTGACAGCTACGCACGGGCCGGTCGAGCCGCGTACGAGACAACAACCTACATACGAGCCAAGTAAGCTACGTATGAGACCCACAGCTACGTACGGGCCAGTTGAGCCACGTACGAGCACAACCATATGCAAACAACCATACAGGTAATCAATCTTAAAAGCAACCCAACGTGCTACTAGCAAACTTGATCTCCTATTATTAGAAGCAACAGAAGAGTCTACTAATAGTCTATGGTCGGTATCCTACTAAGGAAGAATCCGAAGGCGACATAACGGCCTTTATCGAACTAACTATCACTAGTGGTCTTCCCAATCCTTATTTCTTCAACCTATAGCGCCTTAAGTATGGCATACAATTACAAGCATCTTCCTACGACAATCTAATCATACAACACAACCACTCACCATGATACTCCTAAGTATGAACATGATTAAGCTTGTGCTTATATCGAGCTTAAGCATGAAGATTACTACGACAGAGACATGAAGTCCACTATAGTCAAGCATCGGTTATAATTTGAGCGTGAAAGCTTACTACTTATCATGACTAATCACCACAACCCAAGCATGGATATATAACTAGTATGAACATGCAACATTCCAAGGCATAGTAGGTATTCTAACATTAACCCTACAACATTCTAAGCATGTATTTGAACCTTAGCATGGTATAGAACATAACATAAACATCACTACAACTAACCATGGGTAGTTTCTTTAATCTAAGCATGAATATCATAGTATGGATACCATTAACTTAACATGATCAATAATTAGCATGACATACAACTTACTTATAATTAAAACTAGCATGGTATATCACTTATCTACAATTAAACTAGCATTACAACTTTTCTACCACTTATCTAGCATGGTATACAACTTACTTACAATTTAAACTAGCATGGCATACAACTTACTTACAATTAAAACTAGCATGGTATATCACTTGCCTACAATTAAACTAGCACGGTATACAACTTTTCTACCACTTACCTAGCATGGTATACAACTTACTTATAATTTAAACTAGCATGGCATACAACTTACTTACAATTAAAACTAGCATGACATACAACTTACTTGCAATTAAAACTAGCATGGTATATCACTTACCTACAATTAAACTAGCATGGTATACAACTTTTCTACCACTTATCTAGCATGGTATACAACTTACTTATAATTTAAACTAGCATAGCATACAACTTACTTACAATTAAAACTAGCATGACATACAACTTACTTACAATTAAAACTAGCATGGTATATCACTTACCTACAATTAAACTAGCATGGTATACAACTTTTCTACCACTTATCTAGCATGGTATACAACTTACTTATAATTTAAACTAGCATGACATACAACTTACTTACAATTTGAACTAGCATGACATACAACTTACTTACAATTAAAACTAACATGGCATATCACTTACCTACAATTAAACTAGCATGGTATACAACTTTTCTACCACTTATCTAGCATGGGTAACTACTAGTATGAACATTCAACATTCCTAAGTATATATGTATATATACTTCTAACATGGTAAGTAATTTTATCATGGATCCTACAACATTCTAAGCATAATTAATTTAATCTAAACATGGTAGGAAACTCTTAGGATGAATCCTACAACATTCTAAGCACAATTAAATTAATCTAAACATGGTAGGTATTTTTTAGAATGAATCCTACAACATTCTAAGCATGAATAAGTTACTAAACATGGTAGGAAATTCTTGGAATAAATCCTACAACATTCTAAGCATCATTAAACATGCTAGGTATTTTTAGAAGAAATCCTACAACATTCTAAGCATGAATAAGTTACTAAACATGGTAGGAAATTCTTGGAATAAATCCTATAACATTCTAAGTACAATTAAATTAATCTAAACATGGTAGGTATTTTTAGAATGAATCCTACAACATTCTAAGCATAATTAATTAATCTAAACATGGTAGGTATTTTAGAAAGCATCCTACAACATGATAGGTAATTTTAGAAAGAAACCTACAACATGTATGTCATTCCTACATATGATAGGCAATTTTAGAATTAATCCTCCAACATTCTAAACATGAAATAGCATTCCTAAAACATGATAGGTAATTTTAGAAGAAGTCCTAAAACATTCTAAGCATAAAAATATGATAGGTAATTTTAGAAGAAGTCCTACAACATTCTAAGCATCATTAAACATGCTAGGTATTTTTAGAAGAAGTCCTACAACATTCTAAGCATCATTAAACATGCTAGGTATTTTTAGAAGAAGTCCTACAACATTCTAAGCATATCTAAATTAATCTAACATAATCTTAGCATGGTATTTACTTTATGAACATAAAATAACACCTACAACTATCTACTACTACTACTACTCCATTTTAACCAAGAACATAACATACAACTATCTACTACTTACTACTTTATTTTAATCAAGAACATAATACATAACTATCTACCACTACTACTACTTTATTTTAATCAAGAACATAACACAACTATCTACTACTACTACTACTTCATTTTAATCAAGAACATAACACAACTATCTACTACTACTACTTCATTTTAATCAACATACTACTACTATTTTTATTTAAACAAGCTACTTCTTAATTGCCTACTAGTCTTTATTATCACTAGTGATAAAAGAAAAGATCCTTTTTATTTATTCTACAACTAGTGATTATAAAAGAAAATATCTTTTTATTTATTCTACAACTAGTGATTAATAAAGGAAAAATCTTTTTATTTATTCTACAACTAGTGATTATAAAAGAAAAGATCTTTTTATTTATTCTACAACTAGTGATTATAAAAGAAAAGGTCTTTTTATTTAAGAAAGAAAAGTACAATAATAAAATGAGGTAAGAACCTTCATCCAATATGCTTATTATTATTTTGTCCAAGTTCAATACAAGTCCTACAACCAAAATGGTTGCATAAAAATGTTCATATGCTTTATGTATAGCCCACATTCAAGTCCTACAACCTTAAGTGGTTGTATGTAAAAGTTCATATGCATGTGTCATTTTTGTCCAAGTAGTTAGTTCTTTTACTAACAACATTCAAAATAAGAACTCCTACAACCATACTACTTTAAACCATCCATATCAAAAGAAAAATAAACAAGGAGGGTAAGAAGAAGAAGAACATCAAAACCATCATTCAAATAAACAAACAAACAAACAAACATACAAACAACAAACCTAGGAGAAACCCCCACCTTAGTTTCTTTTGGAAGGACTTGCTAGCTAACCTTCTCCTTCCCCTAGCTCCTAGAACTCTTAGGAAAAACCCTACAAGAAAATTCTCTTGTTAGTATGAGATTCTCTCTTTCTTTTCCTTTCATTTCTTTCTTTCTTTTTGTTTTCTAAAATGAGACAAAGGTGAAGGAAGGGGGTATTTATAGGTGGAGAGAAGGGTGGGGAGTGTAAATGGGCACACACACATTTGCAAAAACCCCCTCCCATGATTTTGGGGGCCGGCCATACCCCTAGGGAAGGTAGGGGTGAGGTGGAGGGAGGTGTTATGTGGTGGAGGTGTGGTGTGGGAGAGATATTTTCTAGTAATCTCCCTTAATCCCTTATGTCTTTGTAACCCTAGGATTAACCACTTATAAACCCTAACACTCTACTAGGTTTTGTCATAACAAAACAAGTGTTGTCCAAAAATACACAACACACAATTTGTATAATGTATTAATCGACATACTACTCGTACGTGCGCATATATGTCTGTATACCGAAAATCTTCGCATAATCCGTATAAAAATAATTAATCTCGGAAATAATAATAAAATAAATTTTATTATCAGTTCGGAAGATCACGGTATCAATTTGATACAATACGGATGTATACTGACTGATATCTGGGTACAGATGATGTCTATGAATAAACTGGGTGAAAATAACCAAAATATTCAAATTTTGGAATTAAAACAAAATAATAATAAAATAATAATTTATACACGGTAATATCCGTCCGGGATATTACAATCGGCTATCGGGATCTACTAGGTAATCATAAAAAAATAAATGATCCTTCTGTTTTAGCGATTCGAAAAAATTCAATGAGCATTTCCCCGCCGTGTCATTTCATAGTTTCCCTCGAGTCTCTCTCTAGATTTCTAGCATCGGTTTCGGTGAATCATATCTTATCAGGACCCCTACTAGCACTTTCAAAGAAAAGTATTTGTTTGCACGTAGGAATACTAGCTTGGGAAGTTAGTCAATTATTCTTTTATAAGATTTCGACACACTACGGTTTTGGGGCAACAAATTCTTCTAGCGGGTGAAGTAAATTAGTGATTGTGTGGTTCATGAAATGAATGAAAACCTCATGGATTACTTTCTTCGTTTAGTTTTACACGAACGAAAGCTTTGTAATCTAGCATCATTAGGCTGACTCGTTGATGCTCCGACTTTATTACATAAATATGACTTATCCACTACCTCGGTTCCCTTGTATTTATTCTCACCCTTATGCATTGTGAAACCCGCACATTAGCATAGCTCTGATAAAACTCCCCGGCTTCCTCTAGAGTGTGAAACGTCATACCTAACCCTGCTTTGAGGTGTTCATCAACTTGTGGCCTAGATTCGTCACCTTCTTGTGCACACTCAAAATTTCCTCCGACAGTAGAATTTTCTTCATCATTCTCCATATCTAACATAAAAATAATACCAAAATTCTCAATACACTAATCATATAGACCGAATCACACTATTCATATATATAGATACGTAACAAGATACACAAACGATCACAAAAAAAGCCGAAACTTTGCAAGTAAATTAGAATTACCACACATAAGATAACGCAACTTGTAGATGTGAGTTTTGACTCAAGGTTTGCGAGACATGGTAATGTATCACTTTATTTCAAGAAAAAACAAAATAAAGCCATACATTGCCTTGCAAACTGTGAGTCGAAGCTCACTTCTACAAGTTGCGTTAGTTTGTGTGTGGTGAATCCGACCTACCCACAAAGTTTCATCATTTTTTTTGGTTATTTATTCGATTTTCTATGTTTTCGTACTCAAAATATAACAAATTATAGTTGTTGTTCGTTATTAGTAAAACCACAAACGGCCACAAAAAATTCTGAAATTTTTTAAGTAGGTCGAACTCACCACACAAGCTAACGCAACTTCTAGAAGTGATTTTCAACTCATGGTTTGCAAGAACGGCAATGTATCGCTTTATTTCATGACAAACCAAAATAAAGTGACACATGACCGTATCTCGTGAACCGTGACTCAAACCTCATTTCTAGAAGTTATGTTAGCATGTGTGTTGTGAATCGGACATACTCGCAAAGTTTCGTAATTTTTGGATGTTGTTTGTACAGTTTTCTCACGTATGCGTACTCAAAATATTCAAAATCAGAGTTGTTTTAGTTGTTGTTGTTTGAATACGTAAGAAAACCACACAAACGGTCACCAAAAATTTGAAAACTTTGCGAGTAGGTCGGATTTACCACACATAAGCTAACACAATTTCTGGAAGTGGGTTTCGACTCAAGGTTTGCTAGATATAACAGTGTATCACTTTATTTTGGTTTTAACCAATCGTAGATGTTGTCGACTATGTGTTCGGATTTAAACGGCAAAGTAGGGTTTCAAGATCCTGATTAGCTTTCGAAGATTGGAGGAGGGGTTTCGATGGGTTCGGGAACGAGAGAGAGATTAGGGAGAGTGAAAGAGAGTGAGAGTCGGAAGGAGGTGTGCAGTCGGGATGAGGAGGAGGCAACAGAGGTCGGGGGGTTTGGAGTCGGGGAGTTTTGGTTGTTCGGGTTTCGATTGGTTTGGGAACGAGAGAGAGAGAGGGAGTGAGATAGAGTGTGAGAAAGAGAGGTGGTCGGTCGGGAGTTGGAGGAGGAGGCACTGGAGGTCGGGATCGGGTTTGGGTGTTGGTTGTTTGGGTTTCAGTCGGGGGTGAGAGAGCGCGTGAAGAGAGAAGAGAAAGTGTGAGAGTGAATTAGGGTGAAGGGGTATAATGGGGTGAAAACCCCAAAATACCCATCAGGGTTAAAGGAAGAGGGAAAAGAGATGGGCGGACTCAATCATGGTCGTTGGATCTTGATCAAGTCGATCCAACAGCCAGCATCAATATTTGCAATGGGTTTGTGCAAACTGATCAGTTTGCTAAAAATCTCTCTATATGTACATAAGGGAAAAGGGCACTCCTTCAAGCATTGTGGTATCCTTTAACAGTAAATATGAAATCTCAACCTGTTATTTGGGGAAGTTAATGCCTTTTTACATAATATTTTCTAGAAACGCTTGATTTAAGTGTTGGCATCATATCAAATATCAATGTCTAAGACGATGAAAAAAAATTTGATTGCCACATTTTTTATGAGAAATGGGGACGCTATGATCGCGAAGCAGAGTCGAGCTATTATATGCCAGAAATGTGTGTAATCGGACTCTATCTATCTACCAGGGGCGGAGCTATGTGGGGGGCCGGGGTGGCCCGGGCCCCCCCAAAATTTTGAAAAACCCCTTAAATTTTTTGAAATTTTTTAAAAAACCACCTAAATCTATTAAATTTTATTATTTGGCCCCGCTAAAAATGATGAAAAATACCTATATATTTATATATAGTTATAGAATTTTTTCTTGGCCCCCCTGAAAATTTTGTTCTGGCTTCGCCCTGCTATCTACTGAAGGCCAAGCAACCAAGAAGAATTGTAATGAGTAGAAATTGTTGAAACTAGCATATTGGAAGATCATTTGGCCAAAATAACCGTGAACAACTATAATATCTAATGCGGTTTGTTTTTGGGGAACGTGTGGATGCACCAGGCGTGAGTTCTTACTCGATTTGTTTTGAAGGAAGAGACACCTATGGAGATGATCCTTGGCTGGACGAACGGTACTGAGGTAGGCGGTATTTGAGGTGGAGGCTGATGCTCGGCTCGGATCTCTGGGGCTCGGATCCGAGGATCTCGTGTACCTACAGACGGTCTCGGAACACCGGGGTTGGTCCCGGTGGTAGACCCTCCGACGATCTAGTCAGTCACTAAGGAAGAGTAACAGTAACTAGGGTTTGAGTGTGCAAGAATTGATTACCTGGAGAAGGAGTAGGGGTCTGGTATTTATAGAAGATGCCAACCGGGTCTGGACCCGTTTGGGGACGGGTCTAGACCCGGTTGCCTGCGTGGCTGAAGCGGTGGCAGATGCCCGGGCAGTTTCCCGGGCTGACGTGGCAGCAGTTCGGGTGGTTTTCCGACGCTGACGTGGCCAATCTGGAGGATCAGGTGGTGCGCGCATCTTGAGGGTATCCTGTGGCCCAGGATGGGCCACGTCGTTCCTAACCCATATCACAAGCCCCACACTCCTATAGGGCTGGGTGAATCAGCCCTGTAGGAGTGATTCTTCGCCTCTGTAGGAAGAGCAGGGTGGATGTTGGGGCAAGAAAGTAGGATCTGCTATCTTCTGAAGAGACCAGGGGGTAGGAAGAATGGATCCCTCATTGGAGTTTGCGTGGAGAGGTTGTTTAGAGGAGCAGGAGAGCCAGAGCGATGTTTGCCGAGGCTTGGGGGTCAGCAGACGAGCCGATAGGGTCGGCAGACGAGCCATAGGGTCGGTAGACGAGCCCCAAGGGCTGGCAGACGGTCCCCTCGCTAGTTGGAAGAGCGGGGGGAGGCGAGGTCATCTTCTGGGGCTCGGTTTGTCGAGAACTAGGGGTCGGCAGACGGTCCCCTCGCTAGTTGGAAGAGCAAGGGGACGTTGAGGTCAACGTTGTAGGAGTTTGGCTTTCAAAGTGCTTGGGGGTCGGCGGACGAGCTCCAAGGTCCGGTAGACGATCTCCTCGCTAGTTGAAAGAGTGAGGGGAGGTGAGTTCTTCTGGGGCTCGGTTTGTCGAGAACTAGGGGTCGACAGACAGCCCCCTCGCTAGTTGGAAGAGCGAGGGGACGTTGAGGTCGACTTTGTAGGAGTTTGGCTTTCAAAGTGCTTGGGGGTCGGTAGACGAGCTCCAAGGTTCGGTAGACGAGCTCCAAGGTTCGGTAAACGAGCTCCAAGGGTCGGTAGACGATCTCCTCGCTAGTTGGAAGAGCGAGGGGAGGTGAGGTCTTCTTCTGGGGCTCGGTTTGTCGAGAACTAGGGGTCGGCAGACGAGTCCATCGCGACAAGAGCAGGGCTCATGGGGCTCGCGGTGCTATCCGAGCGCCGAGCCCCTCCGAAAAAGGAGGATGTTTTGGGGCTCGCAGTGCTATCTGAGCTCCGAGCCCTTTCGAAGTAAAAGGAGGCTAGCTGGGGCTCGCGGTGCTATCCAAGCGTCGAGCCCCTCCGAAAAAAAAGGAGACAGTTGGGGCTCGCGGTGCTATCCGAGCGCCGAGCCCCTCCGAAATAAAGGGGCTAGATAGGGCTCGCTGTGCTATCCGAGCGCTGAGCCACTCCGAAGTAAAAATGGAGGCAGTTGGGGCTCGCGGTGCTATCCGAGCACCGAGCCCCTCCGAAGTAAAGGGGGCTAGTTATGGCTCGCTGTGCTATCCGAGCGCCGAGCCACTCCGAAGTAAAAGGGGAGGCGGTTGGGGCTCGCGGTGCTATCCGAACGCCGAGCCCCTCCGAAGAAAAAACGTAGGCAGTTGGGGCTCGCGGTGCTATCCGAGCGCCGAGTCCCTCCGAAGTAAAAAGGTAGGCAGTTGGGGCTCGCGGTGCTATCCGAGCGCCGAGCCCCTCTGAAATAAGGGGGGCTAGTTAGGGCTCGCTGTGCTATCCGAGCGCCGAGCCACTCCGAAGTAAAAAGGGAGGCAGTTAGGGCTTGCGGTGCTATCCGAGCTCCGAGCCCCTCTGAACGTCGACCCTTCTGTGAGAATAGAAGGGGAATTATTGGCTCGCGCTTCTATCCGAGCGTCTACCCTTCTGTGAAATAGAAGGGGAATTATTGGCTCGCGCTTCTATCCGAGCGTCTACCCTTCTGTGAAATAGAAGGGGAATTATTGGCTCGCGCTTCCATCCGAGCATCGACCCTCCTGTGAGAATAGAAGGAGAATTATTGGCTCGCGCTTCCATCCGAGCGTCTACCCTTCTGTGAAATAGAAGGGGAATTATTGGCTCGCGCTTCTATCCGAGCGTCTACCCTTCAGTGAAATAGAAGGAAAATTATTGGCTCGTGCTTCCATCCGAGCGTCGACCCTCCTGTGAGAATAGAAGGGGAATTATTGGCTCGTGCTTCCATCCGAGCATCGACCCTCCTGTGAGAATAGAAGGAGAATTATTGGTTCGCGATGTTATCCGATCGTCGACCCTTCTGCGAGAATGGAAGGGGAACTATTGGCTCGCGATATTATCCGAGCGTCGACCCTTCTGACTTGTCGAAAAAGCCTTTTTGGAGAGAACAGGTGGAGGGGTAGTGGGGTAATTTCATGCCTATTGCTGACATCATGGGCGCAAAGATCAAAGCGCTTCCAGATCTTGGTAGCCGTTGGATTTTGTCAGTTAAGATCCAACGACCAGATCTTTTTTTGCGAAAATCGAGGAGTCGTTTTCCTTTTTAAAACCCCATCCCCCTCCCTCATTTTTCCATCTTCACTTTATTACTCACTTTCCAATTTTTAACAAGAGCGGGAATCTTACTTGCCATCGGTAGATTTTCCGGTGACCGTAACTTTCTACACTCCAGGTTAGTATTTTTCTTTTTAGTAATGTCGCGAACTCAGTCCGGATCCGAGGCCAGCTTGTCAGGTCGTTTTGCGGAGGAATCGGAGCAGGAAACGTCCTCGTTCTTGAGCAAGTACAAGGTGAAGGAGGAGGTTCTTACCGACCCTGGGTCAGACGGTGGTGACGATGTTGTCTTTGTGGTGTCCCCGTTGAGGTCTAGAAGACCGGGGAAGGAGCCCATGGATGAGGGTGATGAGGAGGAAGAGGATGAGGGGAGCGCCGAGGATGAGGACGAGGAGGGACCGGATCAGGAGTGGGATGATGATGAAGAGGAGGGGGACGAAGATGAGCAGGTCGCCGAGGGTGCCGAGGGTGATGAGGAAGATGAGGAGGATGAGGTCGACGACATGAGGCTGGCCAAAGCACGGCTGGAGGGCCGACAGGGTTCGGAGAAGATCTTCCACCACTTCCCCCTTTGTCGACGCCGTCCCCCGAGCGTAAGGCTCGCCCTCGTCGGAAGAAGAAAGCCATGACCATTCCCCACAGTGCTTCCTCACCCGATGAGTACGCACCGAGACTGGGTCTCGAAGTTCCCCCGATCACCTTCAGGAATCCAGGGTCGATTCGTATGTATCCTGACGACATTAAGGACATCGAACCGATCCCTCCCGTGCCGGGTGAAGACACTCGGGTGAAGATCCGCGCAGATAGCATCCCGAGCATTCTGAAGGCGGAGTACCTCAACATTATCATGGCTGCCTACTATATTCTGCGGAAGTTCGAGATCTTCCTTCCGAGCCCGGGTATTCGGCCCACCACGGCTCTGGTGCCGGGGTATTGTATGTTTCCTGAGGACGCCTTCCTCTCGGGGCTGAGGCTACCCCTCCATCCTTTTATGAAGAGGGTTTTAAACTGGGCGAAGCTGTGTCCCATGCAGTACGGTCCGAACTCCTGGAAACATTTAGTCTGCTACATGCTGAAGTGTCAAGAGAAAGGAGTGAAGCCGAGGCTAACGTATTTTCGACCTATTTTTGGGATTGGTTTGCTCGGAAATCAGGAGGGGGTATTTTACTTTTCACCGAGGTTGCATAAGAAGGTTATGCACGGTCACCCGGACTCTATAAAGGCGTGGAAAGAAAAGTATTTTGTAGTTCGGACTGAGGGGTCTTGGGGAATCCCAACCAGGTGGAACTTCGTCAAGCCAAAGCACAAGCCTCCGAGGAAGAGCGACTTGACTGCCAAGGAATGGAAGAGGGTGGAGAAGATCACTGGGGGGCACAGTATAGCGTGGCCTCGAGTGACCGAGATACACCTCGCCCGGGCCGGACTGAGTCCCGCCGACCCCAGTATGTCTCTTTCCGAATATGTTCATTTCCTACCTTCGTGTTAACGTTAGCTTTTCTTCTGTGTTTTTGTAGGGATGACAACCCAACAGGCGGATGCGAAGAAGTTGTTGCTCGCTGTTGCCGAGAAGGCGAGGGTAGAGAAGAGGAAGAAGGGCGAGCAGGAGAGGATAGCGGCCGAGAAGCGGAAGCTTGCTGTGCAGACCGGCGCGTCCTCCCAGGTGCAGGCATCGGCGGCCGAGGAGCCTTCCCCGGCGAAGAGGACTAAGAGGCCGCACTCCCAGTCCTCCCATTCGTCGAGGGGGGCTCGGGACGCCGCTGGCGGTTCGGGCAAGATCGTGGATGCCCCGGAAAAAGGGCTCCCCCCTCTTCGACCGACTGCCGAGGAGATGGTGAGCAAGCAAGGCACGCTGCCATTTGCCCCTGATTGGTCGATCGTGCGGGGTGATTCCCTGCTCGATGGGCCTGTGGCGGTCGAGTTCGTTTCGAAGTGCGCCACCGAGCGCGATCGGATGGCCCTAGCGGTGCAGACCGCGGACCAGGCCTACATGCGGTGGTCTCAGGCGACCCTCTCGGTAAGTTTACTTGGCTCTGTTTTACTCAATGACTTGGGAGTTTTTCTGATCTTTCTTTCTTCGGACAGGCGATGCTCCATGGTCAGCACTTCCACAAGTGCTTGAAGAAGGAGATACACATCGAGAGGCGGAACGCGGAGAAGTACCTCCGTGAGCTGAACAAGGCCACGGATGAGCTGAAAGAGGCCCGGGTGATGGTGGCTATCCACGAGGCCCAGATAGAGTCGCTCTGCAAGATCCACAAGCAGGACCGGGAGGACCTTGAGGCTAAGATCGCGGCCGAGGCGGCGAGGGGGGAGAAGGCAATGCAGAAGATGGAGTCGGCCTTGGGGGATACCATCATAGTGGCGCAGGACGAGGCGTACGAACAAGCCAAGTCCCATTTTAAACAGATATACCCCGAGCCGCACGTGGACCATCTCTACTATGGATGGACGCCGAACCTTCCTCTCACCCCAGGGGGCGATGATACGGGGGGCAATCAGGTCGATGAAGAGGTGCCAAACCCCCCTCACGAATAGATCTTTTTCTTTTTTCTTGTTTTGATGTAAATGCCTTGGGCGGACTGGCCACCGCGGCTTTTGTATCAACATTTTTGAAAGAAATGAAATTTATTTTTTGGGCCAATCCTTCTAGACTTTTTTTTTGTGATGTTTGTTCTCGTCTTTTGATAGACGCACGGCACCTGCGTCGCCCTCCCCGTTGTCGCCGAGGTACATCTGGATCGAGCCGGGGAGGAGGCCACGGAGGCAGCTTTGCTTCGTCAACAGAAGCAAGCTCGGGACCGAGCCGCCGCCATTAACTATTTTCTGAATAGGTCCAGGGAGCTCGGCTTGGAGTTGGCGCACCTGAAGAAGGCCGTAGCCGACCGGGACTGGTGGGTTATCGAGACAGGCTGGTCCCTCTCGGATGCTTCGAGCGGGGGGTCGGCTTCGGAGTCTTTTCTTCGTGAGGTCGTAGTTGAAAAGGAGCTGGAGATCCACAGACTGAAGCTGGTGCTGGGCGCTAGTCTGAGAGAAGGGGCCAGCAACGTGACCCAGGGGTAGTCTCCGATATTTCTACCGGCCGGGGCGCAACCCGAAGACGCAGGAAGCTCGGTGGCGGGAGTGTCTTCCCGGTCCGGTCCGGCCGAGCATGATAGGAGCCCCGAATTCGAGTTCCCAGCCGAGTGTGAGTGAGTTGTGAGCTTTTCTCCTTGTATTTCTATCGACGTTAATTGAGTTGTAAGCAACGATTAATGAATAAGAACATTTGATTTTCCACGCCTTGATCGTCTTGGTTGTTAGGGACGGTCGTCGGGCTAGTGCGCAGGGGTCGGCTCCGAGGTGACTTACTACAACGGGCGCGACTGTCACGGCGTTTAGCTTTTAGATAAGCGGTAATTGGCGACATTTCGCATTCCCATGAGCATTTATGGCGACATTTCGCCTTCCGTCGTTTCTTATTCCCAGACGCAATAAATGAGGGCCTCAGGGGGCTATATAATCCCCCTCTCCCTTCGTTGGTGGCCAGGCTGTGAGCCGTCTGACTCGGGTGCCTGCCAAAAGCGGGCGCCAAGAGAATGAAATATTTCCGAGTACTCCGGATCGGAGGCACACCGATCACCCTCGGACTATTCGGGGTTCAGGCTGTTAGAGCCATGAGATCCCGGGTTGTTCGTTGGTGAGCAGTGGGCCGACCGATTGGTTCAGGGGTTTGGAGAGAGCCGAAGCGTGGTTCTTCTGCCGTCCTCGAACAATTCGGGGTTTTGGGCTCGTAAGAGTCGTAAACCCCGAGTTGTTCGGGGGCGAGAGAAGGGTTAGCTGAACAGCTCGAAGGCCGGAGCGTTTGTTCCGGGATGGAGAGAGCAGCGGGTCGATGGCCCCCCTGATATCCTCGAACAATTCGGGGTTTAGGCTGGTAAAGGTCGTAAAACCCCGAGTTGTTCGCGGGTGAGAGGGTGGTCAATAATTCGACACGAGGCTCGGGGCATCTGCCAAAGGTGGACGCTCTAAACCTTAATAAAATTTTGTCAACACACGGTTGCAGTTCGTAACCGAGCGTGGTGGCCGAGTGGTTTTGAAGAAAACCGCGACCTTGCCTCGGTTCGTCGAGCACTATGTTTGCGAGGGAACCAGTTGTAAGAGTGACGAGGTCGTCGCCGAGCGTTAAGGTCGCGGTGCCTTGTAGAAGGCACCCGCCTTGCTCGGGGTCGACGCCGAGCTCCTGCACATATTCTTAGGGAGAGACGGTGCGGGCATAGCTGGTAGAGTCGCCTCGTACATAGGTTGATGAGCTTCGAGAAACCCAAACCGAGCGAGGGACGGATGTCGGGCCCCCCATACCGGTGAGAAAGACAACTGCAGGCGTAGCAGAGGGTCGCCGCCGAGCGTCAAGGTCGCGGTGCCTTGTAGAAGGCACCCGCCTTGCTCGGGGTCGACGCCGAGCTCCTGCACATGTCTCAGGGAGAGACGGTGCGGGCGTGGCTGGCGGATGTCGCCTCGTACATAGGTTGATGAGCTTCGAGAAGCCCAAACCGAGCGAGGGACGGATGCCAAGCCCCCATACCGGTGAGAAAGACAACTGCAGGCGTAGCAGAGGGTCGCTGCCGAGCATCATGGTTGCGGTGCCTTGTAGAAGGCACCCGCCTTGCTCGGGGTCGATGCCGAGCTCCTGCACATGTTCTCAGGGAGAGACGGTGCGGGCGTGGCTGGCGGATGTCGCCTCGTACATATGTTGATGAGCTTCGAGAAGCCCAAACCGAGCGAGGGACGGATGTCGAGCCCCCATACCGGTGAGAAAGACAACTGCGGGCGTAGCAGAGGGTCGCCGCCGAGCGTCATGGTTGCGGTGCCTTGTAGAAGGCACCCGCCTTGTTCGGGATCAAAGACGAGCTCCTGCACATGTTCTCAGGGAGAGACAGTGCGGGCATGGCTGGCGGATGTTGCCTCGTACATAGGTTGATGAGCTTCGGGAAGCCCAAACCGAGCGAGGGACGGATGCCGGGCCCCCATACCGGTGAGAAAGATAACTGCGGGCGTAGCAGAGGGTCACCGCCGAGCATCATGGTCGCGGTGCCTTGTAGAAGGCACTCGCCTTGCTCGGGGTCGATGCCGAGCTCCTGCACATGTTCTCAGGGAGAGACGGTGCGGGCGTGGCTGGCGGATGTCGCCTCGTACATAGGTTGATGAGCTTCGAGAACCCCAAACCGAGCGAGGGACAGATGCCGAGCCCCCATATCGATGAGAAAGACAACTGCCGGCGTAGCAGAGGGTCGCCGCCGAGCGTCATGGTCGCGGTGCCTTGTAGAAGGCACCCGCCTTGCTCGGAGTCGACGCCGAGCTCCTGCACATGTTCTCAGGGAGAGACGGTGCGGGCGTGGAGGAAGCAGAGTTGTTTGATTGGATGCACATTACCAAAAAACCAACCAGACCGAGCCGCCCGAGCATCGAGCCCTAAACTTGTATGAGAAGTTTTTTGGGCTCGAGTTGTTATCCGAGCGCCGAGCCCCCAAGCTTGTAAGAGAAGCTTTTTGGGCTCGCGCTGTTATCCGAATGCCGAGCCCCCAAGCTTGTAAGAGAAGCTTTTTGGGCTCGCGCTGTTATCCGAGCGCCGAGCCCCCAAGCTTGTAAGAGAAGCTTTTTGGGCTCGCGCTGTTATCTGAACGCCGAGCTTGAGATATGTTCTTTATTTGTTACAAAATATGAAGCCATGGGCTTGTTTTAAGAAAGCTGGCATATTCACAATATATTTGAACCTTACAAAAGACTAGGCACGACGTGCCGATTACAATCATGATAATTTACATGGAGGCTACTCTCCTCCTAACAACTTAATTAAGTGTTCCGCATTCCAGGGCCGCTTGATGGGCTTGCCTTCGGCACTGGTCAGTCGGTACGTGCTTGGGCGCACGACTTCAGATACTTTATACGGGCCCTCCTAATTTGGTGCCAACTTTCTCTCCTGGCCGGAATTGGATACCGCCAGCTTTCGGAGGACAAGATCTCCGAGTTTGATGTCCGTTGGGTGCACCTTCTTGTTGTAGAATTTCTCAATTCTTTGCTGGTAGATGCTTCTTCTAAGGGCGGACTTTTCCCTGACCTCGTCGATGAGGTCCAGGTCGGCCCGCAGCTGTTGGGAGTTGGCGGCTTCATCAAAAGCCATGACTCGGGGTGAAGGAATCCCGATCTCCAAGGGAATGACGGCCTTAGCGCCGTATGTTAATTTGAAAGGGGATTCTCCCGTGGGGATTCTCTTCGTCGTTCGGTGGGCCCAGAGAACGCTCGGTAATTCGTCGACCCATAACCCCTTGAAAGAGTTATCGAGTCATTTCTTGAGGCCGTCGAGGATTTGGCGGTTCGCGTTCTCAGCCTGGCTGTTAGACTGGGGATGGCATACTAAAGAGAAGCGCTGCTAGATCTCGAGATCTTCGCAGAACTTGCAGAAATTCCTACCCGCGAATTGAGTTCCATTATCCGTGATGAGCACCTGCGGAATCCCGAACCGACAGACGATGTGTTTCCAGAAGAATTGCTGGGTCTGTCGTTCGGTGATTGTTGCTAATGGCTCAGCCTCGATCCACTTGGTGAAATAGTCGATCGCCACAATAAGAAACTTTCGCTGGCCCGTTGCTTTCGGAAATGGGCCTACCAAATCCATCCCCCACATTGCAAAGGGGGTCGGACTGGCCATGGACCGGAGGTTCGCCTGAGGAGCCCTCTTTACTGGGGAGAACCGTTGGCAGGGGCCACACTTCTTCACAAGGGCGAGGGCGTTCTGCAGCATAATGGGCCAGTAGTACCTGTGATTTAGCGCCTTCCGTGCTAGTGAACGGCTTCCCACATGACACCCGCCGATCCCCTCGTGCAGCTCCTTGAGGGCGTACTTGGCTTCGTCTGGGCTTAGGCAGCGGAGGTAGGGTCTGCCATCTGTTGTTGTGTAGGATCTTTTGAAGAGGGTGGCATTGATGACCGCAAACCTTTCAGATCGGACCTTGATTCGCCTTGCTTCAGCTCGATCTTTGGGGAGCTCTCCCTTGACTAGAAAATTTTTGATAGGAGTGGTCCAGTCGTCTGGGGGAGCTCCGTCTTCGACGCACAGAACCTCCGGGGTGTCTGTACTTGGCTTCAACAGGACTTCAATTAGGACCATGTGGTCGAGGCCTTCAAAGGATGATGAAGCCAATTTTGACAGGGCGTCGGCCTGGGCGTTCAGCTCCCATGGGATTCTTATGACAGCCGATTCGTCGAAGGACGATAAAAGCCGTTGGACGATGGCCCAGTACCTGATCATCCGATCATCACGGGCCTCGTAGTCCCCGGTGATCTGGCTGACCACCAGTTGAGAGTCGCTAAAGGCCTGGATCTGTTTGGCAAGGTTAAGCCCGGCGATCATCGCCTCGTATTCAGCCTCGTTGTTAGAGGCCGGAAAGTTGAGGCGGAGACAATACTAGAGGAGGAAACCGTCCGGACCTCAAAGAATGATGCCCGCACCACTCCCCGTTTCGCAAGAGGAGTCGTCGACGTAAACTTCCCACGTCTGGTCAGCTTCTTTGTTCACGGGTTGCTCGGAGATGGTGCATTCGGTATTGAATTCGGTGAGGACCTGCCCTTTGATGGATGTTCTGGGTTGATAGCTGATGTCGTACTGGCTGAGTTCGATCGACCATTTAACTAGTCGACCGGAGTTCTCGGGTTTGTAGAGCACGGCCTTCAAGGGTTGATCAGTGAGTACCTGGATCGAATGCGCCTGGAAGTAAGGACGAAGCTTCCGCGCGGCTATGATCAAGGCATACGCCACCTTCTCCATTCTGGAATACCGGGTCTCGGCGTCGAGCAGGACCTTGCTCACATAGTAGAGGGGCTTTTGAACCCCTTCCTCTTCTCGGACGAGGACGGCGCTGAGCACGTTCTCCGAAGCGGATAGGTAGAGCCAGAGTGGCTCCCCTGGCTCGGGCTTGCTGAGGAGAGGAGGGTTGGCGAGGTACTCCTTCAACTGTGCGAAGGCCTCTTGCTGCTGAGTACCCCATTCGAACTTTCCAGTGCCGCGTAGTGCTTTGAAGAACAGGAGTGACTTCTCTCCGGATTTGGAGAGGAAACGGCCGATGGCCGCCAGTTGTTCCGTTAGCCTCTGGACTTCTTTGACATTCCTGGGAGGGGCCATGTCTATTGTGGCCTGAATTTTTTTATGGTTCGCCTCGATGCCGCGCTGACTAACGATGAACCCTAAGAACTTCCCCGAGGAGACGCCGAAGGCGCACTTTGCCGGATTGAGCCTCATGTTGTGGGTTCGAAGGACCCTAAAGGCTTCTTCCAGGTCGGCGACGTGGTGCTGGCCTTGTTGACTTTTGACTAGCATGTCATCGATGTACACCTCCATGTTACGCCCGATTTGATCTTTAAAGACTCGGTTGACGAGCCTCTGGTAGGTGGCACCGGCGTTCTTCAGCCCGAAGGGCATGACTCGGTAGCAATACAGTCCCTGGTCTGTAACGAAGGACATCTTGGCGATGTCTGGAGGAAACATCCGGATTTGGTTATAGCCTGAAAAGGCATCCATGAAGGAGAGAAGCTCGTGACCCGAGGTAGCATCGATCAGGGCATCAATGTTGGGGAGAGAAAACAGATCCTTGGGGCATGCTTTGTTGAGGTCGACAAAATCTATGCAGATCCTCCAGCTCCCGCTTGCCTTCTTCACCATGACGACGTTCGCCAGCCATTCTGGGTAGCTGACCTCCTGTACAAAATGCACGGACAAGAGTTTTTCCACTTCTGTGTTTACTGCCTGTTGTCTCTCAGGAGAGAACTTGCGCCGCTTTTGGACGACTGGCTTCGACCCGGGGATCACGCTGAGCTTGTGCATGATGAGATCTTCGGAGATACCGAGCATGTCAGAGGGCTTCCAGGCAAAGAGGTCGACATTGCGCCGAATGCAGGCGATTAAGGCAGTCTTGAGGTCAGGGGCGAGGGAGCAGCTTACACGAAAGTGCTTCGACGCATCCCCTATCTCGAACGAGACATCTTGCAGCTCGTCCGCCGACTCTGGCTCTGGTTGGGTCCTTTCGGGCTCCAGTTCGACGGCGTCGAGGGGAAAGACACCGCTTCTGATCGCCGTCATGTAGCACGAACGTGCTGCTTCCTGATTCCCGCGGACCACCCCGACGCCAGTATTGGTAGGGAATTTCATCTTCTGATGGTAGGCCGAGGGAACCGCCTAGAGGGAGCAGAGCTCCGGGCAGCCGAGGATGGCATTGTAGGCTGCCTTGACATTCACAACCATGAAGTCCATAGACTTGGTCCTTCTGTTGGGCTTTGTGCCCGCCATGACATCTAAGGTGACGATCCCTTCTATAGTCACGGGGACGCCGGAGAATCCGTGTAGGGTATACCCGGCTGGCTTGAGTTTCTCGCAGGAGAGCTTCAGGTTCTCGAATGCTTCGAGGAACAGAATGTTTACCGAGCTCCCATTGTCTACGAGGATTCTCCGGGCATCGAAGTTCGCCATGCCGAGGTTGATGACGAGGGCGTCACAGTGAGGGAGCCGAACCCCCTCTAGATCCTCTCCTGAGAAGGAGACGGGGAGTTGCTGGACCCGGGGGGAGAGAGGACCCTGGACAGTATTGACGTCCCGGATGAAGGCCTTGCGGGAAGTGTTGGATTCGCCTCCCATAGGCCCTCCGTGGACGCAATGCAGGATTGCTCGATCCTCTGGCTCCTCGGGATCCGGATCCCGCTCGGGACGTTATCGGTGCCCTCGGGGAGGAGAGGAATCCCTCCTGTTTCTATTGTCCCGCGGTTCCCTGGCGCCTTCTCATCTGAACTCTCGGAGGTAACCTTGTTGGACGAGGGCCTCAATTTCGTCCTTCAGGGCGCGGTAGTGATCTGTGTCGTGCCCGTTGTCCTGGTGAAAACGGCAATAGAACCACTGATCCCTCTTCTTGCTGGTGTTGTTGGACGGTCGAGGTGGGTACTGGATGAGGTCGTTGTCTTCAATCGCTAAGAGGATTGTCGACACGTTCTGCGTCAGTGGGGTGTACCTCTCGAAGCGGGGGATCGGCGGAACCTTCTTTGCGGAGCCCCCGTCTCTTGGAGCTTTTTTCGCCGGCTCAATCTCGTCGGCCTTGCGCTTCCCCTTCCCGGGAGCTTCCTTCTGGTCCTCGGGATTGAGGGCCTCCTCGGCTCAGATATATTTTTTGACCCGGTTGAGGAGGTCAGGAAAGTCTATCGGCGGCTTCTTCGTCAGGGAGGCCTTTAGCTGTCCATGTCGAACGTTGTGGCGGAAGGCTGTCGAGGCAACACCGGGGTCGAGGGATGAGACTGACCTCGCCTCGGTGGTGAACCTTCGGACGAACACCCGGAGGGGCTCCCCCTCCTTTTGCCGGAGTCCGAGCAGTGATGCACTCGTTCTTTCGGCCTTTCGGCTGGTTACGAAGTGGGCGAGGAAGCTGCCCTCTAGCTGGTCGAAAGAATATATGGAGCCGGGGATGAGCTTGGAGAACCATTCCCGAGCCGGACCCCGGAGTGTTGCAGGGAAGGCTCGGCACAGGAGGGGATCCGATGCGCTGTGAATCATCATGAGGGTCTTGAAGCCCTTCATGTGATCAGCAGGATCGCCCTCGCCGTCGTATGTCTCGAACTGAGGCGGACGGAAATTGTGGGGTATCTCCGCCTGCAGGATGAGGGCAGAGAAAGGAGGACGAACCGGCCGGTACCCCGGAGTTGCTTTTGGGTTGCCGTTACCAACGTGGTCGAGGCGCTCCTCCATTCTTGGAGGCGCTTCAAAATGTCGCCATCATACTCTAGGGGGATTGTCGAGTGGCGAGACACGGTAGCCTCGGCCTGTGACCGTGTGTGGGAACGGCGGGCGTTCTCGTTGACGGGGACTCCTCGGAGGGCACCTTCGGAAGTCTTGAAATTCCTGGTGGGTAACCGGGGCCCCTTCGACCCGGTTCAGCTGGGCAGACGGTTGCCGACCGACTCAGCTGAGCGCAGGCTCCCGCCCTTGGGACGGGGGTCTGGCATGGTTCGGAGCCCCTTGGGATGGGGGTCTGGGATGGTTCGGAGCCGAGTTGGAAGCGGCTCCTCCCCTACCACGGCTGGCCTGGTGGTTCGAGATTACCCCCCGTAGGTCGCTCTGGACGGGGCGGGAGGCGTTCGGCTGGGGTCTGTGGCCGACCCTTTTGTTGTTTGGTCCCTGAGCATCGGCATCGATGCCTTGCGGAGGCACGTCGTGTCGGCGTGCGGAGGTAACAGCTTTTGCAGCTTTGGGTGCCATGTGAGCTCGGGTCGATGGGAATGCCGACAGGGGCGGTGCTTGGGTCGGCGTCTACGAGGGTACCATTGGAAGCGAGGCTCGGATTGGCGTCTACGATAGGCAGATTCCCACAGACGGAGCCATCCTGATGCGGATTATTTTTGGGGAACATGTGGATGCACCAGGCGTGAATTCTTACTCGATTTGTTTTGAAGGAAGAGACACCTATGCAGACGATCCTTGGCTGGACGAACGGTACTGAGGTAGGCGGTATTTGAGGTGGAGGCTGATGCTCGGCTCGGATCTCTGGGGCTCGGATCCGAGGGTCTCGTGTACCTGCAGACGGTCTCGGAACACCGGGGTTGGTCCCGATGGCAAACCCTCCGACGTTCTAGTCAGTCACTAAGGAAGAGTAACAGTAACTAGGGTTTGAGTGGGCAAGAGTTGATTACCTGGAGAAGGAGTAGGGGTCTGGTATTTATAGAAGATGCCAACCGGGTCTGGACCCGTTTGGGGCCGGGTCTGGACCCGGTTGCCTGTGTGGCTGAAGCGGTGGAAACCCGGGCGGTTTTAGGGCTGACGTGGCAGATGCCCGGGCGGTTTCCCGGGCTGACGTGGCAGCAGTCCGGGCGGTTTTCCGACGCTGACGTGGCCGATCTGGAGGATCAGGTGGTGCGCGCATCTTGAGGGGATCCTGTGGTCCAGGATGGGCCACGTCGTTCCTAACCCATATCAATATCTAAAGATTCTTCCTCTTGCCGAAATCATAGCCTTCCTTGGGAATCATTATCAAAGTTTTCGCTACTAAACTAGAGGTTACCAAGGAATTTTGCACCATACGGTGCTACCGAATGCACCAGCTACACCATGGATACGATAAGGATATTGTGGTCTGCATGGAATATGGGATACACAGGAAGGCATCGAATTCACCAGCTACACCTCATGGAAAATGGATGCGTAGGGATGTTGTGCTCTACCGCAAACACAATCGCGAAGTAGAAAGTACCAAATATTCCTAAAGGGTACATCCAAGAAACATCACAGTGATATCCTATGTAAAATCTTGAAAATTTGTAAAGTGACAATCAACTTTGCTAAGCATTTTTTGCTTTAACAAAGTGTTATCAACACACTCCATTCCAAAGTGATTAAACATATTAATCTATACAAAGGATACCAAAGCTACAGAATCATTTTAGCTTGCTCACATGTAACATGGCTGTTCATTCTTATCATGATATCATCTCTCCATGTCATTAAAAACTTCAGAACTTGGATTTGCAACTAACATCAAGAGATGATATATTTCTCTTTCATCACCATTGATGATTATGATTATGCCTTTTTAATAATTACTAGAATCTCTTCTTTATGGATTAAGAGAGTATTCAAAGACATCCTGCCCTCCAACTAACACTCTTTTTGCCAACCCAAGCATCATGCCTGAAATAAAAACTAGAGTTATTAAGAGATTGGGAACTTGGGGTTCTGTTCTCTTGAAGGTTAGCAATCAAAGTTGGAAGTTGCACGTGTTTATCCCGAGCATAACTGTTTTAATTAGATTTTTTTCCCGTAATTAAATAATGATTAAGAACAATGCATGAACTAAGTGATATGGTATCCACTAGAAATGTCTTTAAAGTAGGGAGTGGCATCATTCTAATAAGGTTAATAAACTTTTTAAAGGTTATTGACTAGTTCTAAGTTATTGAATATATATTAGATATGATTAAGGTTCATTTTGCGCGGCAAATTGGTTAAGTTGCCTCCTAATTTGACCAAATTGAGGATAGTATTTTTGGTTATATTTTTATTTTTTTAAAAATGTTAGGCCAAAGCTTTATATGTAGGACCAACTTGACAAATAACAGCACATTATCAAAGTGTGAGAAGATGCAATAAAATTTCATAATTTCTTAAATTTGCTCAAAATCTGCAGAAAATTGGCCATGAATGTTGACAAAACATTAAAACATTAAATTTCTCGAAACCAATTGATAAATGCAAAGTATAGGTAACGAAAGTGGGCAAAATGCTGAAATTCAAAAAATCGACGTGGATTATATATATATATAGGCAATGCTCCATTGCAAACCACCTAGGCCTAGGTTATATTATAATCTACGCCGTTGTTCCCAACAGTGGCCGGCTTAGGTTATTATCTAAGTCGTTGTTGAACTTCAACAACACAACGAACTTCAACAACGGCTTAGATTTATAACCTAGGTCACTGTTGGGAACAGCTGGCTAGGTGGTTTTCACACCAAAATACTCCAAATGGTAACCATATATATATAGCATAGGAAAGTTGGCCAAAACATTGAATTTAGAATTTCTGGAAATCATTCAAGAAAGACGAACGAGCTTATGAGAGTTTGGCCAAAATACTAGACTTCATAATCTTTCAAATATTGGTAAAAAACAGTGGACTACATAACTCACAAAAGTTGTCCAAAACATTGTGACCCTAATAAGGATGGATTGTAACTTACGAAAGTTGACTATGTTAAGATAAATTAGAGAGATGAAAACAATACTGAATATTGAATTGAGTTTAATCAAGTACAATACCACCTATATATAGGAGGAGAACAAATATCAAAACAACTCTACAATCAATATGGAATTATAATAATATCTAACACCCTCACTCAAACTCACGATGGGTCAAACAGTGTGAGTTTGCCTACTAAGTATCTAAATCTCGCCGCCGTGGATTGCCGAAGAGGAGAAGCAGTGGATATGCTGGGTTTTTTTTTTTTGGGGATTTTGAGGATTTTTGGCTTTTGGAATTTGAGGATTTTTGGATGGAAAAAATTTAAGAGAAGAAAATTTGTATAATTGGCTCTGATACCATGTTAAGATAAATAAGAGAGATGAAAACAATACTGAATATTGAATTGAGTTCAACCAAGTACAATACCACCTATATATAGGAGGAGAATAGATATCAAAACAACTCTACAACCAATATGGGACTATAATAATATCTAACATACCAAAATACTGAAAATTAGAGTTTCTTGAAATCAACCAAGCACGTAGGATATAGTGGTCAAAAGACTCAAAACACTTAAAATTTGAAATTCTCAAAATTGATCAAAAAATGATCAAACCTAACCAGCCAACCCACGGGTTGTGCACCGTTCGATCCGTACGGGTCAAACGTTGGGTTTGCTGCTACTGCTATTTCTTTCTTTTTGTGTGCGTGTGTGTGTCTGTGGGGGGGCTATAAAAACCCATTAATTTCACTTTAATTTTTTCACACCTCCAAATATCAACTATCTTACTCTCTCTAGTGCTACTACTAAATTCAATCAAGTTCATTCAACAAAGAAGCAAGCAAAAAATAAGTGAACAATTTCGATCGTATCGAATTCATGTTGACTCAACACTCTCAATTACGTCTACTACAAACTCTCTTAACAAAGAAGCTCTCTCTCTCTCTCTCTCTTTCTACGTCTACTTTTGATTTATTAAATATTGTTACTCAATGTAAAACGATTATACATAATTTTTGTATTCCAAAAAACATGGACAATTTTCAAATGACTGCCGAATCATAGCATTTTGTTGAAGCTTTGTTAAGATTTTTGGAATCTTTTAAAACAGCAACTTCGAAATTTTCAAAATCATATGATTCTACTTTTAATTGTATTTTGATTTCAAAAATTTCTATGATGCAAACTTTTCAAGACATGATTTCGGATTCTTACATTAGTCATATAGTTGAACCGGCTTATATTAAAATTTTGAAGTATTTTAATCATCCTCCTATGTTGTATTGTATTGCTACTTTTATGGATCCTCGTATCAAATTAGCAGGTACGAGGAGTTTGATTGAAATATTTTTTTACTATACTTGGAGACGAATCTTCTTATGATTGTGATGAATATTTAGCTAAATTTGAGTCTACTTTGAATAATTTGTATGATTATTATGATAGTACTTTTACATCTAGCAGTACAACTAGTATAGTTACTTCTTCTTCTTCTACTTCTAGTGGTAAGAGTAAGAGTACATTAGAGTATGCCACTGATAATTTACTTACTCGTATTCAATCAAAAAAATCTTGGACTAATGCACCTGATGAATTAAACTGGTATAATCAATAAGATAGTGAGAGTTCTAGTTGTAAGATTGATGTGCTACAATGGTGGAAAGAACATGAAAATATTTTTCAAATTCTTTCATATATAGCTAGAGATCTATTAGCACCTCCTATCTTTACAGTTGCTTCAGAAAGTATTTTTTTACAAGTGGCAGAATTTTAACAGATTACAGGAATCGCTTGAAGCCAGATTCGTTGTAAATGCTCGTGTGCACAGAAGATTGGATGAAGGCTAAAGACAGGACTCGAGAAAAAATCGTCTCTATCTCAACAAGTGGAAGCAAATCGCCTGAAGATCAACAACAAGAGTAGAGAATTTAGGGCGATGAGATCCTAGGTTTAGGTTAAGTAGAGGTGCACTACAGTAGTCCAATGCCCTCTCTTCAGTCAAACTCTAGGCTATCTCGAACTCTAGATTATCCCCTTAGTTAAACATGTAATTCAAGAAAATTGTATGTTTTTTTTTTGATTTTTATTACATGTATTTGTAAGTAAAAAAGTTGTAAAAAATTCATAGAAGTTGAAATGAATAATATATACAATTTTGTTTCACTCTTATACTTGTTGTACATATATTTATCTTTTTTTGGAGTTCAAAAAATAATAATAATAAACCCAACATAATCCTGGGCCAACCCACGACCCGGCCCGACCTGAATCGGGTTCAACCCGTACGGGTTTGCAGATCGATTGGGTTGAGTTTTGAACTTCTCAACCCAGCTCGGTTAATGACCCAACCCGACCCGAGCATGCCCAAAACCAGGGGAACCCCGGGCAGTTTGGGCCCGGCCTGACCCGAATGCCAACTCTACCAACACCCCTCTTTCTCTTCATCACCTTATGACAACCTTCCCAAACAGATATAACTCTACCTCAAGTTATGTACATGTAGCCCCGTGGTTCCAAAGCTCCCAAGGATTCAAGATTCTGCTTCAACAAAGAAATACGTATGATGTTCTTTAGTGTGTACATGTTTCCATCTGGTGCTGCCAACTTGTCTGTTCCCTCACTCACTACTTCACAAATCTCACCAACCACCGTTCTCACACATCGATCTCCTGTGAACTTGTAAGTAGAAAATATACCTCTCTTAGAGTATATATGAGAAAAACTACCTGAATTAAGAAACCAGCCTAAATACATCTATAGAATTTGAGACAAGAGAACAGTCTAAGTTATCACCTGATTCAGCATCACTAGCAACACTACCAATGTTGGCACTTTTCCGATTCAGCAACTTGCGACAATCTCTTTTGTTATTGTAACATCCTAGAAATTTTAAATATGTTTTCGGAATTAATATATGATTTGTGATAATTTTTTGTGATTTTTTTTTGACTGGCAAAAGGTAGGATTATCCTACCTCACAGAAAATATATAGATTGATAAGAAAAGTTGTAAGACGAATACAAAAAACCACTGTAGGATGATTAATCGAGCAGTGGGTGAGTCGTGGTTCGAGATGGCATGCCGTTGAGTTGTAGAGAGGACATTGGACTATTGTCGTGCACCTCTACTAGTCCCAAAGACATGATCTCATCCTCCTTTCTCACCCTAATCATAGCCCTTAACAACAACAAAAAGAAACCTCCTTCAGTCGGTAAAAAGAGCAAACAGTGCTAAAAACAAGAGTTCATCAGAAGTATCGGACCAACATTGTCCCAAAAAATAGAAACAGAAACAGAGATGTCATATCCTTGATCAACTTGGGGAATTGCCTGCACTGCCACCACTTCTTAACTTCATGAGATCACTGTCACCTGTGCCCCTGAGTTCCTCAAGTATCTTGGCTTTCTTCTTCGACTCTCCGCTTGAATCTAGCCAATATGAGAACCAAAATTTTGCATTAGTGACTAGCTTATCCACATTAGTAAGCTTGCTGTAAAAGATTCTATCGTTCCTAGCATTCCATAAACTCCAACAAACAGCTATTGTAACCAAATGCCATGAGTGAGTGAATTTGTGCTTATTGTGATCAAAACACCAATATGTGAAGCATTCACTAATAGAAGACGGCAGATTTGTGATACGGAAGCTTTGTGTGAAATGCAGCCAGGTTTGAGCAGCCAAGGGGCATTCAAAGAAAATATGATAGGTGGTTTCAATCCGACATGCACAGGATGTGCATGTAAGATCACCATCCCATCCTCTAGAATGTATCCTATCTTTGGAGTTTAGTTTTTCCCAACTCAGCATCCAAATGAATATTTTGCATTTAAGGGGTGCACAATTCTGCCAGCAAGCTCGATAGAAAGGGGAGATAAGGCCAGAGATGTTGTAGAAATCATAGGCTGATTTCACAGTATATCTCCCTATGCTAGAGTGATTCCAGCGTGCAATATCAGAGGAAGGGGAAGGCTGGATGTTAGAAAGTAATTGCAGTAGTTTTCTCTTTTCATGGAGGATGGTGGTAGAAGAAGAGGTATGGAGGCTAGGTCTCCAAGTCCAGATGCTTTGGTCTATGGTGCCCTGAGAGCGCAGCGAAGCTTCTTTGTTCCATGTAGCTTCAAATAAAGTTGGAAATAATGTGACAATGTTGTTACCCTCTATCCATTTAGAAGTCCAAAACTTAAGCTTAGAACCATCAGCAAGTTGCCAAGTGATGCCTTGGTCGAATTGCTCTTTCAGCTTGAATACATTCTTCCAATATCTGACGCCTGGGTCTTGTAGATGAAGTCATTTGTTGTGCTATTGAAGTAAAGGGACTTGAGAGTTTGGGTACAAAGAGAATCTTTAGTAAATATTTTCCACCACCATTTCATGAGAAGTGCATTGTTGAATTGGTTTAGGTCCAAGACCCCAAGGCCTCCCTGCTTTTTTGGTTGACAGATACGCTTCCAACTTGTGCGAGAGACCCCCGTTGCCCTGGTGTCTCCTCCAACCCAGAAGAATCTACTTCTGATTTGATCAATTCTGGCTATAACCCACTGGGGCAGCTTGAAGAAAGAGGCAAAGTAAGTTGGCAAGGCACTAAGAACAGAGTTGATAAGAATAAGTCTCCCCCCTAGATAAGAGACGACCTTTCCACGTGGAAAATCTCCTCTCAATTTTAAGAAGAAGAGGTTGCCAGTCATTCTTCTTGAGCCTGTCTTTAGATAGTGGCATACCTAGATATCTGGTGGGCAGGGAGTCTTGTTTGTAGCCTAGGATGTGAGCAAATGCATGAAGCTTGGCTTGAGAGTGCCCAAAGTAGAGGATAGAAGACTTTGAAAGGTTGATATGGAGGCCGAAGACATTCGCAAAGAGATACAGGAGCACTTTAAGATGGAGCACGTCTTGCTCATCCCCTTTGCAGAAAATGAGCGTATCAGCAAATTGAAGAATGGAGAGGTAAGCTAAGGAGCCTTGGAGGTTTAGCTGAGAGAAAGTGCCTTTTCTCTACCAGTGCGTAACATTTGTGCTAGAACATCAACAGCTAGGATGAATAGCATCGGGGGATAGAGGATCACCTTGTTTGAGTCCCCTTCTAGAAATAATGGTCTTTCCTCCAATGTCATTGATCAAAACTGAGGATTTTGTAGAATGAAGGATGGCTTTGATCCAAGAGCACCAGCGTGGGCCAAATCCTATGGCAGTTAGAAGCTGCTCCAAGAATTCCCAGCTAAGAGTATCAAAAGCCTTACGAAAATCAATTTTAAGCATTAAAGTATCTGATTTCTTAGAACGGCACAGGTTGATTTCTTCGTGAGCCACAAGAAAGCAATCCACTGTAGATTTACCTTTGAGGAAGGCACTTTGCGAAGAGGACACTAGGGTATGCAGAATGGGGCTCAACCTGTTAACTAGAATTTTGGTGAAGATCTTCATGGAGCAATTGAGCAGGCTAATAGGGCGATAGTCAGATATTGAGAAGGCACCTTCACATTTAGGAATGAGAATAATAGTAGAGTAGTTGAGTCTGCTAATGTTAGCTTCCCCATTTTGGATGGCCAGTAGCATACAGCACAGGTCATCTTGGATAGTCTCCCAGTGCTGCTGATAAAAAATCATAGAGAAGCCATCAGGTCCCAGTGCTTTGTCTCCATTCATGCTGAATATTGCTTGCTTGATTTTTTCCTTACTGAAGGGGGCTTCAAGCACAGAAAGGTCAGTAGTTATGGGGGGATATAGAGAGGCCTAGTCGACTCTGAAGTCAGGAGCTGAGTTGGTGCCATAAATTTCGTTGAAATGTTGTTCATAACATGATCGAATTGCGGACTGATCTGTGATGAGGTCACCATTGTGAATAAGGGAGTAAATGAAGTTCTTGTGTTGCCTCCCATTAGCCATAGAGTGGAAGAATTTTGTATTGGCATTGCCTTCTTGGATCCAGGTGATTCTAGATCTTTGTCTCTAGTAAGTGACTTCCGCTTGTATCAATTGTTGATACTCTGTGTGGGCAGCGGAGAGCTCAGCGGATTGGGAGGGGTTTAAAGCTTGAGAGTCAGCTAGGATATCGAGGCTATGAATAACCTCAAGGAGAGACTTTTTGCGAAGCGGAATGTGGCCGAATTCCTTATTCCTCCATCGTCTAATCCTTCTCTTCAGAAGAACTAACTTCTTGGCAAATATGTCTACCTGTGAGCCTGTCACAGGCTAAAGTTCGACCACCAAGTGAGGATGTTATGATTGAAGTTCTTGTGGGAGCCCCACACTTTCTCAAATTTGAAGTAATGAAATTTGTTCTGAATTGCTTGGGAGTCAAGAATAATAGGGCAGTGATCTGAAGCAATGCGGGGGAGGGAATGCTGAATACAAGAGGGAAATGATTAATCAAATTGGTTGGAGATCAGGAATCTGTCCAATCGAGCAAAAGAATGATTATCTCTTAGGTTAGACTAAGTGAACTTCCGACCTGCTTGCGGAAGATCAATGAGTTGTAGATGCTAAATCCAATTGCAGAAGTTTTTCATATCTCTACTAGAGCCAGTACCTCTATTTCTTTCATGATTGGAAATAGTCACATTGAAGTCCCCACAGACTACCCAAGCATCACAAAGCAGTCTTCTTCGCTGTAAGATTTCATGAAAATAAAGTTCTCTGTCATCTAGTTCAAAGGGGGGCATAGACGGAGGTTAAGGACCATTCAAAACCAGATGACCTGATGCGGAAGGAGAGGAAAATTAAGAATATGTCGATTGCACAATAGTTGCAATCTAGGACATTGTCATTCCATCCAATTAGGATACCGCCACGACTATCAATAGCATCTAGTGATCTCCAATTAGTGATTAAATTGCCTCCAATAGAAGAGAGTTTGTGGGGAGAGGGCTTGGATAACTTGAATTCTTGCAGGCAGGCCACAGTAATTTGAGCATTACGAAGGCCATCTTTGATCAGGGCACATTTGTTAGGGTTGCCTAACCCACAAACATTCCAACTGCCAATCTTTATTGAAAAAATGAACACACAGCAAAAGCAATAACAAGCTAGGGGGCCAATAAACTCAGGCAACTAGATAAGCTGTTGTTGTTGATCCGGGGGATCAACTGCAACCACTGCAACTTGCTTGAGTCTGTCGATTGAGTGTGGCCCAGTAGCCTCCACTCCTACAGATTCAGCTACCTCAATGATATCCTAGTTAGAAAGTAAAGCGAAAGGATTACGACATGCATTAGTAACTGAAAGCATAGAAGAGGAGGTACCTTCATACTTGCAGAGCGAAGCAGCCTTAAGAGAAGATCGAAGGTGCTGCATAAATAGTCTGGACGAAGAGAATTTGGTGGCAGATCTACAGCGCTTGCGGTGCTTGGTAGCTCCTTCTTCAAAACCAGGGGGGCAGAGCCTTATCAAGAGGAGGAGACATTATGGCGATGCCTTGGGATGAGGGATTTGGTCTTGAAGCTGGCGGCTCTTGCGCCCCTGGTGCCTGAGCTGAATTGCATGGTCTTTGGGGCCTCAAGTTTGGCAACACGCTTGCTAACAGCTGCCTCAAGTGTCGACTCCACCGTAGGTTGAATTTCCAGGAATAGGGACGGAGGAATATTGACAATCTTGCCTTTCCACTCCATTTGGCACACCTCTTCTTCAGGTAGGATATCATGCAAACTGGCAGAGCTGTCGGGGTGGGTTTGTGATGCACCAGTAGAAATTTCCAAATTTCCCTTCGGAGAATCTGATTGAATCTCTATAATAGGGGGAGCATTGAAGACAAAGCTAGTGCCAGGATTATCCTTAACTGGTTCCGCTATTTGCTGAGGATGTTGAGGAGGGACCAATTTTGGAACTTTCACACTCGAGTCTACCATACCAGAAATATTCAAAAATTGATTTGCAAAAAGGAAAGATTCTGAGGCTGCGGTGACTGTGCTGCGGATCCCCTAACTGATTGATCTGCCTCCTGGATCTTCGCCTTTCCTTTTTGATCTCCGATGATTCCTTGATTCCCTTCCTGGATATGCAGGGGGTTGATTTCCATGTGTTTCTCCACCGGCGCTTCCCTCCGACGCCAGAAGCTAGTGGACGAGCCAGTTTTCGCAGAAAAAATCTGCACTCTGCCGCTTGCAACGTCCTCAGATGGGATAGGGTTGTCGAGAATAAGCACAGGCACCTCATGAATTTGTAGTTCCTTAGTCCAAGGCATTCTATAGTGGATGAGAATGTTCTTCGGAATGTGGCTAGCGTCTTCTACTTCGATTAGGATAAGGGCCTGATGACGGGAAACCATATTTTTCATGTCACCGCTCATGGTAACGAACTTGCCGAATGGCTGAATGAGCTGCTCGATGGAGCTCTGGTTCCACATGTGGAAAGGCAACATAGGTACGTTGATCCCGATGTAGCTTGGCTTTGGCTTCATCTTGGCTCCATACTCCATCGACCAAGGAGAGAATGTTGCGTTAAAGCTAGAGAATTGGAAGACACCGTCGACAATCGCCATCTTGGCCTCTTCCTCCGTTGGAAATTGAACGTGGAACACCCCATCGCTAACTCTCTTAACCACCCACCAACCTCCCTGGAGCTTCCAAGCAAAATTTAAAGCACTCTCAACAGTTGCCGAATCAAGACGGGAGTAGGGGTTGATCAGATGGAGAAAAGTGCTTGCATGCAGCGCTGGGAGGGCAGAGGCTATTTTTGAGATATGGGTAATCTCAATGGCCATGGATTCTCGCCTGTTGAAGATCGGACAAACGCGAACACGATGACCGAACTTCCGGCAGTTGAAGCAGTGAATCCCGCTTCTGCGGCAGTCTGCTGCCAAATGATCAGTGTCTCCGCATCGCATGCAGCGAGTTTCCATTCTATTTCGGCGATTTTGGTGATGAGGTTTGATATGGTGACGGGGGTAGGGATTTGGGGGGAATGAGGATTTGGGGAGAAGAGGGGGTTTTTTTGGTTGAGAATGGAGAGGGATAGACTGCAGGAATGGTGGGCGGTGAGATCGAGGGGGGTAATGATGAGGAGTAGGGGTCATTAGAACCTAAGCAAAAGATTTGCTCTTATTCCAAGGCAGCCATGCACGCGCCTCTCTCCTCTCTCTTCTCTCATTTTTTTAATCTAATTTTTTGTGATTTATTAAGCATTTTTCTAAAATTTATCTTTTCGCACGTGCAAATATTTTTTTTGGGAAATAAAAAGTCAGAAAATTTATTTGGAAAATCTAATCTTTATTAGTGGATAGTAATTCTAAATTTTCTGGATTTTTGTGAATAATTTATGGCATATTTGCAAATATTTCGAAGTGAATGGTTTTTTTGTAAAATTGCCACTCTGAGGCAAATTTTTGAAAATTGAAATTTCGGGATGCAGTGAGGGCCGACTAGATTGGAGGAGTTAGGGGTTAGATTTTTTTTTTTATTGATTTGGTTTGATTTAACTAATTAATTTGGAAAGATCTATACATGTAAGAATATATTTTCTGTAGGGACTTTTTTGTAAAATGTTCGTATAAACCCTAGTGAAGAGTCCCGGCCTATATTAACAGCAGCAGCTACTGCACTCCACTGTGGTGAACAAAAATTTATCCTCTTTATTATTTATTGGAGTTTGGGGGCTTGAATCTCTCAATTTTTCCAAGGAGGAGGAGGATGAGCTTTTCTTTTCTTATTATTATTTTCCTTCAATTGGTCTTCTTTGAGGTGAGTAATCTTCCAACTTTCTTGATGTGTTTTTTTTCCTTCTCATGAACAATATAGAATCATGATATGGTTTAGACTTTGCAAGATTATGATTATATTGGCAGAAATATGATGTTTTGTTTATGAGATGATTGTAGAGATGAATTGATAGATAAAAGAATTGTTTATTAAGATGATAAAAAAATTAAATCTTGATGCATTGACACTCTTATGTTGATTCTCTTGAATGATGAATATTTGATGCATGAAAGATCATTCATATTTTTATGAACCCATGTATTATTGTGGATGATTAGAGTTATCATACGTTCTAAACATTCATATTGATCTAAAATAAGTTGCTCTGGAATAATGGAGTTTTCTATGCATGAAAGATCAAAATTTTTGTTTATAAAATTAGATCTGATGAACATATATGTTATTGTAGATGTGTAGATCTTATTGTATGATTAAAGAACATGTTTTTGCATAATTAAAAGATGAAGTTTTGGTGAATTATTCGCTGTGTTTTTTTTGGAACTTATGATGGGTTAAAAACTAGAATTTTTATACACAAATATGAATCAAAATCATCGTAAAAACATATGTCGAAGTTATAGGAACCTAGGGTTAGGGATTTTCGGGGTTAAACCCTAAACCTAGGGTTGCTCGGGGGGTTAGGTCAGCACAGCGCCAGGGTTGCACAGTGCCAACCCGAGCACTGTGCAAACCCAGGCTGTCATTTTTTTGGCTTTCAGTTTGGGGTTCCCTCTATTTTTTTAGGAGCTTTTGTGAGGGGGTTGCGTGCTACGGTTTGAGGAACACTAGTATATATATAGAAGTGCATATGTAAGTATTTAATCTATTTTTTATGTGAGATTCGATTGAGTTTTGATGGAGTTTTGAAGTTGTTAAATTTCATATTTTTACAAAATTCTAGTTTCAGTTTATTGACGATTTAGAGCTTTAAAATTTGGTGCGAATGATTTAGAAATTTGGTGACATGATCTATGTTTATTAAGTAAATATAAACTCAATTTTCCATAATTTAATATTCATTTTTGAATGGACTGTTCTTAAGGATAAGATGTAACACCACGTGTTAAGAATAAATAAATATATAATTAATTAATAGTGGCAGTGCCCTATAGAATTTCTATGGGGGGCTTTCATGGAAAAATTAAATGAAGGGGGGCCCACGGGAAGGCAGGCAGCGGTTCTGCTGTGCGGCTATGCCCACGTGGGCGTGATGACGTCAGCGTGGGGGGGGCCCACCCGGTTTGAAAGAGACAACAGCTGAGGCTGCTGCTGCTGCTGCTGCTGCCACGTGGCTGGTCACGTGGGGCCTTGTAGCGCCCCGAATTTCTAATATGATATCTTAGAAAATACGTGGTACATTCCCAGTGATCCACTTCAACATAATATTAAACATAATCAACACCACTAAAATTTTCAAACTTTCTTATTACAACAAATCATTTACAATGCACAGCGGAATTCAAAACAAACTCAACTCAATATTCTCTTCATTTACAACACAAATTTATCTCAAGAGTGCTATTACAAATTTACACAAATCTCTTATATATCAATTACATCTCAAAACCAACTTAAGTATCCCATCTCCAACTCTAAGCAACTATCTGCAACATGTGAGGCTAGAGATGATCCCTAACTCCCAAACTAAAGGGATCAGCCATAAATGGTGTGAGAAATATAAAAATAAACAAACAACATAAAAGGTCATACCTCATAAATTCTTAAACAACAAGTACTAAATGATTATGGAAAGTACGAAATGATAGGTAACATAAAACATCAAGTGATACTAAGCTAAGTGTCACGTATAGAAAAAACAAGAAAAACCACATGCATAAACAAAGCCAAGAAAACACAAGTTCTATATGCAGACCCTCTAATGCGTACTTGTCGAAGTCTATGCATCCCATTCTACATAGGTTCGGTGCAAGCCCTTAACGTCTTCACTTCGTAGGGTTCAATCCCTGCGTTATGAACTAATCCTAACACGACGACTACTACGAGATAAAGATAAACCATGGTTAGTATCTCATGTCCGATAATTCCGGAGATGGATCCCACACCCAAGATATTTTACTTGAATAATTCCGGAGATCATCCCACACCGAAACATTGACACGTCACCACACGAATACCACATGTGCTTCACCTCGACTCCGATAATTCCGGAGATCAATCCCACACCACAATAGTTACCGTGATAATTCCGGAGATTGTCCCACACCACAAGACTGTGATAATTCCGGAGACATATCCCACACCACTAATAATCTACTGTGATAATTCCGGAGATTAAATCTCACAACGAAAGCCATATTGAGGTTCTTGACTCATGTTCCCGTTCATCATATCACCACTAGTGCTTGTCCTTATCATTTTGGGTTAATTAATTACTTAACGAATCTCCTAGAGTGATGTACCCTACCGGCCTAAATTCAAAACTCAATAACTGAAATGCCTCAAAGGGCCTCAACAAATAACTCAACACCGGTATACTAGGGTCACACACTTCTACAGACTCAAACTCAAAAGTCTAAGCTAAAGTCCCACTAAACAAAGTGGCTCAACTAAATGTCTCAAACTTAATACTTAACTGAATATCTCATAGTCAAATGCTTAATCAAATACTGAACTGAATGACAAGTATAGACTGAATTATCTGAAGAACCAATCATTCGAAATAGCACTAAAGTTCACAAAGATCCTTCAGTACCAGTCGACTTATACTCTAGTAAGTCGACTGTCCAGAGGACGAATTACCAAAATTTTACAAAAATAAACTAAGTCAAATAACAGTCGACTTAAGAAAAGGTACCAGTCGACTTACCCGAGGTAAATTCCAATAATCTTCTCAAAAATATTCTAAGTATATAAGTCGACTTAAATGGATATAGGTCGACTGTCCAGAAGGACAATTAATTTTCACAAAAAATAATTTCTTCAGTGGACCAGTCGACTGCCTATGAGCTAAGTCGACTGTCCAGAACAACTTTTCAATGATTCTAAAATAAAATGTCAGGCTCGTACCAGTCGACTGTCGGCCTACAGATTTCAAAACTTAGGTCTGATTACAAAATCAAATTCTGAAGCTTTCTAATGATCAATGTTTATGAAAATAGTTCGTATTCAGGAAAATAATAAATCTCAACGAGTCTTCATCAGGTATATGCATATATATCACTCAAAACATCAATAAGTCAAGATTTAAGTTCTCATGTTCTAAATCACAATTCCTTTCGTTAGGGTTTTACAAGATCTAAATTCTTTCACAAATCTAAATCAAATCCGAATTATGAATCTAATGTCCAGGTGTTCATACACAAATCTCAACATGCTTTTAGCAACCAATTTCAATAATAAAGATCTACTATTTCATTCACAATTATTCACATGATTCATACCACATTACGAGATCTAAATTGTTCCCAACATCAAATCAATATATATCAATGATACTTGCACACATAGATCAATCAACAAGACAAGTTTCTTTCATGCAAAACATCAAATCAAACAACAAAACATACATCAAACAACAAAACATACATCAAACAACAAAACAATTTTTATATATCTCACCTTAGAATAGAGAAAAGTCCACGAAAAAGGTCGTCCTTTTGCTAGATCCAAAGACTCCTTTTCTCCACCAAAAATAGATCTCCCAAAATTCTGTATTTTATCAATAATGACGGCTGGGAGAAAAATCCCTTAAATATGCCGGATTGATTATTAGGGTTTTACCCACACTTTTGCAAAACAGCCCTTTCCAAAATACAATTTACATATATAGATCATTCTTTGGAAATTCCATCAAAACTCATTCAATTTAGGATTTATAAGAAAATATACATTCTAAATCTCAATCAATACTGTTCAAAACGTCCAGAAATCACATTTTGCACTTTAACCCCTAAAAATGTCGAATTTGCAAAAAGATCCTTCTTTTTCTCAAAAATTGCAAATAGCTCCAATAAATTTCAGAAAAATCTGGAAAAATACTAATTAAATCCCAAATATTAAATAATAATTTTTCATAAAGAAAACTTAATTTTCCAACTTCTCAAAAAGTATTTGCATGTGTTTTGCACGTGTTCAAAGGATAAATTTTTCTGAAAATATTCATTAAATCCCCAAAAATAAATTTAAATTCATTTTCAAATATAAAAATAATATTTGAAAATACGGGGTTCTACAGGCCTGCCCAGGGCTTTATTGTTTGTTCTTTCGCGAGAGAAAGAATGGGGATGTGGGGTTGTTTAATCCCATATCGGAGTGTTTGAAATTGATTAAATATATATATATAATTGCCTGGAATTAGAGGTCACCAATCAGGTATAGCACCTTTTATGAGGTAAGCCTGTGGTGGGCAGTTGTTAGAAAAATTGTTGTTTCGGGCCGGGGTGTTACAAATGGTATCAGAGCCAACTTTCAACACCAAGTGTGGGTACAGAATGGTAGGTTATGCCTGAGAAGGAGCGAAGTTGGGTCAAGTCGTAAATCCACTGAGGTGGGCTAGGGGACTGGACAACCCGCAGAATCAGGGTACGCCATTCCACATCGGCTAGAAAGAAGTTCATGGTGCTACATTGCAAGTCCGGGCTTCAGCGAGGACGATGAATTCTTAAGGGGGGTGTGTGTAACACCCCGTGTTACGAATAGATATATATATATAATTAATTAATAGTGGCAGTGCTAGAGCTGGTATCGGGTCCTATCAGGTCGGGTCCTCCACTACCCGGACCCAGAACCGGTACCTACGGGTCCAAAAATTGGACCCGGACCCGGACTTTCAAGAACCGGATCCGGTTCCGGGTCCTAGGTAAAAAAAATTACCCGTCGGGTCAAGTAGTAGAGAATAAATATTTGCACTTAAGTATTTTTGCACCCGGTACCCTATGATTCTAACAATTTTTGCACTTAAGTATATGAATTAATATTATATTTACACATCTATCTTCAACAATTACTTTTATATGTATATTCTTATAACCCCATTATTCAAATTCTATATGTTTGGGGGTATTTTTTAACGGGTCCGAGTCTGGATCGGTTCTATTTTTAGCGGACCCGGACCCATATAGATCGGGTCGGTTCCGGTCTAATGTCAGGTCCGAGTCGGGTCCAGGAATCAGGTAAATGTGACAATGCTAGGCAGTGCCTTATAGAATTTCTATGGGGGGCTTTCATGAAAAAATTAAATGGAGGGGGGCCCACGGGATGGCAGGCAGCGGTTCTGCTGTGCGGCTATGCCCACGTGGGCGTGATGACATTAGCGGCGGGGGGGGGGGGGGGGGGGGGGGAGGGGGGGAGGGGGCTCACCCGGTTTGAAAAAGACAGTAGCTGAGGCTATTGCTGCTGCAGCCACGTGGCTGGTCACGTGGGGCCCGCCCAGGGCTTTTCTGTGTGTTCTTTTGCGAGAGAAAGAACGAGGATGTGGGGTTGTTTAATCCCATATCAGGAGTGTTTGAGATTATATATATATATATATATATATATATATATATATATATATATATATATATATATATATATATATATATATATATATATATATATATATATATATATATAATTGCTTGGAATTAGAGGTCACCAATCAGCTATAGCACCTTTTATGAGGTAAGCCTGTGGTGGACAGTTGTTAGAAAAATTATTGTTTCGGACGGGGTGTTACATAAGAGGGTATAACTTTCAGATTTTTGGATGATAGATAGATTTTAGAATTTGTTGAATTTAAACCCTTTAAATTAATTTGTTTGAGTTCATATTTTTATGGTGAGTTCTTTGATATGTGCTTGATTTAAATTAACTTTTCCATAATTTAATATTAATTTTGGAGTGTACTGTTTTGAAGAACAACATCATATTACTTTCAGATTTCGTGAAAATCTAGTTTCATTTTTCGATATATTCAAGTAATGGTTTGGGAAAAATAAATCTATATTTTTGTAGATGAAATTCTCAGTTTTGAAGGGTTGTATGTTTCAGTTTCGAAGGATAATTATTTCAGATGTTTAAGAGTTATTATCAGTTTAAAGAGGTGTAAATTTCAGATTTTGGGGATGAGGTCCCATATATTTAAGAGATTTGTTTCAGTTGAGATTGAATAAATTTCTAGTTAAATAAGCTGAAATTTAAGAATGAATGGGAAGTGAGATTCAAAAAGGTGAGTTTAAAAAAATTTCGTAAGTTGAATTTGTTTCCATATATGAAAGAATATTTTGTAGGCTAAATTTGAAAAAAAAAAACCCTTGAACTATGGCCTTTATGCATAAAACCCCTATGACCTTTTTTTATGCAGAAAACCCCCATGAACTATTGTTGCAAAAAACCCACCCCGCAAACGTGAGACTTCTGCTAAAGTTGAGGAAGGTTTTTGACAATAATGCGAAAGATACATGATGTTTTTTGAAACAACTTGCAAAGATGAATGAGGTTATCTGATACAAGTAGAAAAATTAGATGTGGTTTTTTGAAATACTTCAGGGTTTTTTTTTGCAACAATCATACTTCAGGAAGGTTTTCTGCATTAAAAAAAGGTCAGGGAGGTTTTCCGCATAAAGGCCATAGTTCAAGGTTTTTTTTTCCAAATTTAGACTATTTTGTATTATTGAACCAAGTTGGGTTGATTTGAGATTTAGGGTTATGTTGTGGACCCTAGTAAGTTAGTTAAGGATTTTTAGTGTGTTTGAGCACTAGAGGTTGAGTAGGACCCACAATTTCCAGCAGTAAATTAATTGATTGTGGGAATTGGGCTAGTGTTATTAGTTTCATGGGTTTAAGTCCGGTAGGGTGGAGCTAGCTCTAGGTGGCTCATGTTACTTATATGTATACATAAGGACAGACACTGGATGGTGATATGATGAAATAAGAGCAAACGTGAGTTATGGACTCCAGGATGATCCGCGGGGTGAGATAATCCTCAGTATTCCGGAACGATGAATGAAATAGGCCACAGAATGATCCACGAAGTGGGATTGATCTCCAGTATTCTAGGACAAGAGCGAAACTCATGGGATATTTGTGCGATGAGGGTTCCAAGATGACTCGTGGAGTGAGGCAATCCCCAGTATTCCGGGACGATGGATGAAATAGGCTACAGAATGATCCACGGAGTGTGATTGGTCTCCAGTATTCCAGGACGAGAGTCACTACTTGCAAAATGTCTAAATCTCATAGTAGTCATGGTAGTGGGTAGCATAATGAGGGATTGAACCCTATAAAGTACAGAACGGTAATGGCTTGCACCGGACCTATGTAGAATGTGATGCATAGAATCCGAAAAGTATTCATTAGAAATCATCGTGTGCATTGTGTTTTCTTGAACATTGTTTTAATGCATTTCTCTTTGTTTTCTCTACACGCACTTAGTATAGTTTCACTTGTTGTTTATTGAATTTTTCATCATTATTTCATTTCATGTTATGTAGCAAGTTTGTGATTGTGAGACTTTGGAAGGTTGCTATTACTATAGTATTGCGTCAGTTGTCTTCAACTGACGTCCCCACTCTGCTGGTTAGTTTTGCAGGATTTACAAGTAAGTATATTAGCAGGGCTTGAAGTTGGAGCTATGAGAAAATTGAATTTTTGTTATTCTTTGAGATGTATCAAAAGTGTTGTAATAAATGTATATAAATTATTCCGTTGTGCAAATGTAAGAAAGAACTGTTATAATAAAAAGTTTTATTTTCCCTGTATTTAATACCGTGTTTGGATTACATTGAAGTTGATTCTGAAAATTGTGCCACTTATTTCTAATTTTATTTATTGAAAATTCGGAGCGCTACAGTCATACTCAATCTCATTGAAATGGTGGCAACAGATCCTATGCTTATGTGCACTTTTCCTTCCACTCGAAGTACAATTCACCCCGATGCAACTCGTAGAAGTAGACACTGATCTCTAAGTCTCCCTCCTCCAAACCCTTAATCACCTCTGCTACCGAAAATTTCTCTTTGGTAGACTCTCCATCTACCATGGTAGTTATCAAATGTTTGTATGAATATGGTAATGAATTTATTCAAGTTGAAAGCGTTAAGATCATCTACGTTCATCGCATTCAATTCAGATGACACCGAATTGGATTCCCCTATGATAATTGGATTCCTTTATATGATCTTGAAGAGTGGTACCTTACTTCATTGAGTAACTAAACAATTTTCTCTTCTAGTGATTCTGCTTAGTCAGTTATAAGTCTTGCCCACAGACTCGCCGCACATCTACACCTGACTTCATCCGCCGAAAACATCTGAATTAAACCCAAGGCTTCTGAATAAATCTTCAATCGTTTATCCTGCTTTATGCCGGATGGCCTCCCCTACTTGATCTTTGTGAAACTTTGATTTTTCATCTTCACCATGGAACTAGTCAACTAAAGCTCTGATATTAGTTGTTAGAAATTTGGCACAACATAGTGGAGTTTTAGGAGCACGAAGCGATAACCGATCTAATGAACAATCAAAGAAGTAGATCAAACCAAGCACACAAAGTACATAATATTTGTCTCGGTTCGGTGAACCTGGGAGAAATAAGGGAGATATTATTCAACTAGATAATATTACAGGAGCTACTAACTCTCTCATCAAGAACCTATCTACCTCTCAAACCTCACTAAAATATAATATACTTCTCATAATATAGTGTAAATCACCCTTGGGGGGGGGTGAATAGGGTGATTGTGCAGATTTTAAAAAAATAAAAGTAGTGCGTAAAGTAAAAAGACAGAGTAAGAGAAGGCAAACAGAGTAACGAGTAAGACACAACGATATAATGTGGTTCGACCCCCAGGTCTACGTCCAAACCACCTACTTGTAGCAATTCACAAGCATTCCACTATATTTTAAACCCTTGTATAGTAATTCTCGGAATTCAGGCCAAGAGACCTATTACACTCGCAGGGCTTCTACAACAAGTCCTGCAATACTCACCGAAGTGGAAAAGAAAGTACAACTTTCAAGATCTAGAAAAGACATTGACTGAAGAAAATAAAAATCTCTCACACTTGGAGTATTGATTGAATGATTAGTTCAAAAGAGTTATAATAGTAAGGGATGAAGAATACACTGTGAATTCGCCACAATTTATAGAGAAGATAAATGTATCTTTCCGAAGAAGAAAAGATATTTCCGAAATCATCAAATCTGCACTTGGACAGTCGACCGCAATAATGGACAGTCAACCGTTCATCTTTTAACTCGTAAATCGAGCAATGAATGGTCGACTGACTCATCTTTTCAACATAGATGAGTGGTCGACCGCACTGTTGTTGCCGTCGACTTGCGGTTGACCGCAGTCGTGCATATTCGACTTTCAATTGGCGATTTCACTTTTGTATTCTTTCCAAAATTAATTTATCAATCAATACTACTTTACATATATGTTTCTCTCATAAACATAAATAAATCTTTTGATTTGCTGGCTTTGAAGCACATGTTTCTTGAGGAGCACTCTTCCTTGATTTTCCAATCTTTTCTTATTCATGCTTCTTTTGTTTATTTTTGAATCTTTTGAATCTTTTATATTAATTTTCTTTTTTCCTATTTTTCCTGCAAATCTAAACTGAAGATATTAGTAGTAAGTGACACGTTTTGTGCACACCAAACCTAGGGTCAACATAGAGAATACTTAATGAAGTGATACCTCTCTCAATGGAGGCTATTACAATATACAGAGATCTTGAGAAACCCTAACTTTAGTCTTGATTCAATAACCGTCTGATATAATCTGAGGAGAGGGCCACACGATAAGAGTCGTACGATCTAACTTGGATAAGAAGTTAGGCCTGCAAAATTTCCCAAGAATCAGCCCAATAAATTGCCAGCCATCGTTGGTGATCGACTGTGCTCCTAGGGCAGTCGACCGTAATCATCTCATCTCAAGTCAGAGAGCTGAGATGGTCGACTGCCCAAGGGGATAGTTGACTGTCAATTCTCTGACTGGTTGCTGTTGTGACTTGCTGTTGTTGTTTCCTTCTTCATCCAACGATGCTCCGACCTCTTCTCTTCACATTGAACCCAAGTATGCAAGATATATTGCCAACACAACTTAGAGAAGTTTTACCATATACTCAATTCAGAAAGAAAAAAAAAATCAAAATTGCCGAAAACTATGGACAAGAAGTTATAGCTCAAAGTTGGACAAAACAATAAATTCAACATTTCTCAAAGGTAGGGGTGGGCATCGGTCGGTATCCGACCTAATATGGACCATCCACCACCGATCCAAAGAAAATCGCAACCAATCCGAACCTTAATTGGATCGGTTTCCATCCAAGCCGATTAAGCTCGGTTTAGATTGGATTGGATGGTCGGTTTGGCGTGCTACTTTTCACCTTCAACATCATTCATAATTTTGTTAAAATTTAAAAGATCTACTTCAATCAAACTTAAGAAATAACCTGCTATTTGTTATATAGAAATGAATTTAAAATGAAGATTCATAAAACCACAAGTTGTTAATAAATTTTGTACCAATTGTTTGAGATTATGACGTTTAAATAGGTGAGATAAACTACTTTTTCACTTGCATACTCCTGTAATCTTAGTTTATTATCATAAAAGAAACATTAAATAACCATAACTAATTGAATTTCAGGTACAATAAAAAAAGATTTAGATTACAATTTCTACTTAACTTGATTAAAGCAACTACTAAATATTATATCAGCTTCATGATTTTATTAAGTTGGGGCACACTGTAAATCAAGCATTTCTCAACAACATAACACACAGGATTATGGAGAATCAAAACATAGGTAGAACAATTGCTCGGTTTGGTATTAAAGAAATTAAAGAAAACTGTTTATATCTCCAAGAAAATGAGAAATGACTATTTTTATATTCAAGAAATTAAAGGATAACTATATTTTTTATGGACTTATGCATAGAGGTACGGTCGGTTCGGTTTCATCGGTTATTTGAAAGCCCCATCCAACAACCGAACCGGTCCAGTTGGTTATTGAAGATCAAGAACCGAGCCAATCCAAACCCCCAATTGGTTCGGTTAAAAACCGGTCGGTTCGGGTTGGATTGGTTTGAATTGGTCGGTTCGGATAATAGTTGTCCACCCCTACTCAAAGGCTGCAAGAAATGATGAGCTAGCTTACGAAAGTTAGCAATACCTAAAAACCAAAATTTCTCAAGACTAAAGACAGTAGACTGTAGCTCACAAAAACTTGTTAAAACACTGAAGTTCAATTTTTTTTTTAGAACAACAAAAAATGGTGGAATATTAGTATAACACCTATAACTTTGCATACATTCAATCTCAAAATTTCTCGAAATCGGCCTAAAATATTGGACTCTGGGAAAAGTTTGTCAAAACACTCAAATTCAAAATTTCTCAAAATCACCTCAAAACGATGGATCAGCCCATGAATGTCTGGCAAAATAATGAAATTCATAAGTTCTCGAATTTGTGTAGAGTGGGTGGAGAGGGACTCTGTATATTGCTAACACTCGACATTGTATGCATAAGATCCACACAAATTTAAGTTTGGATAGTAGGAGCTTTTACCAAATTTCCCTCGCATGAAGGTGCAACATATTCATCGAGAATGAACTAATTCTCTGACTAACTGGGTTGCTAACTACACTGCAGCAAAAAGGAGAGATCCCTTACTGACTCTCTGAGTTCTCGGCTGAACTTGTGAGATTGGAGCCAGCGAATGCATATGGCATACTATTTATGTTAGAGAATTATTTGTTTGATTTTTGTTTTCTGACTATCAAAAATGTTAGAAAATGAGTGTTTTATACACCATTTACGAACCGGTTTTCGAGAAATTTTTTGAGTAAGATCCTCAATGAATTATTGAGAGATCTTGATTGATTTGTGTTCTCCTTCGTGAGTAGATCAAAATCATATATTGATTTGCTAAAAACAGTTAAGGGGTGAATGAGAAATTGTCTCTCAAAGTGAGACGTTTTGCTTCCTGAAAATGGGTTAAGGGAACATAGTCCCACATCTGAAAAATCAAAGGAAGTAGAAGAGAATATATAGTAACCTCCTTCTAAGCATTGTAAAATAGCTAGAAGAGAGGTTCTCTCTCTCGTGCGCAGGGGGGCAAATTTCGGACCGGATAACATGCGACTTGTGTGCGCCCGCACGACCTGCGGACACGAATGCCGGACCGACATGACCCCACCCCATGCAGAGCCACTTTTTGCTACAGTTGTGATTTTCCTTTTTGTAACGGCTGGAATAAATGCAGAAATGGTTCTGTCTGCCGTTTCAGTGCTGTGTTGAATGTTTTGTCTGCCGTTACAATGCCGGCATTCAATTGATTGTCAGCCGTTACACTGAAGGCATTCATAGCCTTGTCTGCCGTTACAGTTTTAACCTTGGCTCTATAAATAGAGGCCTCTCCTCTCATTTCTTCCCTGCACAAGAAATCTTCTTCCTCCCTCTTCTGAGTTCTATTCTGTTCTTCACTCCTGTTGTTTAGTAAGTCGGTGATAGGATTCTGACGCTGCTACTCGGTTCGAGAGTGCTTCGTGGTGCCTACGTGAACACTCTGGTCGTTGCATCCTGGGAGACAGAAGCCTTCGTACATTCCAGGAACCAGAAAAGGCGAAATCTGTTTTAAGGACACTGTGTGATACACAGGCTTCGACTTCTCAACTTGTAATTTGAAATTGGTTTTGTAAGTTGTTATTTATTTATTTTATTTTCCTTTCGGTTTTCTTTCCCTCTATTTTCTTCTCTGTTTTCTGTGCCTCTCAATCATTTGAGTTATTTTATAAATACTTTTTGTAACAAACTTAAAATAGATTTTTGATTGATTTCCGATTTTAAGGCACTTCTTTTCATTTCTTTAATCTGGAAAACTTACACTCGTGTTGTGTAATTTTCAGAATCAAAATGACAACTGCATCAGACAATGTTGTTGTGTCTGAAACGATCCACGTGCCGGTTGCTGATACGACGCAAGTACCGACTGCTGCTGCGGCACGAGTGCCAATACCAACCGTTGTACCTGTCTCAGTCTCCCATGGGGAGAAACCTGAGAAGTTCAACGGGCAGAACTTCAAAAGGTGGCAACAAAAGAAGATGTTCTATCTGACCACACTGAATCTTGCAAGATTCTTGAACGAAGAATCTCCAAATCTTAAGAAAGATGAGCAAGATAACCAAGTCATTGCCGCTGTGGATGCTTGGAAAAATGTTGATTGCTTGTGTAGGAATTACATAATGAACGGATTAGCCGATTCTTTGTATAATGTATACATTGACAAAAAAACAGCTAAAGAACTTTGGGAATCACTAGACCATAAGTATGAAACTGAGGATGCCGGCGCCAAGAATTCATTGTGGGCCGCTTCCTAGACTATAAAATGGTAGATTCTAAAACAGTGATCAGTCAAGTTCAAGAACTACAACTGATCTTGCATGAGATTCATGCTAAAGGTATGAACTTAAGTGAAAGTTTCTAAGTAGCATGTATAATTGAAAAACTACCACAAGGTTGGAAAGACTTTAAGAATTACCTAAAGCATAAGCGAAAAGAAATGGGCATTAAAGATCTCATTGTCAGGCTTCGTATTGAAGAAGACAATAGAGGATCTAAAAAGGTTGGACTCGTCAGTCATGCAGCCAAGGCAAATGTAATGGAACATAAATAACGTTCCAACTAGCACAACAATAAGGGTCCAAAGTTGGGGCCTAAGGGAGGAATCTCCAAGAAATCGAAGTTTCAAGGCAAGTGCTTCAATTGTGACAAAATGGGTCACAAGTCTACTGAATGCAGACTTCCCAAGAAGAACAGGAACAGAGAAGCAAACTTGATTCAAGGAATTGCTCAAGATGTTTCCGATATCAACCTCTTAGCTGTGATCTTAGAGGTAAATATGTTAGGTTCAAACCCGAAGGAATGGTGGATTGACATTGGAGCTACTCGACATATTTGCTCCAACAGAAGTATGTTCTCCACTTTTGAACCATTAGAGAATGGGGAGAAAATGTTTATGGGGAACTCGGCTACTTCAGAAATAAAGGGCCAAGGCAAGGTGATCTTAAAGATGACTTCTGGAAAGGAACTGACTCTGAACAATGTTGCATATGTTCCTGAAATCCGTAAGGTCCAGGTATCTGGTTCGTTGCTTAATAACCACGGTTTTCGTTTGGTATTCGAGTCAAACAAATTTGTTTTGTTAAAAAGTGGAATGTATGTTGGTAGAGGATACATGAGATGTGGAATGTTTAAACTCAATGTAATGACCATGGTCAAGAATATCAATAAAGCTAGCTCTTCTACTTATATGCTTGAGTCTTCCAATTTATGGCACAGTAGATTAGGACATGTTAATTATGATACTTTGCGAAGACTAATTAACTTGAATCACATACCAACATTCCAAATTGATTCCAAACACAAGTGTCAAACTTGTGTTGAGGCAAAACTAACAAGATCATCGTTTAAAAGTGTTGAAAGAAATACTGAACCTCTTGATCTAATTCACACTGATATTTATGATTTGAAAATGATACAAACAAGAGGTGTTAATAAATATTTTATTACCTTCATTGATGATAGCACAAAATACTGCAATGTATATTTGCTTAAAAGCAAGGATGAAGCTATAGAGAAATTTATTCTCTATAAAAATGAGGTTGAGCACCAACTCAATAAGAAAATTAAGGCGCTAAGAAGCGATCGAGGTGGAGAGTGAATCGCCATTTGCTGACACGTGTGCTAAGCATGGGATTATACATGAAATGACAATGTCTTATTCTTCTCAGTCTAACGGTGTTGCAGAGAGAAAGAATCGTATATTGAAAGAAATGATGAATGCAATGTTAATAAGTTCTGGTTTACCACCAAACTTGTAGGGAGAAGCTATTCTTTCAGCTAACTACCTTTTGAATAAGGTGCCCAAAAATAAAGAAGAGAAAACTCCATATAAATTATGGAAAGGAAGAAAGTCATCCTACAATTACTTACGAATGTGGGGATGTCTTGCCAAGGTAGCGTTACCTCCACCTAAGAAAGTGAAAATAGGACAAAAAATGGTTGATTGTATTTTTATTGGCTATGCACTTAACAGTAGTGCTTATCGGTTCTTGGTGTACAAATCTGATATCACTGATATATCAAAGAATACGATAATGGAATCTAGAAATGCATCATTCTTTGAAGATGTATTTCCATGTAAGTCAAAGGAGAAACCAAGTTCCTCCAAACGAACACATGAGACTATTAGTGAAGATAGTGAAGACCAAGATGAAGAAGTTTAGGAGGAACCTCGATGCAGTAAAAGAAGAATGGAAAAATCTTATGGTCCGAATTTCTTGACTTTTATGCTTGAAGGTAAACCCCAAACCTTCAAGGAAGTGGTGAACTCTAGTGATGGTCCTCTATGAAAGAAGCCATCAAGAGTGAAATTGGTTATATCTTGCAAAATCATACTTGGGAACTAGTGGATCTTCCACCGGGTAGTAAACCTTTAGGTTCCAAGTGGATCTTCAAGAGAAAAATGAAACATGATGGATCAATTGATAAATACAAGGCAAGACTTGTAATTAAAGGTTATAAACAAAAGTAAGGTCTTGATTACTTTGATACATATTCTCCTGTGACGAGAATAAATTTCATTAGGATGGTACATACAGTAGCAGCTCTGCGCAATCTTGAAGTACATCAAATGAATGTAAAAACAGGTTTTCTTAATGGAGATTTAGATGAAGAAATCTGCATGGAACAACCTGAGGGTTTTTCCGCTCCAGGACATGAAAAGAAAGTGTGCAAACTGGTGAAGTCATTATATGGCTTGAAACAAGTTCCAAAGCAGTGGCATGAAAAATTTGACAATGTCATGATGACAAATGGCTTCAAGATCAGTGAATGTGATAAATATGTATATGTCAAAGACACAGAAGATGGATATGTCATTATATGTTTGTATGTAGATGACATGCTTATTATTGGAAGCAATGATCAGATAATTAAATCGGTTAAAAACATGTTGAACTCGAGGTTTGATATGAAAGACATGGGACTGGCTGATGTTATATTGGGAATTAAAATCACAAGAACATCAGACGAGCTTATTTTAAGCCAGTTCATTATGTTGACAATATTCTTGGAAAATTTGATAAAGATAATTCTGGAATTGCCAGAACTCCAATAGATCTAACTTTACATTTATCCAAGAATAAAGGTGAGAGTATTTCTCAAGTAGAATACTCTACAATCATAGGTAGTTTAATGTACTTAATGAGTTGTACAAGACCAGACATAGCCTATGCAGTAAGTAAACTAAGTAGATACACGAGTAATCCTAGAAGCGAGCATTGGCAAGCAATTACAAGAGTACTGAAGTACTTGCGTTTTACTCGTAACTATGGGCTGCACTATACGAGATACCCGGCTGTACTTGAAGGATACAGTGATGCGAATTGGATATCTAGTGATAATTCAAAATCCACTAGTGGCTATGTGTTTACACTAGGTGGTGTAGCAGTTTCTTAGAAATCCTCGAAACAAACAATGATCGCTAAATCCACGATAGAAACTGAATTTATCACACTGGACAAATGTGGGAAAGAGGCTGAATGGTTACGCCACTTCCTTGAGGATATTCCAAGGTGGACGAAGCATGTGCCTCCAATATGCATACATTCAGATAGTCAATCTGTAATTTGTAGAACGCAGAGCAATATGTATAATGGTAAATCTAGACATATTCGTCGAAGACATAATACCATTAGATAACTACTCTCTACTGGAGTTATCTCTGTGGACTATGTAAAGTCCAAGGATAACATTGCGGATCCGCTAACCAAATGGTTAAACAGAGAGTTAGTTGATAAATCATCGAGGGAAATGGGACTAAAGCCCATGAAAGAATAAGTCGATACAATGGACACCCAACCTAGCGGACTGGAGATCCCAAGATGTAGGTTCAAAGGGACAACTAAATTGTAAATACCAAGTTGGATCACTGTGAGAATTTTCCTATGTCCATTCCCATGATGAAATAGTGATGCCCGTAAGGTAACAGGTTAAGCTAGGTTTTTAATGATTCTTATGCGTCGGATATCCGAGCAGAGTAATGCGGGATACTCTTAAGTAAGAAATCACCTATGTAAGAGGGAAGAAGGGCCGCTTCCAAGGGAATAATATAGGGCAATATTCCTGTTAAACTCTTGCAGAACTAGGCGTATGTTCATGGCCAAAACGAACATAACAGTGAGAACTGAAAATGCGTTAGGAAGATTTCTGTGTGAGATATGTTATCGTTTACACAAATAACAGAACAGTTCAAGGACATCGCGTCTACTGTTTAGTTAGTAAAGTAAACATATTTTCATAAGGGAATGTTCAAAAGGTAACACCTACCTATCCTATGCAGGAATCAACCATTGAATTCTATCACCAAGTCTGTCGTGTCAGTCGGTCGTGTCTGTGGTCGTCAATTTTCATTCATGTGGGGAATGTTAGAAAATGAGTGTTTTATACACCATTTACGAACCGGTTTTTGAGCAATTTTTTGAGTAAGATCCTCAGTGAATTATTGAGAGATCTTGATCGGATAACATGCGACCTGTGTGCACCCGCACGACCTGCGAACACGAATGTCAGACCGACATGACCCCACCCTGTGCAGAGTCACTTTTTGCTACAGTTGTGATTTTTCTTTTTGTAACGGCTGAAATAAATACAAAAATAGTTCTATCTGCCGTTTCAGTGCTGTGTTGAATATTTTGTCTACCGTTACAGTGCCGGCATTCAATTGATTGTCTACCATTACACTGAAGGCATTCATAGCCTTGTCTGCCATCACAGTTTTAACCCTGGCTCTATAAATACAGGCCTCCCCTCTCATTTCTTCCCTGCACAAGTTCTTCTTCCTCCCTCCTCTGAGTTCTATTCTGTTCTTCACTCCTACTGTTTGGTAAGTCGGTGATAGGATTCTGACGCTGCTGTTCGGTTCAAGAGTGCTACGTGGTGCCTACGTGAACACTCTGGTCGTTGCATCCTGGGAGACAGAAGCCTTCGTACATTCCAGCAACCGGAAGAGGCGAAATCTGTTTTAAGGACACTGTGTGATACACAGGCCTCGACTTCTCAACTTGTAATCTGAAATTGGTTTTGTAAGTTGTTATTTATTTATTTTATTTTCCTTTCGGTTTTCTCTCCCCCCTATTTTCTTCTCTGTTTTCTGTGCCTCTCAATCATTTGAGTTATTTTATAAATACTTTTTGTAACAAAAAATATATACTATAATTTTGCATTCCAAATTCAGTCATTTCTGAAAAAGAATAAAAGACTAATGTAGTGGTCTCCCGATCGAAGACTCTCATTCTCATCCCCAAGTAATCTAATTTTTACAAGTAATTTACACGTGTGATGCACGTTTTAATAAATATAGTTTTTTTAAATTAAAAATTCAGACGTAATATGAGTTTGAATCTAAGACATCATTTATAATAGTTATACAATTGTGTTGCATGCATTGGTAGATTTATAAATGACTCCCATTATAATATTAGAAATTAGAGATTAGAGATGAATTTTCGACTTGCAAGTAATACATTCCATTAGCCTAAAATAGATAACACATCATACATCGATAGCATTATTTCAAGTGGCATTCTTTCTACAACTTTCATTTAAAACCACAGAAATATAAATCTATTAGTGAAAAGGCAACCTCATACTTATTAAGAAAAAATTCCTATAGAATACTAATACACACAGAGTAAGATTGTGCATGGACACAGTATATCATTCATCATGTTCCTTATGACATATATGTACCAAAATTAAAAATGTCTTACATATTCATTACAGAATACCAATTGTTATGTTATTGGAAACCCATTATTTTCCTGCCACTTGGAACATAACTATAAAAAAAAAGGAAAAAAAGAAAACTCCTAACTTTTGCATTATTAGTTAAGAAAACACCCTAGGATTACTTTTTTTGGCACATAAAACACCGGCATTGGGTCTCTCGATTAGAAGTGAAAATGTTAGAGAATTTCTCAATTGGGTCTCTTGATTAGAAGTACAAATGTTAGAGAATATCTCAATTAAAATTTTAAACATTAGAGGATTTCTTTATCATCATCATAATAATAATAATAAGAAGAAGAAGAAGAAGATAAATTCGTCATTTTCGAATCTAAATTAACATAAAGAGAGAAATTTAACATAATAGGGGGTTTTTGTGGAAAAAAAACAACTGGAGGGGGTTTCTTAATTGTAAATGCAAACTAAGGGGGCATCTTCATTTTTTCCTAATACAAAAGCATTGAAACAAGTCCAATTTTAATACACATGAACAAGTAAATTAATGTAAACAGTGTCGATCATTCATTATTAATCTCATTGTGTATACAACTGTTCTATATATTTAAATCACCTAATTTAAGTATGAGATTCACATTTCTCATCTAAATTAAAAGGAGTAGCAACAGGAAACTCAATAACCATAAAAGAAATTTCAAAAACTAATATGTGAGAGCACTATATGCACTCATATCAAAAGGGACATATATATTGGATGACTAAGTAATTGAGTCTTCTCCAAAATTATGGACAAATCAAAACAAGTCCACATGAAAATTATGAGAATGAAGATAGATCCCTTTACTGTGATAAGACCTCTGTGGAACAATACCACTTCTCCTAAAGTTTCAACAGTACGTGAATAATGAGTTCAATCAAAATGCACTTAATTAAAATAGGATTGGAAGATTTTCCACCCTAATCGAGAATGGTAGGTGGAGTTTATCCAAGCCTACCTTCGAGAGAAAGGGATAAGAAACTTGGAATTCAGAGTTGGCAATAGAGTTTTCTAATTTTGGAGAGGTGTCTACAAAGCCAATGACCTGGTCAATAGCGGATTCATAGGCAACGGCATGCTGACTAAATTCTGGTTGAACAAATGGTGTGGTGATCATTCTCTCCAAGAATTGTTCCCATATTTATATGAACAAGTCACGCAACCACACTGCTTGGTGGCCAACGCCTGAAAAAGGGGGTCGTGGAAACCAACTTTCAGATATCACCTTAATCAGGGTTCGCAACTTGGATTGGGGAACTTCAAACACGTTCTAGGGTCCCGAAAGAGAAGATCCGTTCGCTCCCGCATTCATTTTAGGGGATGCATACTGAATTGGTCAACCATCGTCTGGAAGGCAAAAGTTCCCTTAAAGGTTAAGGTGTTTCCATGGTTAGTTCTCACTAATGTGATCCTGACAAGGAAGAACCTTAGCAAGAGACAACCTAATATTGCGACAACATGCAGGTTATGCAATGTGACCGTGGAGAGTAGAGGCCACCTGTTTATTGAGTGTCATAGGAGTAAATCGGTTTTGGTGGAGGTATAAAGGGCCCTAGGCATAATATTTACCTGAATTCATATGAGGACCTCTGGATAGGTCCCAAATTTTCGACTGAGAGACATGAGATGAAAGAGGCACGTGGTATATTGCAACCGCCACTACGACCTGAGTTTTGTGGTTAGATAGGAATAACTTTTACTTTCGTAGGACTTGTGATAATATTTCTGGTAATCTAACTCATATTATGCATCATGCATCTGATCTCTTTTTGCGCCACAGCTTCTGCACTAGGACCTAGAAGATGGATTGCCAGAGCCTTCGCGATTGAGGAGCATAATGATGAGGAGGTTGTGCTCGACCCTCCTCTGGAGTGATGGAGGCAGTACCGAACAGATTCCCACCCCCAGGGTTTTGTTGGGGGGACTTACTATTTGATTATATTTCGTTATTGCTTATGTTATACCTTATTTTATTTTGTCCCACCCTCCTATGTATAATAGCGAAATTATGTTTTATTTTATGCACTGTAGTCTTTGGCTGAGTATTTTGGATTTGTTTTGGTAATTCCAAATTAATGAAACAGGATGGCTATATTCCATCTTTTCTTAAAAATAAAATAAAATATAAAAATGCACTTAAAATCAAGTCGCAGCACATATTACATCATGCATAATTGTATATGATCTCATCAATAAGCCTTCTCTAATACTAGTAATTTACACATGCAATGCACGTCTTAATAAATAAAAAAAAATTAAATTAAAAATTCAGACTTAGTCTGGACTTGAACCTAAGACCTCCTTTATAATAGTTATGCATGTGCGTTACACGCATTGATAGATTTACAAATGACAACTCTTTCCCCACGTGCGATGCACGTCTTAATAAAAAAAATTAAAATAAAAACTCTGACGTAGTGAAGACTCGAACCTGAAACCTCCTTCATATTAGTTATGTACGTGTGTCACACATGTTGATAGATTTACAAATGACACTAAGGTCTTCTCCCATTATAATATACTAGTATAATGTACGTGCGATGCACGTCTAAAAAAAAGTAAAATCATCAAATTAAATAAATATATATCCGATAAGAAAAAAATAGTTTATATTTGAATGTTTTGATTTGGGTTACACGTACGGTGCACATTTATATTTGTTAGATATAGTTTGTACGTATATTATACGTGCTTATATAGTTACAAAGTTAGGGTTTGTTTGTTACAAACCCCAACTCTCCTATTAAAATAGTAGAGATATAGAGATAGAGACAGAGATATTATGGAAAGAGGCTAAATTACATAAAACTACCCATACAACTATTATAATATATATAGAGATAGAGATAGAGATATTATGGAAAGAGGCTAAATTACATAAAGCTACCCATACACACTACAACATTATTGGGCTACCCCGGCAAAACCTCCCCGGCATTTTATTAGTTGCACCGGGGTAAGCTTGTAGCAGAAAGAAACTTAGAAATTTTGGACACCTACACCGGCGTTTTTGAAAAACGCCGGGGTATGTATATCTTACGCCGACGTTTTTAGTTAAAACGCTGGCGCTCTTTATGGAATAAATTTCCCCCAGATCCATTTCACTTATCGATCCCCAATTTTTTTCACCAATTTTTTCTCTCTCTTTCTCCCGCTCTCCCGCCTCTGCTTGGCCGCCATCGATGTGCCCACCGTCGTCGTCCCCGCGGTCCGTCGTCGTCCCCGTGCTTGTACCCGTCGCTGTGCCCTTCGTTGCCGTCGATGTGCCCTCCTCAAGCTCAAGGTAACCCCTCAATCTTCTAGGGTTTGGTTAGATTTTTACTGGGTTCAGAAAAAGAGAAAAGAGTTGACGTTCTTGAGAAACCCAAACTCAATCCCACCTCCAATTATCATCATCGTCTAAATCGTCGACGTTCTTGAGAAACCCTAGCTCTTCGATCCTACATCTTTTCAGGTATTGGGCGTTCCTCTCCTGTTCTTATCGATCTGTTTTGATTTCGTTCATTTGAAAAATTAAAATTGTACATTGTTGCTGAATCTGTTAAAATTAGGGGTTCAGTATGAGATTCGATGGTTCAAAATTGTACTTTTTTTTGTTGTTGCGCTTCTGTTTGGGGTTTTTTTTTCTTTTTCTTTTTGGCTTATAAGGTTCTTGATCTTTGTTTTGGTTTTTTTTTATAGCTTTAAGGAGGACTTGAATTGAGGATCGATTTGAACTGTGCTTTTAGTTGGAGATTTAAGCAGCGTTTGTGTTGAACTTGATGATGAACTGAGGAGGACACTGACACTGTTAACTGTCCTCTACTACATACCCTATTATCTTATATATGCATTAAATGTTAGGTAAATAAGGGAGAAAAAAAATTCTTATATATGCATTAAATGGATGGAAACTCCTGATTTCCATTATGGCCAGTGAGTATGTCTTCAACCTGTAACTATGGAGTGGGCTTCTGTAGTGCACACTTTCTCTTCATAGTTCTTGTGCGCATGTTTTCTTCACAGTTCTTGTTGTGAATCTATTCTCTGAATCTTTCCAATTGTGCTGTTACTAGTGCGTGCAACTAGTTTATATATATATATACTAGTTTTTATGAGAGAAATTCAATCATGGTAATCATATGTTCCAGTAATCATAATGTGTTTTTCTAGTAGTAGCATTTCCCTGTGCATCTGTTGAGTATTCATAGAACATTATTATTCAATTATCAAGATCTATCATCTTCTATCAATGTTTGTCGTAAGAGACAGAACATACTTGACATACTTGACAAATGCAAATGATGCATATAGGCATGGAGTCAAGTTTTTATGCACTCTCCATGGCATACTTATAGCATCCTTCAAGCTACTAAGATTGTATGGTGATTAAGACACAAAATTGATCTTTGTTGTAAGTTGAAACCAAACCAAGTTTTGAACTTGCAAGTTTGTGGTCATTGGATCTGAGAGGAGTTTCCATATGTGGTTCATGAGAGGAGTTTCCATATGTGGTCATTGAACATGAGCAACGCGCTTGCTCATGAGTTACGTTTCTATCTCAAACTTTTAGGCATACTCAATGTATGTTATTGGATTGTTTTACTGGATTGTATGATTTTTTCCATCTAATAAACCAGCTTCATCTTTCTTGCAGTGAAGGCAAACTACTTCAGGTTAGCGTCAAATGTATGTTACTGGATTGTATGATTTGAAACTCTTGCTTCAGGTTAGTGCAGCTTCACGAGTTGCTTTTTTGTCTGAATTTGGAGATGAGATGGATCATGTATCTAAAGTTTCACACTCTGATTTTTTGAGGAGTGATTAGTGATGGAATTTTTTTTATCTAAACTTATACAATTATATCATGATGTCTACATGTGTATCAGTTTCTAAGATAATGTTCATGCTTGTTGCTTGGGTTTGAAAATGAGATTGTTCTTTCTCATTGGTTTTAAGTGATGATGAGATGGATTATGTAATTGAAGTTGCATACTATGATTTACAGAGGAGTGACTAGTGATGAAATAATCCTGTTTGAACTTATGTTGTGGTTTCAATTGACAGTTATCTCATGAGTATTATAAAAGTATAAGTTTCATCTCAGTTAGTATCTTGTTTGCCTGAATTTGACAGTGAAAATATTCTTTTTCACTCTTTGTAACTCAATATTTTGAACTCCATATTTTGGTAATGAATGTGATGAGATCACATTATTATGTTTCATTATGAGAATACAATTTGATGATATTATACAATTATGCTTCATTCATATTTTAGGGATTGAAGATTTTCAGAATCCGTGCAATGATGAACTTTATTTGGGTCACTTTTAGTTTTGCAATTGGGTTTGATTGTAAGGTTTTTGAAGGTTTTTTTTTAAATTTTTTTTAAAAAAACTATATATATATCTACACCGGTGTTTTTACAAGCGCCGGTGTAGATGATGGCCGAAAACGGGACCCAAAACGAATACACCCTTTCGGTGGCGTTTTTCAACCGCCGGTGTAGTTTTAGCCTACACCGGCGTTCATAAAAAATGCCGAAAAATGTACCTAAGCTACAATGACACACGATTCAGCGACACTTGCACCGGGTATCTATGGCAGCGTTTAAAAACGCCGGTGAATGTGAAAAAAAATGCCGGTAAAAACTATTAGTATTGTAGTGACAACTAAACTTGCTTTAATGTTCGTAACCTCTTTAAACTTTTATTTTTCTCCAATACTAAAATAATTATCTACTTTATATTTTTAATCTAACTTCAAGAAGCTACCCTAAACTATAACATTTATAATAAATAAATAAATAAAACTACCCTATCTTAGAATAGTTTTCTATACAAAAAAAAAATTAGAAAATTTTAGAAAATTATGTATATTAAAGCAAGTTTAGAGTAGGTATTTAAAAATGTCCAAAATATAAGGTAGATTGGCAATTTAACCTAAAAGAATTTATATAGTTTAGATATAAGTTTAGAAGAGAATGTCATGTGCACCCCAATGAAAACAATTGTCAACCTAGCCTTCATTCTCTCCCTTTCGGAAAATTTTAAAAAATAAATAAATAAATAAATAAATAAAATAAAATTAAAAAAAAAAGAAGGGAATCCATGTAAAGGAAAAGTTTTCATATTTGATTTTGGAAACGCACTGGGTTGACAAAAGGGTAGGCTCATGAGTGCCTCATTGAATTGGCACCTATCAATTAAAAGACACCCCTCTCTTCAAACAAAAGGACCAATATGCTCCCCCAACACCATTGCATGCCATTGCTATCTTTCCCCTTTGGCTTTTCTTGTAGATTGATTTGACAAAACAAATGTAAATATATTCAATTTTCAAGAAAAAAAGAAAATCATATATCGACGCAGGTTTATAAAGTCATATAACCGCATTTTCCTAATCCCCCGGTAGAAGCGGGAGTGTGAGCGACGATCGGAGATGGCGAATGGAGAGTTTAGAATAGAAGAGATAAGAAAAGCCATGAGTTTTGAGTTTGGAAGATTAAGATTTAAAATTGAGGAGCAGAGGGGAGAGATTAGGATAGAATATTTATTTTTATGTTAATTTTTTTAAAAAAATTTAACGGGTCCGGATCCGGGTCGGGTCTCTTTTGAACGGACCCGAATCTGGACCCGAATAGGCCAGGTCGGTTCCGGTCCAATGCTAGGTCCAGATCGGATTCGGATTTCGAGTATTTATACCAATGCTACTCCTCTCAAAGCCCCGTACATATATATGCGTTAGTAGATACTCCAATTCGAGAAAGTATACACAGGTAGAAGAATATGCAATCGAAAATATAAACAAAAGGAAGGTACAAACACATGACACACATGTACTCTGCAAGAGTATGTAGGTCAAAACTTAGCACTTATATGCAGGTTTATAAATCCTATAAAACCAAGAGCAGAATAGTTGGACCTCCTAATATTTGACAACAGCATGATTGTGTGGATGGCAAAGTGGTGAGTGTGATGATTTGATGGGCATGCATGCTAAAGTGCAAAGGTGACACATGATAATTTCATTTTCATAAATGGAGGTGTGGGGGGCTACCTACATTACCCTACAACAATCATAACTCCCGAGCTCTTAACCCCCCTAATACTACAAGTATTAATGATACACACCTTTGTAAACTACCTAACTGTAAGTATGCATGCTCAACTCTGCAGTGATCGAAAGTTTTAATCTACTCATCAGTCATGAACATGCATGCAAACCTTAAATGTTCTTCTTATGTTCTTTCTCCTTTCATTTTCATTTTGTAGATTCTCTCTTTTGGCCGTGAATGGATAAAAGAAAAGAATAAAAAGAAAATGGATGATAGATCTCTAATCTCTAATACTATAATGGGAGACTTGGAGTTGTCATTTGTAGAGAATCAACCATATAATCTCAACCATTCATTTTTAAGTGGAGTTTTATTTACCATTTATTTACTCAAATGTTGTTAGTTACAGTCATACCTTTAAAGTTCAAATTTATCTACGACATCATTATTTACAAAAGTGTCCCTCATAAAAAATAAAAATTAGTGTCACTAACGATAATTTATAAAGAGTATGGTAAGAATTTGGAATGGGTGAAGAAAGATCTCGCATTCAAGGCCAGCCTATGTCATAGTCTTTACTTTCATAAAAATAATATTATTAAGATATGCATTGCACGTGTAGATTACTATTGATATTAAAAGAAGAATGACGAAGATTGAAGATTCAAAGCAAGAAAAGATACTGTAGTGCTAAAAAATTTCTTTATATACAATTTATATAGCAAAAAGATTAAAAAAAAATACTAGCAAAAGAAAAGAAAAGAAAAAAACCATGGAAAGCTAAGCAAAAGCTTAACCTATCTAAAAGGATCTTTATTTCTTAAAATATTTTGTTGATCTTAGCAAATGTAAATTTATCCAACTTCTACTAACTAGGGTTCTTTAGTAAGAGCTTCAGCGATGAATATACTCTCATTTTATTTAAAACTGAATATAAAAAACTGAAGGCAATTCAATACATAGAAGCAACATTCCTCATAATATTTAACCTTTAAGTAGAAATCAACTGCCATAATTATAGCACAACTAAAAGGAAATAAAATCAAGCTATAAAAAATGAGGGAAATTTTTGTATAAATTAAAGGAAATACATAAATATTTGCTTAGCAAGTTTAGATTCTTCAATCTACTCATGATCAGTGAATTTTATATGTTTTCCTTACCCAAATGATTTGCTTATCAATCAAGTTCAATCACTCCAAAAACTCCTTAATGCCAAACAACTTAAATCACTTGATAGCACACCAAAAACCACTAATTAATTAGTTGCAAAATGGCTAAAAACAGGCCCTAACCTTAAAAAAAAACATGAAGAGAAAAAGAGTCCAATTGCAATGATGACAGCAAAATTATGGACCAGATACTATTTGGTGAGATTTTTCCCACAAAGTGAGAGCCATCATATCAATCAATCTATTCAGCACAAAAAAGAGGAGAGCATAGCGAAGAAGGGATCTGCACTTTTTGCTCGTGCTGAATCTTATCCCAAGTAAATCAATTACAACTAGCGAGAGTAAAAGAGAGGGCGAGAAAGAGAGGGGGATCTAAGTGGCCTGTTAATTCATGCCAATCTTGACCTTGGTCATCTCCCTCTCTTTCCTATGTTTTTTCCTTGTGCTCTGAATTCATTGCAGCCCTGTGATGATATTCCTAGTGGCCCTCACTTCCCCCTTTAACAACAGAAAGGACCAGGTACAGGAGGTGAAAAAGGTACTGTAATAACTATATATCAAACTCCAATTACTTAGCTATGCAGTTTTTACCAAGGATCTACATATTACTGCTTGGAAAGAGCTTTCATATCGACGGAATTTGAAGTCATGTCAATGAAATTTGGTGAAGAATATCACCCCCATATCTGTACTTTGTAAACTCAGAGTTCTCATGATGAATGAGTATATATATATTTTTTTATCGTTAAACGGTGGGTTGAATACCCTGTATTTCATTAAAAATATTTTAACAAAACATACAACCAAAAATAAGGCTTATGAAGTTCAGATCCCAACATGCTAGGTCCTAGAACTCATACGCCCCAACCAAAAAATACAACGAAATCTAATCCTACTGATCGGCCGACCTCGTCCAAGTCAATTTCTCGTGCCAATTTGAGCTCATTCTCTCTCCGTCCCTCGCTTGTACACCATTTATCCGCTCCGTCGTTTGCATGGACACCTCCGTCGCCCCTATCAGTGACTCATACGTCAACTTCAAGCACCATATGAGAGACCGCAAGCACTCCACCAATCTGATAACTCCCTGTACATATTGAGTCCTGGTTTGCATCCCCACGCTTGACCCTCGTTGACTCTCACTGGCACCTCGCAATGAAGGATATCCTCTCCCCTGACTGCTCGCACGGACACCTCTGTCACCCCCATCAATGTCTCACGCGTCAACTTCAAGCACTATATGAGAGACCGCAGGAACTCCACCAATCTGACAATTCTCTGTACAGATTGAGTACTGATTTTCATCCCCTCGCTTGACCCTCGTTGACTCTCACTACCACATCGCAACAAAGCTTGTCCTCTCCCCTGACTGCTGAACAAACGCCACCACCTCCTCCAAATTCCCTGACATGAGAGAGACCTTAAGCACCCCTCACTTTGACCTAAATAGGACAAAGTAGAGCTCAAACTATAAAATTGTCGGACTACTGTCGCCACACCAACTAGGGTACATTTTCTTGCTAATTGTAAGTTGGTTGTAATTTGAAAATTTAGGGAGAAAAATTGGATATTAAGGACTCCTCCGCTACTCCTCTCTCACACACACAACCCAATCTCCCCTCTCCCCTTCCCCACATCTCCCAACACTAGGGGTGGCAACTGGGCCGGGTCAACCGGTGACCCACCCGCGACCCGGCCCACGAACCCGGCCCGCTTAAGAGCTTCACGGGTTCGGGTCGAACCCGGTGAACAGTACCGGGTCGACCCGGGTCGCAATTTACGCGAATCGAATTCGCGAAACCCGGCCCACGAACCCGTTTAATTCGCGAATTGAACCCGTTAACCCGCGGGTTTCGACCCGTTCGACCCGTGACGGGCCGACCGTTCGACCAGCGGGTCGAACGGGTCGAAACCTGCGGTTCGAACCCGAGTCTGTCGCTGCCGTTGGCAGCAAACGGCTCTTAGAGCCGTTGCTGTGTGCAAACGGCTTTTTTTTTTGTTTTGTTTTTTCCCACTTCTAAGCCTATAAATATCCCCTAAAAATCTCAAAAAAAATTATACCTCACTCTCTTACTCTCTCTACTATTATACATCATTTTAAAGAAATTTTTGAACAATTGTAGTATTCATCAAATAATTGTACAAGGTGGCATATACACGATCAAATTTCGATCGTATCGGAAACAAAATTCAACGTCTTCAACTCTCTTTAACCTCTTCTCAACTCTTCAATTGCGAAATCGGCAAAGCGCTCCTCCATCTTTTATATTATATTCTTATTTTCCCGGTTTTTTTTACATACGCATATTCTACGGTGAACGGTATCAAAATTTCTCTACCTCTCTTGTTAATTTTTTTTTTTGCGTTGTAGTTAAAATTATTGTTTGTTTTTTGAACTTCTCTATCTCAACCCTCTTGTTTTTTAGATTTTTTTTTGTATAATTCACCGCTCGGTCCGCTCCTACATTGTAGATTTTTTTTTACATATTTGAGCACATTACCACATTACGTCTAGATCACGCGGTAGCGGTCGTAGCGGACAAGATTCCTCCTCCTCTTCACGTAGGCCACCAATTGTCCCAATTAGTGAGCCCACCCAAGATTACATTGATCCTACTATGGAACAATGGGGTACACACAACATAGATGTTGTAGGTGACATTCAATTAGAAGAAGAACAACAACAACAACAACAACCCGAAACCACACAACCCCGTAGTAGTAGGAAAAGTAGAGGAAAAACTAGCGATTGGCACAAGTTTTATGAGTATATCCCGGACGAACATATTCCGGGTGTAGGTTTGAAAGTGTGTAAAACATGTAGTAAAACATACAAATTCAAGCGGGGTGACGGCACCGGTACAATTAGTAGGCACATACAACATAATCATAAAGAACTTCTTGATCAAATACAAGGCCAACAAAAAATTAACCCTAGGACCGGTCAAGTAGATAGCCACCCTTATGATCCCGAACTTGTTCGTCGGGAAATGGCCCGATTAGTCATTAAGGAAGAGTTGCCATTTTCCTATCCCGAGAGTAGGAACTTGGAAAATTTTAATCAAACGGCCTTAAACCCTCATTTTAAAAGAATTCCGAGAAATACTTGCAAATCGGATTGTTTTAAAATGTATGTTGAAATGAAGGACGCGTTGATTGCAATTTTATGGAGTTTAACGTGTAGGGTTAGTTTAACTTCGGATTGTTGGACGGGTGTCAACAATATTCCAACAATGGGAATAACCTGTCATTGGATCGACAATGATTGGATTCTTCAAAAAAGAATCATATCACTTGCGTCGTTGCCGTATCCCCATAGTGGCGCTAAAATAGCAAACCGTATTATAGAAATATGTGATGTTTTTCATATTCGCGATAAAATTATGGCTATTAGTTTTGATAATGCATCTAACAACAATGTAGCAATTACTACTTTAAAATCTGAATTAAACCCTCAATCTGACAATATTTTTCATGTTAGATGTGCATGTCATATTATAAATTTATGTGTTCAAGATGCATTAAAAATAGCTGATCCATATATACATAAAATTAGAAATTGTGTACATTTCATTGCATTAAGTCCAAGCATTTTACAAGAATGGAAAGCTTGGTGTAGGGTTAGAAATGTTCCTTTTAGAAAATTTCCAAAGGATGTTAGACACCGATGGAATTCTACTTTTGATTTACTGAATGTTGTCACCGATTATAAAGCAGTTGTAAATAATTTTTGTATCGCAAAAAATATGCACAATTTTGAAATGACTCCCAACAATTGGTATTTTGCCGAAGCTTTGTTGAAATTTTTAGAACCTTTTAAAACCGCAACTTTAAAGTTTTCAAAAACATATGAATCTACTTCTAGTAGCATTTTTATTGAATTAGTTAGCATGATGCAAATATTTAACGAAATGTTAAATGATCCCTATATTAGTGACATTGTAATACCTGCATTTCAAAAAATTTTGAAATATTATTTTCCTCCTCCTATGTTGATTTGTGTTGCTACTATTATGGATCCTCGAATCAAATTAGAAGGTACGAAGAATTTGATAGAAATATTTTTTGGATATTTAGAGAACAATGTAGAATTAACAATTGATTGCGCTACTTTTTTAGTTCAGTTTGAATCTACGTTAAATAACTTGTATGATTATTATGATAGACGTTTTGCTTCTAGTAGTACAACTTCTGTAGTTAGTTCTTTTTCTGGTAGTTCTAAAGGTAAGGGTAAAAGTAGAATTGGTGATAGAACATTTAGTCTACTTGAACAAATTCAATCTAAAAAACCTAGGAATAATCAACCAAATGAATTAAATTGGTATAACCAACAGGATACTGAGCCTACTCTTTCCCCACTAGATATTTTACAATGGTGGAAAGAACATGAACACACTTTTAGTATTCTGTCTATTATGGCTAAAGATTTGCTAACTCCTCCTGTCTCTACAGTTGCTTCTGAGAGTGCATTTTCTACAAGTGGCATGGTTCTATCTGATTACAGAAATCGGTTGAAGCCCGAGGCGTTGGAGATGCTCGTTTGCACAGAAGACTGGCTGAAGGCTGAAGATAGGACGCAAGGGAAAGCACTATCAAGTTCTACAAGTGGGAGCAACTCGCCCGAAGAACAACAACAATAACAACAACAACAACAACAACAGCTTTTCTTCTTATGTTAAATTAGAAAAATTGTAGTCAATTAAAATTGTACATAAGAAATATGTTATTGTATAAAACTTATTTGTGAATTGAATTCTTCATTTCGTTATAAATTGTTCAAATTGTATCACTTAAATTCATATGAATAAAATTTCAAAATTTGTTGTCAATTTCACTCTTTCAATCTTATCATTATTATTACGATTTTTTTTGTTTATTAGTATTATTACTTACTTAGTATTATAATTAAACATCATTTGGGGATATTTGATTCAATTTGAAGAATTGTAGTATTATTACTTATTAGTATTATTACTGAATTACATACTTAGTATTATAATTAAACATCATTTGGGGATATTTGAAGAATTGTAGTATTATTACTTATTAGTAGTATTACTTACTTAGTATTATAATTTTTTAAGAAATGTAATATTCATCAAACAAAAATATGGTTGTTTGTATAATTGTATACATCATTTGTAAAATTATTATTATTATTAGTTCAATTGAAGCTACCAAAAAAAAAATTATATATATATTTTATTAAACGGGCCAACCCGTGGGTCGACCCGGCCCAACTCGGGTTGAGCCCTAAAGGGTTCACGGGTTGGGCGGGCCACCCAAATAAGAAATTGACCCGGCCCGGCCCGGCCCGCATAAGACGCCAACCCGGCCCGGCCCGCATAAGAAGCCAACCCGGCCCGGCCCGCCTGCTCGAGCGTGCCAACCCGCACGTGTTGGGCCCGGACCGGCCCGTTCGACCCGTTCGCCACCCCTACCCAACACAGACCCAAGCCCAAACACCACTTCCCCATTTGAATTTCCTCACATAACACTCTCCCGCACCAAACCAAAGAAACTATACCTGCCAATCGAAGCCGCAGTTTGAAACTGCGCGTTCGAGGAACCGTAAACACCAATGACGGTACAATAAATACCCATCTACAAAGAATCACCCTCACAGTTGCTTACCACCGATTCTTGTCCATACCTAGCCGCAGCCATCTATTTCTTGACGATGAGGGACACACCCGACAAGATCACGACTCCACCACCGTCCGACGAGGGCTCCTGCGACAGACTCCATGACCCAAGTCGACGTCGTCCGACGTCCGCCATTACCCCATGTCGTCGATCTCGTCTTCCTCAACGAAACCATCCCCATCAGCGTTTTGGCTGCCTTAACTTCTGCGCTTCCCGAAACTTATTACACCCCGGATTCACTAAACTCTGAACCTCCAATCAACCAAATAAAACTAATCCAGGAAACCGTTACCTGGAAATCCCCGATTCTCCTCCTAATTCCTCTCCCTTCTGCTCCTCATAGTTGCGACCTGTAGCTGCCAACAATCTACACTGCTGCTTTGATGGCCCCTTTCACCAGTGCGGGTGCGGCAAGTAGGGAGCTCGGTGGGATCTGGAGGGCCTCGACGGAGCGGCAGTGGAGACTCCCTCGTCGACCGATCGGACGGCTCGACGCGACATTGCTCGACTGGAGTAGCACACCGGTAGTTGCTCGAGTGCTCGAGTGGACGGATCACGGCATCTGTCGATCGTCGTCTTCGCCGGGAGCTGGAGGCTGGAGTAGCGACTGCGAGAGGGGAGTGTTGGACAGCGAAGAGGGGCGACCGGGGAGGGGGCGGCGAAGTCCTAGCTGCCACCCCCTCCAAACTCAGATCTAGATCTAGATCTAGAAAATCTAGAGAGAGAAACTCTTTTTTGAAAAAAACATGAAATGTGGCATAATTGCTATCATGATGAATGAGTATCACGGTTGTCCTTTTGAAGATATATTGTAAGCTAAGAAAGTTCCCGGATATCACCAACATATTTAGTGGCACTTCACCTAATTATTAAACTTGTGTGCATATTCATGAGAACTCTGAGTTTACAAGTACAAATATGGGTGTTATATTCTTTATCATGAACAGGTAATTGGCGTTAAGCATAAAAATGAACAGTTGATAGAGGTATCAAACCTTTAGTAACACCTAAGAAGTAATTGCTACAAAGCTTTCCGCAAAAGATGTACTATAATATTATGTGTAAAACCTAAAAATTTAAAGTGAACTGAACTGCCTCAAATCAATTGCTTCCAGCATTGGATTGAGTCAGAGAATGAGGCAAGCAATTAACATCCCAGATTTTGGTAAATAGCATAGGTTGATGAGAAAGACTTTTGTTGTTTTGAGGTGAAAATATAATTGGCTAAGTTATGATATACGAGCTAACATTTGAGAAGTATCATTCATATACGAGTTTACATTCCAATGTAATCATTCATATGTTTATTGCAGTGTTTCCATAGATGAGCGAGAAATGTACAAGAAAATAAATCATGCATTTAATTCGTAGACCATATTATGAGCAACTCATACATGACAATGCGCAGTAATCTATGAGCAACTCATACATGACAATGCGCAGTAATCAATCTATACATTACATACAATTCATATTCAACAAACAAACATGAAAACAAACAAAGACCTGGAACTAGAGTAATCAATATCATCCATTCAGCAAAAAAATAATAACTAAAAAACCAAAAATGGTCAAGGCAAAGAAACAAATATAGCAAACTTTCCAACCACGCAGTAAATAAATATTAGGTATCAATAAAATCAGTGTACGGAATACATAAACTCAAGGTTTGTTTCAATCAAGTTCGTTCTGTAGTTGAAAAGAAACCACCACGAAAATATCATTTTCCTCTTTTGTTCATTCCAACAAGTATTATGTGAAGGGAAAGGAAAGTGGTAAACATCTTCTGTATTCAACGAATGATGAACTTGGGCTAGAAAAAGAATGAGAAAACTAACACTATTATAAACTTTTTGTCGTGATAATGAGAAGATGTCATACTAACTTCTGTGTAGAGGCAGACGACTTTGAACAGATTGACTCCTAGCCAAAGTAAGTGGGAACATTATTTGATCCAATATGAGGCATCCTGGCTCTTGAAGACATGCTCATATTTTCAAACGAGGACTCCAAATAATTCTGCACGGAAAAGGAATGCACCATTTGAATTCAACAATTAAGTGGGTTCTCCAACTCTATTTGTTATAGTAGAGATGTTGTGATAATAAGCACAGCAAATGTTTGTGTTTTAAATGGCCATTGTGAACAAAGACGAACAGAAGAGCACGATTGGAAACTAAGCTGCAGTCCAGCACTACAGATGAGAATATATGAATTGCAATCCAGAAGAAAATATGAATTGCTATTTGTCCACTCATGGGAAAACATATACATAACAGGAAGATGAGCATCATTAAAAAAAAAAACTGAGGGGATGATTACCATAGAAATATCATCAACTGAATCCACATACGATGATGTTGACACTGGTAGACTGCTCCTTGTCGTGAGCAGCGACTTCTCTCTATTTTCGTAGAAGTCAAAATCATCCAGAATTGAACTTCCCAACTGATAAGCCTTGAACATCTGCAGCATACTCAGACCTTGTGGAAGTTTTATCTACATAACTAAAATTTATTACTTCTCTCATGTAAAATGCAACTAAATTTTGCTCCCATAATGAAGATTGTTTTATTGGTAATAAATAAAAACAGAAGCACAGTTTATACAAAAAAAAAAATTGGAGAGAAATTGTGGACAATACAGTCCCGGTGTCTCATTACAAAAAATAAGAAAATAATATCTACTATACAAGGATGCAAACAAAAAATAATGACATTAAAACACAAGACTTTAATCTACAGTTCCAATGTTAGCACAACAAATCCAAACAAAAAACTTGCTAGTATTTTCTTCTTCTCATTTAGTGAGAAGCTAGGTAAAGTTTGTAACTTAATATGGCTAAGGCCATTTCCTTAGTTTTCCGAAAAAAATTTCCATCTTCGTAGGTATTCATGAAATTATAACTAAAAACTGCAAAGCATAAAATAAAAATAAGTACCTCTTGTGTATCCCGACTAAAAGTTACAGCTTTGTTGTCATTATTTTCAAGTGTAATATGTTGGAAATTCCTGTTTGGGATGTCCTTTATAATGTGCCATTTGACAGGGAAAAAACCATTCCATTTATTTTGTTGCCAGAAATCCATGTTCTTCTTGAAATCAATAGGTCCAGTCATCTCAGCTAGGCCAACAAACTGCCCACTTGCATTAACCTGATATCAGTGTCAAAGACACATTTAGCAACTATTTCACAAATACATACAACAGTATCCCAACGAATTACTGAAAACAAATGTCAACTACTACATACTTAGCACACTCGCACTCTAGGACTATGCATGTTAATAGAAAATTACTTAAACTTAAAGAAACCTAGTACATCAAGGAGAAATAGATATCTCTGAAAGAAAAAGGAGTAAATCTCTTCAGAAGAGATATTCATATGAAGAGAATACTGAGCAAACATCTCCTATTAAGAAAAGCATAAAATTATGCTATCTATTAGATTCATTTAAATTTTTCTTTTGGGTGTTCTAGAAGCTGTATACGAAAAGTTTATTGACTAAAAACACCATAAGGCGTCGATGAGTGCAATCCGTGTACATGAGAACGGACACTGGCCAAACAACTCAATCTTTGCCACTTGGAATAAGTATGGGCTACTCAGTGAACACACTGACCCATTCTATACGAAAATTATCTAGAATAAACAAGTGACAAGGTTTTATTTATGTTATCTAAGGTTCAAAATATATATATGATGAAAATACGATGTTTCAGGTTAAAATCCCTACTAATTTCTTACTATTTGAAACAATTTTCTGATTTTCCTGCAGTATTCCTAAGAAAATGAATAATAAATGAATTATAAAACTACATCGTTCAATCTTACTTACCGAAAAGAAGAGAAAGATTGGGCACTGTGTACCCTGTTCCATCTTTTCCATCTCTGCCTTACGAAAAGCATCATCCAACTTACTGTTCCCGTTGGGGGTACTCGCCCAAACATTATATTTGATGCTCCTATGAATGTCATCTTCACTGAAAGACTTTATCATAAAGAATTTTGCTTGTTCATACTTAACCTCAAAATCAGGTCTATTATAGTGGTCTCTTCGGACAGATGCGCTCAAGTTGCCTTTCTCTAAAGAAGAATTCAAAAAAGTTTTCATCCTATTGGCCCTAGGGCCACGAACAAGCTCATTAGAGACTCCATAGTTCCTGCAAAAGTTGGGCTTCTCGCTCATCTGAAAGCAGTTGGCATTTGCTGTTGGATACATGGACCTGGGTCCGTTAAAAGTATTTCTAGGGAATGGACGACCCTGCCCAGAATATGAAGAGGTGGAAGCCTTGCTCAAATAGTGAAGTCCCTTAGAATGTACAACTGGTCGATTGCCAGAACTGAGATGTGGGGCCTGAAACCATTAGATGATCAAGTGAATAGCAGTTTAAACAAGCTTATTTGAAACACAAAAATCTATACAGCATCCAAGGTTGATATTAGCTATAGCAAATTTGAAGTAAAGAATGCAAGTATCACAATATCTCATATGATTAACAAAGCAATGACCCATAGTTAACAGAACCTAAACAAAATAATTCTAATTACAAAAATCTATACAACATCTAAAGTTGATGTTAGCAATAGCGGATGAGGTAAACAAAGTAACATAATCATAACATATTATATGATGAAAAAAGCAATGATCCATAGTTGGCTTAGGACCTTAACTAGAGTCAATGCAAAATTGAAGCCAGAAATTTGATGGGATTAGCATACATGAATTGAAAATTTAGGCATCAGAATAAAGAAAGTAATAAGTAAAAACTGGTAAGAAACTAGGAAGCACTTATTCGGGTGCGGGGATGCGGGTGCGGCTAGGTTTGGCTAATATTTAGATGATTATTTTATATAACCAAAATTACTGTCATTCATCATTCATTAACCAAGAGATTCAAAATGACAACATAGCACAACACAGTTATAAAACTGTAAACATAGTCATAAAACACTAATAAGTCCAACATAGTCATACAGTCTAATATAGCACAACATAGTTATAAGGTCTAACATAGCTCAACATAGTTAGAAAATGAGATATGAAGAGAAATAGAGGATTTGGGGATGTAGGGATTTGGTGGTGTTTTATTGAAATGGGTTTCGGGTTTGGGTCAAAGGATACCCAAACCCGCTAACATTGAGAATTTGGGGATCTAAGGATTTGGTGGTGTTTTATTGAAACGGGTTTCGGGGTTTGGGTCAAAGGACACCCAAACCCCCACTAAAAATCCAAGATCTGTGTCGCGCCGCACTCAATACCGCACCCTATTTTGTGATTTTAATTTAAATTAATAGGACACACACCCCGCTGCACCCGGTACGTATCCCGCCACACTCGTGTCCGATTCGAGTCCGACTCTAGTACAAGCACCTCCGTGAAGAGTCCGTGCTTCCTAGGTTAGAAACAAGAATATGATTTTGGTTGAAGGCATCAGCTTGGAGGTGTAAATCTCATGAGTTTTAAATTGAAAACCAAGATAAAATTCTTCCTACAATTTAATGAGAAATTGCTAAGCTTCTTGTTCCACATTCGCCATAACTAGATTTGATTTTTAACATTAAGACAATCTGTGTGTCCCATGTGTTTCGCTGCATTGCTTCAGCCGAGTTAGCAATTAAAGTTTACAACAATGATATTTCAAACATTTAACCTAGTTTACTAGGTTCCAAAAAAAATTATGAAAGAGAAGTATGTTGTACTGATGGAGTTAAGCCATCATATTCTCCCTTGTTAGCATGAAAAGATAGAAATGATGTTGCGTAAAAATATATATATATATATACAGCATTCACAACAACAAGAACAACAAGGCCTTTATCCCAAAATATTCGCGTCCGCTAAATGAATCCTTCTCCTCCAATCAACTCTATTGAGAGCCTACATGAATGTAGAATACACTCATCAGTACCATAAACCCCTGAAGCATGGCTATGGACACCCGAAACAGACACAGCACCAAAGACATGGTGACAAGGCAATTCCTTCAAAATGGTATGCATAGTGACATGGTGCACATCTATTAAGCATGCAGATACTTCTATATAGACCTGAACCTTTGTCAGAAGACAACTTTATGGACACTCGTAGGAAAAGGTCCCACACTTCCACACCTCTCATGACTTTTTATACATCTCTTATATAACCAACACAGTAAAAATAATTATTGACAACAATATTCAAACATTTAATACATTTCTTATACTATATATTTTACTACTTTGTCATAACTATGGAACTTCTAGTTTTAATAACTTTGTGCGGCCTATGAAACTTACTTTTCTATAGACTATCAACTCTTATTTTGATTTTGTAATTCAATTTCATCTGGAATTGGATCAAAGTTTCACAGGCAAACTGCAACAAAGATAAAGGCAGCATAAACATACATATTACCAGAGGCGAAAGGTGCCAAAAAAGGCAATCACTTGAGAAGGTAAGGTGATGAAGAATACTTGAACTAGAAAAATAATTATCACTGATATGGAAATTAAGGAATTTGGAGCAAAGTAGAAAGTATCAAATTCCTTTTTCTTACTGGATTGACTTTAATTCTAAAATCCATCGATTCAGCAGGTGAAAAAGAAGGGACTTGCTGAAATAGAAAAACTTGATGAAAAGAAATTGATTGAGTACGAGAAATACAAATAAAAATAGTGATAACTGATTAGGCTTAATGATTGTCACTAGTGATACAGAGTAGCATTAGTGATACAAAGGAGATGAAAAGAGAAGACAACATAAATGATATAGAAAACTATACTTTTTCCACATTATCTTCTGACAATCACGATGTGAGGCTATAGTTGATTGAACCAACATCACTTGAATGCCTAATGTTCTAAAGCGCATCACCTGCTTTGGGTTAAATTTATCCATTATCTTATAAATATTACGTGTACATTTTAATGTATAGCATTATAGTCATGGCCCCATGGCCTACTAATGAAAAAGTTGTCGTGTCTAATACCCTGTCAGCATGCACCCTTGGTGCACATGCAAACATGAAGAACAGTTTCTTACAGAATGAAAACAAAATATGATTATCTTCAATCCCAAACCCAGATCCCCCCAACAACACCACGAGTAGAGAGAAAGAGAGAGAAAGAGCAGGATATTTCCACACATAAGTTAAATTTGCAACTATGGGTAGGAGTGTATTGCTAATTTACATCATATTCCTGAACAAGCAATTCAACGAACATTGACATAGTAATGACTATCTGTCCTACACAAATAAACAAATAAATGATGTTGACAAACATGTGTGTTATACCTTACAAGACCTGAAATAGTGACCAGAAAACCCAGATGAGGAAGCACGCTGTTGTGTTCTTTCTAACGACTGCAAAGATGCTTTGGCAGCGAACTTAGTTTCAGAGTGCACTGACCTCCGATCTTGTGAAGTTGAAGAACCAGAAGTTACAGGACATGAGGATTTTGCTTTTGAAACATAGATATTATTAGTTTTGGTTTGAAGCTCTTTGGCACCAAATTTTGAATCACATGATAACACATGCATAGCTTGTGATACATGGGGCATCGTTTGATGAAAATATTGTGATGAAGGAATGTATTGCTCCTGTGAAGGAGGTTGTTCTGAGTTATATGTAATGTTGCTAGGCTGAGGCATACAGTATGGAAAAGAATTATTCTCTGACTGAACACCCTGGAAGAGATTGCCATGATCAGAAGAATAAAAGAACTCATAATTCAGTGTATCGACATAGCTAACCTAAAAACCATAAATCAAAATTCAAATGTTCCGAAGCAAACATGATACGTTTTTCTCATGCGATGTGTTATAACAACATGGTCACAATAGTTACTGGAAAAGTTGGTTATTTGATTAGAATTGCATAACTGATAAGTAACTAAAATAAATAATATATCAGAAAAAAAAAAATTGGGTTTTTGACATGTATGTCCCTATCATACGTGAATATCGCATATATCCCTCACAAATATGTACTTTCACATTTGTCCCTAACAATATGGGCTACATCTCCCTCTAGTTTAAAAAACTCAAAAAGGTGGAGAATTTTAAGTGTATAACGGACTTGATTAAAAAAACTGAAATATCATATTGTATACCATTCAAACTTTATCCTCCTCCTTGTAAACTCAGGCGATTGTTAATCCAACCGAGACTTATCAACTCTTATTAAAATTTCTTCACTTTTTTCCAGAAGTGGACAAACTTCTAGTGCATTTTTGAGAACTACATATTCTTCCTAACGTTACTTCTCTAAATTTGTCATCAAACTCACACGTGAAAGTGCTACGAAAGGTGTCCACAGGTGCGCGGAGCCGGAGCCCGGATGGAAGTGCAGACATTTTTCTTGTGCACGGCAGGGATGGTGAAAAGACATTGACTTTGCATCGGGGTTTTTTTCTTCATTTTTCTGATAGCTTCCAGTTCCGAGGGAGCCACCTAAGACTAAGCTACCAAACCTTTCTATTACTTCGAAAGTAGCTGCTTCAGCTTCAGCCACACGAACTTTCGATATTCCTTTTTATTTCTCATCAAACGAATCTTGTGTTTCTAATGATAGATCAAAAGCTTTCTCGTTTATTTCCTTTAATTATCGCTAACATTATTAAAATTTTCTAATTTGATTTTTTAATTTGATTTCTATTTGTCTAATAAGGGTTAAATCATGGTTAAGTTAGGGATCTCTATCATAAGGGTAAATATGAAATAAGGTACAAATTGTTAGGGGAATATATGAAAATACACATTTGTGAGGGGTATATATGATACTAGCATATTTATCAGGGTATACGTATTAAGAAGGCACAGATAAGAGCGGATTATTCACGTTCCAACATAGATAGAATACGGAGGAAAAACTATAGAGTAAACATGTAAAACAGTATAGTATGTCACTCACTGGCAGTGGATCAGGGGAAGACTTCTCTGGCTCATTTTCACCAGTCATGATCTCCAACAAGATATCCTTCAATACTGATTATTACCTATTATATTTTGAAAAGAAAGGTTGAGAATACAAGCACAGTGACAAAGTATATAAAGATAAAACCATATTCAAACTTTACTAGAAGATCAATCAAGCAATAGATGGAGCAACTATACAACAATATTATGTTCTCATTATATATTTAATTCACTTGCTAAGAGATTCCAACAGAGCATACGTCAAACAAACAACTGAACACCAGCAATCAATTACTCAATAAAAAATTTCAAAATGGTCCACAGTATATCTACAAGAGATAACTTCGTATTTACACTCCAGATTGAAGGACAAGAGCAGGTTCCTGTTGAAGTATGTACTCTTCAGAACACCCAGTAAAGCTTGTAACTCAACCTCAATTCCCATAAAACTTGGGTGCACCCTAGGAAGGACTCTAAAAATGCCTAACCAGGATGAAGACTTTCGTAAGAGAAGGATCAGAATCTCTAGTCAGATGCATTATTCGCACATAAGTATGTCCTTTCGGTATATAACAAAGGGAAAGAACACATAACAACTGCAGCTTTTGACAATGAATCTTGCTAAGAATCCAAAATACAAGTGTCTCGATTAGAGCATCCACAATGGTGTTTCTCATTTTTTAGAAATTGGCAGCTACAGTAATAGAAAATAGGGTATTTATCTGCAGTGGTTGTTTGCTAAAATTTTGCTAGAATTTGAGAAAGACGAGACATGTTGTTTCGTCCGTTTTTTTTTAAATTTTACGGTTAATTAATTAGTGATTAGAGATTAAAATAGGTTAATTAAATAAATTAAATAATAAAATATAACCTAACTCCTAATTAATTACACACTAAACTCATTTTATCCTAAACTAAGTGCCCACCTTTGCTGGACGGGACATGTTGTCCCGTCCAAGCAAAAATTGCTTGAGACGAGACAACATGTCTCGTTTCAGCAATTTTTTTATTTTTTTTCAAACGGCACATGTTGTACCGTCCGATCAATTAAAAATAAATAAAAAATTTGTCAGACGAAACAACTTGTCTCGTCTGATCTCATTAAAAAATTGAAAAAAATTGGGACGGAACATGTTGTCTCGTCTCTTATAATTTGAGAATTGCAATTTCGTTTCTCAAAAATGAGAAGCGACAGGCTATTTTGCAAAAATATGGCAAAATAGCAAACGACTGCAGCACCTTGTTTACTAAAAAATGAGAAATTGGCAAATATAACAAACGATTGTGGATGCTATTAGAAACCTCAAATCCCAACTCATACAACCAGAATCATCTTATTTTTTGTGCTATAATGCTTTACACTTATTGGTATGACTTGATAATAACTTTTCCACATTGAGATACACATACAACAAGAAGAGCCTACGGTCAGTAATAAACCTTATCCAGATATAAACAGAATTTGGGATAAATGCATGTCAAGCTCCAAAACAATAAGATATTTGACAGAGGTTGGAAAAATGCACTGAATAAAAACTCATGATATATGGGTAAGATACAAATTTGGGTTATAACCAAAAAATTGCAAATCATAGTAACATAAATAAGTGCACCATAAAACAGAGGAATCACCTTTGTTATGACTAAATGTCAGGAATTACTTTCTAAATTGAGACATAAATCTGAAAGAAAATAATATACTAATTGCAGTTACAAAAGATAAGTTATCAATTGAATAATTAATTCGAAATGTTGCATTTTAGATTCCCACTATAATACAAATTAACTACTAATTAATCCAAAAAAAGGAAGCTTTAAAATACAAAATATTCACACTTTTCATCCAAAAATTCCAAAAATAATATATATATAAATTGAAAAAAAAAACAGTTTCAGAAACTAAAAAAAAGAGTAATTCACAATATATATAAGATTTCTCATTTATCATAAATTTTATCTTTTTTTTTTAAAAAAGAAATTTGTTTTTTAGCAATAATCACATCAAAATTCTAAGAAAACCCTAACGGTTGAAGAATCAGCCGCCATGGTTGGTTCTATATCAACAATTTTGGAAAAAGATTAGAACTTGATTGATTAAAACGCAAAAAGAGAATGCAAAAGATGGTTCCTTTTCTTACCTGTAGGTGAGTACCGTGTTTTTGATATGTGAGTTACGGCGAGTTTTTTATTTTTTGAAGGAAGAGTTACGGCGAGTTCCGGTTCGAGAAGCGAAGAAGGTTAGAAGAATGGCGGTTTAAAAAGGGAAGAGAACCGACGGCGCATTATAGAAAGAGGAAGAGAGATTAAAGAGAGAATGAGATTGGTTTTGATTCTGTGAGTGAGGAATTTAAACCGTTGGATTAAGATTTGAGGGAGGGGGTGATGGAAATATTGGATTTGCGGAGGAGGGGTTTTGTGATATTATGTGTAGGGAGATAAAGGGGCCCGACGTTTCAGAGGGTGATTAGCTTGGCGGTGGTCCTGGTGGAGGTGGGTGGGGCCGAACACACTTTTTCTCGTACTTAAATTTGATTGCACGTTATTCTCCAATGAGGCTCTATCTCTATATATGTATTTTATTTGTTATTTTATTTGTTGCTGCTGATTTTGGTATGAGATGAAACAAATGAATTTATGAATTCTTTTGAAAACAATAAAGATAAACCTGTTGACTTCTGCCTGCAAAAAGATCGATACACCGGGATGGATCTCGCTCAAGTCAGTATTCAGGAAGATTATGAATGAGTTTTTGTGGATAAAAGATTGATTACCTTTTTTATGGAGTTTATGGTGAGGGAAGAGGGGTATTTGTAGTCGTTTGTGAAGACAGTTTAGAGATAATTATTTATCTCTATGTCCTGGTGTTTTTTTATAAGATTTAGAGTTTAAATCGTTTTATGATAAGAGATTTGGTTTAAACCGTGTCTTAGAGATGACGATGAATTTGAATTACTCTTTAAATGACCTGGGCTGGTTTGTAACGGGTTGTCACCCATATCTAATAGGATAGATCCGTTCTTGGGTTATTGGATTTTGAAGAAAGACTCAGTTCCCATTTCGGACCCGTTTGCAGATGAAATTACCGTTTTACCCCCTGAGAGCTTTAAGATTCGTGCCCGGTTTGAACGGTCCCGATTTGGTTCTATTTTTAGCCATATCATTATTCTATTTTTGTTTGAATGTATTCGATGCATAATATCAATTTCCAATTTTATCGAACCTAATTATATCTATATCTTATACTACTTTATCTTTTTTCTATTTTGAAATAGAAAAATGAGAGAAAAAAGTAGGGATTCATATTTAACTAACACGTGCATTACGCATGGTTTTTTTAAAAAAACAAAAACAAAATAAAAACTTCAATCTCTCAAATAAGTCTAATCCCCTCTTACTTTCTCAATCTCACAAAATTTCACCCCATTCCCCCACCCAAAAAAAAAACAGCTTTAGTAATATTCAGTTATGTAACATTATGGTTTTGCAGTGGTTCCCTAAATTATGTGCTTATGTGAGGATGGTAATGAAGATTTCAATAACTACGGTATGAATGATATTCATAAGTTTCTCTCAATTCTCTCACATTTTTTTGGAGTTTATATAATTTTATGAGTCTATCAAAATTAATTTAGACTATGCAATTTGCACAGAAATAACACTAGTTTATATTAAACTGATTAGAAAAATGGGGGAAAAAAAATTGAAAAAAGTAGAGAAAATTGCAATGCATGAGAATTGAGGCAGATAGGAGGTTGATTTTACACATCTTCGAGTTACCTTGATAATAAAAGTAAACGTTGGCAATAAAGATAAAACAAATAATTTGAGGGTCTAGAGTATATTATACTAAATCATTATGTGGCATCTATCCAAGATGGATTCTAATAATCTAAAAATTATAAATATATATATTTACTATGAATAATTAGTAGATATTGTAATATTGTATAGTTGAGAAATATTTATTTACTAATAAGAGTAAATTATATATAATGCATTATGTTATAGTAGTCACCTAATATGTGATACTGGTGAACATGAAAACATTTCAAATTAATTAAAGCATCCGCATTGTTGTTGTTAGAGATTATAGTCCCATATTGAGTAGTTGGTTAGTTTTGTAATTGGTTCCTCCTATATATAGGAGATATTGCACTCAATTATTTCTCAATTTAATATTCAGCATTGTTTTCATTTTCTCTTATTTATCTTAACATGGTATCACAGCCAATTACTCAAATTTTCTTCTCTTAAAATTTTTCTATCCAAAAATCCTCAAATTCCAACAGCCAAAGTTATACAAATTTCTTCCAAAAAAAAAAAAAACCAAAGTCATCTTCTTCAACTCAACATCAGATCCGACTCTCAAGAACCCGCCGCCATCAACTTCAGATCAAAACCGAAGTCATCTTCTTCAACTCAACATCAGATCCGACTTTATCTTCCCGCATTCCTTTTGATCACATTCCTTTAGCTCCATTCACATCTCCTGCAGTCTTTACACCTATTGTTCCCCCTACCGAAACTCCACCTGCATCCCCACAACAGCCATCACCCATCCCACCTACTTTCCCACCGACACATGCACCTACTCCACCGTCCTCATCCCCACACCCTGTCAGTCCACCACCTCTTCTTCAGTCTACCCGTTCCACTTCTGGTATTTCTCCGGCACGTTATACACCTGATGCCACTGGTCCTTCTGACCAGTTTGGTTTTGCCACCCTAGCTTCATACTCATCACAGTTTTATGCATATCTCACTATTATACACTCTACACGTGAGCCCAGAACCTATCAAGACGCAATTTAATATCCTGAATGGAGGAAAGCTATTGCAGAGGAATTCAGTGCATTTGATCAGACTGGCACTTGGGATGTTGTTCCTCTACCAGAGGGCGTTCAGCCTATTAGCTGCAAGTGGATCTTTAAGGTCAAATATCAACCTGATGGATCTATTGAGCGGCACAAGGCCCGTCTAGTAGCCCGAGAGTTTACTCAGGAGCATGGCATTGACTATGATGAGACTTTTGCTCCCGTTGCACAGATGACTACTATTCGCACCCTTCTTGCTGTTGCAGCCATCCGCCAATGGCCGTTATACCAAATGGACGTGAAGATTGCTTTTCTTCATGGTACTTTATCTGAGATTGTTTATATGGATCCTCCTCCTGGCCTCCCTACTCCTCCTCGTCATATTTGCCGGCTGCTTCGGGCTATATATGGTTTGAAGCAGGCCCCTCGAGCCTAGTTTGAGTGTTTTCGCCTTGTCATCACCAAGGCTGGTTTTAGTCAGAGTTCTCAGGACCATTCTATGTTTATGCGGTCATCACCGCAGGGGAGGGTAATTCTACTACTATATGTTGATGATATGATCATTACTGGGGATGACTCCGCCGACATTGCATCCACACAGAAATACCTTCACCAGCAGTTTCATATAAAAGACCTTGGTAAGCTATGTTACTTTCTAGGTTTAGAGATTGCTCATGGATCTCAGGGGATACTCATTTCTCAGCAGAAATATACATCAGATATTATTTTTGCTGCATGTCTCTCTGACAGTTGATCAATTGATACACCCTTAGAGCTTCATGTGAAGCTTCGTCCCACAGATGGTGAGCTCCTTCCTGATCCCACTAGATACAGGCAGATTGTTGGACAGCTTGTCTACTTATGTATGACCAGACCCGATATTGCTCATACAGTTAGTATTGTCAGTCAGTTTATTTCTGCTCCTACATCAGTTCACTATGGTGCTCTTCTTTGGATCCTCAGATATCTTCGAGGCACTATCACTCGCTCATTATCCATGCCTTCTACATCCAAACTAGAGCTCAGTGCATATTCTGATTTAGATTGGGCAGGTGATCCGACTACCAAAAGGTCTACCACAGGTTTCTATCTATTTCTTGGTGATTCACTGATCTCATGGCGGTGCAAGAAACAGGCAGTTATTGCATGTTCTTCCACCGAGGCTGAGTACAGAGCAATGGCAGCTACTACTAGAGAGATTGTTCATGTTTGTTGGCTGTTATCAGATATGGGTGTCACTCTTACAGGAGCTACTCCACTTTATTATGATAACCGGAGTGCATTGCATATTGCAAGCAACCCGGTCTTTCATGAACAAACGAAGCATATTGAGATTGATTGTTATTATGTTCGTGAGCATTTTGAGGCAGGGATCATCTCTCTCCATTCTGTTACCTCTTTCCAGTAGACTGCAGACTTCTTCACCAAATCCCATACTGTTCAGAGATTCCGACACTTAGTAAGCAAACTCACATTGTTTGACCCATTGTGAGTTTAAGAGGGGGTGTTAGAGATTATAGTCCCACATTGAGAAGTTGGTTAGTTTTGTAATTGGTTCCTCCTATATATAGGAGATATCGTACTCAGTTATTTCTCAATTCAATATTCAGTATTGTTTTCATTCTCTCTAATTTATCTTAACAGTTGTACTCAAATATGGCAAAATGGCAAAATAAACAATAGCAAATAACGAGTTGCACACAACGGTTGTTTGTTATAATATGGCAAACTTTAAATATAAAAAAAATGAATGGACGAGACATGTTGTCCCGTCTCACTTTCATTTCTTTTTTATGTCCCGTCTCACTTTCATTTCCTTTTTAATGTTAATATTTCACTAGATTAACTAAATTAGTAAATTCGTGAATAATATAGTTACTAAATTAGGGAATAAGTAATTAATTAGATATAATTATAGTGATTATGCCCCCATATTTCATGGACGGGACATGTTGTCCCGTCCAAGCAAATTTTTGCTTTGGACGGGACAACTTGTTTCGTCTGAGACCAGGATTTTTTTTCTTCTTTGGATGGTACAACATGTACCGTTCGATCGTTAAAAAAAAAATTTAAAAAAATTGAAACCCCTTTGACGAAACAACTTGTTTCGTCCGATCCTATTAAAAAAATAAATTTTATTAGGAACGGAACAACAGGTTCCGTCCCCTATATTTTGAGAAAGAGTAAAAAATTTCTAAAATATGAGAACTACTATTGTGATTTTGCCAAAAAATAATAAAATAGCAAATCGATGTGGCTGCTATTTTGCAATTTTCTGACAATATGGTAAATATAGCATAACACTGTGGATGCTCTTAGTGTCTCCAAAATTATCAAACCATGGATCATTAATACCTTCTAAAAATAGAACCTCAAATTTCTAGCAAAAATATGTGTGTGTGGCACGCAACCCTTTCATTATCACTTCACTTCTGGCTTCAAGCACATCTCTTCGAAAAGCTCCCAAACAAACAACTATTGCAACCCCAAAGAAAGAGAGAGAGAGAGAGAGAGAGAGAGAGAGAGGAGTTAAAGTAAATTGGCAGAAGCTTTTGTATAAATATTTTCCAGTATTTAGAGAGAGAGATGGAGATAATTAACTATGGCCTCCTCCTTCTCCTTCCCAATAACTCAACCATTAAGTAGGCATTATTCAACATGGAAAATTAGAGCAAAGACCAATAAAATTTTAAGTAATGTTATAGTCACTACCTTCTTCACTATCAAATCTTTCATTACCTGATGTGGCAGTCTAGTCAGCAATATCACATCAACAGCCCACTTAAAATATATTATTTATTAACTAATTCTAAATAAATCTAATTAACAATTAAAAGTCTCTTCATCTTCATATTCCTCCACCCGAATCTTCCCAATCCTAATCTCTCCCTCTTCCCAATCCTAATCTTCTTACCCCGGTGCTGCCGCTGCTACCTCCCACTGCCACCGCATCCTCCCGCTGCCCCACGTGCCGCCACATCTTCCTGCTGCCCTACGCATCGCCGCTTCCTCCTTGTACTACCCCGTATTTAAAAATCATATATATAAAGAATTGGAGGTTGCCTCATAGAAATTTCTTTGGGAGGGGTTGTATATGGGATGTGCTACACGTGGGGCCCAGGGAGATAGCAGCAGTGTTGCTGCTGCTTGCCGTGCTGCCCATGTGGGTGACGTGGCAGCGGTGGGGCCCAGGTGCAGGGGGGCAGCACTGTGCTTGTGCGTGCTGTGACGTGGTGTGGGGCTGCTCGAGGGGGGCCTGGCTGACGTCACACACGCAAGAGAGAGAAGACCAGGGTGTGGGGGATTATTTGATCCCACATCAGAGGATTTTCATGATAATTAAATAATAAATATAATTGCTTATGATCAAGAGTCACCAAATCGGTTAACCACCTTCTGAGAGGGAGCCTGTGATGGACAGTTGTACTAATGAATAATAAATTGTCTAGGTTGGGGCCGGAGTGTTATAAATGGTATCAGAGCCGACTTTCTACACCGAGTGTGGGTAAAGAGTGGGTGAGATGTATGCCTGAGAGGGAGCTGAGGTCAGTATGCTAGAATTAGCTGAATCAAGGTACTTCACTCCACATCGGCGAGATGTATGCCTGAGAGGGAACTGAGGTCAGTGCGCTGGCCTAGAATTAGCTGAATCAGGGTACTCCACTCCACATCGGCCAGAAAGGAGATCCTGCTCTAGGTTCCATGCCCCGTACTCAGCGAGGACGCTAAATTCTTAAGGGGGGATGTTGGGGGGTGGGGGGTGTAATACCTCGTTTTTAAAGAATCATATATATATAAAGAATTGGAGGTTGCCTCATAGAAATTTCTATGGGAGGGGTTGTATATGGGATGTGCTGCACGTGGGGCCCAGGGAGAAACAGCAGTGCTGCTACTGCTTGTCGTGCTGTCCACGTGGGTGACGTGGCAACGGTGGGGCTCAGATGCAGAGGGGGGCAGCACTGTGCTTGTGCGTGCTGTGACGTGGCGTGGGGCTGCTCGAGGGAGGCCTGGCTGACATCACATGCTCAAGAGAGAAAAGGCCAGGGTGTGGGGGATTATTTGATCCCACATCGGAGGATTTGCATGATAATTAAATAATAAATATAATTGCCTATGATCAAGAGTCACCAAATCGGTTAACCACCTTTTGAGAGGCAGCCTGTGGTGGGCAGTTATACTAATAAATAATAAATAAATTGTCGGAGTTGGGGCCGGGGTGTTACACTCCTGCTGCCGCCACCCGCATCTGCATCCGCTCACGAGTTAATCTGTGACTTCAGTATTCTTGTTTCAAGTTCTATTATTTGAATAATGACTGGGGTATTTGTAATTGTTATTTCTGTAGTATTTTGTAGTTGTGGATGTGGCTAATCCTTGTTAGGGTTGATTTGTGTATCTCGAATTGTTCAAGTAATTTCAATATGAATAATCGATGCTGATTATGGTATTGAAAAATTGGGAAATTTCAATATTCATGCATTTGCTTAGTAAAGGAGTATGTTATTTATTTAAATGTTTCTCTTGCTCAGAAATGAAACTCGTTACATTTTCTTCTTATTTCTGATTGAGGGAATCTGGCTTCGAAAAGCGACGGATGGTAAGGTAATTTGTTGGAGTTGAAGTTTGTGTCATAATCGACCTAATTTGAGCTAAATTTCTAAGTGAGATCACAACCTTCTATTCGAAGTTGACACTTGCAAAAATTTAAAGTAAACTACACCCCCTCATGCATCATTGTGATATAAAGAAGACGACTGCAAACTCTGCCATCACCAAACCGTCGAAGAGAGGTAATATAAAGAAGAAGAAGGTGGATGCTACAGTGATACCAATTATTGTTGTTCCAGCTAATGCATTGATTCAAAAACCACCCAACAATAATTTGGCATGCTCTAGTTCACCATTTGATCATTTGTCAGTTGACGTGAGTGCAAGTTCACAAATTTTCCCTCCATATCAGGTACACCAAATTTATTCATTTATTATAAATTATGTTTATTTAATAGTCTATCATTCAGTTGTAAAAGTTAAGCTTTTTACATTAATTCTTGTAGGTAGTCCCTCATTTGGGTGGCCAAAGCATTGTTTCGGTGAATCAATTTGGTGGATAAAACATATTGGTTAGGAACAATATTTGTACTTCTACATGGCAGCAACATTGTCAAATAGTAGGATTTTCAAATGGTAGTGGAATACCCAACTTGAGCACCAATACAATTTAGTTTAGCATTATTCACACTCCAAACGACTTTAACAAGTCGTATTTTTTCTTAAATATGTGCTAATTGAGCGACAAGATTATTTCCTATGAGTTAATTGCTATTAATTGTGTATGTAGATCGCTTTTGCCAACGTGCGGTCGTCTTTAGGCACTCATTTGGTACCTAACCAAAATGCTTCAAATGCAACTAATCGTGATGGTCATCAAGGCAAAAATTGAAGATGTTTGTGTTGAATTATTATCTATGACAATGTTCTTCAAATGCAACTAAGTGTGTTTATATAGGTCACACGATCAGTGTGTTTATAGAGATTTTCTTTACTTGCAAATAGCTCTTTTAGCTTTTTTGGGGGGTGAAAATGGCTTTGTTAGCTGTTTGAGTTGTTTTGACAGTTGAAGATTATTTTGTTTGAGCCAGCCAGCATATGAGCTTCTGGTTCTTCTTTAAATTCTGTGGAACTCAATATTGTTATGCTTCTTAAGAATTATTCCATTTTAGTCTCTAAATCTTGATGTAGAAGTATGAGATTTGTTTAAGACTAATATGCGAAGGTTCCTTTACCTTTTTAGGGTTTTTTTCTCCTGTTGGGTTATTTGTGGGTGAAGGGTATGACTGCATTATCATACTTTAGGTATTACTATCCTGAATCTTTGGCACAAGTTAACAAAATGTGAATTTGTGTTGGCCACCTGGGCTGTTTGTTTCAAGTCCTAACATGACCCCTTTTTCGTCGAGCCATAAAGTTGGGATCAAGCATGCAGCCAAACTAATCAGGAACAAATTGATAAGTGTAGGTTCAGTTCATTGCAGATTTGAGTCCCTTCTGATTACATAAGCTGTAATATATGTGCGGCCGGCCTTGTGTCATTGACAGAACTTTGTAAAATCCTGTAGATCAGAAGCTGATGTAATTGTGTTATGGAGTACTACATGATGATTGTGGTGAAATCGGCTCAATCAACAAAAAAACTGATATCGAGAACCAAGGAAAGTTCACACCCAGTTAAATAAGACTTCAATGTTTCATTTATTTATGTATAAGAAACCCTTACAACTGGTAACAGCTTGAATGGAATTCCAACAATATATCTAGGATAACGACAAGTAATCAAATGAAATTCCATTACAAATGTACCTCCGTCATTATTCATATAATAGAACTTGAACCGCGAACATTGAAATCACAAATTAATGCGTAATGACACATGCAATAGTGCACATTTGCATTTTTCTTTGGCGCAAGCAATAGCTGTAGCAGCCATCTTCTTCTTCTTTATATTACCTCTTTTCAGCGGTTTGGTGATGGCAGAACTTGCAGTCGTCTTCTTTATATCACAATGATGCATAAGGAGTTGTAGTTTACTTTAAATTTTTGCAAGTGTCAACTTTGAATAGAAGGTTGTGATCTCACTTAGAAATTTTGCTCAAATTAGGACGAGTATTGTTGTGGTATAGATGACGTGGCCCAATCAGAGCCATCAGATCTCCTCAGATTTTGCTCTTCCCAGATCATCAAGTCAACAAAGTCCAACGAGCTTCTGCCATCTCAGGCCCACTGGCAAACGGGTTCGACCCGGCCCGTTACAGTCCCAGGCCCGTTTACCCCTGCCTATAAATACCAGACCCGTTTACCCCTGCCTATAAATACCAGACCCCCTCCACACTGCAAAGGTAATGAACTTTTCCCCATCTGAACCCTAGTTACTGTTGTTATTCCAGTGACTGACTAGATCGTGGGAGGGCCTATCGCCGGGATCACTCCCGGTGTTTCTAGGCATTTTGTAGGTATCAAGATCCGGGCCGAGCCACGAAGATCCAAGACGAGCACCCTGCCTCTAACTCTCTCCTGCTACTCCCGAGCTGAACGTACAGCCCGAGGATCAGATCAACGCCAGTGTCGTTCCTTCCGCTTCACAAATTACAAGAACTCACACATGTTGCCCCCACACCCAAAAACAAACAGCATCAGGTTGGCGCCGTCTGTAGGAAACCGCACGTCACTGACACCGATCCGATCTCATCTTAGGACGTCATCTCGAGGCCAATCCTCACCATGGCTCCCAAAGCCAGAAGAGCCTTCACCTCTGGACGTCGTCTAGATCTTCCTCCCTCTCACAGCCATGCAAACTCCTAGGGCTCTAACCAACCACGAGCTAATGGTACCGTAGGACCCGAACCGAGCGCTTCACGCTCAGTGGCCCCTGATTTAAGGCGCGTCATTCAACACCGGCAGGTCAGCCGGTCGAGGGGAGGGGCCGCTTCCAACTCGGCTCTGAACCATAGCACATCGCCGACCCAAGAACGGGAACCAGTACACAGCCACTCGCCCCGAGAGCGACCTCCTTCGCGAGGCCAGGAAGAGCAAACCCCGGTCACGAGAGCCGAAAACTTTAAGGACGAGGTCTTTCAGGCCATCGTGGCGACCCCAAGACTGAGGCACGCAATAACTCCGGTCCTCAACCAGAATCTCAGGGCTTCGAATCTCACAGTTCGACATGCCCACAGGGTCAGGACAAGGTCGTCCTTCAGCGTCTCTAGGAGATGGAGAATTGCCTCGCCCATCTAGGCGAGGGCGGACCACAACCTGGGCAAGGGAACCGGCCGAACCAACCCCCATTCTCCTCCCAAATCCTAGATGCCGAGATTCCAAGGAATTTTAAGCCGCCCCAATTCGAGACCTACAATGGCAAGAGTGATCCAGCTGATCACATGGAAGGGTTCAAAACCCTAATGTTGATTCACAGTGCATCAGATCCTCTCATGTGTCGCGCCTTCCCTGCCACCTTGCACGGTCCGACTCGGGAATGGTTCTTAAAGCTCTCCCCCGGCTCAGTCTTCTCATTCGACCAACTCGAAGCAAACTTCCTAGCCCACTTCGTGACCAGTCGAGAAGACGAGCGTGTCCTTCCTGGACCTCAATCAGAAGGAGGGAGAGTCCCTTCGAGAATTCGTGTGAAGGTTCACCACCGAGGCAAGGGCGGTCTCCTCCCTCGATGCAGGCATCGCTTCCACAACTTTCCGACACAATGTCTGCCATGGCCAGTTGAAGGCCCCATTGCCGAAGAAACCGCCCCTCGACTTTCCCGACCTCCTCAACAGGGTCGATAAGTATATCTGGGCCGAGGAAGCTCTACACCCTGAAGGCTTTAAAGAAGTTACCTCCAAGGGAAAGCGAAAAGCGGATGATATGGCTAAAAATAGGGTTAAATCGAAACCATCCAAATTGGGCACGAATCTTAAAGCTCGGGGGTAAAATGGTAATTTCACCTACAGACGGGCCTGAAATGGGTACTGGGTCTTTTCTCCAAAGACCCAATAGCCCACGAATGGATCCGCCTCAACTGGGTGCGGGTTCTAACCCGCAAGAAATCCAGTTCAGCTGGATAGAATTAGGGTTTATGATTATACTTAATCAACGGCCCTAATTCACTCTATCCATTCACTGGGAAGTAGGGATTTGATCTTATCCCGAAACTGGTCCATAAGGCGGCTATAAATGCCTCCATCCCCAACTGTTAACAGGTAATCAATCTTTTGCCAGTAAAAGCTCATTCATAATCTTTCTGATTACTGACTTGAGCATCGAAGGGTGCGTCGCCGGGATCAACCCCGGTGTTTCGCACTTTTGCAGGTCAACGGCGGGAGATAACGGTCAAACTCCGATGGAAAGGTTTCAGGTTTGGCTATTCAACATCCCAAAGAATCCACAAATCTGTCTGTTTGTCCCCACACCGATTTCAGCAGCAACAAATTGGTGCCGTCTGTGGGAACCGACGAATAGCAACTCATCCTCTTCCATCGGTTAAGATCACCTCCAACCATGCCTCCAAGAAAACTAAGATCCAGAGGGTCCAACCGTGGGCCCACCCCTCCTCAACCGCAACAGGAGGTCCCCCTCCAAACCGTCCAGCCACAGGGGCAACTCCCACCCCAGCCTGATTAGCCCCCACAACACCTTCAGCCCCCGCGGGGTCAATCCGGGCCCCAGAATGTCGGTGCAGGGGCCTCTCGTCCCAACCATCAGAAGTAACCTCTTCACCGTGACCGCATCTCCGTGCACAACCCTTCTACCGATTCAATGGCATCTCACAACCCCCGACCTTCTGAAGACCTCCGCAATATCCTCATCAACCAGCAGAAAGAAGAGGACCTTCGCCACCGTTTGGATGAAAGGTAGGCCCGTGAGGGAGCCCCCCGCCCAGAACGTCCAAATGAGCTATCTCCTCATCGCTGCGACCACAGGAGGTCCCCTCCTTACAGAAGGCAGAGAGATTCCCCTGAGTACCATCGAAGAAGACATCACTCTCCTGCTGGTCGGCAGCCCCCAAGGGACGATAACGGGTCTATCACCCGAGCCGAATTCAAACAATTCCAAGACACAATCTTGCAAGCCTTCAACCTCCAACCAGAAAACAACAACAATGCTCAGAGGGTCCCCACTCCTCCTCCGGTCCAAAGTCCTCGCCACCGGTCCCCAACTCCTCCTTAAGCTCTGAGCTACCGCCATCATATCCCTAGTCCTCACCATTCCCTGAGCTACTGTCACCGTAGCCCCCGCTCCCCTTCGTACGAAGACGAGTCCAGAGACTCACTTAGCTACCGTCGAAGGGATTGTGCTGTCTATCGTCGTCTACACGAGATGGAGAGGCACCTTGGCCAACTAGACAGGGAAGAGGAGCTGAGAGGAAGGACCCTCCGTCCAAGCCGACTTCCCTTCTCCCGAACTATCATGGAAGCACCCGTTCCACCAAACTTCAAGCCCCGCAGTTTGAAACATATACTGGGGAGTCCGACCCCGTGGATCACATCGAGAGTTTCAAAACTCTCATGATGATCCACCAGGCTTCCGATGCTCTACCTTCCCAGCTACTCTCAAAGGTCCGGCTCGGGAATGGTACTCTCGCCTCGCCCCGTCCTCCATCTTCTCCTTTGAACAATTTGAAACCCTCTTCATCACCCACTTCATAAGTAGTCGTCGCACCGAGAAGACTAGTATCTCGCTACTCTACCTCAGTCAGAAGAAGGGCGAGAAGCTGAGAGATTATGTGAAGCGGTTTACCGCGAAAGCTAGATCCATTGCCTCCCTCGACCAATCGGTCGCTACAGCAGCCTTCCAGTTAAATGTCCTCAACTCAAGCCTTCGGTCTTCCCTAGCAAAAAAGCCCCCGCAAAACTTTTCCGACCTTCTCAAAAGCGAGAAGTATATTCGGGCCGAGGAAGCTGAACATCGCCCCACTTTTGTGGAGTCTTCCTCCGGGACCAAGAGAAAGGCAGCTGAAGAAGAGGGAGATAAGAAGCTCCAGAAGGACAACGGGGGCCAGCGCCGCCTCCCAGATTTAAGAAGTTTACCCCTCTTAACGCCAACATTTCCACTATTCTAATTGAGGTCAAGAAGGAAGGAGTTCTGCCTCCTGCCCAGAAGATGAATACTCCCGGAAAGAAGAGGGACAAAGACAAGTGGTGTCGATATCATCGAGACCACGGCCACGACACCAACGACTGTCGGGTTCTGAAGAATGAAATTGAAGCCCTCATCTAGAGGGGACAGCTGTCTAAGTTCGTGAGAAAGGACCGAATCGATCTTCCTCCTCCCCCCAGGGGGGCTAATAAGCATCCCGAGAGGTGCGACGAGACTCTCGAGTTCGAAGAGGAACGCATCTTGTACCTCATCCATGGAGGCCCAATGGGAGGAACCTCCAATTCTTCTCGAAAGGCTTTTATTAGGGAAGTCAAATTGGTGCACGGCATACCCCCTTCCAAAGGCCTCGGAGTCCCGGTCACTTTCTCGGATGAAGACCTGGAGGGTGTCCGAACCCCCCATTGTGATGCGCTAGTAATCAACCTCCACATGGCCAACTTCAAAATGGAGAGGATTCTGATGGACAATGGTAGCTCTATCAACATCCTCTTCCTAGCGGCCTTCCGAGGACTCAAGTTATTGCGGGACAGGCTCAAGCCCGCCGGCTACACGCTCTATGGGTTCACGGGAGTGCCAGTGACTGTCGAAGGGGTAATAACCCTCGACGTAACCGCTGGCAAAACTCCTACTACCCGGACAGAGCCAATGGATTTCATGATCTTCGACATCCCAGCTGCTTACAATGTGATTCTAGGCCGACATGGCCTAGCTGCTTTAGAGGTCGTCCCATCAGCTTATCATCTTAAAATGAAGTTCCCCACCAAGTCAGGTGTAGGGGAAGTAAGGGGTAGTCAAGAGATAGCCCGCAAGTGTTACATGACCTCCACCGGGGATCTGTCCTCTCCCTCGAGACTCTTTAGATTCCCCAGGGGAACGCCCAACCTATGTCCGAACCAGTAGACGAGCTGGAGGAAGTGCTATTTTCCGAGCAAGATCCGAACTGCAAGTTCTTCATCAACAAGACCCTCCCCTCTACCCTCTGTTCCGACATAGTCCAATGCATCAGGAAGAACCATGACCTCTTCGCCTGGTCAGCTGCCGATATGCCAGGAATTTCTAAGGAGCTCCTCGTCCACCACCTAAGCATTGCTCCGGGGTCCAAACCGGTCCAGCAGAAGAGTCGCAAATTTGCCCCCGAGCGCCAGCAAGCCATAAAGGAAGAAGTGGACAAGCTCCTCAAAGTCCGGTTTATACAAGAAGTCAACTATCCCTAATGGCTCTCTAATGTTGTTATGGTTAAGAAGGTCCAACGGAAGTTGGAGAATTTGCATCGACTTCATGGACCTAACCAAAGCATGCCTTAAGGATCCATTCCCTCTCCCCAGCATCGACACCTTGATCGATGCTACTTCGGGCCATAAGCTGCTGAGCTTCATGGACGCCTTCTTCGGATATAACCAAATCAGAATGTTCCCCCCGGATATCCCGAAGACCTCCTTCGTCACCGATCAAGGACTCTATTGCTACAGGGTAATGCTCGTCGGGCTGAAAAATACCGGTGCAACCTACCAGCGCCTCGTCAATAAGGTCTTCCAGAATCAGATTGGCCGAAACATGGAAGTATATGTTGATGATATGCTAGTTAAAAGCATCCATGGGGCCGACCATGTTGCCGATCTCCAAGAAGCATTCGATGTGTTGAGGAAGCATGATATGAGGCTTAACCCGAACAAGTGTGCGTTCGGAGTCTCGTCGGGGTAAGTTCCTACGCTTCATGGTCAGTCAAAGAGGGATCAAAGCCAACCCCGAGAAGATCAAAGCCATACTGGACATGGCTCCTCCTACAAGTGTGAAAAAGGTTCAGAAGCTCACAGGGCGCCTCGCGGCCATAGGGCCCTTCCAGTCTAATTCAGGAGAGAAGTCTTCCTTTCTTCAAAGCCCTCAGGGGGCCTAAGGGCTTCGAGTGGGGCCAACAGCAGCAAGAATCGTTCGATCAACTGAAGGCCTATCTGGTCAACCCCCCTCTTCTTAGCAAGCCTATCCCAGGGGAAACACTCTACCTCCACCTAGCTGCCTCCAAGCAAACCCTCAGTGTTTTCCTAGTGAGGAAAGAAGACAAGGCTCAGAAGCCTATATATTATGTGAGCAAGGTCCTCAGAGATGCCGAGCTCCGCTATCCTGTTAGTGTTAGTGCCCTAGAGACAATGTGATTGTGCTTCTAGAAAATACTTTTGTTAATTAATGATTGTGTTCTATTGATTATTATATGTTAATTTATTATGTCTTAATTTACTGCGATAAAAATGTTAGAGTAATAAATGTCCTTGGAATATATAATACGTATTCTATATCTTTAAGTATGTGACTTAAAAATGAGATTATATGAATTGTGTTTATATTCCTAAATATCCCTAATCAAGCATTGTCATTATGGGACAATAATAATGCATGAAGATTAGTATGTTTGTTGACTGATGACCACATCTCATTGGTCATAGGTATAGTGATACTAAAGTCAAGAACATAAGTGCATGTAAGATTCTACATGGCACTGGATAGACCCACAGTGAGATTCTTCATGTTTAAATAAAGTCATAAGAAAGACTCACAGTGATAATGGTGTAATGATCCTCTGACTTGAGATCATTATATTTCTATACGAGGATTAATATACTTTGACTACATTAAAAGTTACCTTTGACCGGGTGATGATAAAAGTGGACATCGGGTATATTATGAGTCGTATGAGAAATATGAATGATAGATAAAGGATTTAACCCTCCTATAATTAGGAGAGATATTATTGGCCTCTTGATTGAGTGAGACTATGAAATGCATGGTCATGCTCAAATAATGATTTGTTTTAATAGTCTACTCATTGATCAAGGAAACCCGGATTAAATGTTGAAGAGGATGACTGAGAACATGCTTCGAGTTTAATCTATAATATTTGGTTAAAGGGATTATATTACACGGAAACATTAATCACGAAAGGTTTTATTGGATCACCAATTATTATTATTACTTGGGTAGCAATGATGTATTACTAGATGCCGCTCATTGTTTATAATTTTAGTATTGGATATTAAAATTAATTCCAACGTAATAATAACCTAAAGGGTCACACACAAGAACGCTTGAAGGAGATTTGATTTAAATTATGAATTTAAATTAAATAGTAATTCGAATTTATTTATGATATTAATTAAGTGGGACTTAATTAATTAATTAAATATAATTTCAAATTTACTAATGATTAGAATTAGAATTATATTAGAATATTAATTAAGTTTGACTTAATTATTTATTTAATTAGGAATTCTAATTTTAATAAAAGCCCAATAGGATTGGGCTTTAGAAAAACCAGATTTGTCTCTCTATATAAAGATCTTAAACTCTCAAATTAGTTTTTTAAGGCTTAGAGAAAAACCCTAGCCGTTTTGAGAGAAGAAGATGGAGATAGAGAGAATTTGGTTTTCGGATGCTAGTACATCGCTCCTTCAAAGACCAAGTGTTCGTGTGGATACCGATAGAGCGTAGATCGCGTGAGCGGGATGCGTGGTGATTCAAGGAGCTTGGACCTCCATTAGTCATCCTTTCTCAACTGTTAAAGCTTCGTTTTAAGGTAAACGTTCATAACTACGAATTAAACGTCTTGTTTTGCATGGATCCTGCAATTGGGTTTCGATTTTATTGTTTCAATCCGCTGCATTTATGCCCCGAAAACCCAACAATGGTATCAGAGCCACTTGCGAAAACGTTTTAATTCGTTTATTTGTTACAGTTTTGATATATATGCATAAACTGTAAGTTAATGATGATTGGGATGATCATATGATGATCTTATAATCTGTATGTATACTGATATGTATATGATTTATGTTTGTTCTAATTACGAGAATCGTATTCGATATGGATTCTGAAACGGCTGCTGCAGATTTGCGGAAATCTATTTCTAGTGTCCGATTTTTGCAAATGAGTACCTTTTCAGAAAGGGAAACGAGCGTCTGAACAAAACTGATAGCTTAAGCTATCACCGACTCGTCTGTAAGGCGTTTGACGCCGTTTAGGGCCTGAAATATGCAATTTTATGTTTTCAGATTTAATTTCAATTTTCTGAATTATGCCTTATATGATTTTTATGATTGGATCATGATGAAATATGATATGGTATAACATGATAAGATAATATATGATATTATTTGAATATTATATATTTGTTCTTATCGCGTAGATTGTATACGATACAGTTTCTGAAAAATTGCGCAGATTTAGTGAAATTTGCGTACTGTATCCGATTTTCGCAAACCATATATGGTTTTTGACTGAAATCAGGCCACTGAGCAAGACTGACAAAGTCAGGTTCGCATCCGTAAGCCGTTTAACGCCGCTTACTACCTGTAAACAGCGATTTATGGTTTTTGATTTAATTTCGAATTTTCTGAAAATTGTTTTCTGAGATGTATCTTATATGATCATATTGGATATGATATGTACTGTTATGTATTGATGTATGGTGAAATATGATGATGTCTATTAATTGTTTACTTGAGCATGGTGCTGGTTATGGCCTTAAGACCCTTAGATTAGTGGTTTATGGTTTTGGTTTTGTAAATTCGACTTGCATGTCGTTTTCTTCATTCTTGTAATTGTATAATCTCGAATGTAACTCGAGTTTTATTATGTAAGTACATAAGTACATAGTATAGGTTGTTTTCAATTATTCAATGTAATGTACTTGAAGATTGAAGGACGATCCAAGAAGTGGAGCAACCAAGGAGAATGAAGACATGTAATTGTATTTATATTTTCCACCATAGATTGACCTCGATCCTTTCATTAGCTTGAAAGGATCATGTAGGATAAAGGCCATAACCAAGCACGTTTACATACTGCACTTTACATATTGATGTGTGAATGTCTGTGTAGAATACATTATGATGCATGCTTCAATTAGATTAATAATGTATTAATGTATGTATTAGATACATCACCCATGCCATGCCTGCTTAAACAAGATAAAATCTATAACGATTTAAGAGATGCATGCTTAATTAGATTAAGATGAATGTATTAGATACGACACCCCATTCATGCTTAAACAAGATAAAATCTATAACGATTTAAGATGAACATTAAATAAACGATCATGAGATTCTTGTGTTTATGAAACACGGTAATTAAATATGAATTTTCATTATTCAACGATTGAATGATTTTGTCAACAACCGATTACGAATCTGTAAGAAAAGGGGTGCCAATAATGCCGTCTGTGCGTTAACCGCTGATCTGGAAATCATTCATTCAACGAATTTTGATTTGAAATATTTGATTCAAGGAAAAATTGAGAATCTCTTTATGATGGGATCATGATCGTTTATAAGTAAATCCCTTAATAAATATTAAGTTAAACAAGATGCTTTCCAATGAATAACACTCATCAAGGCCTAGATCATAAGGGGTGGGTTTGCCAAAGCAGAGTGCTCCTTTTAATCGTGGTGAGGTGCGAAAGAGTAAATGTGATACTCGTTATGTTGATTCATTGGGCCTAACTTAACTAAGTCGTCACAATAAGATTATGAACTTAGAAGCATAGAGTTTGGCGAAAAATTTATTAGATAAATTAGAGCAATGGTTGTTCACCAAACTATCCAAGAGTTATATACGTGATATAATTGACAAATGTTGTCTACCTAAATAGTTGTGTTTTGGGAGTTTCGGCCAACGCTGACTCAAGACATGATGAAATATGGATCTTGGCTCACTAGAAAGATATATAATAAATGCTTTCCGAATTAATAGTAAGGGCTATTAATTTGATCAAAATAGTGGGAGATATATATTATGAATATATATGAATAATCATTTGAACATAAACTAATAATTCCGTAGACTAATTCTTTTATGCATTTTTACATTATAGATATTCTAATGGCAAACAACTCAAATAACTTCTCTGTACGATCTGTCCTTGAGAAGGACAAGTTGACAGGAACAAACTTCCTCGATTGGCAAAGGAATTTGAGGATAGTCCTCAGGTAAGAGTGAAAGCTCTATGTCATTTCCTCGCCCTGGACCTCTCCCTGTAGGTGCATCGGTTGATCAACGTAATGTTTATCAGAAACATATCGATGATGACACGGATGTCACTGGTCTTATGCTTGCGACTATGAGTCTTGAGCTTCAGAAACAGCATGAGCATATGGATGCTCATATAATGATAGAGCACCTTAAACGTATGTTTGAAGGACAGGCTCGTCAAGAGAGGTTTGATACAAGTAAAGCCTTGTATGCGTGTAAATAGGGTGATCGTGATCCAGTTGCACCGCATGTTCTAAAGATGATTGGATATATGGAGTACCTTGCTACTCTGGGTTCCGCCATCAGTCCGGAAGCTCAGATAGATCTAATCTTGCAATCTTTGAACAGCGACTATGCTCGAATTTGTAATGAATTACAATATGAATGAGATAGACAAGACACCTACCGAATTGTTGGCTATGTTGAACTGCTGAGACCAACATTCAGAAGGCGTCCCCTGCTCCCATAATGATGGTCAACAAAGGGAATGCCAAAGGAAAGGGTAAGTGGAAAGGCAAGAACAAGATTGGATCTAAGCCTGCTAATCCAGAACCCGCTGTTAAGGCTTTGAAGCCTAATGGAGGTGTTGCAAAGGCAAAGGCAAAGGGTGATTGTCACTATTGCAAGAAGCCGGGTCATTGGAAGAGAAACTGTCAAACTTATTTGGAGGATCTGAAGAAACTGAAGGCTGTTTAGATTTCTGATTCAGGTATTTATATTATAGAAGTCAAATTTGTCTACTTCTACATCATGGGTATTAGATACTGGATGTGGTTCTCACATTTGTATAAATGTGCATAAACGGCGAAGGAGTAGAACTTTGGCGTTAGGAGAAGTCGACCTACATGTTAGCAATGGAGCAAAGGTTGCTGCTTTAGCTGTAGGGACTTATTATTTATCGATGCCCATGGGGCTTATTTCAGAACTTGAGAACTATTTTACGTGCCTGCAATTTGCAGAAACATTATTTTGGTTTCTTGTTTGGACAAGATTGCCTTTTTGATTCAGAACAATTGTTGTTCCTTTTCATTAAATAATGTTACCTATGAGGTTGCACGTTTGTTTAATGGTTTATATGTTCTTGATTTTGATACTCCTATCTATAATGTAAATAATTAACGTCTAAAGATAAATGACTCAAATCAAACATACCTCTGGCACTGTCATTTAGGCCATATAAATGAGAATCGCATTTCCAAGTTACATTAGGATGGATACTTGGATAAGTTTGATTTTGAATCATACGAAGAATGTGAACTATGTCTCATTGGCAAAATGACTAAAACTCCTTTTACCGGATAAGGTGAGAGGGCCACCAAACAATTGGAATTGATACATAGTGATGTATGTGGTCCAATGCGTATGTTGGCAAGAGGTGGCTTTTACTAATTTTAACCTTTACTGATGATTTTAGTAGATACGGATATGTGTATCTTTTGAAGAACAAATCCGAATCGTTTGAAAAATTCAAAGAGTAAGAGATTGAAGAAGAAAAACAAATAGGCGAAAGTATAAACTCTACAATCTGATCGTAGAGGAGAATACCTAAGCTTAAAATTTCTTAAAAGCGTGTGGTATAGTATCACAACTCACTCCTCCTGGAACACCACAAAGACATGGTGTGTCTGAGAGGAGAAATCGCATTTTGTTGGACATGGTGCGATTGATGATGAGTCTAGGGGATCTTCCAATTAGTTTCTGGGGTTATGCCCCTAGAGACGGCTGCAGAAACACTAAACCGAGTTCCTTCTAAATCAGTTCAAAAGACACCATACATGAGATATGAACTGAGAAACGTCACAGCGTGTCATTTATGAAAATTTGGGGATATGAAGCGTTTGTAAAACGTATGATCTCTGACAAGCTAGGACCAAAATCAGATTTTGTGGGATACCCAATGGAAACAAAAAGGGTATTATTTCTATAAACCTTCCGAGAACAAAGTGTTTGTTGCTTGAATGACTATGTTTCTAAAGAGAGATTTACTTTCTAAGAAAAATAGTGGGAGGACAATAGATCTCGATGAGGATCGAGAACCACAGAATAATGTTGAACCAGAGTTGGAACATGAGCAGAATGTGACTCAAGATGTTGATAACAACACTGCTCAAGAAACACAGGTTATTCGTAGATCTAGTAGGATTCGCTATGAGCCAGAGAGATATCGTGAATTTCTTCTGACTCAAATTGGCGATGTGATGATCATAGATGATGATGAGCCTCTCACCTACAAAGATGCTATGAATATTCCAGATTTTCAGAGATGGCTGGAGGCCATGAAATCTGAGATGGATTCCATGTATGAAAATCAAAGTATGGACTTTGGTTGGACCACCCGAAGGGGTAAAACCCATAGGGTGCAAGTGGGTTTCTTGAAGAAAACTGACGTGGATTGTAATGTACAGACCTACAAAGCAAGACTAGTGGCGAAAAGTTTCAAGCAGATTCATAGTAGTGACTATGATGAAACTTTCTCACCGGTGGCTATGGTCAAATCCATCAGGATTTTGCTTGCGATAGCAACTTACTATGACTATGAAATCTGGCAAATGGATGTCAAGTCGATCAATGTTTGCTAGAATGGTCTGTGAGAAGCGATGGTCCATTTATGGATTATAGCCGGCCTCGAGGAGATGGAACATTCGTTTTGATGAAACAGTCAAAGAGTTTGGTTTCATGTAAAATGAAAATGTGTCGTGTGTTTACGAAGGGTTAGTGGGAGCCATGTGTCATTCCTAGTATTATATGTAGATGACATATTATTAATAGGGAATGACATTCCTAATCTACAGGTTGTGAAGATTTGGTTGGGAAATAGTTTCTCAATAAAAGACTTTGGCGATCATACATATGTCTTAAGGATCAGGATCTATAGAGATAGATCTAAAAGATTAATCAGTTTAAGTCAGAATACATACATATGTAAAGTGCATACTTAAGATAACGTTGCGGACCCACAAGACTAAGGCTTTGTCACAGCAGAAGCACGAAGGTCACACTAGTTCCATGGGTAATAGATACATGAGTGATTGGCTCTAGTGCAAGTGGGAGATTGTTAGTGTTAGTGCCCTAGAGACAATGTGATTGTGCTTCTAGAAAATACTTTTGTTAATTAATGATTGTGTTCTATTGATTATTATATGTTAATTTATTATGTCTTAATTTACTGCGATAAAAATGTTAGAGTAATAAATGTCCTTGGAATATATAATACGTATTCTATATCTTTAAGTATGTGACTTAAAAATGAGATTATATGAATTGTGTTTATATTCCTAAATATCCCTAATCAAGCATTGTCATTATGGGACAATAATAATGCATGAAGATTAGTATGTTTGTTGACTGATGACCACATCTCATTGGTCATAGGTATAGTGATACTAAAGTCAAGAACATAAGTGCATGTAAGATTCTACATGGCACTGGATAGACCCACAGTGAGATTCTTCATGTTTAAATAAAGTCATAAGAAAGACTCACAGTGATAATGGTGTAATGATCCTCTGACTTGAGATCATTATATTTCTATACGAGGATTAATATACTTTGACTACATTAAAAGTTACCTTTGACCGGGTGATGATAAAAGTGGACATCGGGTATATTATGAGTCGTATGAGAAATATGAATGATAGATAAAGGATTTAACCCTCCTATAATTAGGAGAGATATTATTGGCCTCTTGATTGAGTGAGACTATGAAATGCATGGTCATGCTCAAATAATGATTTGTTTTAATAGTCTACTCATTGATCAAGGAAACCCGGATTAAATGTTGAAGAGGATGACTGAGAACATGCTTCGAGTTTAATCTATAATATTTGGTTAAAGGGATTATATTACACGGAAACATTAATCACGAAAGGTTTTATTGGATCACCAATTATTATTATTACTTGGGTAGCAATGATGTATTACTAGATGCCGCTCATTGTTTATAATTTTAGTATTGGATATTAAAATTAATTCCAACGTAATAATAACCTAAAGGGTCACACACAAGAACGCTTGAAGGAGATTTGATTTAAATTATGAATTTAAATTAAATAGTAATTCGAATTTATTTATGATATTAATTAAGTGGGACTTAATTAATTAATTAAATATAATTTCAAATTTACTAATGATTAGAATTAGAATTATATTAGAATATTAATTAAGTTTGACTTAATTATTTATTTAATTAGGAATTCTAATTTTAATAAAAGCCCAATAGGATTGGGCTTTAGAAAAACCAGATTTGTCTCTCTATATAAAGATCTTAAACTCTCAAATTAGTTTTTTAAGGCTTAGAGAAAAACCCTAGCCGTTTTGAGAGAAGAAGATGGAGATAGAGAGAATTTGGTTTTCGGATGCTAGTACATCGCTCCTTCAAAGACCAAGTGTTCGTGTGGATACCGATAGAGCGTAGATCGCGTGAGCGGGATGCGTGGTGATTCAAGGAGCTTGGACCTCCATTAGTCATCCTTTCTCAACTGTTAAAGCTTCGTTTTAAGGTAAACGTTCATAACTACGAATTAAACGTCTTGTTTTGCATGGATCCTGCAATTGGGTTTCGATTTTATTGTTTCAATCCGCTGCATTTATGCCCCGAAAACCCAACATATCCGTGGTTAGAGAAGATAGCATACGCCTTGGTTATGGCAGCCAGGAAGCTCCACCCTTATTTTCAATCTCACTCGGTGGTCGTTCTCACCGACGAGCCGCTTAAGCAAGTCCTACACAAACCCGAGACCTCCGGGCGTCTGATGAAGTAGTCGATCGAGCTGAGTCAACATGACATATCTTACCAGCCTCGAACTGCAATCAAGGCTCAAGCCTTAGCTGAATTTATTTTTGAGAGTACCATCCCAGAGGTTAGTCAAGCAGCAAACGGGCCTCCTATCTGGACAGTATATGTAGATGGGTCCTCTTGCACCGAAGGGAGCGGAGCCGGGGTCATTCTGGCAGGCCAAGATGACTTCGTTATCCAATACTCCATCTGCATCAACTTTAAGGCCTTCAACAACGAAGCTGAGTATGAAGCCCTTATAGCCGGCCTGGGTATGGCACACAAGGCAGGGGCACAACGTCCCCGAATATTCAATGATTCGCAGCTGGTCGTGAATAAGGTCTTAGGAGAGTACGAGGTGCGAGACGACCAAATGGATAAGTACCTAGCCAAGGTCTAAGGTCTCATGGCTTCATTCGAAGAGGCACAAACTCAGCAGATCCCTAGAGAAGAAAACTCCCAAGCAGATGCCCTCTCCAAATTAGCCTCCTCCTCCCTTCAGGGTCTCGAGCAGACCGTCCTAATCAAAGTACTCCTAAGACCGAGCATAGAAGAAGCTCCCGACTCGATGGAGTCGCTGCCCGTCCAACTCCTGGACAACTGGATGAAGCTTTTGATAGAGTTTCTCAGGGACGGGGTCCTTCTCGAAGACCCTAAAGAAGCCCGTCGAATCCGAACGAGAGCGGAGCGATACATCCTTGTTGAAGGAGTCTTGTACAAACGCTCCTACACCCAAGTAGATGGCAGACCCTACTTGAGGTGCCTCTCCCCGGAAGAATCCTTGTATGCATTGCAAGAACTCCACGAAGGTATAGGCAGAGCTTATTCAGGGTCAAGGTCCCTCGCCAGGAAAGTGTTGAACTATGGGTATTTTTGGCCTACCATACTTCGAGATGCCAAGCAACATGTCCGGCAATGTAGCCCTTGTCAACAGTTCTCCAACATCCGCCGGCTCCCCCAAGCACAACTCACATCTCTCTCAAGTCCAATTCCCTTCGTGGTATGGACTTGCTCGGTCCTTTCCCACCAGGTCCAGACCAACTCAAGTTCCTAGTCGTGGCCATCGACTATTTTTCTAAGTGGATCGAGGTTGAACCGTTGGCTACTATTACTGAGAACAAAGTACTGCAGTTCTTCTGGAAAAATGTCATCTGTAGGTTCGGTGTACCTCGGGTCCTAATAACAGATAATGGAACACAGTTTACAGGAGCAGCGTTCCGATCTTTATGTGAAGACCTCGGCATTCAACAACATTTCTCCTCCGTCTCCCATCCTCAATCAAATGGCCAAGTAGAGAATGCCAACAGGCAGATCATCTCCGGGATCAAGAAGAGACTAGATAAGTCAGCCAAAGGTTTATGGGCGGAACAGCTTCCAAATGTATTGTGGAACTACCGCACTACGAAACGGACCCCCACAGGAGAGTCGCCCTTCAATCTCACCTATGGGTCCGAGGTTGTGATCCCCTTAGAGGTTGGTCTGCCATCTCCTCACCTTATTGCCTATGATGAAGAGCAGAATGCCAGAGAACTCTGAGCAAATTTGGACCTGATTGATGAGCTCCGTGAAAGAGCTTCCATTCACCAGCAAAATTATCGGAGAAGGATTGAGCAGGCCTACAACAAAAGGGTTCGTCCTACAGATCTCAAGGAAGGGGACTTGGTCCTCAGAAAGCTAGCTATCTTATTCCCTAGACAAAAGGGTAAGCCAGCTCCGAATTGGGAAGGACCGTACAAAGTTTCCAAAGTAGTCTGCCCCGGAGCGTATCGTCAAGAAAACCTTGAAGGCAGAGAGATACCCAAAACTTAGAATGCCGACCATTTACTGAAGTACCAAGAGAGCGCCTGAACGCCTCTCCGAGTACCTTCAAAAGTCGAGCCATTCCTATCATTTTATTTGTATTTGCTTCTTTAGTTTCTCATTGTAATAACGGCTTGCAACTTAGAAGCAGCCGATTAGCAGTTATCAATAAAAGAATTCTTTCCCCCTCATACTTCTCTTGTGGTTATTTTTTCTCTCTGATTAAGGACTTTAATTTCTCTTACTCAAACAACGTGTTCGGAGTCCAAAACTTGGCTCGATTCCGCTTTGCAAGCTCACTCTTAAGTGAGCTAGAAGTGGTTCGTCATTCGGAATTGCTCTCACAACCGTTGAAACTTACTCAAACGACATGTTCGAAGTCCAAAACTTGGCTCGATTCCACTTCGCAAGCTCGGTCTTAAGTGAGCTAGAAGTGGTTCGCCATTCGGAATTGCTCCCACAACCGTTGAAACTTACTCAAATGACGTGTTCGGAGTCCAAAACTTGGCTCGATTCTGCTTCGCAAGCTCGCTCTTAAGTGAGCTAGAAGTGGTTCGCCATTCGGAATTGCTCCCACAACTGTTGAAACTCACTTAAACGACGCGTTCGGAGTCCAAAACATGGCTCGATTCCACTTTGCAAGCTCGCTTCTAAGCAAGCTAGAAGTGGTTCGCCATTCAGAATTGCTCCCACAACTGTTGGAATCTCCTTTGGCAAAGAGTGCGAAGCTCAAAGCTTCGTTTCGACTCCGCTTCTACTCCTTGCTCTTAAGCAAGTTACAAGTACCAACAAAACTCGCCAACACAAAAGCAAAGGAGTAAAACAAGCTTTCACTTCCATAAAAGTTTAACGTACAAAGGAACTCAAGTTACAAGACCAATATACTCTACTACGATAAAATACAAAAGCTCAAAAGAGACATAATTACAACAACTCGTTCAACGCTTCTTCGGGACAGGGACGTTTCAGTTTAGAGACACCCGGGGACGGCGACGCCTAACCTCGGAACTCATCTCCAGACCCGCAAACTGAGACACCTCTTCCGCACTGCCTCTGACGGTGGCCCCAACCGATGTGCCACTCGATGAAGCAGCCACACCACTTTGAGCGTCAACCGGGCTCTGCCTAACAGCAGGCGAGCGAGTTGCAAGCTCGTAAAACGAGATTCCTCTATCGCTCTCTTCACGAGTACATGACGTACTTCTGACGTTAATCCGTTCAGGTTGAGGTTTGAGTCGAGCGACTTCCTCCTCGAGCGTGACGATTCGATCCTTCAGAGAGTCATCCTTCACAGCTATTTTAAAGCGAGAAAGCCGAGCAAAGCCTGCGGCGCCAGAGCTGTCGACTATAACTCGACGGAGATGAGTAACTTCGATACTCTTGTCGATCGTAACCCTCCTCAACTCGTCAGCCTTCGCCGTCAACTCATCGCGTTCGACCATCAACTTGCCCACCGCCTCTGTTAATTCTTCTTCCTCCACCGAAAGCTCTTCTTTTACTATCTGCAAGTGTCGGATCTCAGCTAACAGTTCACCTTTCTCCACTAAGACATCAGATAGTGCCTTCCGAAGCAACTCCACCTCTCTTTCGAGAGGAGCTTCTCGAGCTTGTTTCTTTAGTTGCTTCAGCTCGGAGAGGCGCTTCGACAACTTTAACTTGAGTTGCTCTCGATCCAACTCACTCTTAAGAAAACACTCTCTACTGCGAGAGAGGGCCGACTTCATCGCTTCCAAGTCAACTCGGAGACGTACGGATTCAGCTGCAGCCTCGTTGTGCGGCGCCGCCTGAAAAAATATATCAACACTAAGCTCGTGCAACACAGCTAAACTTCAAAGCAAAAGTTGCTAACACTTGGCAAATCGTCAAAAGAAGTGCTCAACACTTAGTCAAATTTCAGAAAGATTTCAAGTCAAAACAGACTCCAACACTTACTAAGAATTGCCAAAAACAAGAGTTTCATTTATATCAAAAAAGCAGTGGCCAGTCCGTTACAAGGCAGTACATGAAGAACAAAGAAAAAAAATGTACAAGAGCAAGAAGATCAAGGGGCCACCTTGAGTGGTAGCTCGGGAATGGGCACCTCGGTAGACGGCCCCTCGTCCTCCTCCGCTCCGGCTCGGGGGTCGGCCACGACCTGGTCACCGCCTCCCTCCACCACCATGGTCTCGGGGTCGGCAGGGGCATCGTCACCTTCTTGCTCGTCCCCCTCCTCTCCAACAGCCCCTTCCTCCTCTCCTTCGGCTTCTTCCTCGGTGTCAGGCTCGGCGACCGGACCCCACAGCCTGTACCCTGACCTATCGAAGCTGGGGATTCGAGCCTCGACGTGCTCGAGCGTGGTGGCGTAAGATTGCTCCATGTTGGCCGCCATGTGTTTCTTGGCCTCGGTCTCAATCTTCGCCCTCGCCGTCTCCATGGCCTCAGCTTGTTGCCGCTTCACTGCCTTCAAGGCCCTCGCCGCTTCGGCTCACCTTTCACTACCTTGGCGACCTCCGAAGCGAGTTTCTCCCTCGCTTGCACCAGAGCCGCCTCAAGATCGGCGACCTGGGCCGCCAAAGCGTCCGAGCGGCGCTGCTCTGCCTCAAACTACTTCACAGCCCTCACCCTCTCCGCTCTGTCTTTATCACAAGCGGCCTTCAGCTCCTTCTCTTGCTCGGCATACTACTTGAAAAGGTGGCTAAAGTGGCATGTGGCCTGCAAGAAGAAGCAGTTAGAACACGCCATAAAGCCGAACTAAAGACTTGGAAAATTTTCGAGAAAATATCAACAACAACTGAGAAAACTTACCGACATAAGCGACCGGCTATTTCTAGGGCATCGTCGCCCGTCGTCCCCGCCTTCAGAGCAGCTCGGTCCTTCGTGGTTGGGAGATGGCGAAGAGCCTGCATACTCATCCCCGAGTCCCCCAAGAAACCGTCATGGTTCATCACCCGCCAATCGGGGACGAACAACTTCTTGTAGGCCTCGGTCAGTATGACCTCGGCCTGCTCGGTCAGGGGCGGGGCCTTGAGCGCCAGTGTCGCCGAGACGGAGAAGTCCTCGCCCAAAGGAGCAGAGGGGGTCCGCTGAACAACGCCAACAGCCGAGGACGATCACCAAGGAGAAGTGGGGACGACGGCTCCGACCACGGCCAAAGGCGCTTTGGTAGGTCGGCCAGAAGTGGGACCAGAACTCGTCCTCTTCCTCTTCTTAGTGATGGCGGCCTTGTTTCGTTCGGCCATCATCGCCTTGAAGTCCATGTTCGGAGCCTCTGTTGATGTAAAAGAAAAACAAGTTAGAGAAAAATGCAAGGCATTAAAGAAAAGTAAAGCAAAAAGAGAGATGTCCGGAGCATACTCGGGTCGATCGGACTGAGGCCCAACCCGTGAAGCACCTCCTCGGTCATATCCCTCCAACTCAACATCGGAAGATCGATAAGCTTCGCCGCCACCTCTGCCTCGGCCGGGGTTAACACCGGCTCGGCCTTTGCATACTTCGGCACATCCTCCTTCCATTGGGTCGGGAAGTCCCACGCTAGGGGGCCCTTGATCAGAAAGAACTTCCCCTTCCATGACTTTATCGAGTCGGGGTTCTCTATCAGCTTGACGCCTTTTCGAGGCGAGAGATAGTAGCGAGGCTCGGTCTTACTCATCCTGTTGATCCGATACAAACCCCAGAGGATGACGAGCTTCGGCTCCACCTTGACTGTTCGGCATTGGAGCAGAAATTCGAGCACATGTCGCTACGTGTTCGGCATGAACTGAATAGGACTCAGTCCATACCACCGGAGGACTTCGGTCACGAAAGGATGCAGAGGAAAATGCAGGTCGGCGTTCAACACGTCGTAGGCGAAGACACAAGTATCCGGCGTGAAGGCTGTGCACGCTCGCACCCCGGGGCCGGGGAGAATCAGTGTGTACTCTGGGGGAATGGCAAAACCCTTCTGAGTCCGAAGTAGATTTCGTTCGATTAAAACCGAAGGGATATCGTCCACCTCGGTAACTTCCCTCGGATCATTCTCCTCGTAGGCTTCCGAGCGACCGTAGACAGCCTTGGTCAGCAGCACGCCGCTGTACTGCCTTATCCCCCCATGGCCGGACAACACGATCTGCAGTCGACCCAACTCGCCTGCTCCTCTCACTGTCTCCATCACCGTCTCAATGATCGACGACCGAGCCATTACCTTCCCCTTCTCCTCGGCTGCCGATGACCCAACTATCTCCTTCCCCTTGCGTTTACTAACCACCTCTCTCCTTTCCTCGTCGCTCCGACCCCCCGAGGAAGATGCCTCACTACCCGAGGATACTCGTGACATCTCGTAGAATAAATATGTGAAGCTAAACAAACTGACCTTGATGTGACGTTTGCGGTCGGAAAAAGTTCGCCGAAAATTGCCTGGCCTTCGCGACAGCTAGCACAACCGCCCTTGAGCTCAAATCCCCGCTAGCAGAGCAACTCGAGAGCAAAAGTAAATTTTGAGAGTGAAAAGTTAAAGAATGAGATAAGGGGTGAGGGGGTGAGAACTTATAGCCAAAGAGGCGACTGTTGGGCTTTTGTAACACTTGGGGGCCCATTAAGGAAGAATAAACGACAGAATGAAGAGGAGCGGCGAAGGCAACGATTCGACCTTGGCCACACAGCTCGTACCGGGCCGAGCCACCGAAACACTCTGCCGAGCTACCGGGGCACCGACCCCCACATTTGGAGAAAAATGCCACCGAGCCACTCCTACCGTCAGATTGTCTCAAAATTCGTGTCGAAACATGATGAGCGGCTCAGATCATGCCACACCCACAAAATGACAAGATAACGTTTTCTCATGATTTGAACCTCCAACTTCGTGATCCGCGCCATGATGAACGCTCCGGATCCAACCACGTGGCTCAACGGGTCATACTGAGCTGAGCCACCGAGACACTCTGCCGAGCTATCGGGGCACCGACCTCCACATTTGGAGAAAAATGCTGCCGAGCCACTCCTACCGTCAGATTGTCTCAAAATTCGTGTCAAAACTTGATGAGCGGCTCAGATCACGTCACGCCTACAAAACGACAAGATAACGTTTTCTCGTGATCTGAACCTCCAACTTCGTGATCCGGACCATGATGAACACTCCGGATCCAGCCACGTGGCTCAACGGGTCATACTGAGCCGAGCCACCAAGACACTCTGCCGAGCTACCGGAGCACCGACCCCCACATTTGGAGAAAAATTCCGCCGAGCCACTCCTACCATCATATTGTCTCAAAATTCGTGTCGAAACATGATGAGCGACTCAGATCACGCCACGCCCACAAAATAACAAGATAACGTTTTCTCGTGATCTGAACCTCTAACTTTGTGATTCGCACTGTGATGGACGCACCAGATCCAGCCACGTGGTCCACCAGATCATCTCGAGCTGCCGAGCCACCGGGGCACTCTGCCGAGCTACCGAACAGCTAAGGCCGAGCTGCCGAGCAATCACGGAAGAAAGGCCGAGCTGCCGAGCTACCGACCAACTGTAGTTGAGGTACCGGGCTACCAAGGAGTTAAGGCCGAGCTGCCAAGCAACCGAGCAACTATAGCCGAGCTACCGACGCACTGACCCTCACATTTGAAGAAAAATGGCTGCTGAACTACCTCAACCGTTGGATCGTTTTAAAAGTCGCGCTAGAACATGATGAGCGGTTCAGATCACGCCACGCCCACAAAACAACAAGATAGAGTTTTCTCGTGATCTGAACCCCCATCCTCGTGATTCGCGCCATGATGGATGCTCCAGATCTTGCCACGTAGCTCGACAGCTCGTAACGCGCCGAGCTACCTGTAGCGCCCCGATTTTCGAATGCCGGGAAACCGTGACACGAGCCAAGACCTTTTCTTCAATTAGTCACAATACACAGAAAAAAACAGGAGAATTTAAAACTTTTTATTCAATACACAATGTGTTACAAGTCTGAATACTGTACAACTGTAATACTTTACAATGGAGTTACAATATTGCCTTTACATTTCTAAGTATTACAACCTTCACATCTTACATCAGAGTACTTCTTAACTAATACAGAATCAATACATATTTTGCAGCGGAACTAAACTTAATACTGACTCCTTACTTTCCTTACCTTGAGTCCTCTTGAATCTCGCCTTTGTACTTCGGCGATCCAGTACCTATGGAAGTGGGGACGTCAGTATTCACTGACGCTTAAAGGCTGATCATATAGCAGCGAATCTTCCATATAGCAATGGTGCTGGTGTAGTTTAAGTGTGCGTGAGTGCTATGGCTAGATTCTAATGAAATATTTAAATAGAACTAATTATACACAACCCGTTCCTGACAATACTCCATGACTCTGTGAGGTTGCAGAAGGGGTCAAGTCCCCCTATGCAGTCTGCTTATGGTGTCTCCGTTTTTCACTACTACCCGGCATGCCGGACCTCACTCAACAAGGTTGCAGGTGCGGTCTAGTTCCGCCACTGCAGTCATATAGTGGTGTCCATGTTTACCACTATTGCCCAGTGTATCGGGCCTTAATCCAAAATCCAATCATAAGGTTTCGCAAGCGCAGGGTAGCGCAGAGCCTACCCTGTGGCACCTTCTGGGGTCTAGCGAGCACAGGACTGCACAATGCATCCTGTGGCACCCCAGCCATGGTACTTCAGGAATTAACAGCGCGAGATACGCAACCCGTGTCCTCAACTTATGAGATGGCACCGTACGTATCCCTTTGACGGGAAGGTAGAACAAGGACGCTTCCTATTCTAATGTCAGCAAGTCTTCGAAAGCAACATGCAGTCCATACTACATGCGACTCCATCTCAAGCCGTTTCTCCATATATAGGGATTGAACCCACGTTAAGAACTCTAATTGTACACGACCTGTTCCTGACAATACTCCATGACTCTGTGAGGTTGCAGAAGAGGTCAAGTCCCCTTATGCAGTCTGCTTATGGTGTCTCCGTTTTCCACTACTAACCGGCAAGCCGGACCTCACTCGATCCCAGTATATCGGGCATCGTTCCAAAATTAAACCATAGAGTTTCGCAAGCGCAGGGCAGCGCGAAGCCTACCCTGTGGCACTCTCTGGGGTCTAGCAAGCGCAGGACTGCACCATGCATCCTGTGGCACCCCAGCCACGGTACTTCAGGAATTAACAGAGCGAGATACGCAACCCATGCTCCCAACTTGTGAGACGCCACCGTACGTATCCCTTTGACGGGAAGGTACAACCCAATGTCACCACCTAAGGCCTCCCTCAAGGGACAAGTTGGTCGTAAGGTGCCCCCTACAACCAACTCCTCTCTCTTCGACAAGGGTCTGAGTAAAATGACCTTTATAAGTCACTACCCTAATGATGTCCCTGACCCGACGATCCTAGGGACGATAATATTATGACATAACATGCTAGGCCTTAAATTAGGCTTCGCAAGACAACTCTACTAGGCTGCTTAACCTAGACTTACCAGAACCCCTCAGGATCCGGTTCGTAGCTCATCGATCCAAGACCTCGGTCGTGCGAATATACATGCATGCCGCTATGTCTTGATGGTCGATAGCCCACAACGAACTGTGTACTAGCTAACAGCTATACACGAGTAACAACCACATACGAGCTAATATGCTACGTATGAAACGATAAATACCCACGAGCCAGGCAGGCCCCGTAGGAGATAACCACGTACATACCGGCCAAATAAGCTGCGTATGAGACCAACAGCTATGCACGGGCCGGTCGGGCCGCGTACGAGACAACCACCTACATACGAGCCGACTAAGCTACGCATGAGACCCACGGCTACGTACGGGCCAGTCGAGCCACGTACGAGCACAACCGTGTGCAAACAACCATACAGGTAATCAATCTTAGAAGCAACCAAACGTGCTTACTAACAAACTTGGTCATCTAATATTAGAAGCAACAGAAGAGTCTACTTAATATTCTATGGTCGGTATTCCACTAAGGAAGAATCCGAAGGCGACCTAACGGCCTTTATCGGACCAACTATCACTAGTGGTCTTCCCAATCCTTATTACCTCAACTTATAGCGCCTTAAGTATGGCATACAACTACAAGCATCTCCCTACGACAATCTAATCGTATAACTCAACCACCATGATACTCCTATGTATGAATGGGATTAATGCTTACGCTTACATCGAGCTCAAGTATGAAAATCACTTACGACCTAGACATGAAGTCTACTATAGTCAATCGTAGGTTACGAATTGATCATGAAAGCTTACTACTTATCACGACTAATCCCCACAACCCAACTAGTATGAACAAGCAACACTCCAAGGCATAGTAGGTAGTTCTACCACTACTCCTACAATCATTCTAAGCAAGTATTTGAACTTTAGCATGGTATACAACTTACTCACAATCTAGACTAGCATGACATACAACTTACTTACAATTAAGCTAGCATGGCATACAACTTACTTGTAATTAAGCTAGCATGGCATAGGTCCATAATTAAACTAACATGGTATATCACATACCTATAATTAAGCTAACATGGTAAGTAATTTTATCATTGATCCTACAACGTCCTAGGCATAATTAATTAATCCAAGCATGGTAGGAAGCTCTTAGATTGATTCCTACAACATTCTAAGCATAATTAATTAATCCAAGCACGGTAGGAAACTCTTAGATTGATTTCTACAACATTCTAAGCATAATTAATTAATCCAAGCATGGTAGGAAACTCTTAGAATTTGTCCTACATCATTCTAACATCATTAAGCATGCTAGATATTTTTAGAATAAATCCTACCATTAACTAAGCATGAAACATGATAGGATATTTTTAGAATACATCCTACAACATTTTAAGTATAAAAGCATGGTAGGATATTTTTATAAACAATCCTACAACGTGTTAAACATCAAGCATGATAGCATATTTTTAGAAGTAGCCCTACAATTAATTAAGCATGAGAACATGGCTTCTAAGCATTTTTAGAAGTAATCCTACAACATTAGTAGCATAAATATGGCTTCCAAATATTTTTAGGGATGATCCTACAACATGTGAAGCATGAATAAGGCTTCTAATCATTTTAGAAATGATCCTACAACATAAGTCGCATGAATATGGCTTCTAATCATTTTTAGAAATAATCCTACAACATTAGTAGCATAAAAATGGCTTCTAAACATTTTTAGAAGTAATCCTACAATATTAGTAGCATGGAAATGGCTTCTAAACATTTTTAGAAGTGATCCTACAATATGTGAAGCATGAATAAGACTTCTAAATATTTTTAGAAGCAATCCTACAACACTTTACTACTACTACTACTCCTATTTTAATCAAAACATAACACACAATTATCTACTACTACTACTACTACATTCTTATCAAGAACGCAACATATAACTTACTACTACTACTTCATTGAGAACACAACAAACAACATCTATAATTACTTACTACTATAACATACCATTACTACTTTATTTAATCAACCATACTATTATCTTATTAATCAACATACATGCTACTACTACTTCATTTAATCACATACTACTACTTATTATTTTAGTATACTACTACTTAGTTGCTTACTAATCTTATTTGTTACTAGTGATAAAGAAAAGATTATTTTTATTTTATTTTACTTTACAACTAGTAAAAAGAAAAGATCCCCCCCCCCTTTTTTTTTGTATGTAGCTACAATTAGTGATCAAACATAAAAGAGAAGCTCTTTTTTAATTAACTACAACTAGTGATTAAAGTAGAAAGAAAGATCTTTTTTTTTTAATTAGTTACAACTAGTGACCAAAATAAAAAGAGAAGATCTTTTTATTTAACTACAACTAGTGATCAAAAAGAAAAGAAAGATCTTTTTAATTAACTACAACTAGTGATCAAAATAAAGAGAGAAGATCTTTTTAATTAACTACAACTAGTGATCAAAAAGAAAAGAAAGATCTTTTTAATTAACTACAACTAGTGATTAAAAAGAAAAGATCTTTTTATTAGAACATATGCCTTTATTATTAGTCCAATGTTTAATCAAGTCCTACAACCCACAATGGTTGTAAAAGAATGTTCATATGCTATGTGTTCTAAGTCCTACAACCAACAATGGTTGTATGTCCAACATTATGCAATATGTGAGTTCTTAGTCCAATAACATACAAAACAACAACTACAAATTTAAAGGTGTGATCTTTATGTATTTTAGTAGATACTACTACTCTTTTTCTCTTTTACTTCTTACTACATTCTCACCCAACAATACACTTAACAAAACTCAAAGAAAACAAAACAAGAGGATGAGAAGAAGAAGTCAAACAACCAACCAAACAAACAAACAAACAATCAAACAAGGAAAGCATGAAGAAACCCCCACCTTATCTAACTTGTTGGAAGGACTTGCTAGCTACCTTCTCCTTCCCCTAAGCTTTTTAGAAAGCTTCTAAACCTACAAAAAAACTCTCTTTTGTTAGTATGAAACCTCTCTTTCTTTTCCTTTCTTTCTTTCTTTCTTTCTTTCTTTTGTTTTCTAAAATGAGAGAAGTGATGAAAGGGGGGGGTATTTATAGGTGGAGGAGAAGGTGGATAGTGCAAATATGCATGCACACAAGTGCAAAAAGGCCCTCCCATGAATTATGGGCCGGCCATGCCCCTAGGGGAGGTAGGGTGAGGTGGAGGGAGGTGTTATGTGGTGGAGGTGTGATGTGGGAGAGATGTTTTCTAGTAGGGGTTTTTTGCTTAATCTTCTTATGCATACATAAACCCTAGATTAAGCCTCTTAATCAAATCCTAACCCTCTAATTAGGTTGTTATAACAAGATAAACACCTAGTCCAAAAATACACAACACAAAATTCGTATAATGCACTAATCGACATACTACTCGTACGTGCGCATATGTGTCCGTATACCGGAAAATCTTCGCATAATCCGTATAAAAATAGTTAAATCCCGGAAATAATAATAAAATAAATTCTATTATTAGTTCGGAAGATCACGGTACCAATTTGATACCATACGGATGTATACTGACCGATATCTGGGTACAGATAATGTCTATGAGTAAACCGGGTGAAAATCTCCAAAATATTCTAATTTTGGAATTAAACAAAATAATAATAAAATAATAATAAAATAATAATTTATATACGGTAATATCCGTCCGGGATATTACAATACTCCCTCCTTAGAATAGTTCTGTCCTCAGAACTACGTTAAGTTAGGAAAACAGGCAAACGCTCATACCCTAATAACTTGGGGAAAGAAAGCTTATGCCGCTTTTCGGCTCCCAAGTGGCTCATCCATGAACTGGTTCTCCAAAGAACCCGACCTTTGCAATTTGGTAGCTACTCCCTCCTTAGAATAGGACGTGTCCTATGAACATCACTTCCAACTTTGAGGATTCTCTCCTGAAATTTTGACGCTTCATGTGGTGTAATTAACCGAACTGACTCTTGAGTTGCCTCCCGCACATACTTCAACTATTGGAAAAATAATTTAGACAGAAGGTTATGATGAACCAAGTTGAACAAAACAGTTGCCTAGATTTTATATATATAAATCCGACGGGTTACAAAAAGTGTTACATCGTATGTAACTTCTTCCGTCCAAAATTAAGTTTCAAAAGATGCAACCTTTAGACTTAGTTGCAGTTCTATATGCACATATTGTTACTAGCTCCTTCAACTTGCTTTTAGTACGTGCGAACTCTCACCCTTGGTGAGCAGGCTCCTTTCCTTTGTTGTCCATCCTTAAGGCTGATTTGTCGTCATTTTTGTGAAGTTGGGGACAGTTTGGCTTAATATGACCAATCTTCCCACAGCTGTGACATGTACGGGTTTCCGCCCGAAAGTTCTTCATCGGGCATTGTTTCTTGAAATGACCTTGCTCACTACATATGAAACATCTTTTTGGGTTGGCACCTCCAAGTTTTCCCTTTGTTTTCTGAGTCTTCTGCTTCGGACCTTGGTTCTCGAATCCTGACGCTGGTGTAGGCCTTTTTCCTTGTCGTTGTGGACAGACTGATTTCTCGTGCCCATCCTCCTCACAGAAATGGCATACTAAAACCTTGGCGGTCTCTAGAACTTGCTCCCACTCACGTCGCAGTTGTGCCAATCTGGCGTTGAAATATTCCCGTTCCTCCGCCAAGCATGCTAACGTAGCTATACAAGCATCACCCAGTTGCTTAGCTTGACGATCTATCCTGGCTACGTACTTCATTAGCTTCCTCATTTCTCGATATATGCTGGCCGCCGCCGTCCTGCGTTGATCCATACTTGGCCCTTGCGGTGGTGAAGGCGAGTTCATCTTAAGGTTAACTTGTAGTGAAATCTCCTTCGGCTCCTCACACGAGATTATCGGATCCTCCATTGCATTCAGCTCACTTTCTTCCATCAATACATCCTCAGTTAGGATATCTTCGAATGCCATCCTAAAATACAAATACTGGAATTAGTCCAGATATAGAAAAATCATAAAACATAAGTTGAAAGGAACAACAATATGAATTACAATTGTCTATAACTAACTAAGACCTGAATCCTAAAAGGTATCCAAGTTTAATTTTCCTGCTGTGTTGGACTGTAAATTGAAGTTAGCTCTGATACCACTCTGTAGCGCCCCGATTTCCGAATACCGGGAAACCGTGACACGAGCCAAGACCTTTTCTTCAATTAGTCACAATACACAGAAAAAAAACAGGAGAATTTAAAACTTTTTATTCAATACACAATGTGTTACAAGTCTGAATACTGTACAACTGTAATACTTTACAATGGAGTTACAATATTGCCTTTACATTTCTAAGTATTACAACCTTCACATCTTACATCAGAGTACTTCTTAACTAATACAGAATCAATACATATTTTGCAGCGGAACTAAACTTAATACTGACTCCTTACTTTCCTTGCCTTGAGTCCTTTTGAATCTCGCCTTTGTACTTCGGCGATCCAGTACCTATGGAAGTGGGGACGTCAGTATTCACTGACGCTTAAAGGCTGATCATATAGCAGCGAATCTTCCAAACAATATACAAAATATAGCAATGGTGCTGGTGTAGTTTAAGTGTGCGTGAGTGCTATGGCTAGATTCTAATGCAATATTTAAATAGAACTAATTATACACAACCCGTTCCTGACAATACTCCATGACTCTGTGAGGTTGCAGAAGAGGTCAAGTCCCCTTATGCAGTCTGCTTATGGTGTCTCCGTTTTCCACTACTACCCGGCAAGCCGGACCTCACTCGATCCCAGTATATCGGTTATCGTTCCAAAATTAAACCATAGAGTTTCGCAAGCGCAGGGCAGCGCGAAGCCTACCCTGTGGCACTCTCTAGGGTCTAGCAAGCGCAGGACTGCACCATGCATCCTGTGGCACCCCAGCCACGGTACTTCAGGAATTAACAGAGCGAGATACGCAACCCGTGCTCCCAACTTGTGAGACGCCACCGTACGTATCCCTTTGACGGGAAGGTACAACCCAATGTCACCACCTAAGGCCTCCCTCAAGGGACAAGTTGGTCGTAAGGTGCCCCCTACAACCAACTCCTCTCTCTTCGGCAAGGGTCTGAGTAAAATGACCTTTATAAGTCACTACCCTAATGATGTCCCTGACCCGACGATCCTAGGGATGATAATAATATGACATAACATGCTAGGCCTTAAATTAGGCTTCGCAAGACAACTCTACTAGGCTGCTTAACCTAGACTTACCAGAACCCCTCAGGATCCGGTTCGTAGCTCATCGATCCAAGACCTCGGTCGTGCGAATATACATGCATGCCGCTATGTCTTGATGGTCGATAGCCCACAACGAACTGTGTACTAGCTAACAGCTATACACGAGTAACAACCACATACGAGCTAATATGCTACGTATGAAACGATAAATACCCACGAGCCAGGCGGGCCCCGTAGGAGATAACCACGTACATACCAGCCAAATAAACCGCGTATGAGACCAACAGCTACGCACGGGCCGGTCGGGCCGCATACGAGACAACCACCTACATACGAGCCGACTAAGCTACGCATGAGACCCACGGCTACGTACGGGCCAGTCGAGCCACGTACGAGCACAACCGTGTGCAAACAACCATACAGGTAATCAATCTTAGAAGCAACCAAACGTGCTTACTAACAAACTTGGTCATCTAATATTAGAAGCAACAGAAGAGTCTACTTAATATTCTATGGTCGGTATTCCACTAAGGAAGAATCCGAAGGCGACCTAACGGCCTTTATCGGACCAACTATCACTAGTGGTCTTCCCAATCCTTATTACCTCAACTTATAGCGCCTTAAGTATGGCATACAACTACAAGCATCTCCCTACGACAATCTAATCGTATAACTCAACCACCATGATACTCCTATGTATGAATGGGATTAATGCTTACGCTTACATCGAGCTCAAGTATGAAAATCACTTACGACCTAGACATGAAGTCTACTATAGTCAATCGTAGGTTACGAATTGATCATGAAAGCTTACTACTTATCACGACTAATCCCCACAACCCAACTAGTATGAACAAGCAACACTCCAAGGCATAGTAGGTAGTTCTACCACTACTCCTACAATCATTCTAAGCAAGTATTTGAACTTTAGCATGGTATACAACTTACTCACAATCTAGACTAGCATGACATACAACTTACTTACAATTAAGCTAGCATGGCATACAACTTACTTGTAATTAAGCTAGCATGGCATAGGTCCATAATTAAACTAACATGGTATATCACATACCTATAATTAAGCTAACATGGTAAGTAATTTTATCATTGATCCTACAACGTCCTAGGCATAATTAATTAATCCAAGCATGGTAGGAAGCTCTTAGATTGATTCCTACAACATTCTAAGCATAATTAATTAATCCAAGCACGGTAGGAAACTCTTAGATTGATTTCTACAACATTCTAAGCATAATTAATTAATCCAAGCATGGTAGGAAACTCTTAGAATTTGTCCTACATCATTCTAACATCATTAAGCATGCTAGATATTTTTAGAATAAATCCTACCATTAACTAAGCATGAAACATGATAGGATATTTTTAGAATACATCCTACAACATTTTAAGTATAAAAGCATGGTAGGATATTTTTATAAACAATCCTACAACGTGTTAAACATCAAGCATGATAGCATATTTTTAGAAGTAGCCCTACAATTAATTAAGCATGAGAACATGGCTTCTAAGCATTTTTAGAAGTAATCCTACAACATTAGTAGCATAAATATGGCTTCCAAATATTTTTAGGGATGATCCTACAACATGTGAAGCATGAATAAGGCTTCTAATCATTTTAGAAATGATCCTACAACATAAGTAGCATGAATATGGCTTCTAATCATTTTTAGAAATAATCCTACAACATTAGTAGTATAAAAATGGCTTCTAAACATTTTTAGAAGTAATCCTACAATATTAGTAGCATGGAAATGGCTTCTAAACATTTTTAGAAGTGATCCTACAATATGTGAAGCATGAATAAGGCTTCTAAATATTTTTAGAAGCAATCCTACAACACTTTACTACTACTACTACTCCTATTTTAATCAAAACATAACACACAATTATCTACTACTACTACTACTCCATTCTTATCAAGAACACAACATATAACTTACTACTACTACTTCATTGAGAACACAACAAACAACATCTATAATTACTTACTACTATAACATACCATTACTACTTTATTTAATCAACCATACTACTATCTTATTAATCAACATACATGTTACTACTACTTCATTTAATCACATACTACTACTTATTATTTTAGTATACTACTACTTAGTTGCTTACTAATCTTATTTGTTACTAGTGATAAAGAAAAGATCATTTTTATTTTATTTTACTTTACAACTAGTAAAAAGAAAAGATCCCCCTTTTTTTTTGTATGTAGCTACAATTAGTGATCAAACATAAAAGAGAAGCTCTTTTTTAATTAACTACAACTAGTGATTAAAGTAGAAAGAAAGATCTTTTTTTTTTTAATTAGTTACAACTAGTGACCAAAATAAAAAGAGAAGATCTTTTTATTTAACTACAACTAGTGATCAAAAAGAAAAGAAAGATCTTTTTAATTAACTACAACTAGTGATCAAAATAAAGAGAGAAGATCTTTTTAATTAACTACAACTAGTGATCAAAAAGAAAAGAAAGATCTTTTTTAATTAACTACAACTAGTGATTAAAAAGAAAAGATCTTTTTATTAGAACATATGCCTTTATTATTAGTCCAATGTTTAATCAAGTCCTACAACCCACAATGGTTGTAAAAGAATGTTCATATGCTATGTGTTCTAAGTCCTACAACCAACAATGGTTGTATGTCCAACATTATGCAATATGTAAGTTCTTAGTCCAATAACATACAAAACAACAACTACAAATTTAAAGGTGTGATCTTTATGTATTTTAGTAGATACTACTACTCTTTTTCTCTTTTACTTCTTACTACATTCTCACCCAACAATACACTTAACAAAACTCAAAGAAAACAAAACAAGAGGATAAGAAGAAGAAGTCAAACAACCAACCAAACAAACAAACAAACAATCAAACAAGGAAAGTGTGACAGGGTAAAAATGGCCTGAGGCCCAACCAGGGCCCAATACAATTCCCACTTAGAAAGGTAAAGATAGCAACCTGGGTCGGCTCCGAACCACCTCAGGGTCGGCGCCGATCCTCGTGTTTGCCTGCACGGTACTGGCCTCCTCGTACCGACGAGCCTCAGTAGCCCTCGGAGTCCGATCCGGAACAGTCCCGCAGGCTGTCCCCCCTCTCTGGCGGGGCAGAAGGATGACCTGGCGCAGCCTAGGCCCTCCGATCCCCCCCAGAAGCACAGGAGGCCCACGATGAGCCACATCAGCTCCAAATACCGCCAAGGGTTTCGCCACGTCAGCCCTATACCGCTCCTGGTATTGCCACGTCCGCCCTAAACCCCCTGGGCCTTCTGCCACGTCAGGCCCACGGGCTTTCGGATCCAGACCCGACCCCCAAGTGGAACCAAACCCGGTTGGGGTTCTCTATAAATACTAGACCCACACCCACCTTTCGAGGTAATGAATCTTTTGCCACTTAAATATACCTAGTTATTGCTACTCTCTCACAGAGACTGACTAGAGCGTCGGAGGGTCCGCCGCCGGGATAAACCCCGGTGTTTCAGGACCGTCTGCAGGTACACAAGACCTCGGATCCGACCCTTCCGATCCGAGCCCAGCCTTCAACATCCTTCCGAGCTCATCGCAGGTCCCAGAAGGTCAACCGAGGATCGGCAGACGAGCGGCATTCTCCTTCAATACAAATTGAGTCCGAACTCACACCTGGTGCATCCACACGTCTCCCAGAAATAAACAGCATCAGGTTGGCACCGTCTGTGGGCACCGCTGCTCCAGAAGCCGATCCGATCCAGACCCTCAAAGGCCATCGACAACCGAACCCTCATGGCCTCCAAAGGCAAGGGGGCTGCTTCCTCCGTCAACCAACGGGACTCGCCCCCACCCACTGATAAAGCCAGGCCACGCACGTCGAAACACAAGGCTCTCCCTCGGGAGTCCCAAAGAAGCGTCGGCCGGCCAGCCCAGCCCGACCTCCGAGGAATAATCCTCAACCGCAGGATTACCCGCAATAGGGGAAGGGCCGCTTCCAACCCGGTCCCGAACCGTCCGAAACCGCCGCCCGAGGTACGAAGATCCGCGCTCAGCCGAGTCGGAAGACAACCCTCGGACCAACCAAACCAAGTCGAGGGAGCCCCCGTCACTCACAAGGAGCTCCAAGACTTCCGAAGAGAAATTCTGAGAGCCCTCCGACGGGCCCCCAGGGAAGAAACCCTCCATTCCCAAACAGGGTCGGACGCCGAAGCCAGCGCGTCCCGCCCTTCAATAATCCAGCCTGAGGACGATGGCGTCCTCCTAAGGCGCCTACAAGGGATGGAGGATCGCCTCGATCACATTGGGGACGGCGGCCAAAGAGCAGCTCAGGGGTACAGACCTGTCCGTCCTCCCTTCTCCGCCCCCATCCTCCGAGCGGAAATACCCAGGAATTTCTGACCCCCTCAGTTCGAGACCTACGACGGCGAGGGAGATCCTGCTGATCACATGGAGGGTTTCAAAACCCTCATGATGATTCACAGCGCCTCGGATCCCCTGCTATGCCGAGCCTTCCCTGCCACCCTTCGGGGTCCCGCCCGCGAGTGGTTCTCGAAGCTCGCCCCTGGCTCCGTTTACTCCTTCGACCAACTCGAGGACAATTTTCTCGCCCACTTCGTCACCAGCCGGAAGACCGAAAGGACCAGCGCCTCGTTACTCAGACTCAAACAGCTAGAGGGGGAATCCCTCAGGGTGTTCGTCCGAAAATTCACCGCTGAGGCAAGGTCGGTCTCCTCCCTCGACCCAGGCGTCGCTTCAGCGGCATTCCGACACAACGTCCGTCACGGACAGCTGAAGGCTTCTCTGGCGAAGAAACCCCCCGTCGACTTCCCCGACCTCCTCAGTAGGGTCGAGAAATACATTAGGGCAGAGGAGGCCCTTAACCCCGAAGATGCCAGGGACGCCACCGGGAAGGGAAAGCGGAAGACAGAAGAAGTCGAACCATCAAAGAAAGCTCCCAGGGACCCGGGGGCCATGAAGAAGGTCCCGCCGGTCCCCCGCTTTGAGAGATACACTCCCTTGACGCACAACGTATCCGCCATCCTCTTAGAAATCGAAGACAAAGGCATTGTTCGACTACCTCCTCGAACTAACAACGGCAAGAACCGAGATCAGCGCTTCTACTGCCGCTTCCACCAAGACCATGGACACGACACAGATCAATGCCGGGCCCTGAAAGACGAGATTGAGGAACTCATCTCCAGAGGATACCTCCGAGAATTCACCCGAGAAGTCCCGCGGGGTCGACGAGATACTAGGAGCGGGATACACTCGCCCCCGAACCCCCCTCCGAGCCGCATACCGGGTCGGGATCCCGAGTCCGAGGGAGCCGCGGACACACCGTTTATCTTACATTAAGTCCATGGAGGGCTAATAGGAGGGGAATCGAATACTTTCCGAAAAGCCTTCATCCGAGAGCAGAATGCTGTCCAAAGCGATCTCTCTCCCGAACTACAACCCGCGCCAGTCTCATTCTCAGGGGAGGACCTCGAAGGCGTTCGCCTCCCCCACGGCGACACCCTCGTCATTAGCTTCCGCATGGCTAAGCCTGAAGTTCGCCGAATCCTTGTCGACAACGGCAGCTCGGTGAACATTCTTTTCCTCGAAGCCTTCGAGAAACGGAAGTCACCTAGAGGCAAGCTCCAACCGGCCGGATGCACCTTACATGGGTTCTACGGCTTCCCTGTCGTGCTAGAAGGGATTGTCACCCCCGATGTTACCGCTGGATCGACTCCCGCCAAGAGGACCAAGCCTATGGACTTCATGGTGACCAACGTCAAGACGGCTTACAACACCATACTCGGCCGATCCAGGTTATGCTCCCTCCAAACGGTGCCTTCGGCCTACCATCTGGGGCTCGAATTTTCCACCCTACAAGGGGTCGGCGTCGTCCGAGGCAGCCAAGAAGCAGCGCGATCGTGCTACATGACCACCGTCGGAGGAGGAATGTTCCCCCTCAACGCCGTCATGTTCAAACCTAAGAAGGACGGCCCTACCCCCGGACCTACCGTCGAGCCAGAGAGGTTCCCCCTTTACGCCTAGCACCCAGTGAACTCCTGCAAAGAACAAGCACGGACTTTAACTTAGCTAGTAGTAAACCTTTTTGTAAAGCTTTCCTTTGTATAGGACCGTTCTAACGGCTCCCCCCTATCTTATACTAAGGAAATCTCGTCGTGTCATACTCCAAACACCTCGGCAGACCCGACCTAATACCAGGCTAGGGGGTCGACCCCAAAGGCGTCACCTCACCCTACTCCGATTCCTCGCGAACCAATGAGGCCGAGCCACATCCCCTTCATCACTCTGTATACTGACGACCGGGGCAAAGGCCGCTACAGAAATACTCCCCTCGTCTCGAGCGGCACACCACGTCGGAGCGACGGGGGCCCACCTCGGGAAGGGAAGCCACAACCTACGAAGTGAGCCAACTCGAAGCACATAAGCGGGGAGATCCGGAAACAACCGGCGTCAAAACCCTTGGCAAGTCCGAATTACTTTTATATATATATATACACGAAAAGGCGGGGGCCAGTCCGCGGGAGGCAAATACAATCGAAAGGAGGAAAGAAGAAAGAACGACAAAACTATACAACTCGGTTTCCCTCCTCGGCGTCGATCGGGTTCACAGGAGGATCGACGGCCGGGTTGTCAACGAGCCCCTCTCCGGCAGGAATCTTCGGGGTCCCATCAATCTCCATGTCGTACTCGAAGTTCGACAGATCAAGGGTCGGATAGAAATGCCTCACATGACTGAGCGCCTTCGCGTAGCACTCATCCTGGGCGGCTATCACCATCCGCTGGCCCGCATCCGTCAGCTCTTTCCTCTCATTGGCGAACGCAGCTGTCAACTCCCCCTTCTCCTTGGCAAACTTCCTCTTCAAGGAGGCCACCCTCTTCCCCCACTCGGTGTCCTTGGCCTCGAGCTCCAACTTCATCTGCTGCTCCCTCTGACGCGAACCCTCGAGCTCGATCCGCATCTCCTTCGTCTCTCGTCCGCTCTGGTCCGCCCGAGCATGCTCTTGTAACAGGGATGCTTCGTAGAGATTCTTCAAATTAGCTCCCTGCATACAAGCCTGCAACCGAAAGACGCAGATAGGAAGAAAACCCCAGAGGCAAGACCAAACAGAAAAGAGGAGGTCGACAAGCTTACCGACACGGTGGCCTGCGCCAGGCGCGTGAACGCCACCTCCACGGGCTCGTTCTCCATCATCTGGCGATCACGAGGCGTTGCCAGCTTCTCCACCGCCTCTACGGCCTGGGCTTCCTCGGTCAGACAGTCGCCCATCCGAACCGACCAGTCCGGCGCCCACCGCTGCCGCAATAACTCCACCACCGGGTCCTCCTCCTCGACCCCTACCAAGGGACCTTTCCCCTTATCAAGATCGGATGCCCTCGCCGGGCCCTTACCCCTCAAGGGGGCACCCCCCTTGCCTGTCTCCGAACGAGTCCTCTTAACCCTCGGCTCGAGCGGTACCTCCGAGATAACAAGGGGCAGCTCCCTCGGCCTTTTCGCCGCCTCCCCCTTCTTCTTCTCGGCATTTTCCTTCTTCATGACGAGCCTCCTTGCTTGGATCGATGCCTCATCCATATCTACAGAAAAAACCATTAAGAGCAATGAGCAAGAATGTACGAAAGGATCGAGGGAAAAGAAACAACTACATACGGAGAATGGCTGGGCTCAGTCCAACGCTCGCCAGGCGAACCTCCGTCACCTTCGTCCAATTAATACTAGGGGACAAACGAAGACGCTCGACAAACCCCCACTCCTCAACCGTCAGATCCCCCTGCCCCGGCGCAGGATAACTCGGCTTGGAATAGTTCCATCGAGTCGGAATGTCCCAGGGCTCTTCACTCTGGATCACCAGATATTTTTTCTTCCAATCCTTGACAGAATCCGGGTGGCTATGAACAACCTTCCTCCTGCTCCGGGGGGAGATATAGTAAACCCCCTCGGCCGCCGAACTAATCATCAGCATCGCTCGGAACACATTCAAGAGCAGGGGTACCCGTTGTTCCTCGCACATCAGTACAAAACTGATCATCTGCTTCCAAGAGTTCGGCCCATACTGCATCGGTGCCAAGGAGGCCCAGTTCAACACTTCCCGAACAAACGGATGGACCGGCAGCCTCAGTCCAGAAATAAACGCGTCCACGGGGAAGACACAATACCACGCAGACAGGGGATCGGTTGGGCGAAGAGTAGAGCTCGGCAGCATCAATTCGTAACTAGGACCTATGTGGTACGCCAGCTGCAAGACCTCCAAGTCCCCGCCATCCAAGGCGGTCAGAATCGCGTCCATCAACACTCTCGTCCGACTCGGCGAAGAGGCCTGCACACCAAAGAGCTCCTGATCGGACAGGTCGTCAGGATATTGACGGAAATGCTTCGGCTGCGCGGGCGAACTTGTCCCCTGGCTCGAGCCACCAGTCCCCAACCCTACCTTCCTCGGAGCCTTCTTCCTCTTCTCGGGTCGCTCCGGCGAGGGAGTGAATAAGGGCCCCCGACCAGTCAGCATGGAACTCGGACCTGCCCCCGGAACCATGGATCTCCTTACAATGCCACCCTCGAATCTCTCTCCCTCGGTAGCCGACTCCAAAACACGGACGTCGTCCGAGCCATCAGTCGCTTCCTCCGACTCGCTGCTCTTCACCACAAAGGGACGACGAGAGCGCGACCGCCTCGCACCATGTGCCTCCTCCTCAACCACCGGTTCCTCCCACGAAATCGTGTCAGAAGACTCATCAACGTACACTGACTCCTCCTCGAGTACGGGCTCCCCCCAGGACGTCGAGTCAGAGATAGGCTCCACTTCCCCCCTAGACGTTGACGCTGATGAGCCGGAATGAGCCCTGTCCATCTATGCCTAAACTAGGTAGTCTTGCTAACTCACCTGGGGTTACTTTGGAAGGGCAAGCCTGGTACAGCAAGATGCAAAGATGAGCGCTGAAGTGTTGAAAAATTTTTTTTTTGAAAAAGAAAGGAGTGGACAGATAGGGGAGAAGGGGGACTATTTATAGGAGATAGAAGCGACTCCTCGATTTCCGCGAGTACTGTTCACCTATCTGACATGCAACTGCCGCCTAGGAATTCGCGCCACATCCTCAAAACGTGCGATGCTGACATCATCCATTGACAGGCTGGCAGCCAGACAAGGAGGCCAGCGCGGAAGAAGTATTCGGAGGAGGAAACATTTTTATTTTTAAGATTTAAGGCGTCGTCCTCAGACAGACGCCCCGGGCTCCGAGACTGGGTCGGTTCCCCTTTCACCCGTGAGCAGCTCGGGGCCTACAGCGTCATCGGCCGAAGACCCGAACTGTTCCCGGGTGAGACAGAAACCGCCTCAACCTGGAGCCCTATTGAGACGCAGAGTAGTCAGCCTCCAATCGGGGAACGACTCATCTACCCGGGGCCCAAAGCTTCAAGACGCCCACCTCGGCAAGCACTCCGGTCGAAAGTAGATCAACACCCGAAGGCCGAAAGAAGTGCTCCATTCCGAGCCAGTTGATGCAACTGCAAAAGTCCAGCCTACTCCAGCAACGGAACCTTCACAGTTGCAAACAACCGGCCCGGAACGCCCTTCATCCCTCTCGGAAGGATAGAACCCCCACGGTTGCAAACTGCTCACCCTTCGAAGTTCGGTCGTTGTCCCTCTCGCCCGGATCCCCCCTGGATCTGGCCGCCACATCAGGGCCATCAGATCCAAGAGAAGATCGGGCGACAAAGAAACTACCTCTCCGACAAAACCGGGGGTAAAAATTATCAAGAGACAGGCGTCCGCCGAAGCAGACACCTTTAAGGGCCAAGCAGACCACCCTTGCTTTGATCTGAACCACAAAGAGAAAAAGAGGGGGGGGGGGGGGTGGGTACTTATAGCCTTTCCCAGGCGCCGGCCTTTATGACATGGGGAAAACCAAACGACGGAAGACCATGCGCCATACATTTATTAGGCGGCGCCATTAACGCACCTAGGAAATGGGAACCTTGCACAGATCCCAGGGCGCCCCCAAATGCTCCGCGAAAACAACAGACTACTCTACCCAAACAGCCCCAAGGCACAACGGTTCGCCCACAAACGACCCGACCCGTAATCCCTCGCCAGCTCGAGGTCCGGTCTGGCACCTGGGTACTCTTCTTCGGAAGATCCACCGGCTAGCCATCACCCTTACCAGCCCATAATTCCCCCTCATCTCGAGGTTCGGTCTGGCACCAGGGTACTCTTCTCAGGAAGAAACAACGGCTCGCCTTCACCCTCACCGACCCGTAATCCCTCGCCAGCTCGAGGTCCGGTCTGGCACCTGGGTACTCTTCTTCGGAAGATCCACCGGCTGGCCATCACCCTTACCAGCCCATAATTCCCCCTCATCTCGAGGTTCGGTCTGGCACCAGGGTACTCTTCTCAGGAAGAAACAACGGCTCGCCTTCACCCTCACCGACCCGTAATCCCTCGCCAGCTCGAGGTCCGGTCTGGCACCTGGGTACTCTTCTTCGGAAGATCCACCGGCTGGCCATCACCCTTACCAGCCCATAATTCCCCCTCATCTCGAGGTTCGGTCTGGCACCAGGGTACTCTTCTCAGGAAGAAACAACGGCTCGCCTTCACCCTTACCGACCCGTAATCCCTCGCCAGTTCGAGGTCCGGTCTGGCACCTAGGTACTCTTCTTCGGAAGATCCACCGGCTGGCCATCACCCTTACCAGCCCATAATTCCCCCTCATCTCGAGGTTCGGTCTGGCACCAGGGTACTCTTCTCAGGAAGAAACAACGGCTCGCCTTCACCCTTACCGACCCATAATCCCTCGCCAGCTCGAGGTCCGGTCTGGCACCCGGGTACTCTTTTCAGGAAGAAACAACGGCTCGCCATCACCCTTGTTGACACATAATCCCTCGACCTCTCGAGGTCCTGTCGAACACCAGGGTACTCTTCTCCGGAAGATACAACGGTTCGCCATCGCCTTCACCTACACGTTAACCCTCGACTAGCTTGAGGTCCTATCCAAGCCTCAGGGCAGCGCCACCAGGAAGGCCCTGTAATTCGCCCTCCCATTTTTTCTACAAACATAAGCACTCCTCCACGGCTAGCTCCCGCACCCCCCGCAGGAGTGGGGGGCTTGTGTGACAGGGTAAAAATGGCCTGAGGCCCAACCAGGGCCCAATACAATTCCCACTTAGAAAGGTAAAGATAGCAACCTGGGTCGGCTCCGAACCACCTCAGGGTCGGCGCCGATCCTCGTGTTTGCCCGCACGGTACTGGCCTCCTCGTACCGACGAGCCTCAGTAGCCCTCGGAGTCCGATCCGGAACAGTCCCGCAGGCCGTCCCCCCTCTCTGGCAGGGCAGAAGGATGACCTGGCGCAGCCTAGGCCCTCCGATCCCCCCCAGAAGCACAGGAGGCCCACGATGAGCCACATCAGCTCCAAATACCGCCAAGGGTTTCGCCACGTCAGCCCTATACCGCTCCTGGTATTGCCACGTCCGCCCTAAACCCCCTGGGCCTTCTGCCACGTCAGGCCCACGGGCTTTCGGATCCAGACCCGGCCCCCAAGTGGAACCAAACCCGGTTGGAGTTCTCTATAAATACTAGACCCACACCCACCTTTCGAGGTAATGAATCTTTTGCCACTTAAATATACCTAGTTATTGCTACTCTCTCACAGAGACTGACTAGAGCGTCGGAGGGTCCGCCGCCGGGATAAACCCCGGTGTTTCAGGACCGTCTGCAGGTACACAAGACCTCGGATCCGACCCTTCCGATCCGAGCCCAGCCTTCAACATCCTTCCGAGCTCATCGCAGGTCCCAGAAGGTCAACCGAGGATCGGCAGAGGAGCGGCATTCTCCTTCAATACAAATTGAGTCCGAACTCACACCTGGTGCATCCACACGTCTCCCAGAAATAAACAGCATCAGAAAGCATGAAGAAACCCCCACCTTATCTAACTTGTTGGAAGGACTTGCTAGCTACCTTCTCCTTCCCCTAAGCTTTTTAGAAAGCTTCTAAACCTACAAAAAAACTCTCTTTTGTTAGTATGAAACCTCTCTTTCTTTTCCTTTCTTTCTTTCTTTCTTTCTTTCTTTTGTTTTCTAAAATGAGAGAAGTGATGAAAGGAGAGGGTATTTATAGGTGGAGGAGAAGGTGGATAGTGCAAATATGCATGCACACAAGTGCAAAAAGGCCCTCCCATGAATTATGGGCCGGCCATGCCCCTAGGGGAGGTAGGGTGAGGTGGAGGGAGGTGTTATGTGGTGGAGGTGTGATGTGGGAGAGATGTTTTCTAGTAGGGGTTTTTTGCTTAATCTTCTTATGCATACATAAACCCTAGATTAAGCCTCTTAATCAAATCCTAACCCTCTAATTAGGTTGTTATAACAAGATAAACACCTAGTCCAAAAATACACAACACACAATTTGTATAATGCACTAATCGACATACTACTCGTACGTGCGCATATGTGTCCGTATACCGGAAAATCTTCGCATAATCCGTATAAAAATAGTTAAATCCCAAAAAATAATAATAAAATAAATTCTATTATTAGTTCGGAAGATCACAGTACCAATTTGATACCATACGGATGCATACTGACCGATATCTGGGTACAGATAATGTCTATGAGTAAACCGGGTGAAAATCTCCAAAATATTCTAATTTTGGAATTAAACAAAATAATAATAAAATAATAATTTATATACGGTAATATCCGTCCGGGATATTACACTACCGAGCTACCGAGGAGGACTGGCCGAGCTACCGGGCACCGACCTCCGCAAGCGGAGAAAAACGCCGCCGAGCTACTCAGCCGTCCGATCCTCCAGAAATTCGCACCGCTGGTTGTTGGAAGGCCCAGATCGTGCCATGTCATAAATCAGAATAAAAATTAATTTTTTATTTATTAAATTCGGAATATCTAGTTAAAAATTGCGAAAAGTGATTAAAAATTCAGGAAAATTAATTAAAAATTCTAAAAAATAATTATAAATTCGGGGAAATATTTTTGAATCCCCGGGTAAATAATTATTACTTAGAATAATTAATTAAAATCCCCGAACAATAAATCACCACTTCACGAAATTAAATAAACGGTCCGAAAAATAAATAAAAATCATCAAAAGTTCAGGAGAGCTCAAGAACACCCTTGAGCACACAACTAACTCCGAAAATCACCATAATACCTCAGACAAAGATTCAACACCCCTCATTTGGACTTCGATACAACTCCGCAAGCCATTAAAACAGTAAAACTACTCCTCAAAGGCTGATCAAACTCAGTCTTTGGGAGTGGGGGGCTTGTGATATGGCTAAAAATAGTGTTAAATCGGAACCGTCTAAATTGGACACTATTCTTAAAACTCGGGGGTAAAATGGTAATTTCACCTACAGATGGGCCTGAAATGGGTACTGGGTCTTTTCTCCAAAGACCCAATAGCCCACTAATGGATCTGCCTCAACTGGGTGCGGGTTCCAACCCGCAAGAAACCCAGTTCAGCTGGATAGAATTAGAGTTTATGATTATACTTAATCAACGACCCTGATTCACTCTATCCATTCACTGGGAAGTAGGGATTTGATCTTATCCCAAAACTGGTCCATAACGCGGCTATAAATACCCACCATCCCCCACTGTTAACAGGTAATCAGTCTTTTGCCAGTAAAAGCTCATTCATAATCTTTCTTATTACTGACTTGAGCGTCGGAGGGTGCGTCACCGGGATCAACCACGGTGTTTCGCACTTTTTGCAGGTCAACGGCAGGAGATAACGGTCAAACTCCGACGAAAAGGTTTTAGGTTTGGCTATTCAACATCCCAAAGAATCCACAAATCTATATGTTTGCCCCCACACCGATTTCAGCGGCAACAGCGGATGACTCCGAGCCCGTCAAGAAGACCATGAAGGACGCATTTGGTCAGAAGAGGCCTCCTCTGGTCTCCCGTTTTAAAAGGTACACACCGCTGACCCAGAATGTGTCAGTCATTCTCTTGGAGATCTAGGACAAAAGGATCGTTCGACACCCTCCCCGTCTGAGCAACAACAAGAAACGTGACCAAAGGTTCTACTGCCGGTTTCACCGAGACCACGGGAAACAAACGGACCACTGCCAAGCCCTTAAAGACGAGATCGAAGCCCTCATCCAGAGAGGGTACCTCAGGGAGTTCACTCAGATCAACCCAAGAGACTCGAGGGACCTGAGGAATCCAAGGCCTTTGCCTCCTCCTCGAACGATCAGTAAATAACCCGAGCAGGAACCGGAGCCAGAAGAAACAGGGGGGCCGGCCATCTTACACTATGTGCATGGCTGACCCATGGGGGGGGATCCGACACTTCTCGTAAGGCCTTCTTGCGGGAAGTAAATTTTGTCCACCTCCCAGGGTTCCACAACAAGCAGTCTCCTTCTCAGGACAAGACCTGGAGGGCATCCAGCTCCCGCTTTGTGATGCCCTCGTCATCAGCCTTGGCATGGCGAACCATGAAGTTCGTCGTATTCGTGTGGATAATGGAAGCTCGGTCAACATTCTCTTCTTACAAGCTTTCAAAAACCTCAACCTCCCATGCGAGAAGTTAAAGTCAACTTGGTACGCCTTTCAAGGGTTCTCCAACGTCCCTGTCCAAATTGAGGGGATTGTCACACTTGATATGACCACCGGGACAAACCCGTTTAGGTGAACCGAATTTATGGACTTCATAGTGGTCAATGTCAAGGCCGCATATAATGCCATTCTCGGTCGACCCAGCCTCTTCTCGTTTTAGGCGGTTCCCTTCGCCTACCACCTGAAACTGAAATTCCCCACCGACCTCGGAGTCGGTGTTGTCCAGGAAAACTAGGAATCTGCACGTTCGTGCTATATGACAGCGGTGGGGAGCGGTTTATTCCTCCTTGTCGCCGTGGAGCCTCTGTCCGAAAGGAATCAGTCCGAGTCAGAGCCCGTGGTTGACCTGGAAGAAGTCATTTGAGGTGGAAAACAAATCGAAATGGTTCCGCGTGAGCCAATCTCTGTCTCCAGATCTGAGGCTGACCCTTATCAAGTGTATTCGCCGAAATATCGACCTCTTTGCCTGAACACCGTCTGAAATACTCGGGATTTCTGAAGACCTCATCAGGCATAAACTGAAGCCGATCCAATAGAAGCGACGTAAGTTTGCTCCTAAGAGGCAACATGCAGTGAAAGAGGAGGTAGACAAACTTCTATTCGTTCGGTTCGTACAAGAGGCCAACTATCCCAAGTGGCTGGCTAACATCGTGATGGTCAAGAAGGCAAGCGAAAAGTGGAGGATCTGTATAGACTTCACGGACCTCAATAAGTCATGCCCCAAAGACCCTTATCCCCTCCCGAGCATTGATGCTCTGATCGATGCGATATCGGGTCTCGAACTGCTGACTTTCATGGATGCCTTCTCAGGCTATAACCAGATCAGGATGTTTCCCCCCAACATTGCCAAGATAGCCTTCGTAACCGACCAAGGTCTCTATTGCTATCAAGTCATGCCCTTCGGACTAAAGAATGTCGGTGCTACCTATCAGAGGCTCGTCAATCGGGTCTTCAAAGAACAGATCGGTTGGAACATGGAGGTACACATCGACGACATGCTCATCAAGAGCCGCCGAGGGTAGGATCATGTGGCCGACCTCGAGGAAGATTTTGGTGTCCTCCGGTTCCATAACATGAGGCTCAATCCTGCTAAATTCGCCTTTGGCGTCTCCTCCGAAAAATTCCCTGGGTTCGTGGTGAGCCAGCGCGGCATAGAGGCAAATCCCGAGAAGATCCAGGCCATAATCAACATGGCCCCTCCAAGGAATGTAAAGGAGGTTCAGTGGCTTATAGGGCGACTGGCAGCCATCGGCCATTTCCTCTCCAAGTCTGGAGAGAAGTCGCTCCCCTTATTTAAGGCCCTATGAGGGACAAAAGGCTTCGTATGGGGAGACTCTTAGCAGCAGCGTTTGACCAACTGAAAACTTAGCTCGCCAACCCTCCCCTTCTAAGCAAGCCCGAGCCGGGCGAAACCCTTTTCCTCTACCTTTTGGCCTCAGAACACGCGCTCAGTACCGTGTTGGTTCGAGAAGACGATGGGGTCCAGAAGCCTCTCTACTACGTCAGCAAAGTTCTACTCTCGGTCGGGACTCGTTACGCAATGATGGAAAAAGTGGCCTACGCTCTGATCATGGCCGCACGGAAGCTTCGTCCATACTTTCAAGCCCACTCGGTCCAGGTTCTCACGGACAAGTCTCTCAAGATAGTCCTCCACAAGTCGGAGAATTCTGGTCATTTAATAAAGTGCTCTATCAAGCTTAGTCAGTACGACATCAGCTACCACCCCAGGACGGCTATTAAAGGACAGGCCCCCGTCGAATTCATCACGGAGTGCACCATTACCGAGCCTTCTGAAATTCAGGAAGGGAAATCAATGTAGGAGGTTTAAGTCGACGGCTCATCATGCGAGGTCGGAAGTGGCGCGAGTGTCATACTCAGAGGTCCTGACGACTTCTGGTGTGATATTTGCAAGTGTACAAAATCGCAACAAGTAATATAGTAGTGAATAGAGTGTCGAACCCACAGAGACTAGATATTTTATTGAGTACCGAATTTACCAGATGAATCACTATTTGGATAATCGAAATTTAATAAATAAAGAAAACAACTAAAAAAATCTAACTAACTAAATTAATGGAGAGGGAGCGGAGTCTAAAAATTGTAATTTGTTAATGGCAAAATTAATTCTAGGGCTTTTGACTTCACCTAGTTCATCCCACACAATTTATAGTTCCAAAAAATATTATTTTTCCAAGTTGTAGGCCAAAATCCCCAACTTATTCGATGCTTTCTCTCGAACAACACCAAAAATATCTCCAACTAACAGTTTGACACATCTCTATGCAAATTTAAATAATCGAAGACTCATTAAGTTCTGTGGATTTCTTAACAGCCACATCAATCGCGGTAAATTATCTCTAATTTCGCTCAACTAATGGTGTTCAATTTTTATTGTTCTAAATCACAAATTACCTCTCGGTTTCTCCATGATCCAATAATCATACAAAAATCGGCCAAATATTTGTAAGCATTAAGCACAAAAATTAAACACACAACTGTAGAAAAATATGAAATTGTGTTCTCAAAACTAGGCTACATCTAAACCCTAGAATAATAAATTTAGTTCATAATGAATTTACAATTAACAAATTTGTTCATAGATTGCATAATAAAAAATGAGAGAAAAAAATAGATACAAAAATAGACCGTTTTATAATAAAAATTGCAAACCGAACGGTCTTGAAAATTGTGCCCAAACAATAAGCTTAGTCTTCTCTTTCTTGCTGTCACGTCGCTGCGTCAGCGCCTAAAAATCCGCGCCAGGCCACGTCAGCGCACAGCAGTTCGCGTATCACGTCGCGCCTGCTGTCGCTTTTCACTTTGTTCTGAGCCGCCACGTGTCTTCTCTCGATCCGCTGAGTTGAGTTCGTTGTCCCGTGTTCTGCAATTTTGTCCCTTCTGCACTTGAGTTCAGCGCCCTCACACGGTATCTTGCTTGATTTGCTGTATGCTGTACTATTCAGCACTTCGTATTCTCTCTCGTTTTCTTTTCGTTTCCGCTCTCCGTCCTCTCTCCCCTTTTTTACTTCGGTCTTGGAGTTCTTATATAGGAGTTGTAGATGAGGTGGAGACTAGAATTAGGATATATCTGCAAAATTAAAATCAGAATTTAAAATAAATATTTAAATTTAAATTAATTGGATATACTTAAACAAATAACTAATTTTTATTTTTGCTTTATCAAAATCCATTTAAATTTATTTATTCTTTTTACACCCTATTGACAATTAAAATTGTATTTTGCTCCTATATAAAATTCAACAAATTATTAAAAATAATAAATCAATAGTTTTCTTTGTTCGTTGATTTTTATGAAAAATAATCACTTTTTGCATCAAAAATCTTATTTCTTCATAAATAAATAATTAATTGAAATCTTATAGAAATAAGATGAAATATAAACAATATAAATGAAAACAAGCAATTTTTAATGGGTAATTGAATGCAAATATTTATATAAAAATTAGACACATCAAATACCCCCAAACTTAAGATTTTGCTTGTCCTCAAGCAAAAAGTAGAATCATGAATAAGGGAAAAATAATCAAGAGTAGATTCAACTCATCACACTAAGAGATCTTATCATGTAAGCATTAAAATTGCAATTAAAAATATAAACAATAGCAAATAAAGTAAAAACAAGCATACCCACTTTCTCCAGTGCAATTATCTATTCATAACTCCAAACCCAATCATATTTGTCATGCCATTAATGTAATTATAGTATGTAACAACTCCATCTGTGATTATCCCTTCTCACTACTACAAACCGAGTAGCAAACTAGAGTTTTTTTCTTCTTTTTTTTATAGTCTCTTCTCTAAGTTGTCACTTGCCTTTTTACGCGAATGCAAAACATTTGTGATGAATTCACCCGGTTACTCAACAAGTCACAAACTTAAAGTGCTTTGCATACTCATATTTCAAGTTGTCGTTTGACGTAAAAGTAAACATTTGTGATGAATACCTCTAGTTACTAAGCAACTAAAAACATTAGAGTAGATTGACTCTATTCATATATATATATTTTTTTCCTTATTACTCTATTTACTTAAACCCTGTTTAGGACTAGATCAAAGGGTATAATCACAAGAAAAAGCATCACATTTATTTTTTATGTATAATTGCATGACTCACACAATTTTGTAAGGAATTTTGAAACTCAATAATCCTAAAGTAAATAAGTATGCTTATTCTTGCTTTATAAGCAAGTGTCTATCCCAAAAAAAAATTATTTCAATGCTTATCACAATAAAGAATTCAAAAGTGTAAAGATGAATCAAATTGAAATCCTTTTAAATTTTTGTTTTTCTTTTCTAAAAAAAATAATAATAATTTGTAAACCTTCCCCCCAAACTTGAATATCACATTGTCCTCAATGGAAAAGGAAAAGAAAAACAAAAAGAATGCAAAAAGTTCAGAATTTCTCCCCTGATTCGTCGTGAAAATTCTGCACGCGCAGTGTTCACTATTTTGGCGATATCTGGAGCTGTAGGTGTCCAAATGGGCTGAATTTTTTTTTTGCTGGAAAGCTAAGAAGATAGGCTACAATTGCTCTTTGAATCACTTTTCCAGATTCTGACTCCATACTGCTCAAAAACAGCCATCAATGAAAGTGTACAAAACAGCTCCGCCCCGGCGACTTCAAAATTTATGCAATCCTACAAAATAAAATAAAAAATTAAAAGTATAATAAACTAAAAGAAAAATCTAACCTAAATGCAGTAAAAGAAAAACATGGGTTGCCTCCCAAGAAGCGCTAAATTTTAAGTCTTCAGCCAGACGTGGGGGTGAGATGGTTATGTAACGCCGATATCCAACAACATTAGCACATCTTTTCTAATTTTTCTCTTCAGATGTGGATCAGGTTCAAGCTCAAGTTTGAGGCGTTTTCTTCGTGATGATGATGTCTTTGATTCCCCCGTCTCTTTGAAGTTATGCTGCAAAAATAAATAAATAGAGGGTACAGCATCCAAATACATAACTTTTTCAAAAATATTTTCTTTCTCGATTTCAAAAGTTGCTGCATTTGTTGGACATACTTCGTTTGGCAGCTTTTCAATTTCGACACTATGTTTCTCGCCCACAATTAAATCAATTTTACTTACTTGAAGGCATGACTGTTCTTCAGGAGGAAACTTTATGGAATTAAAATCATCATACGTTACTTGCTCGTGCTGAATTTGTTCCTTCATAATTTGTTCGATCGCACTTTGCTCTTCAACCTTTTCAACCACATTTTGTTCGCCATTTTCTTCTTGTAGTTGCTCAATTGTCCTCCCCCTTTCTAGTGTTATTGCTTTGACATCTTCCGTGGGGTTGACAACTGTGTTGCTTGGAAATTTTCCTGCAGTTTTTTCATTAAAAATATTTGAAATTGGATCAATTTGTACCTCGTGATTTTGGATGGAAGCCGAAGATGAATTTGCAACATTTTGAATTGCCAAATCTGCCTTTTGTATGTATTGATCTGTCTTTTGTATGTATTGGTCTAACTTCTGCATGTGTTGCATGAACACTTCTTCTAATGTCGGCTTCTTTTCTTGCTGCGGAAAATTTTGAGGTGGTATAACTGCTCCTTGATTGTTATTCCAAAAAAATTTGGGGGTGTTTCTCCATTTTGAATTGTATGTGTTTGCATAATGATTATTTTGCATTTTAAAATTTGACACAAAATTTTCATGTTCGGCATTGGATGGAGCAAAAGGGTTCCCCACTTGACAATCTGAACTTGCATGATTTCCTGCACAAAGATTACAAATGATATTAGATTGAATAGCATTGATATTCATATTATCTATTTGCTTTGATAAAATATCAAGTTTTGCATTTATATTAGAAATGGGGTCAAGTTCAAAAACTCCAGCCACTTTTCTTGGCATTTTTCTTTCTGAAGACCACTGGTAATGATTTGATGCCATCTCCTCTAAAAGATCATAAGCTGCTTTGTATGTTTTGCTCATAAGTGCACCACCAGCTGCTGCGTCAATGGTAGATCTATGTATAACTCCCAAACCATTATAGAATGTTTGCATTTGCAGCCATTTCGGTAGTTCATGATTAGGACACTTTCTCAATAACTCTTTAAACCTTTCCCATGCATCATACAAAGACTCGGTCTCAAATTGTGTAAATGTGCAAATATCATTTCTTAGCTTTGCGGTCTTTGCTGGTGGAAAATACTTGGCTAGAAACGTTTGTGCAAGTCCCTCCCAAGTAGTAATACTACCGGGTGGTAGATAATGTAGCCAAGCCTTCGCCTTATCTCGTAGGGAAAAAGAAAAGAGTCTCAGTCTAATTGCATCGTCTGATACACCGTTGTGCTTGAAAGTGTCACAAATTTCTAAAAAGTTTGCAATGTGAGCATAAGGATCCTCGTGCGGTAATCCCCAAAATTGAACAGTCTGTTGAATCAATATAATCAGCTCCGGTTCAATCTCAAAATTGTCAGCTTCAATAACCGGCTTCTTTATACTTGATTCATAAATCCAGGGCATAGCATAGTCTCTCAAAGGCCTATTTTCCTCGTTTGCCATGATAATTTGCTTGTATGTCCTGAAATGTAAGTACTAAAAAAAAGTAATAGAAAAACTAAAAAAATAAAATAAGAAAAATAAATGAAAGTAAAAGTAAGTCAAAAGAGGTAAAATAAAATACAAAAAATCCAAACTAGTAATAATCTAGCAATTTTCAATATCAATAAAAGAATAACTAGTCCCCGGCAGCGGCGCCAAAAACTTGGTGTGATATTTGCAAGTGTACAAAATCGCAACAGGTAATATAGTAGTGAATAGAGTGTCGAACCCACAGAAACTAGATATTTTATTGAGTACCGAATTTACCAGATGAATCACTATTTGGATAATCGAAATTTAATAAATAAAGAAAACAACTAAAAAAATCTAACTAACTAAATTAATGGAGAGGGAGCGGAGTCTAAAAATTGTAATTTGTTAATGGCAAAATTAATTCTAGGGCTTTTGACTTCACCTAGTTCATCCCACACAATTTATAGTTCCAAAAAATATTATTTTTCCAAGTTGTAGGCCAAAATCCCCAACTTATTCGATGCTTTCTCTCGAACAACACCAAAAATATCTCCAACTAACAGTTTGACACATCTCTATGCAAATTTAAATAATCGAAGACTCATTAAGTTCTGTGGATTTCTTAACGGCCACATCAATCGCGGTAAATTATCTCTAATTTCGCTCAACTAATGGTGTTCAATTTTTATTGTTCTAAATCACAAATTACCTCTCGGTCTCTCCATGATCCAATAATCATACAAAAATCGGCCAAATATTTGTAAGCATTAAGCACAAAAATTAAACACACAACCGTAGAAAAATATGAAATTGTGTTCTCAAAACTAGGCTACATCTAAATCCTAGAATAATAAATTTAGTTCATAATGAATTTACAATTAACAAATTTGTTCATAGATTGCTTAATAAAAAATGAGAGAAAAAAAATAGATACAAAAATAGACCGTTTTGTAATAAAAATTGCAAACCGAACGATCTTGAAAATTGTGCCCAAACAATAAGCTTAGTCTTCTCTTTCTTGCTGTCACTTCGCTGCGTCAGCGCCTAAAAATCCGCGCCAGGCCACGTCAGCGCACAACAGTTCGCGTATCACGTCGCGCCTGCTGTCGCTTTTCACTTTGTTCTGAGCCGCCACGTGTCTTCTCTCGATCCGCTGAGTTGAGTTCGCTGTCCCGTGTTCTGCTATTTTGTCCCTTCTGCACTTGAGTTCAGCGCCCTCACACGGTATCTTGCTTGATTTGCTGTATGCTGTACTATTCAGCACTTCGTATTCTCTCTCTTTTTCTTTTCGTTTCCGCTGTCCGTCCTCTCTCCCCTTTTTTACTTCGGCCTTGGAGTTCTTATATAGGAGTTGTAGATGAGGTGTAGACTAGAATTATGATATATCTGCAAAATTAAAATCAGAATTTAAAATAAATATTTAAATTTAAATCAATTAGATATACTTAAACAAATAACTAATTTTTATTTTTGCTTTATCAAAATCCATTTAAATTTATTTATTCTTTTTACACCCTATTTACAATTAAAATTGTATTTTGCTCCTATATAAAATTCATCAAATTATTAAAAATAATAAATCAATAGTTTTCTTTGTTTGTTGATTTTTATGAAAAATAATCACTTTTTGCATCAAAAATCTTATTTCTTCATAAATAAATAATTAATTGAAATCTTATAGAAATAAGATGAAATATAAACAATATAAATGAAAACAAGCAATTTTTAATGGGTAATTGAATGCAAATATTTATATAAAAATTAGACACATCAACTTCATTTTCCAGTATTCCCTATGCCTAAACTTCCCCGCCTCCAACAATGAGGCAGAATATGAGGTGATGATTGCAGAGCTCACATTAGCACATAAGGCGGGGGCAAAGAAAATCATAGCCTTCAGCGACTCCCAGCTCGTGGTTAACCAGATCACCGAAGAGTATGAGGCTCGTGATACTCGGATGATCCAGTACTTAGCACTAGTCCAGCAACTCTTAACTGCCTTCAACTTCGCCTCGGTAGAGCGGATCCAGAGAGAGTAGAACGCTCAGGCTGACTCTTTGTCCAAACTCGCCTCATCGTCCTTCGAAGGCCTCGACCGCACCATCTTAATTGAAGTTTTTAAAGCCTAGCATCGACATCCCCGAGGTTCTTTGCCTCGCTGTTGAGGTTCAGTCGGATACTTAGATGACGCCCTTTCGGAAGTTTCTGACAAAGGGAGAACTTCCTGCGGACCGGGCTGAGGCAAGAAGAACCAGAATCCGTTCAAAGAGATTCACAATAATCGATGGGACACTCTTCAAATGCTCATACACAAGGGTAGACAGAAGACCTTATCTCCGCTGTTTAACCCCCAACGAGGCCAAATACGCACTGAAGGAACTACACGAGGGGATCGGAGGATGTCACATGGGGAGCAGGTCGCTCACTAGAAAAGCCCCAAAGCATGGCTATTACTGGCCGACCATGTTACAAGATGCACAGGACCTTGTCAAAAGGTGCGGCCCTTACCAGAGATTCTCTTCGATGAAACGACTTCCGCAAGCTAACCTCAAGTCGCTGGCCAGCCCGACCCCCTTTGCCATGTGAGAGATGGAATTTGTCGGCACCTACCTGAAAGCCACAAGCCAAATATGGTTCCTGGTGGTAGCCATCGACTACTTCACCAAATGGATCGAGGCGGAACCCCTAGCCACGATCACGGAGCATCAAACTCAGCAATGTTTTTGGGAACACATCATCTGTCAGTTTGGGATCCATAGGTTCTCATCACTGATAACGGAACTCAATTCGCAGGCAAGAACTTTCGAAAATTCTGTGAAGACATCGGCATCTAGCAACGCTTCTCGTCCATATCTCACCCCCAGTCAAATGGCCATGTAGAAAATGCTAATCTCCAAATCCTTGATGGGCTCAGTTGGAAAAATCTCCCAAGGAACTGTGGGTTGAGGAGCTACCGAGCGTTCTTTGGTCGCACCGAACAACCCAGAGAATACCCACAGGGAAATCACCATTCAACCTAACCTACGGAACCGAGGCGGTCATCCCCTTGGAAATCGGGCTCCCCTCGCCCAAGATCATGGGCTTCAATGACGAAACAAACTCAACCGACCTTAGAGCCAACTTGGTTCTAATCGACGAGGTCAGAGAAAAGTCCGCCATCTGAAGAAGCATATAGCAACAACAGATCGAGAGATTCTACAACAAAATGGTCCATCCAACCAACATCAAGCAAGGCAACCTAGTGCTCAAGAAACTAGCAATTTTCGACCCCAACAAGAAGAGAAAGCTAGTCCCCAACTGGGAGGGCCTATATATTGTCTTAGAAGTGGTACGCCCCGGTACGTACCGACTCGAAGACCTGGGGAGCAGGGTAGTGAAGAGATCGTGGAACGCAGAGCACCTCATCAAGTTCCACGATGGGGGGACTAGACTTCTTCTGTAACCGGACTAGACTTATTTTTTAACCAATATTTTGTAATCAACATTACATGCCACCCTTGTGTAAACATAAAATTGTAGAAAGAATGCAGTGCAACCTTATTTCTTTAACTTTTTTTCGTCTTTGCTCAAATTTTTGTGTACTCTCACGAGCCAGAGGTGCTCGACGCTCGCCATTGACTTCGAGCAAAGGCCTAGCTTTCTCACAAGCTGGTGGTGCTCGTTGCTCGGCTTGGACTTCGAGCACATACGAAGGATTTCTCAATCCATCAACTCCTAGCCCTCGGCTCAGATTCACCTACGAGAAGCTCTTCAACCCCTCACGTCCTCGCTGCTCGGCATAGACTTCGAGCACCCACGAGGGATTCTCAATCCCTCAAATCCCAGCTCTCGACTCGGACATCAGCTACTTACGTCCTCGCCACTCGACATGTACTTCGAGCACCTAAGAGGGGCTCTACAACCCCTAACGTCCTCGCCGCTTGGCATGGAATTCGAGCACCCAAGAGGGATTCTTCAATCCCTTAAGTCCCAGCCCTCAGCTCGGACATCGGCTGCTCACATCTTCGCCACTCGGCATGTACTTCGAGCACCTAAGAGGGGCTTTTCAACCCCTATCACGCCCTGCTTCCCCAAATACGGGAATACAAATTCGTGACGAAGGCCCAGCGAATGATATTAACATCATCCATAAGTTTTACCAGTCTTAAATCAACAACATGAAAAGAAATAATCATAACCACGCAGAAAATATAATCACATAAAAAAAATAAAATCCAATACCAAATCTGGGATACAAGAACTTACCAAATAGCTCGAGAATATGTAATGCAGTAACATTTCGACGAGTTCCTTTTAGTTCCCATCACTGTACCTGTATAACATAACTCAAAAGAAAGAGAAAGAGAACCCGTTAGAGCAAGCTTCGAGCGACAAATAGGACGCAATAAAATAGGAAATAAAGGACTATATAACAAGAATAGAAATTGAAACGATATCGGAGTCAATAAATGATAAACGGTAATAAAATCAAAAGTTGATAACCAATAATTCATACTCGGGAATCATTGTTTAATAACTAGTATTCAGTATTAGTGTCAATGTTCAGTGTTCATTTATGTTTATAAGTCTTTTATCAATCCTAACTAATGCACGTACTATTGCGTCCCATACCACAGGTTCGGTACATACAAAACAGTGTACATTTTAGACTTAGTGGTGGATTTTATAGGGTCGTGTACTCAGGCATCATTATATCATGTCCTGTAATCAGGTAATGGGTTCTAGAGGTGGCCCCCGTAGGTTCTAGAGGTGGTCCTCGTCAATCCTTGATGTGGCACTTAGTTCTACGTGCCACTTAGTTCCATTAACTTGTAAACAGGAAAACGGACAAACACATTTATGAATCATGTAATCATTTAATGGGTTCTAGAGGTGGCCGCCGTAGGTCCTAGAGGTGGCCCCCATCAATCCTTGACGTGGCACTTAGTTCTACGTGGTACTTAGTTCCATATGATGGGTTCTAGAGGTGGCCCTCATAGGTTCTAGAGGTGGCCCCTGTCAATTCTTGATATGGCAGTTAGTTCTACGTGGTACTTAGTTTCATTTAACATTAAAACATAGGAAACACAGGCATCCTTCCGAGTACACTTACCTATATTCTCCACTACTATGGTCAATCCTTAACCCCGGCTTGATTATTTATTATTATTATCAATCATTTATGAACATGCATGTGATCAATGTGGACGACGGTATCAATACTCATGCAACAGGTACAATGGATGAGACCGATAGCACTAGTATAATTTCAAAATGATATCAAGACTATAAAATACATAACATATACATGGTCCAATTCATTAAATATGGAAAACAAGGTTTACATGCAAAACATAGCAATGTATGGACTTAGTGTACTACAATTTCTATGTACAATGTTTTACGTTTCTGTGTCAGGAACCGGGTCGAAACCTCAGTATAAAGTCAAGCAAATGACAAGGCAATATATGTGAATGTTCAATAGTACAATAATTTATGGTTTGGGATTGAAGTCAACAATAATAACATAATGAAAAGTCTATGAATCAATAACATGGTACAATAAATAAATAATGGAGTTCAATTGGATATGATATTCAATTTGATTACTACTTGCCGGATTTCAATGAGTGTTTTCTTGAACTAGAAAAAATAAAAATAAGTTCAAGAGATGCTTTCCTGTTAGGAGACGATTAGATCCGATATATTGAGAATAACGGGATTAGGATCCCGGGCGACAATCACGAATAAGAAGCACTAACACGTGCGAGCTACGCACAAAACACCAAAACACCAAAACACCAAGCACACAACAACACTCCACAGCAGATCGGCAACACAACAACAAACACGATCCACCCAAACACCAAACACCAATCCCCGATCTCATACTCCACAACAACAAACACACTAACCGCCCAATCCCCCACACAAAACAGCACACACACAACCAAGATCAGATCCCCTAGACAAAATAACAACCACCAAAAAACCAACCAACTCAGATTCCCCACTTCAACACAACACCAAACACCAAAAAGGGATCCCTTCCACCCGAATAGCAAACACATAAACTTGCCAATCCTGCTTCGTCTTCTTCCTCAACTTTGACAGCAAGAGAAAGAGAAAGGCGGAAGACTCGACGTCGATTGCGACGGGGGCTGGCGACTGGCGGCAGCGACTACGGCAGAGGCGACGATGACGTCGCTGCTATCGGGAAGCGACGGCAGTGGCGAGGGCGACCAAGGGACGGTGGCAAGGTGCCGCTCTGTTTCGCACCAAAAAATAGAGGAGCAAGGCAGTACGCATTCAGGGATTGGACGATGATGACGATGAGGCGAGGGGACTTCAATGGTTGCGGGGGTGAGCGGAGAGGGATCGAAGAAGGCGGAAATGGGGTGTTGAGGCGGTGGTGTTGGCGGTGGATAGGGATGATGAAGATGGGTTTGATAGCGGAGCGAGGTGAGGAAGACGATGGTGAGGGTGTTCGGTGCTGCGACGGGAATGAGCGGGATGGACGGAGGCGACGAGGCTGGAGGTGGGGGTGAACGGGTAGGGAGAGAGAGATGAGCGGGAGTGTGGAGCGGGGAAGATAAATAGTGGGGAAATAGGGGGCGGCTACTATGTGGTAATAGGTTTCAACAGTAATGGGGTAGGGCTAGGGTTATGTTATTAGGGTATTATATAAATAGGGTTACGGGTTTGGGTTTAGATGATATGGGATCCAATAAGAGAATGGGTATTGGGTTTTGGGTACAATATGGGTCAAATAAGAGGACAATTCTCAACCCAACAAGACAAAAGACAGTTTCATGAAATTAAATTTGAATTGGGAAAAGAAAAGGTAAGATTCAAATAATCAAACTGAGATCAAGGATAAACATGAATAATATTAGAATTGATATTATTCAATACAATAATGAAACAAAATGAAATATTATAGGATTACAAAAGAGATTACAATGTGGACCAACAATAAAAGGGGGGAAATGGAAACGGGAGTTACAACCCCTCACGTCCTCACCGCTCAGCATGGACTTCTAGCACCCACGAGGGATTCTTCAATCCCTCAAGTCCCAGCCCTCGGCTCGGACATCGGCTGCTCATGTCCTCGCCACTCGGCAAAGACTTCGAGCACCTAAGAGGGGCTCTTCAGCCCCTCATGTACTCGTCACTCGGCATGGACTTCGAGCACCTAAGAGGGACTCTTCAACCCCTCACGTCCTCGCCGCACAGCATGGACTTCAAGCACCCTCGAGGGATTTTTCAATCCCTCAAGTCCAGCCCTCGGCTCAGACATTAGCTACTTATGTCCTCGCCACTCGGCATGGAGTTCGAGCACCTATGAGGGTTTCGTCAAACAATCAAGTCTTAGACCATCGGCTTGAACTCCTGCTAACAGCTTGCTCGAAAATTTCATTTAGAGTAATGGTCCTTGCCCACGGCGAGAGTCACCGAGCCTGGACCACGAGTCGACTCGCCTTTCACCCGCCAACAGCCAGGGGTAGAGCAGCCTTCGCCAGCACTACCCCGAACCTTTCGAGGGTGGCAGGAGAACCACTGGTCACAGGATTCTCGGACAAAAATTTCATTTAGGGCACTCGCCTTTGGTAAGCGCCCCGAGCCCCATACTCCTAGGTCAACCCACCTTTCACCCATTGGCAACTGGGGATAAATAGCACTCACAGTCGTTACCCCTAATTGTCATAGGGTGGCAGGAGAGCCACAGGTGACGAGAACTCATGGTGAAGTGAGAAAATTTTAGATGAGGGGGTGAGGGTTATATAGCCCTCAGGAAATGCACATTTATGGCATGGGAAGTCAAAATATCTGATAGTCATTAATGACATCGGAAGACGAAACATCTTCCCTTACCAGGCTTTCAAGATCCCTCGCCTTCGTCATCACCCTTCGGCTCGGACCCCTCCTTCGGCCCGGACGTCAAGGACCTGTCCTCAGAAATAGGAAGTAAGCACATGATAAGAGAACCAGTCAAAGCAAAGACAATCGTCTTCTCATTATTATTTCATCTAAGAAAATTGCATCCTTACAAAGGGAGACTTTATTACATTGTTTAGACTCGGCCGAGGGCTCCTATGTCGGAGCCGTATGGTTGACACAGACAAGTTCAAGGCTAGCCGATCGTGTTGGCTCCTTCGCCGGATCGCCCGGTGTCGCCAAGATAGACCCATCGGCGACCGAGCTCTATGCATCGCAAGGCCTCACCGACCCAATCCTCAGGGTTGGCAGCGAAGCACCGGCAGGAGGACGAGCGCCACCGAAGGAGACAGATCGGGACCCTGACATCCCGAGCATTGTCTTATACCGCTGCACCTCCAACTCCTTCTCCACAATAACCTCACAAAGAAAGGACTCAGACGACGGTCGCCGAGAAGAAGTGCTAGCCATAAAAAATTGGACTCCCATACTGCCTAATTCAGGATCGGCTATCAGCTTCTTGAATCACGCCAGTTCCAGGCTAAGTCCCTTCGACTTGTCTATAAAGTATTGGATGGTAGCCTCTCGGTCGTAAGCCTCGTTATGGCACCAGGTCAGAGCAAACTCTAGGGATGAGATCTTACCCCTCAGCCGGCTCAACTCCGCACCACCAAGGTATACCCTCAGGGTCACGTCTATCTAGCAAACAAACAGAGAAACATCACTCCGAGCCAATGCTATTGGCCAAAAATCAAACCCAAAATCCAAAAAACATTCAAGTCAAGAGGTTCGGCCAAAACTCTTTTCATTGATCAAAAAATGAGTTTAAAAAAATGTTGTGGCTAGTCCGCGCACGGCAGTTACAAAAATAAGAATAGAAAACGAACAAACAAAATAGCAAGGACTACTGCGGTCCCACCTCTTCCTCGGCTGGCGGCTCCTGGTTGGGGTCGACCCCCGCAGCATCGGGGTTGGGGTCGGCTCCCACAGCATCATCATCACCACCACCCCCGAGAGTCAAGGGAAGTTCAAGCACCTCCAGGTCGTAATGGAAGCCGCTAAGATCAAACTTCGGGTGGAAGTGCTTGACATGTCGCATCGCGAGGGCGTAAACTTCGTCCTAGGCCTTAATGACCTTGTCCATCCTGGACTGCTGCATCTTCTTCTCACGTCAGTTGGCATCCTTCTTCAGCTCGACCACCTGCTACATATGGGCATCGGCCTGGTTCGCCAGCTCCGCCTGGTTCGCCAGCTCGGCCCACATGGCCTGGATTTGGCCATCAAGTGCCATATTCGTGAGCTTGAGATCTTTCATCTCTTACTGGTAGCGTTGGGAGTTCCTTATCTCCTTATTCAACTCCCGCTGCTGCAGAGCACCCTCCACGCAGGCCTATAACCGAGGAGAAACAACTTAGAAGATTTGCACGAAAGTATGACACAATCAAGAAACTACAAAAGAATTGTTACCCAACGAATTTACCTGCACGCTCGCCATAGCCCACTTCATGTAGCTGGATGATCGTGTCGCACTCCTGGGCCTTCCGGTCTCGAGGTGGAGCTAGCTTCTCCACCATCTTGATGGCCACAGATCCATCCGACATGGTGTCCCCGGCCTTAATGGCCCAGTCCGGGGCCCATGGTCGAAGCCTCGCCTCGCCCACGAGCTTCTCGGCCGACAGAGCGACGGGTGGGATTCCGCCCCTTACCACCTCTGTGACCCTCTGGCTACTGGATCTGGATCCCAGTTTGGTGGGCTTGTGTTTTTTGGGGGTTGATTGGGGGAATCCTCCACAACCGCCTTAGAAGCGACTCTGTCGTGCTTCCTGTGCTCGGCCTGATCGGCCCTCTCAGTCTTCTTATTCTTCAACATCGCCCTCCTCTTTTTTATCTCTGAGTTGTCCATATCTGCATAAATAATAATCTCATATGATGAGGGAAAACACTTGAAAGAAAATTAGATAAAAAAACATACTGACAAGAGTGGGGCTCAGTCCGATTCGAGCCAACTGCCTCTCCTTCACGTTCGGCCAAACCGATGTTGTTTCCCGAAAATATCTTTTCAACATCTGCCCATTCCTTGGCCGTCAAATTAGACTTGCGGGGACCCTTCAAATTGGGCTTATAGAACCTCTAAGCCGTGGGTATCACCCATGGTGTAGCGCTCCGAATTTTCAATATGATATCTCAGAAATACGTGGGACAATTTTCAGCATCAACTTCAATTGCAATAGTAAACATAGCCAAAAATACAGATAATTTTTATTTCAACTTTTATTACATTACATCACTTGTTTACAAAACACAGTGAAATACAAAACACCTTGAATTACAAATTTTTCTTTACAACACTTTCTTTTACAATTTACATAAGCTCTTTTAACATTCTAGCATAAGCATCTAAATTCCAAGCTATAAGCACCTACCTTTAAACATGATGCTAAAGATAATCCTAACTTCCAAAACTGTAACACCCCATAATTTATTCTAATTAAAAATGTATTTTTTTTATTTTTGCACGTATGATGCACGTGCAAATCTTTATTCTCATTTTGTTATTCTCATTTACAAATTTTTAGCATGCATAAGTTTTAATTAGCCTTCTTTTGATCCATAGACCTATAGATTAAAGTCTAGCCCATTAGGAGAGGAGCCCACTAGATAATTAAATTAATTAATTAAGAAATGAGCCCATGAAGCAAGCCCACTATTAAAAACACAAATTTAGTTAAGCATGCACTAATACATGACAAGTTACAAACTTTAGTACACATTTAGAACTATAGAATTGTATTAAAGTTGTATGTGTGCATGTGCATGTGCACAATAGGGTTGGCCGGGTGACACCTAGGGGATAGGCCGGTTTTACTTGGAGAGAGAAAGAGAGAGAGAGATTGAATGAGAGTTAGGGTTTTGGAGAGTGAGGAGATGAGGAGTTGGGGGTTTGAGAGTTATACCATTTCGAGGGTTTGAGGGAGAGGTTAAGAAAATGAAAAGATGAAGATTTAATTTGGAGAGTTATTAGGGTGAAAATTTTGCAATTTGAACCCTAATATAGACCTATAAATACAACCCCTTTCTTCTCATTTTACACACCAAAAGAAAACAAAACAAGAGAAAAAAAAAAGTAGTGTTCTTGTGCTTGGAGACTATTGCTAGGAGGGGAGGAACTAGGAGTACTTGGAGCTAGAAGTGGTGTTCTCCTTCTTTCAATTGTTCAAGCTTCACTAAGGTGGGTAATTTCATTATTTTCGAATGTAGGATATGCATGCTAAAATGAGTAATATAAGAAGAATTTTTATGAGGAAATTATAAAGTCCCATGCTAGCATAACATGCAATGTTTTGTTGAAGCTTAGTAAATTGATTGTTACCATGCTAATTAAAAAGGTAGAGTTCAACTAAAGAAATGATCATATGACCCATGTTAGAATGCTTGAAAATTTTATGTATGTTAAATGTATATTTTATATGAGGATTTTGATGTGATAAAATAGAACAATTTATACTATTGGATATGGCAAAAATAGTAGTAAATCATGTAAATTAAATTACGATTTATTAATTGGTAATGAGAAAAGAAGTGATTGATTAGTTTGTCATGAATTAGTATGCATGAATGAAGAAATAATAGATTGTATGAAAAATGTTGGGAATACTTCTTTTGATAAGCAAATGTATTTGTTATGTATTTTTAATTGGATACAAATGAACCCATTTTTAATTGTTTATAAAAGATACACTTTGTACCCTTGATTAAAATGAATAGGTACAACTCCATATTTATCAATAAGAAGAAATTGTGAAAATAAGATTAATTGCCTAAAATGGTGGTTTAGAAATCTATAAATTACTGTTAGAAAGTAACTCAATTTATATGAGCTAACAAAGGATTAGAAAGAAATGGAAGAATCGGGTTCTTATACAAATAAAAGGGAATAATAGTAAGTGGGAATAAAAGTATATGAACAAACTTCATACCGATAGGCACACTTGGTCTAGTGGTCTGGCGTTGCGCTACCTTCTTGTTTGGCCTGGTTCGAAACCCGTGGCCTATAACTTTTGTTTGTGTTTTGTTTAAAATAACTCAAAGCCGAGACTTAGTATATAAGTCATTCAGTATTGAAATGGAACACTAAGTCCATATGGGCTTATTGGTTAGTGGCGCAGCCTGGGATTGTAACACCACGTAGTTTTCAAAAAATTTAAAAATATATATAATATTTGAAAGGAAAGGCAGATTGTATATATGCATGGATCCATGCAATATCTGTTTGTATTAATATATATGCATGGAATTAATATTGAAATAGTGTATTACAAGGGGGCCCACGTTGAATTCTTCAATAGAAAGTTTTCTGTGTGATTTCATTGAAGGTTGACGTGGCAGGTTTGCCATTGGGGCCCACCTTGTTTCTCATGGGTAGGGCATTCGGGTCGAACGGGTCGGGTCGGGTCGGGCCGGACCCATCCGGGTTGGATGTTGACTGGGACGGGTTCGGGCCGGTTTGGTGGCTTAACCGGGCCGGATCAAAAAGTGGCAATGGCGACCCGCCCAACCCGTGAACCCTTTCGGGTCCAACCCGGATCGGGTCGGATCGGTCCGCGGGTTGGCCCGTTTAGATAGGTTTTTTTTTAACTTAAAATAATAATAATAATAATAATAATAATAATAATAATAATAATAATAATAATAATAATAATAATTAAAAATCATAATAATAATAATAAGATTGAAAGAGTGAAATTGCCAAAAAATATTGAAATATTATTCATATGATTTTAAGTTATACAAGTTTCACAATTTCTAATGAAATAAAGAATTCAATTCACAAATTTGTTTTATACACTAACATATTTCTTATATACAATTTTAATTTACTTCAACTTTTCTAATTTGAAATAACAAGCACAGATATAATACAGTTTTTTTTATCTATTTACAATTGTCTTCAAGTTGATGGCCTTGAATTTGTCATTGTTGGTCTTGAATTCTTCATTTTGGTTGCTATTGTTGTTGTTGTTCTTCTTCTTCTTCTTCCGGCGAGTTGCTCCCACTTGTGGACGTAGATAATGCTTTCTCTTGTGTCCTATCTTCAGCCTTCAGTCAGTCTTCTGTGCAAACGAGCATCTCTAACGTGTCGGGCTTCAAGCGATTCCTGTAATCAGTTAGAACTCTGCTACTTGAAGAAAATACACTATACACTTTCAGAAGCAACTATAGAGACAGGAGGAGTTAGTAAATCTTTAGCCATATATGACAGAATACTATAAGTGTGTTCATGGTCTTTCCACCATTGTAAATTATCTAGTGGAGAAGAAGATGACTCAGAATCTTGTTGGTTATACCAATTTAATTCATTTGGTTGATTAGTCCTAGGTTTTTTGGATTGAATTTGTGCAAGTAAATTCAATGTTCTATCATCAAATTTACTCTTACCCTTACCTTTGGAACTACCAGAAGAAGAACTAACTACAAAAGTTGTACTACTAGAAGCAAAAGATCGATCATAATAATCATACAAATTATTTAATGTAGATTCAAATTTAACTAAAAAAGAAGCGCAATCGATATCTTTTTCTATTTCTACATTTTCCCCAAGTAATGCAAAAAAAATTTCAATCAAACTATTCGTACCTTCTAATTTGATACGAGGATCCATAACGGTAGCAACACAAATCAACATAGGAGGAGGATAAAAATACTTCAAAATTTTTTTGTATGCAGGTTTTTACAATATCACCAACAAAAATATCATTTAACATTTCGTTAAATGTTTGCATCATACTAACTATTGAAATAAAAATGCTACTAGAAATAGATTCATATGTTTTTGAAAATTTTAAAGTTGCGATTTTAAAAGGTTCTAAAAATTTCAACAAAGATTCGGCATAAAACCAATCAGTGGGAGTCATTTCAAAATTTGGCATATTTTTTGCGATACAAAAATCATTTACAACTGCTTTATATTCGGTAACAACATGTAGTAAATCAAAAGTAGAGTTCCATCGGTGTATAACATCCTTTGGAAATCTTCTAAAAGGTATATTTGAAATCCTACACCAATTTTTCCATTCTTGAAATACACTGGGACTTAATGCAATGAAATGTACACAATTTCTAATTTTAAGTATATATGGATCAGCTATTTTTAATGCATCTTGAATACATAAATTTAAAATATGAAATGCACATCTAATATGAAAAATATTGTCAGATGGAGGGTTTAATGCAGATTTTAAAGTAGTAATTGCTGCATTATTGTTAGATGCATTATCAAAACTAATACATATAATTTTATCGCGAATATGAAAAACATCACAAATTTCTAAAATACGGTTTGCTATTTCATCGCCACTATGGAGATACGGCAACGCCGCAAGTGATATGATTCTTTTTTGAAGAATCCAACCATTGTCGATCCAATGACAGGTTATTCCCATCGTTGGAATATTGTTGACACCCGTTCAACAATCCGAAGTTAAACTAACTCTACAAGTTAAACTCCATAAAATTGCAATCAAAGCGTCCTTCATTTTATTGTATACTTTAAAACAATCCGATTTGCAAGTATTTCTCGGGATTCTTCTAAAATAAGGGTTTGAGGCCGTTTGATTAAAATTTTTCAAGTCCCTACTCTCGGGATAGGAAAATGGTAACTCTTCCTTTATTACTAATCGGGCCATTTCCCGACGAACAAGATCGTGATCATAAGGGTGGCTATCAACTAGACCGATCCTAGGGTTGATTTTCTTTTTGGCCGGGTTGGTCAACAAGAAGGTCTTTATGGTTATGTTGGATGTGTCTACTAATTGTACCGGTGCCATCACCCCTCTTGAATTTGTATGCCTTAGAACTTGTTTTACAAACTTTCAACCCTATACCCGGATTTTCTTCGTCCGGGATAAAATCGTAAAATTTATGCCAATCACTACTTCCTCCTCTACTTTTCCTACCACTACGGGGTTGTGTGGTTTCGGTTGGTTGTTGTTGTTGTTCTTCTTCTTCTAATTGGATGTCACCTACTACCTCGTCGTGTGTACCCCATTGTTGGGTAGGAGGATCATGGTACTCTTCGGCGGGCTCAATAATTGGGACAATTGGTGGCCTACGGGAAGTGCCGGTGAAATCTTGCCCACTTTGGCTACGACCGCTACCGCGTGATCTAGACATAATGTAGTAATATATGTAAAAAAAAACTACACAATGCAGGAGCGATGAGTTATAAAAAAAATCTAGAAAACAAGAGGGTTGAGATAGAGAATATCAAAAAACCAACAATAATTATAACTACAACAAAAATAAAATAAGAAGAGATGTATGAAATTTTGATACCGTTCACCGTGGATACGCGTATATAAAAAAATTCGTGAAAATAAAAATAGAAGTAGAAGTCGAATTCCTCAAATCTGGAATTGAAGAGTTGGGGAGAACTTGTAGGTTTGAAGACTTGATCACTTGGAGTTGGATGAGAGTTGAAGAGTTGAAGACGTTGTTGAATTTTGATTTCGATACGATCGGAATTTGATCGTGTATATGCCTTGAACACTTGTTTATTCAATACTTCAATTGTTCACAAATTGCTTAGAAATAAGTAATAATAGTAGAGATAGTAAGAGAGTAAGGTGTGATTTTTTTGATGGGGTTTTGAGGGGTATTTATAGGCTAAAAATTAAAAAAACTAAAAAAAACCAAAAAAAACAAGCAAAACGGCTTTAAGAGCCGTTTGAGCTCTCTGGTGAACAGTGCCCAACGGCACGCTGACCCGCGGGTCAACGGTCGGCCCGTGGCATGTCGAACGTTTGACCCGTTCAGGTCAAACGGTTCGTAACCCGCGGTTCGACCCGCGGGTTGGCGGGCGGGTTGGGGTGTTTTTAACGGGTTCGCGGGCCGGGTTAGACGGGTTCGATTCGGTATTTTGGTGACCCGAACCCGAACCACACTTACACGGGCCAGGTTAACCGGGCGGGTCGGCGGTTGACCCGGCCCACTTGCCATCCCTACTCACGGGAGTAAAAAGGTAAGTGTGGGATAATGTCCCATATCGATTACAAAAGTGAATAAAATATAATATAAATAATAATAGCCAAGGATCAAGAGTCACCTAATCGGTTAACCAACTTTTGAGAGGCAGCCTATGGTGGGCAGTTGTACTACATAGTATCTAATTTGTCTTATAAATTGTATAAATTGTCTGAGCTAGGGACAGGGGTATTACAAATGGTATCAGAGCCGAATTTCGACACCGAGTGTGGGGCATGTCTTATAGTCGGGCGGTGGGTTGGCTGCGGCAATTCACCGGGACTATAGACCCAGTCGGCGGACTGTGGTTGCTTGTTATGATTAGTTTGGCGAGACTATATACCCAGTAGGCGGACTGTGGTTGCCTAGATGGCGGGTTGCCCAGAGAGGGCAGATAGAAAAAGCAGAAGCTCCACATCGGCTAGAAAGGAGATTCTGCACTAGATTGTGCATGCTCGTGCTCAGCGAGGATGCTGATTTCTGAAGGGAGGGTGTGTGTAACACCCCGTATTTTTCACAAAATTAAAAAATATATATAATATTTGAAAGGAAAGTGGCAGATTGTATATATGCATGGATCCATGCAATAGCTATTTGTATTAATATATATGCATGGAATTAATATTTTTTTGATGATACGGATAGAGTCTAACGACTCCAGCCAGACAATCAATATATAAATTAAGAGAAAGTACAAAGCACATAACCGGTTTTACCAGTAGTAAAACAAGAAAGCGGTGGAAAAAAAACCAAATTAATGGAGCTAAAACAAAATTCCTAGCTAGCTGCGAAAGAAGCTAAAACTAACAATATACAACAGAGTAACAACAAGACCCAGAGATGGATAATGAAAGGCCAGCCGACGAACAGGTGCCGCCATCTGAGAGAGGATCTCCCGAAATTGCCACCGCACGAAGAGACAGCGCATACCACAATCACCCTTCGTGACCTAAACGTGGACGCAAAAGTGGAGAGCCTGTCAAAGCACTGGTGGAAACTCGAGTCGCCCAAGGAAAAAAAAACTGGATGTGAACTTCGCTGGTGACCCAAGGTACACCGAGGACTGTGAAGGAGAGAAAACAACCCAACATAAACGTTGCCTCTCCTCCAACCCTTCCAAATATGATATAAACATGACCAATCTCAGCCAGCGGCATCGACCGGAAGAGAATGCCGGACAGAATCCAATAAAAAACAATCAGCAGAATTAATAACAAACAATTCACAAGGAAAGCCCTCAGCACAACAAAAAAGGAGAGGAGATCATGCATCAAAATATACACCACACAACATATATACGGATAATCGATGGAGAGGCTGAAGAGCACCACCCTCCTTTAAGACAATCGAAATCCAAGCCAAAACAGCCGTACAGTCCACTGTCTGAATAGTGGTAGCGAAAGAAAACAAGATCAGCGATCATCCAACATAACTTTGCTATAATACAAAAAAGGGAAGTGATTCCATCACAAACCCAAAGCAGCCATAACCCATCCATACATCAACACATAGTACAAAAAAACATAACCACCAACAGAAAAGGGAAAGCTAGATACATTGTAGACAGGATCACCAACAAAAGAGTAGGAAGAGGAATGCAAACTCTCCCACATAGCAGGATTGACTACCCCACTTCCAACAACACTGCGCAACTAGCGCAGTGTAACAAAAGATACAATGCCACAATCTCCTTAACCCTGTAAATAAAAGAGGAAACGAAGAACAGCATCAGCCAAGAGAGAAACACAATAGAGAATTAAATAGTCGAAAAAAGTAGCAGAAGCTTCTAAATAGAACAACATCAGCCAACCAAGACAACAATCCAAACAAGAATTTAATAGTAGAACATTAAAAAGCATTAAGGTTTCTAAGACATTGGAATGCATTCTCCAGTCTATAAAAAAGAAGTGACTCTCTAGCTTCGATATTTAAAAAGGAGGACCAGAGATTAAAAAGAAATAAGAATTCCTCGATTATAGTGTGGGAGGATGATGCAGTATGACGGAAAATCCTCTTATTTCTTTCCATCCAAGTGATCCAAACGATAATTTGAAACGACAGATACCACGATCTGTGAAACTTGTTATTAGAAGGAAGCCTAGACCAGAAAACGGATAAATTGGATGGAATAGCGGGAACTTCCCAGGCAAGAGCGCTAATTTTCCATAGCGGGCGCGTGAACTCGCAACCTACAAACAGGTGATCCACATCTTCTGACTCGTTAGAGCACAGGGGACATAATTGACTCCACGCAAGGTTCTTTTTGTTGAGAATTTCGACGGTAAGCAACTTGTTGTTGAGAGCGAGCCAGGAGAGAATTTTCACTTTAAGAGGGGCACTTGACTTCCAAACGAGATCAGCGAAAGGAGAAAGTGTTCCTCTAAAGTTAAGAAAGTGATAAAAGGATTTAACAGAATAATTCCCTGACGAATTCCAACACCAGAAGAAATCTTCTTTATCTTTCCACGCGAAGTTGTTAAGGGAGGAAAGGAGATTGTTAAAATCAGAATCTAATTGCGCAGGAAGATTGATCGAGAATGGGATCAACCACTGCCTTTGCGAATTGGAAAAGATGAAAGATTCAGCTACCGTTGCTAGAGGATTGGAGGCCAGACGGAAGAGCACAGGGAAAGAAGTGACGAGTTTGGTGTTACCAATCCAGAGATCAGTCCAAAACTTGGCTTTGGATCCGTCGAAATAGCCATGGTATAACCCACATTGGAAAGCTGCTGACGCTTTCCAAACCCCCTTCCAGAAATGAGAGGCGTTATGGTGGATAATGGTGGGGAAACTCCACCACTGATTCGAAGAAAAACACCTAACCTTGATGCTAATGATCCAAGGCAAATCCTCAATTTTAATGAATCTCCAAAGCCATTAACCAAGAAGCGCCAAGTTTTGATGCCTGAGGTTTAACACCCCTAATCCTTTAGCTTCCCTGGCAAAACAAAATAAGATTCCAGTTACTCAAGTGCGTACATGGCCTGTGAGCGGATGAGCCAGACCAGAAAAAATTACTTCTGATCTGGTCAATCCTCTTGATAACCCAAGAGGGAACGTAATAGAAAAACATCACATAAAGAGGGATAGAGGAAAGAACCGAATTGAAAAGAATAAGTCTACCACCTCGGGAAAGAAGTTTCTCGGCCCAGACGGAGAGCCTGGATTCAACCTTATCTATCATGGGAGACCAGTCAGACTTATGCAGTTTATTCCATCTCAGAGGAATACCCAAATACGAGATCGGGAATGAGGCAATAGGGCAGTTAAAGAAGTTGGAAATTTTGCTCTGGCGATTAGGAGAACCCCCCAGCCAGAGAACCAAAGATTTTTGAAAATTGATAGCGAGACCCGAAGCTAATTCAAAGCAATAAAGAAGGAGTTTAAGGTTCCGAAGAGTGTGGGAATTCGGTTTGGCAAAAATTATGGTGTCATCGGCGTATTGAAGATTAAGAACGCCATGGAAACCCCGTGAATTGCCCAGACCTTCAATAACCTGGGCCTCCCAAGCATTGCGAAGCAGTTTACTAAATACATTGCAACCAACGAGAATAAGAGAGATGAAAGAGGGTCGCCCTGGCGAAGGCCACATTTAATTTTAAATTTGTGGCCCTCGGCACCATTAATAATGATAGAGGAAGTTCCAGCAAAAAGGCTGGACTTAATCCAAGCGATCCACTTTGAACTAAATCCTCTATTCATAAGAATTTCAAAAAGAAACTCCCAGCTAACATTGTCGTACGCTTTTTGGAAGTCAAGCTTGAGAAGTATACCTTCCGCATTAGAATTGTGACAATGGAAGATAATCTCTTGGGCCGAAGCCACATTATCAAGAATAAATATGTCCTTGATGAAACCCGATTGAGCAGGATCTATGAGGGGGAGATCACTGCGCCAGGTCTAGCAGAAAGCACTTTCATAATGATTTTGAAAGTAGTATTGATAAGACTAATAGGCCTAAAATCAGCCACGGTATACGCTCCCATCATTTTAGGAATGAGAACAATATGCGCATAATTGATGCGATCAAAAGAGAATGAGCCTTGGTGAAGCTCCGAAAACATACGGAGGAGATCATCTTTCAGCCAATGCCAAAACTTTTGGAAAAAGAAGGCGGGGAATCCGTCCGGTCCTGGCGTGACATCGCTTTTTAAAGAGAAAACCGCCGTTTTAATTTCTTCTATAGAAAAGGGCATCTCAAGGGACGAGAGGTCCTGAAATTGTGAACCGTAAAGATGATTCCAATCGAGACTAATTGCTCGATGTTTGGAGGAACCTATGAGGTTTTTGGAGAAAGAAAGGAAAGTTTGATGGATCTCCTTATCGGTAGATAAGTCGACACCGTTGTCAATGATCGAAGAAATTCGATTACACCGTTGCCTGTGAGAGGCAAAATTATGGAAGAAGGCAGTATTGCAATCTCCCTCCTTAAGCTATCGAGTTCTGGCTCTTTGTGCCCATTTCAAGTGGTCTTGGTAAAGGAGGTCGGCAAACTCTCGTTTGCAAGACCGCCGTTCGACGAGAAGAGCGTCAGAGATAGGGCCTTGCTCTTCCATCTTATCAATTGATTCAATGGATGCAAGGAAATAATTTTTTAGGAAGTTAGTATTAAACTGTTTTTCATTACGCCAAATCTTACACCCAAATTTGATCGCGTGGAGTTTCAGGAGGATGCTACCCAGTCCAGTAGATCTGGTAACTGCGGATAAGCATTCAATGATCAAGTTGACAAAGCATTGGTCTTGTAACCAAAATTTTTCAAACCTGAATTTATGAGAATGAGGGAAAGGGAAGTTAGAGTAAAGGGCGATGGGAACATGGTCAGAGGACGGGTTGGGTAATGCCTTGGCAAAAGTGTTGTGGAACTGGTTAATCCAGTGTTGGGACACCAGGAAACGGTCGAGTTTGGCCATCGTCGGGGAATGACGAAGGTTCGACCACGTGAATGATCTACCAGAAAGGGGAATATCGGACAATTGCAGCATGCGAATGCAATCATTGAAGTTGGCAGAGAGATTATCATATTGTGATTGGTTCGACCTTTCAGACGCGAATCTGGTGATGTTAAAATCTCCACAGAAAACACAAAGACCGACCGAGTAAGAGTGAAGCGATTGGAATTCGTTCCAAAAAAGAAGATGTCTGTCTGAGGAGGACGACCCATAAACAGAAATCACCGTGAGATTGCAGTCGAGAGTCGCCCAGTATAGTTGGATGATAAGAAAAAAGTTGAGCCGATTAATTGCTATAAGCGAGAAAACGGACTCTTTGAAGCCAAGGAGGATACCTCCCCTAGCCCCTATGGCATCTAGCGAGATCCATTTAGAGATAATGGAACATCCAATAACCCGAAGAATAGAAGGGGAGGGATACTCGAGCTTCGATTCTTGGATAGAGATAAGGTCACAGTGAGAGGACGATATAAGATGAAAAATTGCCATTTGTTTAACGGGGCAATTGAGGCCCCGTATGTTCCAAGATAGACTAATCATTGACAATCAGATGCTCCTTAACTCTGAGACGTTCTTTCTCCCTGATGGAACAAATAACAGACGAGGTACTTGCGTTGACCATAAAACCTAAATCTTGGGTGATGCTAACTAATTCTTGATCAGACAAAGATTCAAATTGGAGTTGGAATACAGAACCTAATAGGCTTTGGTCTGACAGGGAATGGTGAAGAGAAGGAAATACTCCAAGGGTCTCTACCGGTATAGCCGAAGCTTCGGGAGAAAGGGAGACAGATGCTAGCGCTGTTTTTTGGCCTTTAAACGCGCGCTAGATCTAATGAGGCAGTGCGGAGGCTTAATCCCTGAAATGAATTGATCACCGGGATGCCTTACTTCCTTAACAGAAGTACGAGGAGTAGAGGATGTACAATCGTCGCTGTGAGAAAAATTAGCAAGAGAAAGAGAAGGAGAAAGCAGAGGTAAAGGCTGCGATATAACTTTAGGAGCCAAATAAGTTAACTCGCTATGGTCTGTGAGGCGAAAGATGGGTATAGAGCTACCCAGTTTTGCCTCCACTGCCATCTTAAGGTCGGGAGAAAATGAAACGGGGATTCCCGATAATAGATCAATGGGAAGAGGTGCCCGTCGAAGGCAAGGATAACAACATAAATGAAAACAGGAAAACTCCTGCTGCTGAGAAGAAACAACTAAAACAACTTGTTGGAATTTCATGGAAAAAAAGAGAGGATATACCTTATTGAGAGAGAGGTCCCGCTTTCGGTCAGCTTCCTCTTCCTCAAGCAGGTTATCTTGATCTATCCAGCTCTCTCTTTTTGAGGGCGGAGAGCTCTTTACTTTGATGGGAGTGAGATTCGGATCAGCGGCTGTGATGTGGGAGAGATGAGCTTGCCTTTGGAATTTCTCCCAGTCGGACGCAAAATGTGGGTTGACCTCCCAAGGAGACCATTGAGAGGAAGGAGTTTGCAACACTGAAGCCTGGGTGGTTGATGAGGGAGGGAGCGGGGCAGTGGATGATTCTAACTGAGCTTGCTTAGGAGGATTGGTAGAAAGTGGAATTGGATGTCGAACAATTGAGGAAGAAGGTAAAGATGTAGGCAACTTGCCCGCCTGAAGGGAGGGTAAATCAGGGTTGATCCAAACCAAGTTCGGAGCCTTGGAGGGAGAAATCTTCGTGCTGCTAGCTGAAACCAAGTTTTTACTAGTAGGAGGGAACTTTTTCCTTGAAGAAAACTTATTAGAACCCTTCCATTCAAATTTAGAATAAGAAGAGGAACCGGGGTGGAAGGGAGCAGGAGAACTAGTCGGCTTGGGGACAGACTTCGGGGGGCCAGAGGGAAGCGGCGGAACAGTTCCGCAAGAGCTCACTGAAACATGATATTGCACCGAGACCGGGAACGAAACTTTGCCATCATTCAGCAAATAAGCCTCGATACGAACCTGGTTCTCAGGAATATTGAAAATAGCTTCTACTTGCATACACCCCGAAGCTAATTTAGCCGACGAAGAAATGTTGATGATTCCTCCGATACATTTAGACATGTTACCCACAAGACGCAGTGAGTCACAGAAGGGAGGAAGACCAAGAAGCGTAACCTTGGTGGAAGAGATGCCGAGAGCTTGTGCTGGGGGACTAACCTGCACCCATTTCCTAATGGCAAGCGAAATAGACCCAATCGCTAGCGAAGAGTTCTCGATCAACTCTTGAAGCAACTTGGGTGAAGGGGAATGAATCACAACGTCTCCATTAGAGCAATAGCTGAGAAACCAATCCCAATCCTTAACGTTGCATGAAATGCTCAGGAATGAATTAAGGGTGAAAATGGGAATGGATCCTCCGCTAAAGGAAATGGCCCCATAAGTATCAAAGAATTTCAATCGATCTGATACCTCCGTGCTCGGGATGAACACATGCGAAACTATCGGTTTGGGAGGGAGCACCTAAGGAGAAACCTGAGAGACAGGAGGATGGGGAGCGTTATCGGATAGCCGACTAACAAGCGGAAGGGTAGGGAGGAGAGGGGATTTAGAGGCAGTCTTCTGCTTCTTAGCTTTGGAGCTATTATCATTGGCTAGTTTACGCTGAAGCGAAGAAAAGTCGAGAGCTGCTAAAACTTGCTTAGAGATTGGGGCTCCCAGGGTGAGCCCTAACAACTTCTGTAAAGCAAAGCAGCGGGGACGAGCGTGGCCCGGCTTGAGGCAAAAAAGACATCTCATGGTGGAGGAGCAAATTTTTTTAAAATGACCCGGTTGGAGGCACTGAAAGCAGATGATGGGAGAGCGAGATCAGTTAGAAGAATGGGGAAAAGAAGATGAGGAGGAGGGAGGTGAGAAAAGGTGGGAGATACGATGGCTAGAAGCCCCAGGAAGCTTCTCATTCCTGGGCTTAGTGGGCCTGGAAGTACTAGGCCCACCACATGAATAATTGAGAGCTCGGTTATTAATGCTCAAAAAATCTTTTTTTTTTGATTTTTTGACCACTTCAACCCAAGATTGCTCCATGGGCTAAAAAATAAATGCCCAGAAGGGGACAAGGTCCAATAGAGGGAGAGAGCGGGGGAAAAGCTACGTCGGAGGTATAGAGGAGGCGACCCGAGGTGTCTCGGAAGGGAGATGAGGAAAGAGGAGAACACTTCACGGCGATAGGGGATAGTAAAAATCCCCAGGTGGAATGAGGAATAAAACAAACTAGGCTAGAGAAACGACTGAGAACAAAGGTGGTCGAAATAGCCACACCAGCAACACCAAGTTGCCCTCAGTGGAAAATCACACAGAACCACGACCAGAGAGAAGATCCAGAAAGAGATCTAACACAATTAGATAAAGGAGAAGAAAGGGGGAGAGGGAAGATAAGCTCAAGTAGGTCGGGGAATTCGACTGTTCACAACAAAGGCAACGAAGCCACACGGTGGCCAGTCAAACACAACCACAACCACACCAATCGAAATAGTTAAACTTAAAATAATACTTATAGTGATGGGAAGCTCACAAACGAAAAATAGAGAAACTCACTATTGGGCCGCACCCACCTTATGCACCGCACAGGGCGGAAAGAGGACGAACGCTAGATGGAGGCCGGGCGGCAAAGGCCAGGGAAGAGGTCCAGTCCAAATGAAGTTACGGGTGAATCTGCGTCCGGAGAAACCTGCCACTACTGGAAGCGAGGGGATGGCAGTAGACGCCGGACGACGCACCGGGAGGGAAGAAAAGAGCAAGCAGGAAAAAGACTGGCGAATTCAAGAAGGGGGATCTGACGATCCTTGAAAAGGGTATGAAGCTCTTGGGAAGGCGAACAACTTTAATGAAAGGGAGGGAAGGGGAAAGAGAGAGGAACTGCCGGATCTGATCTCGGAAGAGCAAGGGAGAGGGTATTATTATATATCTTAAGCTAATAGGACCACCTCATCTCTCCTTTCTCCATTTTGAAATAGAGGAAGGAGAGCAAAAGTAGGAAATAACACTTCAGCACGTGCAGTCCACATCTTCTGATAACCTAAACAACATTTTAAAAACGAAAAAAGAAAAAAAAAACCCCTTCACCTCCCAAATCCCCCCCCCCCCCCAACCCAATCTTGCTAACCCTAACGCTCGCCTCTTTCTCACCGTACCGCAGCCCACACCTCCTCCGAGCCATTGTTGATGCCGTCACCGTATCGCACCTTACCATCGCCTTCGCCTTCCGGATTCTCTCTCTCTCTCCCCCTCATCGCTTCCTTCTTATGCAATGAAAACCCTAATCCCCCCTTCAGTCGACTACAGCTTCACTCCATTCTTTCCCTGCTTGCTTATACTCACAAAAGGTACTTATCAAACCAGTAAGTAATTTCATTTGGGTTGTTAACATGGTGAAATCATTATTTGGGAATTTTTTATTGTCAACATTGGAAACATTGTGAAATCTATAATTGTGGTTTTCCCTTCTTCTTTTAAAAATTATAGCATGTCTAAGAGAATAAGAATAAGAATAAGAATTCTTCTTTTTTACTGGAGAAAATGTGATGGTGAGGTTTTCTTTATTGCTGATTTCCGCAATACATTTTTTGATAAAAACTGGGTTTAAAAGTTCAGGACATGATTCCAACCAATTTTTACTTGAACAAATTTTACCTTACAGTATTGTTGTAGGTGTAAAGTTACTGATCCAGAGTCTGAAGGCTACAGTTTCGGTTTTGAAGACTAAGATGCGCATACATAACATTGTAGAGTGTTATCATCTTCTGATATCTGAATGCTCATGTTGATTTCTAATTCGAAGGATGCACTACGTTTCAGAGTCGAGCATCAAACAATACAGTATGATCAATTCCTTTTCCCGATGTCATGTGACTAGAATCTATTCTGATAGACCTACAATCATGCTGAATCCATTCTTAAATGTACACTGTTTATGATTTCTCAAGCTGCTATGATGCATCATATTAAAACCCGTCTATAGTTTTCAGGGTAAGTGTTGTTCTTTGACAAGAAAAAGTCTTTCAGGTTACACTTCATAACTTGCTAAATTGTCATCATGTCTTGCAGCAGCATGAAAGGAACATCTTTTGTATAGAACGACGCCGTAGTTTTAAATATCCAAAGAAAACATTGATAATCGGTGACTGATAATTGAGCTACTGGGTAATTGTCAAATACATTTGGGGAAACGAAAATGTCAAATACTTCCGTAATCTTGATAACTTGGCTACCTTTGATAGTTGCTATTTCATTCTCCAAATGGCTTTTGGATAGATGTTATCACATTCTCTTACGTATATGTTATCCCCTTCTCTTACATATATTTTCCGTTATACTATGACAGTAGTACTACAGTCAACTCCCTTGCAACCCTATAAAAATCTTTCGATGTACGTGTTACAAGTAAGCAATCCAACAAAGTCTACCTTTACCGTATGTTGTTATGGGATTGGTTACATTGAATGAATCTGAGTTTGTCATTACTGTTTTCCATTTTTTGGCTCCATTTTTTGGCAAAATTTGATCTGCTTTTTGTTACTTGATTCTTGCACTATGCACGATCATAGACAAATTTGGTGGTGTTTTGAGGGAGATACATTATAAGCCCCACCAATTGACCTAATTTTTTCCGTTGGCTCTTTATGTATACATTTAAACCCCAAAATAATTAAATAAAATTTGATTCTGCTTTTTTGTTACTTGATTCTTGCACTATGCACGATCATAGGCAATTTTTGGTGGTGTTTTTAGGGAGATACATTATAGGCCCCACCAATTGACCCAATTTTTTATGTTGGCTCTTTATGTATATATTTAAACCCCAAAATAATTAAATAAAAAATCTGTTTAGATATTAACTAAACAGAGTTAAAATTGGAAACACTCCCAATTGAACTTTCCAATTTTGTTTTCTTCTGTTAGGAAAATGTAATGATTGATTGCACTATGCAAATTTATGAGAAGATACTAAACAGTTTACTACTTTTTAATGTAAAACATACTGTTTTTTTTACAGCAAGTATTCCAAAATCTCTCAAATTCAGAGTTTAGAATTTTTGACATTAAATATCTTTCACTAATACTCATAATTGTCTTTCATCACCGGGTTGATGTCCACAATAAGAGTGTATCAACAATAGTAGTGGAAAATGTAACGAAACATGTCGAATTGGAGATGTATACCATTTACACAACAAACTTTCTTGGTCATCGAGATGCATTTGCCTTTGCAAGCACATTTCCAAATATTTCATTCCAGCTGTCTATAATGAAAATTGGTATTCCTGCTTAGTTGATTTAGACGCTTTATCGATCATTTAAATTCTATTGTGCACACAATCACTTTTAGTATGCTCACCCTTGGGTAAATTATTTTTGTTATACTTTTTACATGTTTATATGGATGTTGGGACTTCGATAGAACATTGCTTAGATTATGGTTTAGAATTTGAAGTTTGTGTGGATATGGAAAGATAATTCATTTTTATTTTATTATAAAATATAATCATAAATGACACTTTCCAAACTTAGAGGCGAAAATATGAAACAGAAAGAAGTAGTCACTCGGTAGAAAAATTAATTATAGTGGCGATTAATATATCTATGATGTTTACATATTTGTTATGGACGTACGTGTTTAGAACCCTTTATTTAATATTAATTATGATTAACTTTTGTTCCATAATATGAAAACTTTGTTTTTTAGGTGTTAAGAAGTATACTTTAAGAGAAGAAAGTCGGCTGCTTTTTGCTCCAATTTGTCGGTGGAGGTTCAAAACATGGTAGTTTCTCTTACTTTCACTCTTTTTATTATCCACGTCGACTTGATTTTTTCAGTGGATTGGGGAGAGAAAGTTAATATAAGAAGTTAATAATACCTGCCGTTTATATTCAATAATCAAGAAACTGGTATTGTTGACAAATTTTCAACTATTTGTTTGCAACAGTAGCTGTGAAGATTCAAAGATAGTGGGATATTTCCAAATATATTGTGGGAAGTCAGACTTTTTATTACATCAGGAATGTTAAATGTGTTATTCTCTTATGTTATTCTTTTTTTCCTCCACGTCGTCTTGATTTTTGTGTGGGTTTGGTATAGAAATAAACTATATATTATGCTAATAGGCATACCCCCTCCCTTCTTTCTCCATTTTGAAATACATAAAGGAGAGCAAAAGTAGGAATTCACACATTTTTCACTTAACAAAACAATATAAAAAACAAAAACACAAAAAATCGTTCATCTCCCAAATCCCCTCAAACCCCTGCTAACCCTTCCTCGCCCAAAACTCACCCGTCGCCGTTCGCCGTTCGCAAGCCCGCCCCAATTGCCTATTGTAACTAGGATTACTGAATTTTTAAATAATGCATATATCCTAAATATGAGATCAACAAAACATCAAAAATATACATCCCCTTACACAGATTAAACAAACATAATGGACTAAGATGCATCGTGCTTAATTGCTAAACACAATTGGACAATGGACACAAGTGAACATGAGAATTCTCTGCAAGAACATAATGGATAATGAATTTTACAAAATTTTAGGCAAGGACTGCACTCGCATTCTCCCCCACCTAAGCATAACCTTTAATATATGTACACTCACAAAGTTTTGCAATTAGGATTTTTCCCACCATCTTCTTCATGATTATTTTGGTACGGCTTGAGGTTTTGTTGGATTGATTTTTGGAGGAGTCAGAATTGAATTTGGATATGAATAAGTGTATAGTTCTTCTTTGGTCTACGATTATAGATCAAAGTTGATAAGTTATTTATATATATTATTTTTAATCCTTTGGCTTATATATTTTAGTTTTAATCATTTGGCTTCTATATATTATTTTCAATTCAATTGTGAACTTTGTATTTAGATGTGTACTAATGAGATGGACCTACTAAAACAAAAATCTAACAGAAGGGACAAATTTCAAGGGCCTATTGTTAAATTTTAATATTCAATAATCATCAAAACCTTAGTTATTCTTTTTTCTTTTATGTATCAGCTTATATCAATTCAAATTGGTTCATGCTGCTATATAAGTAATTAACTTTTAATGTGATGCAAATAACTATTATTTCATGTTTTCTTTTTATGTAGACCGACATGTGATGTTCAAGTGTGAAGAAGTTACACTCAATGATGTGATTTCCTGTTGAAATTACTAAAAAAATTTGATACCACCATATTGAAATTGGTACACGATTTTCTTTGTTGGTTTTGTACTTACCTATCTATAAACAATAGTTGGTAAGAAAATTAATTTTGTAATTTAAATTGTTGGATTGGAGTCTTTTATTATCATGAACAATTTATTTAAGCCATTCGTTGAATATATTATTGAGATTTAAGTATTTGGTCAATTGAATGATTATTGTGATTAAGTTCGAAGGTGCCTTATTGCCATCAAATGCTCGAGTTTGAAGATAGTATTGTATGTAACATCTTTATTACATTATTGTTGAATTGTTGAATGTTGATATACTAGATTATAATTACAAGAAAAAAGTTGTATATATGGGGATGTTTTGCCGAATTTTTAATTGAATGTTTTTATATTTTTATATTTTTTTTTTTGGTAAAGTGTGTGCAATTTGCACAGGGATATTCTAGTGTTATTTTTACTTGGAAAGCTAATACCGAGTACTCGATATGGATGCAGGAAGGAAAGGTTGATGGGTCGCTTGAATTCCTTATCCTTGCCAGTGATGGGCTTTGGGATGTTGTAAATAATTGCATGATTGAAATGGTGTATTACAAGGGGGCCCACGTTGAATTCTTCAACAAAAAGTTTGCTGTGTGATTTCAGTGAAGGTTGACGTGGCAGGTTTGCCATGGGGGCCCACCTTGTTTCTCACGGGAGTAAAAAGGTAAGTGTAGGATAATGTTCCATATCGATTACAAAAGTGAATAAAATATAATATAAATAATAATAGCCAAGGATTAAGAGTCATCTGATCGAGTAACCAATTTTTAAGCGGCAGTCAGTGGTGGACAGTTATACTATATAGTATCTAATTTGTCTTATTAATTGTATAAATTGTCTGAGCTAGGAGCATGGGTGTTACAAATAGTGAGTGTAACACCCCGCAAAATTGGAAATGACAATATGCACGTGTATTTTGTACCGTTACTAGTAATAATTGTAACGTGTTTTCATTACGCATTTTGATTTTCGACTATCTATGCATTTCCCTTATTTTGATTAAAATATTATTATACGTATAATGCACGTGAGTTCGAGTGTGGGGGTAAACAGATGAGATTTGTGAGTTCGAGAAAAACCTGAACAGCGGATCCAAGCCTTCCGATTCCTGCCGCAACCTGCAAGGAAGTGCGATACACCGGGGTTGATTCCGGCGACGCACCCTCCGACGCTCTTGTCAGTAACCAGTGGTGATTAAGAAAGAGCTTAAGGTGGAAAAAGAGTGATTACCTGGTCACAGTGGTAGGGGGTGGTATTTATAGTCGCCATGGGAGTGATTAGGGGCCCGATTCCTTGTGTAACTGTCAGGAGTAAAATCCTTACAGTCTGTTTAGGAAACTAATCCCTGATTCCCGGTGAGAGCAAATCAGGCTCGTTGACTTGGTCAAATCAGTGACCCTGATTTGTCTCTTGTTGGTCTGGGTTCGCCTCGGGTCGGAACCCGTACCCAATTGGAGTGGATCCGTTTGTGGGTTATTGGATCTGTGAGAAGGAGATCCAGTACCCGTTTAGGACCAATTTGTATGTGAAATTACCGTTTTACCCCCGAGCTTCAAGATTCGCACCCAATCTGGACGGTTCCGATTTAACCCTATTTTAGCCATATCACGAGCCCCCCACTCCTAAAGACTGAGTGTGATCAGCCTTTGAGGAGTAGTTTAACTGTTTTAGTGGCTGGTGGAGTTGTATCGGAGTCCGAATGGAGAGTTTTGAACCTCGAAGGGGGTAGTGAGGTGATTTTTGAAGCAGTAAGCTGTTCTGAAGCCTCGTTGAATATTCGACGGTTTTTATCTATTTTTTCGGATTATTTATTTAATTTTGCGATGTGTTAACCAATTGTCCGAGGGCCTTAACCGTATATTCTAGGCAATAATTGTTCGTTCAGGGGCTTAAAAATATTCCCCCGAATTTATAATTATTTTCTAGAATTTTTAGTTAATTTTCCCAAATTTTTGGTGATTTTTCGCAATTTTTAAATAAATAAAACGATTTAAATAAATAAAAACTGGCGTTTAATACATATTTATGACGGGGCTCGATCTGGGCCGTTGATCATGGACGAGCACGAATTTCTGAGAGATCTGGCGGTTGCTATCGCTCGGAAGCTTTTTCTCTGTTTGCGAGCTCGGATGGGCACTTGCTCGGCAGCCGACCGGAGACACAGGGGTTCGGCAGTCCGAGCGACGTGGCACGATCTGAGCCATCGGATTGTGGCACGAATCTCGAGACGGGCGCATTTCCCAAGAAAATGCTATCTTGTCGTTTAGTGCACGTGGCGCAATCTGGACCGTTCATCACTGAGAGCGCGAATTTCTGAGAGATCCAACGGTCGTGGTTGCTCGGTGGTTTTTTTCTCCATTTACAAGCTCGGAATGACACTTGCTCGGTTGGTCGACCGGAGGGGTGAGGGTTCGGTCGACCGAACAGCCTTCTGGGCCGCCGGATGTGTATTCGCTCGGTTGGCCGACCGGAGCTCTGAAGGTTCGGCTGGTCGAACAACCACCTGAGCTATCGGAGGTGTATTCGCTCGGTTGGCCAACCGGAGCTCTGAGGGTTCGGCTGGTCGAACAACCTTCTGAGCCGTCGGATGTGTATTCGCTCGGTTGGCCAACCGGAGCTCTGAGGGTTCGGCTGGTCGAACAACGTGGCGCAATCTGAGCCATTGGATGGTGTCGCGAATCTCGAGGCGGGCGCTTTTCCCAAGAAAACGCTATCTTGTCGTTTAGCGCCACCGGCAAGATCTGGGCCGTCTGATCGAGTTCTTACACGAATGTTGAGGAGAAAGTGAGTTTTCTCCGTTTTGAAGCTTGGAATGGCACTTGCTCAGTTGGCCGACCGGAGCTCCGACTGTTCGGCGATCCGAGCGTGGTGTGGCGGTCCGGGCCGTTGACTGGCGGAACGAATTTCGAGAAGGTTCTACCCCCACGGGCATTAATGATGTCCCGGGATTTGTGCGGCGTTCCAACTTCCCGGGGTCATTAAGAATGGTGCCCTTCAATTAATGCGTGGCGTTTCAACTCTCGAGGGTCATAATGGCCGGTTCTTGGAGGGTAGGTTATAAGTACCCCATTCCCCTTGCCATTTCAATCGTCACAAATGTTGAGTTTTAGCCCTCGGAGGCGTCTGCCTTGGGTGGTTGCTCTTCGGCTATGGTCTTCTCCTGGTTCTGACGGCCCCGATGCGGATGTCAGGGTCGGGGGAGATCATAGCAGAGGAAGTGACGACCGGAGTCAAGGCGGATGCCTGTCTTGTGAAATTTTAATCTCGAGAGGTTCGGAGGGGTGGTCACTCTTTTGCCTTATTCTTCTCCCGATCCTGACGGCACCGATGGGGGTGTCAGGGTCGAGGGAGAACAGGGCAGAAGTGGTGACGACCGTAGTCCGGACCCGAGGGACAAGTTGCTTCGGAAGGACGGGTGGTCGTTCTTCCACCATGGTCTTCTCCTGACTCTGACGGCCCCGATGCGGGTGTCAGGGTCAGGGGAGATCATGGTGGAAGAGGTGATGACCAAAGTCCGGATCCGGGGGACAATGTGCTTCGGAAGGATGGGTCTCCTCTGATCTCTGTCTTCCTTCCGGGCAGACGGCTTCTGCTGGATGTCAGCCCGAAGGAGCTAGAGATGGGAGGTGTGCCGATCCGCTTTTTAACTGGGCCCCGTGAGTCGGCGGTTTCTCTCTAATCCCTGAACGATTCATGGCTTCGGCTCCGAGGCCGCATGCTTCGATTTGTTCACGGGTGAGAGGGATGTCGACCGAGACCTGGGGCCTGGGGGGCTCGCCGAGGGCGGTTCCTTAAAACTTATAATCCAAAATTTCTCTGGCTTCTTCAGACAGAGGTAGAGCGTCTGAGGGCACGGTCGTCCGAGCGACATTCTGGGCCGTCGGATAGGGACTAGCTCGGTTGGGCGATCGGGATCCGAGGGCACGGTTGTCCGAGCGACGTGGCACAATCTGAGCTGTCAGATGGTGGGGCGAATCTCGAGACGGGCTCAGTTCCCAAGAAAACGCTATCTTGTCGTTTAGCATCGTTGGGAAGATCTGGGCCGTCTGATCGAGATCTTGTGCGAAAATTGAGGAGAAAGTGAGTTTTCTCCGTTTACAGGCTCGGAATGGCACTTGCTCGGTTGGCCGACCGGGCCCTTTGCTGCTGGGTTCGGATTGCATGTGGTTCGGATTTAGATCCTGTTGTGCCGAGCTACTTGACTTGGTGAAAAGACAAAGTGGTTTTGGGCCTTCGCGACGTTTCGAGAGCGGCCCAAAAGTTGCGCCCTTACGTTTGGAAGTCCAAGGGACTTTTCTTTTTTACTATAAATCTTCACCCCCCCCTCGATCCAAGTCTCATTATTCACTTTCACTCTCTTTCTCCAGTTTTTACTTTCACCATCGCAGTTTTTAGCTCCTGGGTGGCGCTGCTAGCTGTCGCGGCAAGGCGTTCCTTGGTTCCGGTGAACTTTTCCGACCGTAGTTGTCACTTCAAGGTCACTTCAAGGTCAGTCTCTCTCCTTTCTCTTTAGAAAATAGTTAAGATTACTTCCTCAGACGAGACCCCCGCCTCGGACCAAGTCGTAGGCCGAGCGGGCAAAGGGAAGGAGATGATAGCGCCGACCGATCAGAGCGTTGTTCGGCCGAGCGAGGAGGGCGAAGTAGCCGAGCCATCCCAGGAGGTTGTGGCGAAGTCTCAGAAGTGTAAAGGAGTGGTCACGATCATCGAGAAGCCGAAGATGGCGGGGGAGTTCGGTCGGCAGCCTATTGTTCTGTCGAGCGTGGGAGGTATTCGGGAGTACTCCGAGGAGATGCTAGAGAAGGTGACCCAAGGCACCGCCAAGTCCGTAGAGGAGAATGAGCTGAGAGAGTTATCCGAGGTGGACCATACCATCTTGTCTCTTACCGAGGCCGATCTGCACCGGGTCCGAGCCGGGTTCCAGATTCCGTTCGAGTACGGGCTAGTTCTCCCCGGACCGGGATTCCGAGCCTCTACATCGTCTTCGCCGGACGCGTGCGTCTTTCCCCTCGACTCCTTGCATATCGGGCTTCGTTTTCTGCTTCATCCATTTATTGTAGAGGTTCTCGTTTGGTACGGTTTGAGCCCCGCACAGTTGATGCCGAACACTTGGAGGCACGTGCTGGCATTTTTTCTCAGGTGTAAAGAGATCGGAGTTGAGCCGAGTTTGTTCCTCCTTCGGAGCCTCTACCGCCCCTGCCAACCGAATAGGAATGAGCAGAGGTTCTACCTCTCGCCGCGGACGGGCGTGAAGTTGATCGAGAACCCTGACTCGATCAAACATTGGAAGGAGAAGTATTTTATTATCCGAGCTCCTGTGCCTTGGGCAATACCGACGGCTTGGAGGAGGGAGGGCCTGCCCAAGCGAGCTAAGAAGGAGCCGGTACTGAGTGATGAGGAGGCTGAAGTCCTCAAGAAGCTCCTTGCCTTGCCGACGCTAAGTTGGAAAGACATTACCGAGGAAGCTTTGTTCCGGGGGGGTCTCAGTCCGATCGACCCTAGTATGATTCTTGTATTTTATTTCTTTGCGTAAAGTTCTTGAAAATTTCATCTAAGTTTTTTCATTAGGCTTGCGCAGAATCTTCCAAGATGGACTACAGGGCTTTGATGGCGAAGGCCAAGGCGAAGGAACAGGAGTTGAGGAAGAAGAGACCCTCGGCAGGGCCTCAGGGCGGCCGAGCCCAGAAGATGCCTTCGGTCGCGAAGATCGGCGACCCGCAGAAGGTCGTTGTCCCGGAGGCCGGTCCCGAGCAGGAGAAAGCCGCGGTCCTCGATCCTCCTATTTCAGATGCGCCGACACCAACGGCGAAGGGGGATGCTCCCGGTTCGTCGAGCGGTGTGTTCGGCGTGAAAGAGGTGTTATCCCTCTAAGTTCCGCCCCTCACTGCCGATGCGGAGAAGATCTTGACCGAGAGGCACAAGCAGATCTTTGTCCCCGACTGGCAAGTAATGAAGGTCGACGATTTTTTGGGGGATGGCAACATCTGTATGGAAGCGGTGAAGCACCTGCCGACCCCCAAGGATCGAGCGGCCCTTAAGGCCGGGCTGGTTGGGGACGCCACAATGCAGATCGCTCGGAACACAATGTCGGTAAGTGGACCGAACACTTTCTTATTGAAACTTTTTTCTGAAATTTTCTAAGTTTCTGGATTCGGACTCTAACGGTTTGTTCTCTTTTCAGACCCTCTGCCACTTCAACTTCTTGCTCGAGGAGTTCGCGAGCAAGGAACAGGAGTATGACCGGGAGAGGTCGGAGCGTGTCAAAGCTACGAAACTGCTCGATGCTGAGCAACTCCTCTCGGCAAAACGGGGTGCCGAAGTGGCTGGGTTGGAGACGCAGCTGGCCGACGCCGTTCAGCAGTCGAAGGACACGGCGGCCAAGCTCGAGGCCTGGGAGAAGGAGAATGCCGAGCTGAAGGAGGAGCTGGCCAATGCTCGGTCAGAGGCGGAGACAGCTCGGAAGAGGGCCGAGAAGATCATGGCCAGGCACCGATCTAAGGTGGCCAAGGCGAAGAAGGCCGTCCAGGACGAGGCCGAGCATCACATGTTCAAGAACATGGAGGACGCGTACGGCCGAGCCCTGCTTCACGTCGCCGCTCGGAATCCCGGTTTCGACACGTCCTCCTACCGTTTCTACGACCCCTTAGAGGGGGAGGAGGAGCTTCCCCAGGGGATGCTCGGCCCCGAGGGACAGACTGACGGTGTCGAAGGCCCGGGTGAGACTGATGCCGAGGATGAAGAGGAGGACGACTCTGAAGAGGAGAGCGGGAGCGTGGACGAGGACGAGGACGAGGTCGAGGGCGAGGACAAGGCCGAGGGGTCGACAGACCCGAACGACAAAAAGGTCGACCCCTGACTCGGTTGCCTCTTTTAGTCTTTTGTTGTTTTGTTTCTTTTTTGTAAGCCTAACTGCGGACTGGCCACCGCTCTTGTAAAACTTTTTCCTGAGTTTTGAATGAATACACTTTGTTTGGCCAAAATTTATCCAAGTGTTAGTCTCCGGATTTTGTGCTTGATTAGGCGTAAAATTCTCCAAGTGTTGGGTCTTGGATTTATCTCTGCTTTTTGTTTTCTAATGCCTTGTAACCGTGGAAGGATTGCTTTGTATTATGTCCCAACCATTAATAAAATTTCTTTCATGAACTAGCATGTCTTTTGTTGCTCTGCGTAATTGTCTCGTTTATGATTGTGTTCGTCGTGCCAAGGTCTCCGAGCTGAACCCTCTTTTGTTAATGGTTCGGCATCTTGGCACGTTCTGAGGCGTAGGTATTAGGTTCGGATCTCGAGGTGGACCAACTGCCCCACGGCAATGCTATCTTGTCGTTTAGCGACGCTAACAAGATCTGGGCCGTTGGATTCTGGTACGAATCTCGAGGCGGCTCAGTTCCCAAGAAAATGCTATCTTGTCGTTTAGCATCGCTGGCAAGATCTGGGCCGTCTGATCGAGATCCTACACGAAAGCTGAGGAGAAAGTGAGTTTTCTCCGTTTGTGAGCTCGGATTGGCACTTGCTCGGTTAGCTGACCGGGGGCAGCATGATCCGACCCTTCTTCTTGTTCGCTCTCGTCTCGGCGACAAGAGTGCTCGGCCGGTGATGCCGAACAGTGCCTCGTTCTCCCTCTTCATGCGAAATCGAGGGGTGAGTTGAGCCCTTCCCCATGGTGGGGTCGCCGATCATAGCGAGTGTTCGACGGTTGTGGGAGCAATTCCGAATGGCGATCCACTCCTAGCTCGTCGAGAAGCAAGCTTGGGGAGTGGAATTGAACCAAGTGTTGGGCTCCGGAACCATCGTGTAGTTCAATCGGTTGTGGGAGCAGTTCCGAACGGCGATCTACCTCTGGCTCGTCCGGGGGCGAGCCGAGGAGGTAAAGTCGAGCCGAGTGTTGGACTCCGAACCATCGGTGTAGTTCAACGGTTGTAGGAGCAGTTCCGAACGGCGATCTACCTCTGGCTCGTCCGGGGGCGAGCCGAGGAGGTAAAGTCGAGCCGAGTGTTGGACTCCGAACCATTGGTGTAGTTCAACGTGGGAGCTGTTCCGAACGGCGATCTACCTCTGGCTCGTCCGGGGGCGAGCCGAGGAGGTAAAGTCGAGCCGAGTGTTGGACTCCGAACCATCGGTGTAGTTCAACGGTTGTGGGAGCAGTTTCGAGCGGCGATCTACCTCTGGCTCGTCCGGGGGCGAGCCGAGGAGGTAAAGTCGAGCCGGACATTGGACTCCGAACCATTGGTGTAGTTCAATGGTTGTGGGAGCAGTTCCGAACGGCGATCTACCTCTGGCTCGTCCGGGGGCGAGCCGAGGAGGTAAAGTCGAGCCGGACATTGGACTCCGAACCATTGGTTGACATCAAATTAAAAAACAAAAGATAAAGGCGGAGAGACGCAAGCAAATTTATAAGTATGAAAGAGCATTCTTCATTGATAATCGACGGCGAACCGTTTTTACATATTACAACTTATGGAATAGATTACAAGTTTGAGGAGAGGAATGGTTCGACACCTCGTGATACTCAGAGAGGTGCCGGGGCGCTTTCTTGGTATTTTAGGAGGTGGTCGGCATTCCAGGTCCTCGGAATCTCTCTGCCCTCATGATCTTCCAGACGATATGCTTCGGACCGAACTACCCTTGTGATCTTGTAAGGCCCTTCCCAGTTCGGAGCCAGTTTGCTCTTCTGATTGGGGAAGGATATGGCCAGTTTTCTCAAGACCAAGTCTCCCTCCTTGAGATTGGTGGGTCGGACTTTCTTGTTGTATGCCAGTTCGACCCTCCTCTGGTAGTTCTGCTGGCGTATTGATGCTCTTTCCCTCAGCTCGTCCACCAGGTCTAAGTTCGCCCGGAGGTCTCTGGCGTTCTGTTCCTCATTGTAGGCTGCGAGACGAGGGGAGGGTATTCCGACTTCGAGTGGTATTACAGCCTCGGACCCATAGGTGAGGTTGAACGGAGACTCTCCTGTGGGGGTCCGTTTGTTGGTGCAATAATTCCACAGTACATTGGGGAGTTGGTCGACCCATAGGCCCTTAGAACATTTGTCCAATCTCTTCTTAATACCAGAGAGGATTTGCCGATTAGCGTTCTCCGCTTGTCCGTTCGACTGAGGGTGGGAGACGGAAGAGAAACGCTGCTGGATGGCAAGGTCTTCGCACAGAGCTCAGAATGCAGCACCGGTGAACTGAGTCCCGTTGTTCGTAACGAGGACACGGGGGACGCCGAATCTGCAGATGATGTTCTTCCAGAAGAATTGAACCACCTTGTTCTCGGTTATAGTGGCGAGGGGCTCGGCCTCAATCCACTACGAGAAGTAGTCGATGGCTACAACCAAGAACTTGAACTGACCCGGAGCTGGAGGGAAAGGCCCTAGTAAATCCATCCCCCACATTGCGAAGGGGATCGGACTTGATTGTAACACCCCGAATTTTAAATAAGGATAAATTCGAGATTTCACAGGATCTTTACTTCACTTCGTACAGTTTTACAAGGAATTTAAAACTTTTCATTCACAATACATCAGAGTTTCTTTACACTTGGTTTTTACACAGCGGAAGACTAAAAGATTACAATAATGAAAAACAACTTGTATAACTTTAACATCATTTGCAACATCTTTAACTTCTAAACAGCAACAGCATATCCACTTTATAACTCCATGAATAGTCCATTACCTGCATGTCAATCTGTGGGCACGTCAGTTACTTACAACTGACGAAATGTTATACACGGCTATCCTCTCTATGCCGGGAATAGTATAACGATCTCATACTTTAACAAATCACAAAAAGATTGAATGAACAAGTGTCAAAAGTGATTATTCTAAACATAAGTGTATGACATGTCTTAATGCCTAATGCATACCATTCTACACTAGGATGACACTAATGCACACTTGTTCGGATTCTATGCATCCCATACTACATAGGTCCGAGGGCAAGCGCCTACGTACTCCACATTGAAGGGTTCGATCCCTCGCCATGAGACTACCTAGTAATAAAACAAGTTTTGGAGTTATTTCACAGATACGGATCTCAGCCTCCCTGGCTATAATAACAGATCCCAGCCTCCCTGGCTATTATATCGTGAGAATAATCCCGTAAATGCCCCTCTAGCCCCGGTATATACATATTCTTTGGAGTATGGTAAACATCCGCCGACTATCCTAAGTCCCGAATAAAATACAGTCCATCTCCTACGGAGCAACCACAGTCCACCAACTGGGTCTATAGCCACGGAGATCCACTGCCGACTATATAGAAGCACCCATTTACGTTTGCACAAGTTTATTACATCTTCACCTAAGTGCCTAATTATTTTTAGTCCAAGACATGAATATGTTATCACCCTAGAATTAGTTTTACCTCATACCGGATTTATTCACAAAATACGAGATCGCCCGACGGCATTATCTCATAATTAAGTCTCAAAATCTTTCTTTCAAAATTACCGGTAATCGAGATCTTACTAATTCTAAATCATAAACCTTTCATGTCCAAGAAACATGGGTACACATACCCCTTTAATAATCATGTCTTAACTCAAAGTATTCTTTATCTTCAAACTATTCACAACTGGGTGTATGTCTTGTTTTTGTATCATTCATACTATTCATTCACTATCTTTCTAAGACATCAATACTTTTCATGAGTCTATGGCATAAATCCAAATCTCTTTTTGGGAAAAATTAATCACATAAAGTTCGCAACTACAAACAAGCATATTTACATGATCTCGTCAACAAATAAACATATTTACATGATCTTGTCAACAAATAAACATATTTACATGATCTTGTCAAGTCAAACAATTATAAATAATTTATTTCCAAACTTTATATGAATTCACACAACCTTTTAATCTCATTTAGCATTCTTACTCAACAAAAGGGATTGTTTATAACGAGATAATCGTGTTACATATTTTTCTTTTATTCAAAAGAATTATTTATTCAAAATAATAATTTTGGAAACAAAGTGCATTTGCTACTTTAAAAATACAAGATAAGAAATTAAACCATTCTTAGTAAGTTCTTTGTGCAACTTAATAAGGAAGAGTGATTAATACTTGTTTCTTTCCAAAGTCAGTAACTTCCATAAATAAGCAGTTTTTGAGAGAAACAAAAATAAAATAAAATAAAATGGTGGCAACAAGTTTCGAACCCAACACCTCTTATAAATAGTATTCACTGGCTAAACAATAAGTCCAATTATATTTTCTATTTAGAAGTTGTATTAATGTATTTTTGTTAATATTATTTTGAATTTGGTTTCTTTTAATAACACTTGTTCACCCAATAATCCAATCATTTAGGACATTGGAATAAATCTCACTTTTTGGACTGAGATGAAATCAAGAAATAATAATCAAGTAAATTCAAATTTATTTTTATAATCTATCTTCATTTTCAAAAATAGATTTTTCCTTTCTTTACAAAAATTTGCATTTCTTCCCAAACTCGAAAATTAAGGATCATGTTTCTTAAAACTAGTTTATATCCATCATTATACTAATTAAAATTTGTGCTAAAATCAAACATGTCTCTTAATCAACCATGGATATCTCAAAGAAATTCTTTCATGCAAAAGTTTGTATTTTCGACATATGTCGACATGTAATAACAAAAATTATTCTTCTCTTTTCTTTTTCTTTCTTAATCATCATGTCTCTAAAGTATATGTCGAAATATAACATTCTTTAACAATTTCTCATAAAAGAAAAAAAATCACATATTCGACAAACATAAAATTTGCAAACACTCTAATATGATTCATATGATTAATTCTTTAGTTAAACTCTTCTTTTCGATTTACACTTAAACTTGCATTTCTCAAAACTTGAATGAAAAGAAAAATTGTTTAATTTCTCTTATATAAATTGGAAATTTATCGCATGCCAACAAGTCTCAAATCATAAGAATTTTACAAAATCTCTTTCATGAACAAATTATTATTTTCCAAATGTAACCATAAAAATATACATATGTCAATAATAACAAAATTTTACTTTCTTCTTTCTTAGTCAATAAATCATAAAGCATGTTTATCATATGATATTCATCACTAAAATTCCCACATACTCAACAAGTACAAAAATTGCAATCACATTAACATGATTCATGGTATAAAGAAATTCTTCTTTTTAATTAGCATGATATCACAACAAAATCATCCTCATTCAAAACATGATATACTAGCATAATTTTTATCTTATAATTCTCAAACAATATCTTCTTATACTACTCTTTTTTGTATGCATATCCTACACTAGAGAATAATGAAATCACCCACTAACACAATGTTAATCTATTTGTCAACATAGCATGATTCACTATTAATCTCACCACAATCATAGTATAGTTATTCTATTTTATCAAAACTACTCATTCACTTTTATTAGCATGTACATTCAAAAAAATTAGAAAGTAAAAGAACACCCACATCACAACAAATCGGTCTATTTTAATACTATCATATTCTAGCATGATTAACCAATGAATTAGAAAATATAGAGACCACCCACCTTATTAAAGCTTGAACAATTGAAGGGAAGGATGGGACACTTCTTCTAGCTCCAAGGATTCCTAGCTCCTAGTAAGGCTTCTCCTCCTAGCAATTGCCTCCAAGCACAAAACTCTCTTCTCTCTCTTTTTTTTTTCTTTTGATAATGTTTTTGGTGCAAGAGAAATGTAGGAAATGGGACTCTATTTATAGGATTTTGGGAGGGTCTAAAGTGCAAAAATTCCACCCTAATAACTCTTCAAATTTATTCTACAACTCTCCACTTTCCTAACTCCTAAAACCCCCATCTCTTCATCTCCCCACTCTCCATAAACTTAACTCTCCACCACTCTTCTCCCCTCACCATAACCGGCCACCCCCCTAGCCCACAAAGTGGTCCAAATACATTTGTGTGTGCATGCACACATGCACAAATAAATATGAACACATTTCTATAACTCTAAATGTGTACTAATATTGTAACTTGTCATGTATAACTTAATTTGTGATTTTAATAATGGGCTTGCTACATGGGCTCATTTCTAATTAATTAATTTGATTATCTAGTGGGCTTGCTACATGGGCTAATTTTAGTTTATAGGTCCATGGATCAAAAGAAAGGCTAAATAAAACTAATGCAAGCTAAAAATAGTAAAATGAGAGTAGCAAAGTGAGAATAAAAATTTGCACGTGCACCATACGTGCAGAAAAATTGAAAAATGCATTTTAATCAAAATAAGGGGGGAAATGAATTTTCGTTTTATAAAAATAGATTTGTAAACATAAAATAAATAATTGGAACCTAGAAATTATCACCCGTAGCGGCGGAAAATATGTAATTAATACGTGCATTGAAAATACGTAGGAAACACGTAATATACAAAGATTAAAATAATATATTTTTGTTGACTCAAGATAGGAAAAATCAATACGTAAAATGTATAAATAGTACGAATCCAAAATATGTAGTGAAACACATTATAAAATATACGTGCGTAACACCCAGGGGCAAAATTGTAATTTCCAATTTTGCGGGGTGTTACATTGATAGGGAGGCGAAGTTGGCTTGAGGGAGGCGACGAATGTTGGAGTGTCTTTGGCAAGAGCCACATTGCCGAACGTGTCGCTCGGCATCTTGAAGGAGAGTCGGCCAGAAGTATCCGTAATTCAGAGCCTTCCGAGCCAAAGACCTAGACCCTGGATGTGCTCCGCCGATGCCTTCGTGGAGCTCCTGTAAGGCATAGTCGGCCTGTTCTGGGGAGAGGCACCTTAGGTATGGTCGGCCGTCAATTTGCGAGAAGGAGCGCTTGTATAAGATACTCTCGATCAAGACATACCGCTCGGCCCTGGTTCTGACTCGGCGTGCTTCTTTGGGATCCTCGGGAAGGAGTCCGTCCCTTAGGAATTCCACTAAGGGTTTCATCCAATTATCTTGCAGCAGGACCGGTAAAGACTCCACAGAGTGGAGGGTCTCGTCTTCTATGCTCAGCCTTGGGAGGACCTCGATCAAAATGGTCTGCTCGAGACCCTGGAGGGAGGATGAGGCCAACTTGGAGAGGGCATCGGCCTGTGAATTCTCCTCACGAGGAACTCGTTGGATGAGTGCCTCTTCGAATCGGCTCATGAGGGCTTGGACCTTGGCGAGGTACTTCGCCATACGCTCGTCTCGCACCTCGTACTTGCCCAAGACTTGGTTCACAACTAGCTGGGAGTCACTATGGACTCGGAGGCACTGCGCCCCGGCATTTCGGGCAAGTCCGAGGCCCGCGATTAGTGCTTCATACTCCGCCTCGTTGTTCGAGGCCTTGAAGTTCATGCGGAGGGCATACTGGAGGACGAAGTCATCAGGGCTGTTCAGGATGATGCCGGCGTCGCTACCCTCGTTGCAGGAGGATCCGTCCACAAAAACCGTCCAAATGGGGGGTCCATTAGGGATGTGGCTGCCCTCGGGAATGGTGGACTCGACGATGAAGTCGGCAAGGGCCTGAGCTTTGATTGCAGTTCGAGGTTGGTACGAGATGTCATGTTGGCTCAGCTCTATGGACCACTTCATTAGCCGGCCCGAGGTTTCAGGCTTGTGGAGGATCTGTTTCAGCAGTTGGTCGGTGAGGACCACAACCGAGTGGGACTGAAAGTACGGACGGAGCTTCCTTGCCGCCATGACTAGGGCGTAGGCCATCTTCTCTATCTTCGGATAGCAGAGCTCGGCATCCCGAAGCACCTTGCTCACATAGTAAATGGGCCTCTGAGCCCGGTCTTCCTCTCTCACCAAAATAGCACTTAGCATCTTCTCAGAGGCGGCTAAGTAGATGAAGAGGGGTTCCCCCGGAACGGGCTTGCTGAGCAGGGGAGGATTGACCAAGTATTCTTTCAGCTGTTCAAAGGACTTCTGTTGCAGTTCGCCCCACTGGAAACCTTTGGCTCCCCTGAGAGCCTTGAAGAAGGGGAGGCACTTTTCCCCAGACTTCGAAAGGAACCGTCCAATTGCGGCGAGCTGACCCGTAAGCTTCTGCACTTCTTTAACGTTCCGGGGCGGGGCCATGTCCAGTATGGCCTTGATCTTCTCGGGATTTGCTTCGATCCCTCGCTGGCTCACCATGAAGCCGAGGAACTTTCCCGAAGAGACCCCGAACGCACATTTGTTCGGATTAAGCTGCATGTTGTGCCTCCTCAATACGCCGAATGCCTCCTGGAGGTCGGCCACGTGGTCGGTACTCCGGACGCTCTTGACGAGCATGTCGTCAACGTACACTTCCATGTTGCGGCCTATTTGGCTCTGGAAGACCTTGTTGACGAGGCACTGGTAGGCGGCTCCAGCGTTCTTCAATCCGAACGGCATGACTCTGTAGCAGTAGAGGCCCTGGTCGGTAATGAAGGACGTCTTCAGAATGTCCGGGGGGAACATTCGGATCTGATTATAGCCGGAGAAGGCGTCCATGAAGCTGAGGATCTCATGGCCCGAGGTGGCATCAATGAGGGTGTCGATATTTGGGAGAGGGAATGGATCCTTCGGACACGCCTTATTCAGATCGATGAAGTCGATGCATATCCTCCAAGAGCCATTGGACTTCTTGACCATTACAACATTGGAGAGCCACTCGGGGTAGTTCACCTCCTGTATGAACCGAGCCTTTAAGAGTTTATCCACCTCCTCCTTGATGGCCTGCTGTCGCTCGGGAGCGAATTTTTGCCTCTTCTGCTGAACCGGTTTGCACCCCGGTTCGACACTTAGGCGGTGGACTAGCAGCTCCTCGGAAATCCCGGGCATATCTGCGGCTGACCAAGCAAACAGGTCGCAGTTATCCCGGATGCATTGCACCAAGTCGGAACACAGTACAGTCGGCAAGGACTTGCTGATGAGGAACTTTCGGTTCGGGTCCTCGTCCGAAAAGAGTACTTCTTCCAATTCGTCCATTAGCTCGGACGTGGGTCGGACATTCGGCTCGGGGATCTCTAGAGTCTCGAGGGAGAGCACCGGACCCCCCGTGGAAGTCATGTAGCACTTCCGAGCCGTTTCTTGGCTGCCCCTGACTTCTCCCACTCCCGACTGAGTGGGGAACTTCATTTTAAGGTGGTACGCTGAAGGGACAGCTTCCAGGGCAGCTAGGCCGGGTTGGCCTAGGATGACATTATACGCGGCCGGGACGTCGACGACCATAAAGTCCATCAGCTCGGTCCGGGTAGTAGGGATATTCCTAGTAGTTACGTCTAGGGTTATAACCCCCTCGACAGTTACTGGTACCTCCGTGAACCCGTGGAGCGTGTAACCGGCCGGCTTGAGACGGTCCCGAGACAGTTGCAGCCCTCGGAAGGCCGAGAGGAAGAGGATGTTCACCGAGCTCCCGTTGTCTACCAGGACCCTCTGCACCTTGAAGTTTGCCATGCGAAGGTCGATGACGAGGGCATTGCAGTGGGGAGTTCGGACCCCTTCGAGGTCTTCATCGGAGAAAGTCACTGGGACGCCAAGGCCTTTAGGAGGAGGGGCGCTGTGAACTGAGTTGACCTCTCGGACGAAGGCCTTCCGAGAGGAGTTGGAGGAGCCCCCATGGGGCCTCCGTGGATGAGGTGGAGAACTCATTCTTCCTCGAACTCGGGGGTCTCGTCGCGCCTCTCGGAGCGTTTGTTAGCCCCCGAGGCGGAGGCGTGTTGCGATCCGCCCGATCGTTTGCCTTTACAAATTTGGCCAGCTGCCCCCTCTGGATGAGGGCCTCTATCTCATTTTTCAACGCCCGGCAGTCGTTGGTGTCGTGGCCGTGGTCCCGGTGGTAACGACACCATTTCTCCTTGTTCCTCCTCTTGGCCGGAGTGTTCACTCTCGGAGCCGGAGGTATGACTCCTTCTTTCTCCACTTCCATTAGGATGGTAGAGACATTAGTGGTGAAGGGAGTGAACTTCTCGAACCTGGGGGGAGGACGGCGCTGGCCGCTATTGTCCTTCTGCAACTTTTTGGACCCCTCCTCCTCTGTCGTCTTCCTCTTTGATCCGGAGGCGGATCCTCAGAAATTCGGGAGGCACTCGTCCTCCTCCACCCGAATGTACTTCTCGCACCTTAGGAGGAGATCGGCAAAGTTGTGCGGAGGCTTCTTGGCGAGGGACGACTGGAGGTTGGAGTTGAGGACGTTCGACTGGAACGCAACGGTCGCCACTGACTGGTCTAGGGAGGCGATAGACCTGACCTCTGCGGTGAATCTCCTCACATAGTCCCTCAGCTTTTCTCCCCTCTCCTATCGCAGGTTGAGTAGGGAGAGGCTCGTCTTCTCTGCTCGCCTGCTACTCACAAAGTGAGTTATGAAGAGCGTTTCGAACTGCTCGAACGAGAAGATGGAAGAGGGAGCGAGCCTGGAGTACCATTCCCGAGCCGACCCCCTGAGGGTGGCGGGGAAGGTCTTGCAGAGCATGGCGTCGGAAGCTTGATGGATCAGCATTAAGGTCTTGAAGCTTTCGACGTGATCAACTGGGTCGAACTCCCCTGAGTACGTTTCAAACTGCAGAGGTTTGAAACCCCTCGGTATGGGGGCCTCCATGATTGTCCGAGAGAAGGGAGGTCTGCTGGGACGGACGGTCCCTGCTCTAGACTCCTCCTCTCTGTCCATGCGACCGATGCGCCTCTCCACCTCATGGAGACGACGGTTGAGGGCATCGTCCCTCCGCTGGTAATCAAACGATCCCCTGGACTCTTCTTCATAGGAAGGGGAGCGGGGACTGCGGCGTCGGTAGTCCTGGGATCGGCGAGGACTATAGGGGTGCTGCTGGCGACTGGGATCCGGGAGAGGACTTCTGGATCGGTGGCGAGGACTGGGAACCCGCGGGGGTGTTGGAACCCTCTGGGCATGATGGTTGTTGGGGCGAAGGTTGAGGGCCTACAACACGGTCTCCTGGAATTGTAGGAACTCGGCACGAGTGATAGATGCCTCATTGTTCCTCGGATGATGCCGATCCGCGGGGGAATGTGGCCTCCTCCTACGGCGCTCGGAAGATTCCGCCCGGCCCCTTCGGTCCGGAGACCTCCTACCGTCTCAGCGATGAGGAGATCGCTTACCATGATGCTGGCGGGAGGCTCCCTCTCGGGCCTGCCTCTCATCTAGATGGTTGCGAAGGTCCTCTTCCTTTTGACGATTCAGGACGGTGTTGCGGAGATCGGAGGCTCGGGGGTGATGGGAAGCCATAGAGTCCGAGGAGGCATTGTGAATTGAGACGTGGTCTGGATGGAGTGGTTGCTTCTGCCTCCGTTGGTTCTGACCAGCAGGACCATTTGGGGGTTGTTGGTTCGGAAGAGGAGGCTGGCCCTGTTGGGCCAAGGGAGGAAGATGTTCGGGCTGCGGAGCAGGATGGACAGGGACCTCCTCTGGCTGATCGGCGGGGTTGGGTCCGCGGTTGGACCCCCTAGACCTGACCTTCTTGGGAGGCATGGTTGGAGATGGGCTGGAGAAGGGCTAGTTGACGAGGAAGAGGCGGAGGCTGTTCGTGTGGCTTTCCCACAGATGGCGCCAATCTGTTACCGCTGATTCTGGTGTGGGGGTAAACAGATGAGATTTGTGAGTTCGAGAAAAACCTGAACAGCGGATCCAAGCCTTCCGATTCCTGCTGCAACCTGCAAGGAAGTGCGATATACCGGGGTTGATTCTGGCGACGCACCCTCCGACGCTCTTGTCAGTAACCAGTGGTGATTAAGAAAGAGCTTAAGGTGGAAAAAGAGTTATTACCTGGTCACAGTGGTAGGGGGTGGTATTTATAGTCGCCATGGGAGTGATTAGGGGCCCAATTCCCTGTGTAACTGTCAGGAGTAAAATCCTTACAGTCTGTTTAGGAAACTAATCCCTGATTCCCGGTGAGAGCAAATCAGGCTCGTTGACTTGGTCAAATCAGTGACCCTGATTTGCCTCTTGTTGGTCTGGGTTCGCCTCGGGTCGGAACCCGTACCCAATTGGAGTGGATCCGTTTGTGGGTTATTGGATCTGTGAGAAGGAGATTCAGTACCCGTTTAGGACCAATTTGTATGTGAAATTACCGTTTTACCCCCGAGCTTCAAGATTCGCGCCCAATCTGGACGGTTCCGATTTAACCCCATTTTTAGCCATATCAGTAGCCAAGGTTGGGGAATGTGAGAATGAAAAGAGAAAGGGGCAGGATCGCAATTCGCAGGGGATGGACTTTTGCTGGGCTTCATTTTTAAAAAAACTTATATAACATTTTACACAAACCCTTTATAAATATATATTTACCATATATGTATATATGACAAAAAAAATTAAAAACTCAGGGGGCGCAGTCGCACCCCCTCGGGACTGTGTGGCTACGCCCCTAGTGGTAGCATATAATGGGACAATGAATGTAAAAAGTATTTGTACGTTATAGTGGTAAGTTTTTTGTGTTAGTACACCGATATAGCCATTTAATGGTAAGGATGGATTATGATGAAAAGTAAAAGAAGAAGGCTTGGATGCAAATAAAAGAACAATAATACAAGTACATAAATCTAGGTTAGCAAAAATATTTGAACATGTATCTAGGTAAGGATGGATTATGATGAAAAAGTGAACGAATTAGATCAATCTCTTCGACCTTGGATTAATTTCAAATTGAAGAAAGAAAAACAAGCTCACTTTATAAAGATTTGAACATCGATTTGATTTGGGTTAGGGTTTCGGAATCAAACTTTAGTGTTAGGGTTTGGTTCGGGATAAAAGAGAGAAAAAGATGAAGATGGGTAGCCAGGGTTGGGAAATGTGAGAATGAAAAGAGAAAGGGGCAGGATCGCAATTCGCAGGAGATGGACTTCTGGTTCTGCTGGGTTTCATTTTTTTAAAAAATTTATATATCACATTTTACACAAACTCTTTATAAATATATATTTACCATATATGTATATATGACGAAAAAAAATTAAAAATTCAGAGGGCGCAGTCGCACCCCCTCGGGACTGTGTGGCTACGCCCCTAGTGGTAGCATATAATGGGACAATGAATGTAAAAAGTATTTGTACGTTATAGTGGTAAGTTTTTTGTGTTAGTACACCGATATAGCCATTTAATGGTAAGGATGGATTATGATGAAAAGTGAAAGAAGAAGGCTTGGATGCAAATAAAAGAACAATAACACAAGTACATAAATCTAGGTTAGCAAAAATAATAAAAGAAAAGTACATAAATCTAGGTTAGCAAAAATAATAAAAGAACATTTATTAGCCAAAAGCAAATTTGAAAGTGAAGGAACAAAGCATGGATTAGAGAATCAAATAATGTAAAAAAAAAACATTATTTAGGGGCATTCCGAGAATCGAACTCGGGACCTCTCGCACCCAAAGCGAGAATCATACCACTAGACCAAATGCCCTCGTTGTGTAAATTAGAGATTCGAGATTTTAATTATTGTATCTTCATAACTATGTTGCATTATGATTGTAAGAAGTTGTCTAAAAATCATATTCTTCTACATAATAAACACAGTAGTAAAAAACAATTTACATAATAAAGACAATAATAGCAAACCCTTTTCTACAAATGTGTGAGATTGTCTACATGAATTCTTCATCTACACTTAGGGACGGGGTCCAAAAAAGTATATTGAGAGGGTCAGTTAACAATAATAACTTTAATATGTTTTTTTTTCTTTCTTTCAAAACTAAGAATATTGAATATAATAAATAAAAATTATAATTATAATGAAATACACACATATAAATTGAAAATAATATCTTTGTTTTGACATTGTCGTAAGAGCATCTGTAGTCGTGGGCTAAATACCCAAAATTTGGAAAAAATAGAAATTGGTTCGTTGCAGTCGTCTTCCAAATACCCAAAATTTGGGTGTACGATGAATAGTAGACTGCCAAATATAGCAGACGATTTGGTAAAAGCCAAAATATAGCAATCGGGAAATTATCTTTCGTCCCTGAAAAGAGACGAAGGATAATATCCCGTCGCGTCAGATTTTTTTTTCCCGGACGATTAATAATGTCCCGTCCTTTATTATAAAAAAAAAAAACTGAAAGTGTCGGACGGTGTATTATACACCGTCCCAACAATTTTGAATAAGACAAAATTGGTGGGCCGGTGTATAATGTCCCATCCCACCAGTTTTCCAAAATTTTTTTTTTGTCTTTTAGTGCCCAGAAAAAAAAATTCTTATTTTTTTTAAAAAAAAGTTTGAGACGAGAGATAATCGGTCGTCCGGCTATATTTTACCTTTCAACAACTGCAGCGCGCAGCCATATTTTCTATTTCCGAAAGCCAAATGCCCAAAAAATAGCTTAGAACGACTACAGATGCTCTAACCATTGGAAAAACTTGCTTTAACCAAAAATCGAACTTTTATCATTTACATAGGTGCGTAAGAAACTTCTAGTTTTTGTACGTACACTTGACAATTTATCAATCTTTTCAAAAGAAATCATTTAAGGTCATAAGTTTTATATAAAAAATAGGGCAAAACACAGAATACCCCCTCCCCCCCCCCCCCCCCCCCCCCCCCCCTCAAACTTTTGGGCTTAATACAATATGCCCATATCACGTTTGAAAAAGTACATTGAACTCATTCCACCATTAACTTAACCCCATCCGTTAAGTTAGAATTATTGAATTACCTTTTTACCCTTACCCTTTCATAATCAAATCTTTTCTTATTTTTCCTCTTTCTCCATTCTTTTTCTTCATTCTTATCGGTTATTTCATCAGAAAATCTGGTATCCTTGAGAGATTTGATGATGGATCATCATTTTCTAAGTAGATGAAAGAAAGATCACCAAATTATACTAAACTTTGGGTTCAGTTTATCATTTGTTTGAGTTTCCTTCTTTTCTCTCTTATGTGATTAGCTATTGAAAGATCTCACAGGATTTCGGAACTACAGTTTAGTTGCCTCACTATTCACTGACATTATTTAGGATTATATTATCTAATATGAAGTTTCAGGCATACGCACAGTGCATAAGTTGCAGTCATAGAAAACACTGTTATGAGTGACTTACCACAGTTGAGAGTATTTTTAGTTGGTTGCCGTGTATACTGACTCGTATTTGAATGATGTTTATTCAAGTTACCTTATGTGCTCGTCATATGCAGATAATGCGGGACCTCGACACTAGAAATTCTCGAGGATTTGGTTTCATTAGCTATGACTCTTTTGAAACATCTGATGTTGTGATCGAGGTAAATTTTATCTATCTATTTGCTGGATTTATTATTGCATTTGAAACACACTGCACATATGGCACACCTTAGCTGTAACAAAAACTCAGCAGATGGTAAACTTATATCTACCCGTGGATTCCATCATTTTTCAGTTTGCCTGAACATTATCTGATTGGTATTTGTTTATACAGGCCATGAATGGTCAGTACCTCTGTAATCGACAAATCACTCTCTAATGCATACAAGAAAGACACTAAAGGAGAACGTCCCGGCACTCCAGCAGGTATGCTTTATCTATTTGTGTTAGATTAATCAAGCTATTCGATGTATAAATCATCGTTTTCAAAGATGTTATAATTACCTAATTTATAAGCACGTAATGGAATATTCATGTCTGAAGTGATAATGTGCCTTCTATACCTTTGCAGAGAGAGTTCTAGCGGCAAGCAATCCAAGTGAACAGAAGCACAAGCCACATACCTTGTTTGCCATTGGACCTCCTACTCTCCCCAACGGTGCGCAAGCTAACAGCACCATGGCCCCACCAATCCCTCGAACATTTAGCAATGACCCTCCTCCTATTCCCATAGAAAATGAATGAAGAAAAAAATTTAAAAAAGAGGAAAAAGAAGAAGAGGTTTGATTTCGAAAGAGTAAGGGTAAAAAGGTAATTCAATAATTCTAACTTAACGGATGGGGTTAAGTTAACGGTGAAATGAGTTAAATGTATTTTTTCAAACGTTATATGGACATATTGTATTAAGTCCAAACGTTGGGGAGGCACTTTATTTTTTGTCCTAAAAAATATATTTTGGACAACAAGGAATTTAAAGGTACAACTAATTATCAGGTTGGTTAATTAAAATATAAAGTCAAATGAGGTACATAACTAAACTTATTCTTTTCTATCAAATGTAATAAATGGCTTATGATGGGCTTGTTTTAGGGACAAAAGTGAGAAAGAAAAATTTTATGGGAAGGAAGAAAAAAATAGTAAACCTATGCTATGAGGGTGTTTGGAAATTGTTGGAGGCACGCTAACCCCCTTGGGCCTTCATATCTATGCCCATGTCTACACTCAAAACTGTATTTGAGAACTAGCTACTTCCTTGGTTATCATTTTTCAAACACCTATTAATAGATTTAACAAATATCTGGGCATCCAAACCACTTCAAATTAGCTTTTCTTTGCTTTTTATTTTTATTTGAGTTACTCTACTTTCTTCCATATGATGTCATTTAATATTTTATCTTTCACCGTGTTTTTCACTTATCCACTTTAACATTCTCATTTTAGCCTATACTCATTCAGTTCTTTGAAAATGTGGTTTATTAACTGTCTAACAATTTGATCCTAACAACATAGTTTGTCATATGGACTATTTTGTAGTAAAACTTGTCTCTAGGATTAATTAATGGGTAATGATTCACCTGCAACCTATTCTTACAACATTTATCTTTACAATCTTAGGTGGCACAATCTTACTGGAAATATCTTGTAGAGTCTTGTAGAGTAGGTTATAGACATCTCCAATGGAATTGTGACACATAAGGTTGTAAGGTTGTAAATGTTGTAGGTGTAACACTCTCCTTAATGGTGGCTTTTTTGCGTTTAATACTTAAATCAATTAGGGTAATGCTACACCTACAACCTTTACAACCTTACAATCTTAGGTGGCGCAATCTTATTGGAGATGTGTACAACTCACTACAACCTACTCTACAATACATTCCAATGAAATTGTGCCACCTAAGATTGTAAAAGAAATATTGTAAGAAAAGGTTGTGGGTGTAGCATTACCCAATCAAGGGTTGCTTTTTTGCGTTTAATACTTAAATCAATTAGGGTAATGCTACACCTACAACCTTTACAACCTTACAATCTTAGGTGGCGCAATCTTATTGGAGATGTGTACAACTCACTACAACCTACTCTACAATACATTCCAATGAAATTGTGCCACCTAAGATTGTAAAAGAAATATTGTAAGAAAAGGTTGTGGGTGTAGCATTACCCAATCAAGGGTTGCTTTTTTGCGTTTAATACTTAAATCATCTGTATTTACTTTTTTCCCTGGCCAAATTATGTTTGAGGCCAGAAAATTTATGTTAACAGCTGAGACAATCTAACCATCTATCTGGTATCTACCCTCAGTCTTCCTAAGATTAAACATAAAAAGTGAAAAAGAAAAAGAAAAAGGTCAAAGGTCAAAGGTCAAAATGATAATTTTCTATATTTAAAAAAATAATAGAAAAACGTCGCCTGAGAGATTCGAACTCTCGCGGGGAAACCCCATGTACTTAGCAGGCACACGCCTTAACCACTCGGCCAAAGCGACTGTTGATGTCTCAGTTTATAGTTGTGCATTATTATATGGAAATATAATAGAAAATTAAAAAAATTAAGAAGTGAATGAAAATATTCTTCTTCGACCACAGTGGGAGTCGAACCCACGACCTTCTGATCCGAAGTCAGACGCGCTAATCCACTGCGCTATGCGGTCATCTGTTGCATACGATTACTGTAATTATCTTTATCTATACATATCGAAAATCATCAAATGCTACTTAACGAAATAATGATTGTGTATTTCAACTTAGGAGGTTATCTTTTCTAAGAACTAGAATTCTGCAGGTGCAATGGACGTTCTAATTAATTCTTTTTTATATAGTAAATAATAAGATGTAATCTGATGTCGAATCTGAGATCTTTCTTTTCTCATCACATATACACTTTACAAATTATTCCTAGTGGCACAAACTTTTATTTTATATATTGACACTTTTATAAATAATTATGTCGTAAATAAATTCAAACTTTGAGGGTATTATGGTAACTAACAATAGTTGAGTAAATGAATGGTTAATATAACTCCCACTTAAAAATGATGGTTGAGATTAAATGATTGAATGTCTACAAATTACAGGTTGTCTACAAATGACAACTCTAAGGTATCGTTCTTTTTTTTCCTCCTATAAGAGGTTACTTCTTATAAGAGATTTACAGTAAGAGCCTCTTGTAAGAGCCTCTTTATGAGGTGTTCTTTTTACATAAAATTAACCTCTTATAAGAACCCCTTATAAGAACCTCTTATAAGAGATTTCTGTTCTTTTTTCACCTCTTACAAGAGCCTATATTACCCCAAAGTCTATATTACACCCAAAGTATAAAAATAGTGAGATGAAGGACAAGAAAAGATAAGTTCAAATTACTAATATATAAACTAGTTTAATGGCAAGTTAAATTTACAAATGAGTGTAAATCATCAATTATAATTCTGGGCTACTATAGACTTTTAATTAGTATGAAAATTAGTATGTATAAATATAAATAATAATAATTTGTTTCAAAGAAGTTGGATTAAAAAAATTTAAGGTCAATGGGCTAATATAAATTCTCCCTTAGCTGTAAATAAATAAAAAATAAATAAAATTACAGTCAACTAATTGTTTCGACAGCATCCCTAACATAATTGTTCGAGATTGTGAAGAATGAATTCCCACGCTTTTTCTAGGATAGCATATTACAGTCAACTACGTATATGATTACACTTTTTCTAGGATAGCATATTCCGGGCTACTATAGACTAATATATAAACAAGTTTAATTAGTAACAATTATAATATAGACTTTGGGGGTAATATAGACTTTTTAAGTGATAGAAGTCTTATAAGAATTTGAAAGAGGCTATTAGAAGTCTTTAGGCTTATAAGATATTTTGAGAAAAATATCTTATAAGAGGTAAAAAAAGAACACTAAAAAAACTCTTATAAGAGGGGGACCACCTCTTACAAGAGGTAAATCTCTTATAAGAGGAGAAAAAGAACACTACCTAACTCTCATATTATAATACTAGAGACTAGGGATTAGATATTAGAGATGTTGTAAGCAATCACGATGAGGATTGTCGATATAGGATATAGAAAATACTAATTCTGTTATTAGGTCAGGTGATGTCACCTGCATCCTTCGGCCTATATAGGCTGGTTATCGTAAGGAAATCTTTATTATGGTAGAAAAAGTATTCATACATATTAAGTAGCTTTTATGCTCATCTCTAATCTCTAATCCTTCATATTATAATGGGAGAGTTGGAGTTGTGGTTTGTAAACATACCAACTTATATGTATTATATCTATATAATAAAACACAAAGAAAGCTATCAAGTGGCTCACATTCAATCTATCCCAAAATCAATGGACCAGATCTACTCTCACAAAACATATTTTCCCGCCCAAATTTCAAACTTTACAAATTCAAACACACACACTCTCTCTCCCAAAATAACCCCCCTTCTCTATCTTTTCTCACCGTCTCTCTCTCACTGTCTCCCTCTCTCTCCCCCCGCTCTCTCTCTCTTTTCTCACTTCACAAATTTCAAAAAGTGGTCCATTTTGGGGAAAAAATCGAAGGAGAGATTCATACCAACGGATTCCTTCCTCTTTCACTCCCACCTAAGAACCCCCCTACTTTACAACTGTGCCACTGTCAATGGCGAAATCGAAAGTGGTGATGGTGATCGGCGCGTCCTCCGGCCTTGGCCGCGAGTTCTGCGTCGACCTCGCCCGCTCCGGCCACGTCATCGTTGCCGCCGCTCGAAGGACCGATCGCCTCGAATCGCTCTGCGATGAGATTAACGGGCTCGGGTGTAGACTCGGTTCGGTGCGGGCAGTGGCGGTGGAGCTGGATGTGAGCGGGAAGAGCGCCGAAATTGAGGCAGCGGTAGAGAAGGCGTGGGATGCGTTTGGGAGGATCGATGTTTTGGTTAATAACGCTGGGATTAGAGGTAATTAATTTTGATTGGTTGGTCGTTAAACAATATGAGAAGTGTAAATTGTCGATATTTTGGTCAACGCATATAACCCTCTGTATGCCAAAGCAAATAACACCCCAGGCGTGTGCCAAACATATTTGAAACATTGTTATAAGATTTATTCGTTATTTTTATGATCGTTTTGATCTTGGTGCTTATTGGTCCTGTTTGTGTTTGTGTAGGTATTTTTTAAGTAGAGACAAAAGAATGCAATTTGTAAATTTCATATTTTATTTTTTATTTTTTTCTTAAAAAGTAAATTTGGTCGGATTTGAGTTTAGATATCTATAGTTATTTTAATTATAAGGTGAGATAAATTGAGCTAGGCACGTAGCTTAACTCCAAAATATGATTCAAACGGACAAAAGTTTAGCTTATTTTAATTATAAGGTGAGATAAATTGCGCATTTTTTTATGAAGATAATTACTCATTTGGAGTAGATGCTTTGGATATTTTCCTAAATTCTTACCCTAGAAAGGAACCACCCCCTTGATGTAGTTTTATCATATTTCTGTTTTATGCACTCATCATGTTTGATGAAATGCACAAATGACGTGAAACATTTTAATTGTAGGAGCCTGCTGCACTGGGGGCATCTGAAACTAAAGTGGATGGGTTAAATCAGATGCACAAAAGCTTTCGCATTTGGGACGGGAAATATGGTTAGTCTCTCTCTCATTCATATTCTTTGTTAAATCATTCAATGCATACTCATATAGTTTTTCTCAGGTTTTTACCTGCCTTTGAGTACAAAAACTTGGGATAAACTTCAAAAGGCTGCTGCTACTCGATGTCATCCCCCACCGCCAACCCCGACGCCGATCAACTCCAACCACTGAATGTTTTCAGGTAGTGAGCCATGAATTTAGTGTTTTCTGTTGATTTTTCTGTTTAATTTTGTTTAATTTTGTTAGTAGTGTGGTAAGAGAATGTAATTTTGTTTAATTACTGTCTCTACATCTCAGGTAGTGAACCAAAAAATTTCAAAATTGATTTTTTTGTGTGGTAAAGGAACGGCTTGCTGAAATTTTGGATAGGTTTTTTTAGATACGTTATGTAATCCTACAAATTAGGGTTTTTTTTATATAAAAAAGTTCAGTTTTGAGAATTTGATGGTTCAATTGGGTTAGTGGGTTTTAGTGCAGATCGAGATGAAGGAAATGTGGTTGGAGGGCTTTGAAAATTTTTCTAGATTCCATCTACATTATGTTCATTGTTCTTCCATTTTGTTTAATTTGATTATAACAGTGAAAATTTTGCCAGAATTTCTCAATTGGTAACTTTGTTGGGTAGGAACAATATGAGGAGCTAAATTTGATAAAATTGTTCGGTTGAATCATAATGATGTTAATGCATAGTTGCTGTTAATTCGATATTTTGTTTAACTAACCAATTATTTAAGCATAGTTACTGTCATTTGAATCATAATGATGTTAATGATGTTAATGTTAATTCGATAAAATTGTAGACGTCTTGCTGAAATTACGTTAAAGTGCAAGGTGAATAAGTTAATTTATGTTCTTTTTAAGCTAAACCATATCTTTTGATGATGTGTTTGGCATTGCAGAAAGATTCGAGGGAGGCCGGAATAGTGAGCCCCATAAAAGATCAGGGACACTGCGGCTCTTGCTGGACATTCAGGTAAATTCATCCTGAAAACATTTACATCCTCTTATTTTGTATAGCACACTTTTTGATGAGTTATTTTGCAAGTGGTTGGATAAGTATAGTTTTGATAAAGATAGTAATGGAATTGAGAACTATGGTTAAAACTTTGTGGCCAACAAAAGTTTATATAACAATTATCTCAACACCACTGAAGTCCCCAACCAGACCAACGTTAGATATCTAAGTTTATGTGAGACAACTTTACAAAACTCCAGTTATTAAACACAACTCCAGTTGCACATGCGGGAATTTTGTTATAGATTTCTATCAAATTTAATGATTTCACGTTTCCAAACTCTAAATTTCCCTCTCCTTTATAATTTCCGACCGATTTCCAACAAAGTTTTCAGGTTTGAAATTGGCCAAAAGTGAAGGAGGATTTCTCATTTGCCATCAAATTCAGGTAAATTAATCTCTTTTTTTGTTTCTTTTTTAATGTAAGTAATAATTTGTTAGCACGGATTTTGAACCAATTTTCTTTTTATTTGATTTCAGGTATGAACATGAAAGAAGGGGAAGGTTTGACGTGGAACTGGATTGTCTCTGTTGGTGCGCGAGAGTTAACAAGGTAAGGAGGTATGTGTAGAGTTCGTGATTGTGTGAAAAAAATGGAAGTTAATTTGTTGTTAATGTGCAGAGTATATGGCGTTGTGTGAACGATCAGAGCAGGTTGTCGTGGTTCACTTGCTCAACATAAAGGGTAAACTCTTTCTCTCAAAATTGTTTTTCAACAACATAATTCTAATGTGTGGGAGCAAATGAATTGTTAGTTATCCTCACAACCAAATCAGATAGATAGTTTATAGCATTTTAATTACCTATCAAACGAATGAAAACTATGTTGCAATTCCAGAATGGAGACCAAAATGTGCTCTTTGAATCAAATGACAAGTGATATAGTGAGGGGCAATCCATTGTTTTCTCAATTCAAAAGAAAAACTAAGAATCGGTATATGGGAATGGATCAAGTAAGGCTGTAAGGGTTAGATTAAACTTACAGGCCTATGACGGATTAGGACGGGCCTCGGGGTTTAGCCAGTTAGATCAGAAAGAACAAATGCATCAAGAAATATGCCTCCACTCCAAGTAGGTGGTAAAGGTAATTTAGGGATCAACTGAAGTCACTTAATACTTGAATCAATTCTGGCATAAACATTTATACATGATTCAATTTCTAGCTTGGTAAATATATCCAGTTGAGTAACGTTAAGTTATTGCAGCAGGTTGTGGCAGGCAAACTTATTCAAGTCAACCACCTCTCTCCATCATAATAGATCTGTAGAGCCTTTCCCCACTAAAATAAGTTCGAGGGGTCGAGTGTGAACCACGAGTCCTATGGGAAAAAATGCCTAAATTCTACGACAAAGTATCAAACATCTAATAGACTCTCCAAGTCCAGCAAGTGTTATGACAAGAGAGGGCCTCAGGGCTACGTAGTTAAGCATGGGAGCATAAGTTTTCCTTTTTTTTCTTCCTTCCTGGGTTGACTTGGATACAACCCCAGTCCTAGCTAAAGCCACCCTTAGATTCTAGAAATGGTAGGGTGGCATTTCCATTTTGTTTCATGTAATGAAATAATTGGGTTTTTTTAATGTAAATTCAATTTTGTTGAGCCTTATCATTTGAATCGTATGATATTGACTCTATTACGCGACTTCTTAACTACCCTTTCTTCCGCTTCACCATTTTTTGAATCAGGTTTCGGTTTAATAAGGAAGTTCCGGATCAAATTCTTGAAGTTTAGAGGAAATTTCTTATTGGAATGATTTATCTATGTGCTTTGCAACCCCCCCCCCCCCCCCCCCCCAACACACACACACACACACCAAACATCTCTAATCACAATAATGTGAGAGTGTGAGCTGGACACACCAAACATCTCTAATCACAATAATGTGAGAGTGTGAGCTGGTCAATATTTTTGTGATGGGGAGTGAATCGCGGGGGGGGGGGGGGGGGGGGGGGGGGGGGGCATTAGGAGCGAGGGTTTCGTGCTAAACGAAGATCCTTCGTTTTAGGAAGATCACAATGTTCAGGTATTTGTTTAATTTCGTAATTGTTAGAACGCTTTTGATCAGTAAGTAATTGTAGTTCTTTTTTTTTCTTTCAAGAAAAGTAATTTCAGTAATGTTATTTAAACAATGGACTTGATTTATTTTTTTATCGCTTGAAATTTTGGTTCTCTTATGTTTAGTATAGTAAAGGTAGGATCTTCGTATAGTTTAGTATATTGCATTTTAAGTAAAGTTTAGTATATTGCAAGGAAACTTTAACAATCGGTAAATTGAGATGTTGCTGAACTCAGGCAGGTTATAAACTATCCATAAAATCTAGAAAGTTTATTACTTTGCATGTGCACAAAAATTCAACTAATTTGCAAGGAAACTTGTAATTCTACTGAACATTTAGCTGACATGATAGTACTATTCTTAAACCATTTTTTTGTGGAAGTTCATCTACGTAATCAAATCCTTTAGTTTGTCTTTATGCTTTAAGACAGGTAACTGGTACCATGATTTGAAGAATTGATAGACACCATATAGAGATTTTGCTTGCTGATTTTTCCAGATCACTGATAAATAATGGACCAATAGTTGATGCAAATACCGAGTTCCAAACCATGGTTGGTAGTTGTTGGCGTGTGCTGTGAATGAAATATAATGGTTCTATGGAGAATAAAGCAGTTCATTTTAATCATCATTCCAAAACAATATTTTAGTGTCTAAGATCAACGGGACATGTTTGGGATAATTTTCTATGTGCTCAAGACTATGTTCATGTTGCAGGAACATCTGCAGGTGTAGGCTTTGCGATCCCCGATCCCATCTTCAACTGTTCTGAAGATAGTCCCTCAGTTGATCCAGTTTGGCAAAGTATGTGTATGTTTATAGGTTTTTTATTTCCTTCAAAATTTTCTTTAATTTGGGCATTTGATTGGATCTGTATAGTCATTAAAGTGAACATATCTAGCTGTATGTAATTTTATTCATCCTCATCATCATTTTCATCATTCTGTATCTTTCTGAAAAATAAGTGAGCTCTTCTACCCATTATCCAGTCAATTCATTTTTAAAATATGAAACTAAATCTGTGTACTATAGATTGAAAGGATATGAAGCATATACTTTTTCTTAGAATGTATTGAATATTTTCAACTTGCTTGATCATATGTAGTGATAGATAATTTTAGCAAACGTACTTGGGTTTGAGTGAAAAAAATTTCTTTAATTTGGGCATTTGATTGGATCTGTATAGTCATTAAAGTGAACATATCTAGCTGTATGTAATTTTATTCATCCTCATCATCATTTTCATCATTCTGTATCTTTCTGAAAAATAAGTGAGCTCTTCTACCCATTATCCAGTCAATTCATTTTTAAAATATGAAACTAAATCTGTGTACTATAGATTGAAGGGATATGAAGCATATACTTTTTCTTAGATTGTATTGAATATTTTCAACTTGCTTGATCATATGAGGCCCGTATAAAGTATTAGGAAGCAATATAATTTCATAGGAGGCCCGTATAAAGTAGTTGATTGTATTAGAAAGGTGGGTGTATTTGTTTACACCCACCTTTTTGTTTACACCCACTTATTCGTTAAAATGTTTTAATTTTTTAAGAAATTTATATGCAGTTCACCCAACCCAGTCAAATAACTCCAACTAAATTTATGTGCAGTTCCGAATACGTGCTGTAGGCACGTGCCACGGGCATACCTAGTATATATATAACGAATAAAGATATCTCAAATTCGAGGTCATAATACATCAAAATTTTTACTTTTTAAAAAATATATTTATTAAGTCGTGCACCGCACATATAAATTACTAATGTACTTAAATTGTACCTATCATCCATGAGGTGTGTACTCACTTCTTCGATGAATATTGTAAGCTTACTAGATTTGCCCGTAGGCACGTGCCTATGGCACGTCTTCAGATAAATAATTACTTGTAAATAAAAGTCCATGTTTCTATATATATATATATAGAGAGAGAGAGAGAGAGAGAGAGAGAGAGAGAGAGAGAGAGAGAGAGAGAGAGAGAGAGAATTAAATAAATAAAGGAGTTGTTTTAAGGGGAGGGAGGGGATTTGAGAGAGAGAGAGAGAGAAATAATTAAATAAAGGAGTTGTTTTGGGGATTTGAATTTGAGTTTTGGAGGAAAACTTTTGGAGAGAAAATGTGTTTTGTGAGATTAGATCTGGGCCTTTAATTTTGGGGGATTGAAGAAGAGCCACTTCATAGCTTTCTTTGTGTTTTATTATATAGATTGTGTCAAGCAATATTTGAAGACTGAAGTCAAAGCATTCCATCCCACATGTCGGTCTAACCTCACCAGGAGGGGCAACTTACGAAGCAATGAACAGCTAAAAGTATCCGAGTGTCAGGGTCAGCCCTGAGTTTACGGGCCCCTGGCACACTCCTAAAAATGGGCCCCATACAAATTTTTTTTTAAAATTGCTATAATTTTTAAAGAACGCTGGAAAAATGTTCCGTTGTGCACTAGGCCTCTATATGCACTAGGCCTTCCCACCTTCATATCGACAATCCGAACCGTTCATATTGATCTACATGCCTAAATTAGTCTAAATATGTAAAATCTAATCAATTAAAATTTATTTGCCCATCCATCCATCATGTGACTATAAAAAACAACGATTTTCAGCCATACAATTTTGTAACACTCCAATGGATGGGCAAATAAATTTTAAATGATTTGATTTTATATATTTAGACTAATTTATATGTGTAGATCAATATGAACGATTCGAATCATTGATATGAAGGTGGGATCGCCGAGTGCACACGAGTGCACAACGGAACATTACTCAAAAACAATATATATGAATAAATAGGAGATTTAGGAATTTGAGAAAAAAATTCTCCATACAAACTCATGTCTAACTAAAATAAATCGACATAAGTACTAATTTTTAAAACAAAAACCTAAAAAATTAAATTTGGGGTCTCTAAAAAAATATTACGTGCAAAATACGTAGATATAAATGTAAGCAAAAACAAATATGGGCCCCCTAAAATGGAGAAAAATTCTGGGGCCCGACACAGCTGCCTCCCATGCCTCAAGTAGGGGGGCGGCCCTGTGGAGATTAATAAGGTCTTCAACTGCGAGTCCTCTCATATCTAGTGTCAAAAAATCCCTCAAACAAAATCCATCAACAAGAAATGACATGTTCGTGGGATTCAGTTTCACTTAATCAACTTGCAATTAATGAAGCTTAGAAGACGACGAAAAATGACAATCTTGTTAGGGATTTCTCCCGAAACCCCCTCTTATCTAGGATCTTGTTGAGTTATTCGATGCAATCAACACAAACTACCAAGCACATATGAAATCATACCAAACACACCAAAGCACACACAAGTTTATCCTGGTTGAGGCTTTCGCCTTAATCCAGGGGAGAAGAAACCTAAGATGTTATTCAACTAGAGAAGATACAAGAATATTACAATTCTCACCACGACCATCTCTCAAGCCTCATCAGCAAGTACTAGTTGTTTACAATTAGAGAATCACTCATTCTCTCCTTCAATGAAGTACTCTCTCTCTTTCTCTCTTGGCTCTCAATGGAGGTAAATAACAACAATATATAGAGATCTAGAGAAAACCTAGTTTGATATCTTGATACAATAATCATTGGATATTCCTGAAGAGATAACCCTACGATAAGAGTCATGAGATCTGACTTGAAGAGTATGTTGGGCTTATCACGAATCACCAAGATCTCACCCAAATAATTCATCAACATCGCGTTCGGTCGACCGTACCACAAGGTCGGTCGACCGTCCCCCTCCTGGGAACTCTGTGCAGACGGTGCGGTCGACCGACTCCAAGTGCGGTCGACCGCGCGGTCGATCGCAACTCCACCTGCTGCTGCTGCTGACTGTTTCCCTTGCTTCCAGTTTTTCTCCGATCGTCTCGATTCCTCCATTGTCTTATCGTCTTCTTATCCAACATAGTATGCAAGACATAAACCCAACAATCTCCACCTTGTATTGCATACTCACGAATCCACACCTGTGTGATTTAAAACTGTGTAGACTATTTTCCTTCTCTTCTTGTAAACAACTCGTTTCAATGGCTTCCTCTGCTAGTTGAATCTATCCACACCTGTTTTTCTCCTGCTGTATGCCCCCTTCAAAGGCACACCCTAGTAGATGTAATCATGGAGGTGCTACCCTCCACACGAACTCCACCTACCTCAAGGCTCTCTCCACCTTCCGACGATATTCGAACGTCACAGTCTTGCTCGGATGATTCTAGTAACGGCATACGAGATGATGCTTTAGGAACAATGGGTTTCAAAACACTTGCGCAAGTTTTTTCTGTTCTTCCAAAGCTGGTAGAGGTTGTGCTGACCCTGCTCAATTCCCCACTCACCCTTCATCACCTCACGACAACTTTCCCAAACTGATCGAACTCCACCTGGATCTGTGTACCTACAGTCCCGAGCTTCTAGAGTTCTCATGGATATAAGGCTCTGCTTTATTAAAGGAATATACATGCCCTCCCCTAGTGTGTGTCCCATTCCGTCTGTCATCTTCGACTCATTTGTTTCTTCACCCCTTACTTTACAAGTCTTGTCAATCTTCGTTCCCACACAACGACATGAGGCAAACTCGTCAGTAGAAACCATTAGTTTACAAATCTTATCAACCTTCGTTATCACACAACGACATGATGCAAATTTGTAAGTAGAAACCATCTCCCTCTCGGAGCAAACTTGAGAAGAACTAACTGAATCAAAAGAACAACCGAAATTCACATCTAAAGAACTTGAAACAAAAGCATTGTTTAAGCCATCACCTGATTCAGCGGCACTTGATTTGGTGCCCCTCTGACTCAACCGCTTGCAACAGTCTCTCATGTAATGCTCAATCCCTTTGCACTGGTGGTCACGGACCTTACCCCTACATACACTTTCTCTTCCAATCAAAGTTCAATCCACCTCCCCGATTGCTAACTCTCCTTCCTAAGTGCATCCTCCTTCAACCCCTTGATCATACCTGCTATGAAAAACTTCTCCTTGGTAGATTTCTCATCTAGTACGGTTATCATATTGGATGGATTTGGTGATGAATATATCGAGTTGGAAACCCTTAGATCATCTGCGTTGAACGCCCTCAGTTCAGATAACTCCATATTGAACTTCACTTCATGATCTAGAAGAGCGGTACTTTCTTTCATTGAGAAACCCATAACATTCTTTGCTGGTACATCCGACCCTCTAATGACGAACCCGAGTAGTCAGATCTGAATCTTGCCCAAAGACTCGCCGCGCTTCTCCTACACCTGACTTCGCTCATCGAATACATACGGATTAAACCCAAGGCTTCTTAATAAATCTCCTCCCAATTCTCCTGCTTTATGTTGATTGGTCCCTTTATCCCCTTCTAGGACTAGATCCAAGTTTTGTTGAACCGATGCTTCATGCATGTCCACCTTCAAGAGATCAAAGTTGATCTTGCCTTTGAACCGCTTGATTTTCGTGATCTGATATGCCATCATCTCCAAGGAACTCGAACAAACCCTCGAACCTGAAGCTCTGATACCAATTGTTAGGGATTTCTACCGAAAACCCCTCTTATCTAGGATCTTATTGAGTTATTCGATGCAATCAACACAAACTACCAAGTACATATGAGATCATACCAAACACACCAAAGCACACACAAGTTTGTCCCGGTTGAGGCTTTTGCCTTAATCTGGGAGAGAAGAAACCTAAGATGTTATTCAACTAGAGAAGATACAAGAATATTACAATTCTCACCACGACCCTCTCTCAAGCCTCATCAGCAAGTACTAGTTGTTTACAATTAGATAATCACTTAATCTCTCCTTCAATAAAGTACTCTCTCTCTTGGCTCTCAATGGAGGCCAATAACAACAATATATAGAGATCTAGAGAAAACCTAGTTTGATATCTTGATACAATAACCATTGGATATTCCTGAAGAGATAACCCTACGATAAAAGCCGTAAGATCTGACTTGAAGAGCATGTTGGGCTTATCATGAATCACCAAGATCCAACCCAAATAATCCATCAGCGCCGTGTTCGGTCGACCGCACCACAAGGTCGGTCGACCGTTCCCCTCTCGGGAACTCTGTGCAGTCGGAACGGTCAACCGACCCCAAGTGCGGTAGACCGCACGATCGAGCGCAACTCCACCTGATGCTGCTGCTGACTGTTTCCCTTGCTTCCACTCCGTCTCCTATCATCTCGATTCCTCCATCGTCTCATCGTCTTCTTATCCAACATAGAATGCAAGACATGAACCACAAATCTGATCCAAGAAATTGCACTCAAAGCAAAGATTAGATTTGGGAGCCCAACCAAATGCACTTTCGACTGATTAAATTTTCAACATGCAGGTAACATAAATTCTATTACGTATTCAGCATAAAACAATTTCCCTCTCAATTTTTGCTCGGATAAAACCAATTTCTCATAACAGTACATTAGGTAAAAGTTGCTACAAAATTCACCACATAACCGTATTACGTATGCCATTCGAAGCTTAACAGAGAGTTTACAGAGATTTGATATGCGAGCTTCAATATTTATTCTCTTAACATAATAATGATTTCAGGACCTGAAAAATTACACTAAATATTGTGAAAAAATAACTAAAATTCTACAATACAAAAATATCCCACGTAATTAAAGCTATGAGCTGTCAGCAGCAATGACACAATCAGCGAACAAATCAACCATAGAAGCTCAACTTTGATTCGATGAAGGCATGAATTGAGATAGATATTTGCAGACAATGACGAGCATAAATTACAAACTGCCATGAATCTTCCAGAGCGAAACTGTTAGGTAAGAAATTAATGTTGCCAAACAGTCATTTCAACCATGGAATATGAAGAAGAAATTTCCAAAAGACTTGCATCACAGTCCAATCGAACAAAAGATCAAAGATGGGGTTGCAAATTTGCAATCTTCATTGAATCAGACCTTCAAAATCCACAATAAATACTCGGCCTCTCAAAGTTCATATCAGTTAAACCCAGATTGTCAGGTGGACTTATTGAGGTCCCTCAAGGTCCACTGTGAACAACTCTTTGAAACTGTGCTGCAAGTTCCCGGTAAAACTGGACATCTGATGGATGTACCCTATTAATTCCCATCCTAAAGTGTTCCATAGATACTTCTCTTATCTCCAAGCTTTCCTGGTCATGAATCAATCATTGTTTATTTAAATTGTTTATTTTTTATTCTTACTAAAGCGACTTCATATTCAATTAAATTGAAGTTAAGAATTTCAGATTTTTCAAAGGATTTAAAGAAGAACATAGGTGAAACAGAGTAGAAAAAGATTAAACTCACTTCTAGTGCAGCAATAGCAGCTTCCCTACATATTAGCTTTATATCTGCACCAGTGTAGCCTTCAGTAAGACGGGCCAGGTCTTTCGTGCTGACATCAGGATGGCAAGGCATGTTCCTCATATGAATGCGGAAAATAACTTCTCGATCAGATTCATTAGGTGGTTGGACATCTAATAATCTATCAAAGCGTCCTGTTCAAAAAAACTTTTCCAGTAAAAAGCAATTACCCTTTAAGATAACTGGTAGGATGTTCAAGCAATACTTTCAAAGGTTGGTTGTTTTTCCCACTCTTTAAAAGTGCTTTTTTATTTCTTTTGGATTGGCAGGAAGATCATGAGATGTTCCAGCCAACAAAAGGAAAAATAGCTACAAGTACCTGAAAGTGTGATTATGAAAGCAAAGCTATTTACAAAATATAAAGTTAGTGAGAAAATCATAAGTCAAGGTAGAACCTGGTCTTAAAAGGGCACGGTCAATCTTGTCGGGGCGATTAGTAGCCGCAACAACAGTTACATCAACTCTTTGGTCCAAACCTACATTAAACATAATTACGCAATCAAATCGACTTGCGAATGTTAATGATAGGGGGGAAAAAAAGGTAACATTCACTCCTTGTGGTGACTTGTTGAGTAGAAGTTCTAACAAATGAGTGCATTGTGATTCCAAGTCTCTGCTTATAGATCAAACTCTGATGAGAACAATATGTAATGCTATGTTAGTTAATCCAGCAGACACCTTGCTATCAGTGTCCAGAAAATTTTGTGATTCCTGTATAAGATTATATTATCTATTATTGTAGAGCACAATGCAAAGGAACATTTATAATTTCCCCATGAGAACAATAATGTAATGCAATGTAACTAAATTTTCCTATGGGCGCCTCGCTTTAGATGTAAATGGACATTTATCATTTATTCACATCCATTTCATCTCTGTTTCAGGTCCAGATCCATATCATCCTAAGGAAATTCACCATCACCATAAATTTTACAAACTTTAGTAATCTCAAGTGTGCAGCGATAAACGTACCTTTAACTCGTGAGTCTATTATATGTAAGAGTAGTGTGCATTTTGGGAATTAGACATGGGTGACTTTAGTCTCTAGTTCTATTAAATAAATAACAGTGAATGTTTCTCTCGGTCAGAGATCTATAAATAACTAAATTTATTGGATGAAAAAAATGGTAGAGAGAAGTTTTCCATATGCCAAATAATAAGTTGTACAAAAATATAAGATAATACCTACACTAAAAGGTCAAAGCTAACAATAGAAAATTGCATCTTTTTTCTTTGGTTAGGATTCAAGAACGAATTAAATGCACAATTACCAAATAAAATAAATATATAACAAGAATTTCTTACCATCCATTTCCACCAGCAATTGACTTAGAACCCTATCAGCAACAGAAGTGCCATCATTATCTTGTCCACGTGACACTGCAAGCCCATCTATCTCATCAAAGAATATTATTGCCGGAGAGTTAGCTCTCGCCTTCGCAAACAAAGACCTGACTGCCTTCTCAGATTCTCCAACCCATTTGCTAAAAAGCTCAGGCCCCTTAACTGCGAGAAAATTCAGCTTTGCCTCGGCAGCTACTGCACGTGCCATCAACGTTTTACTACAACCTGGAGGTCCTATCATTAATAACCCCCTTGGAGGACTGATTCCAATTTGTTTAAAAGCATATGGGTGTAGTTGGGGCCACTGCACCGCTTCAATTAATTGCTCTTTAACTTTCTCTTGACCACCAACATCTTCCCATCTTACTTTTGGGAGCTCTAACATTACCTGGACAAAAAACATTTTAACAATGAAATATTTAAGAGATTCTCAACATAACCATATATTATAGATCACAAGTTGCAGATGTGACAGGGTAAAATGGTTCCCAAAAAAAACAAAAACTAAACCTTTCCACATATCAAAGAGAGAGAAAGATAAACATGGAAGTTTTTGTTATTACTCAAGAGGTTAGACAGACTTGATGCCACCCAAATTTTTTGCTTTTATTCTTTTTCCATGTAGCGATGGTTCTATATATTTAAAGTCAAAGATTATTAGATGATTACAATAAACATTTGGAAATTCTATAAGCTACGTATTCTTGATGGAAAGACCATTAATATTCAACCCAGATAATAATAAGCAGGTTAGATAACTGATTTCTTTTGTGATTAGCAAATGCTACAATTAAAGGGCGGATTAGATTGTCAATCAATGTATTTCAGATATGCAGTTTGCACATCACGCAATAAAATTTTCAGATAAAAGACAAGCATTTCATGCTTCTTAAATATTAGTCTTGTGAAAACTCTAATAGGTGGTTGTATGGAAAGTATAGTACCTCACGCATTGCACTGGGCCTCACTTTCAACTTTGCCTTGTCAAAATCCTGTGCGGACACCCTTAGTAATGTAACTGCTGCTGCTGCTTCTCCATTAGTTTTATTCATATTGTCCAGAAAAGTATTTTGAGAACTCATAGGAATAACAGAGCTCTCTGATACAGCCAATTCTGAAAGTGACGATGACAAGGAATCAACAGATAGCCCAAGCCCAGTTTTACGGGATTCAAATCTTGTGAACTTAATATGGCGGCGAAGGGCATTCATTGCAGCTTCATTGCAAAGGGCAGCCAAATCAGCACCTACAAATCCATGTGTCACCGAAGCCAAAGTCTGAATTTCCATGATGCCAAGAGAGTGAGCCATTCCACTGAGAAGGGTCTGAAGTATATCCAGTCTTTGTTCTGGAGAGGGCACTCCTGCAGGTAGGCCCAAAAATAATTCTGACTAAAATCTCATTGGAGGAAGTAACCAATTCCATGCACATTTATTAATATTCCAAATACTTAGTATCACATTTGACTAGTCATCATAAATCATGACTAAATTTTTTGATCACTTATAAGCTAATTTGGCTCAAGATTTTGATTATCTAACTTTTTATAGAGTACTTTTAGTTTAGAACGGAGTATCTTTATCTCTAAATTTTATAGCTAAATCATTTTAATTTTATCTATCTCTTATTAGTTTTTATTATGTTTATTTAAGTTTAAAAAGCTTGAATCTTAATCTCTTTAAGATAAGTGGTTCTTATATTAATGAATTCTTAACACCGGGATATGTTTTAGATAAAATTGAATTAAATAGTAATACCTATTTCTATTTCTCGATCGAGTCTTCCTGGTCGCCTCATGGCAGGGTCAATGCTGTCAGGTCGATTTGTAGCAGCAATTACAAGTATGCGGTCATCTTTTTTTATCTCATCCATCAATTTCAATAGTGTTGCAACCATTCTGAGAGATAACTCTTCGCCTCCATCTTTTCGAGTTGGAGCAATGGCATCCAACTCATCAATAAAAATCTGGAAATGAAAAGAGCTATGAATACTAAATCACAGGTGAATAACAATTCTATATTCCCAAGTTCATTAAAAACTTTAAAACTTAAGAAAATATAAAGACTAAGATCCAGGAGTTAAAAAAGTAATTAAAACAACAATTCATGTATAAATAAATAGTATGCAGGCACGTCAATATATCGACCTAAACGAAGAAGGTCATGGGAAGGGTACTATTCTTGCATCACAAGAGTAACATATCAAATATTGCTAGTACCTTTAACAGTATCAACATTCTTGCATCAAACGAAGAAAGCGCTATAATATCCATCGAGAGCAGATGAAAACATGAATGCAGGTATAAAAAAAAGCAGTAGGGACCTTAAAAACAGCAGTAGGGACCTTGTTTATATCACGTAACAGAGAACAGTTTACAAACTAATGACAGAGCAACTCCATAATTTTGGTATCAATTTTGTCAAAAGGGATGAAAAGATAATAAATCAGACATGTTTTTATATTAGAATTAATCGATCTTCAAATAGCCAACACATTAGATGATCATGGATTCTACCAGAGTTGTAACAAACTATAGGAAATTCTAATGAAAGAATCATTTCTGTAGAGATAAAACTGGTTCGACCCGGATCAGCAGGCACTAGAACAAGAGCTGAAAACACTTGGATTATTTGAGAAGAACCAAAAAGAATTCAAGCTTGCAAGGCTTTATCAACTTTTCAGCAGATGTGCTAACTAGTTTTTTTTTTACTTGTTATCATTGTTTATTCATCTGTTTCCAGTAAGAGTTGTAAAGATACATTCTAACAATACTTAGGCTATGTTTAACAATCTTTGGAAGTGCTCAAAAGTAATTTCCCGACTCCACAAGCATTATTTGGGCTTAAAATACGAGTTGGGCAGATATTACTACAAAGTGTGGTTAGCCAAAAACACTTCCATAATTGGATATTTCCCATTCTTCTTAGCACTCAAGAGGTGCTTTCAGTTTTTTACTCAACGCGCTTTTGCCCATTCAAAAACATCTCAATCAAATACCTTTTTCCACAATACTTGCTTACAGTACTTCTCAGCAAAAGCACTTTTTGTTTATAGCAATACCAAGGAGCTTGCATATGACAATAACAACTAGGACAACAAACCTTCTATCCAAATCTAGATATATATCTTTCAATGTATCCCAAACTGGGACAAAGACAAAGGGTGGTGTACATAAAACTGTGTTTAACCTATACATGAAACTATCAAATTAAAATACTCTTTCTTATGTTAGTTGGAAATAACTTTAACACAATAAGTTCAGGAAAAGTAGTATTAAAAATCTATGTAAATGATAACCCTGAAGTGGAATATTTCTCCAGAAATTTGATGTTCAATATTTGGCAAATTATCTTTGGAGATGAAAAGATGGGGTTGATTGATATAATTAGATACCACAAACTATTTAAACTTCTATATAGAACAAAAACAAAAGACAACAGATTCATTCATATACACGTCCGTACGACACAAAGTAGAAGAGGAATATATATTGCAGAAGTTAAAAGAACGAAAAGATCAAACCACAGCAGGAGAAGCTCGCCTTGCTGAATCAAAAACTTCGTGCAATGCTTGCTCACTTTCACCATAGTATTGACTGACAATTTCAGGACCATTTATAGAGAATAGGCTAGCATGAGCCTCACGAGCACAAGCCGCCGCCAAAGATGTTTTTCCTGTGCCAGGTGGGCCATGAAGAAGAACCCCTTTGTACCTGACATATTAAAGAGTCGTGAGCAAGCAAAAATTGCAAGTCCAAGAACACAACTAAAACAAGTAATGCAGAATTTACCCATTATGATACTGATATGGTTTCTGATGGTTGAATCTCAATAAGTTAGACACTTGATTGGTTAAATAAATAATATCCCAAAAGTAAAGGAACAACAATGGGTTCAACCGTTCAATAGTTGAGGATAAAACATGAGTAGCATTCTTATTTTGCCAAAGTACCCATTCCAGCTTGGTAGGCAGCCAAGAGAAGGTGCATAACATAGACTCTTACATCCTACCATTTAAAGGTACAACATCCCAACTATGTAGCATAACAGTAATTTTCAAGACCATTAAAGAAACACACGTGTAGAAAATTTGAACATAATGTATCCATGTCATGGAAAGCTTTTGAGATTCAAACATAAAGAAGACAGATACACAATGTTCTAACAAGTTTACCAACTCAGAATTAAAGCATTAGACCTAATTAACTAGGTAAACCGGTGAAGTTTTTGTCGCCTAAGGAAACCAAATAGTACTTAATGAAGTATTTTACATCTGCACAAAATCTTATTTCTGAATATTCTGCTCACCTGCAGTTCAACTCTATTGATGCGTCAGAATTCACCTAGCAATTTTTTAGCAGTGCAACATTTGCAGGCACCTACTGGGATTTAATAAATTAACCGACTAAATAAAAAATGAAAATGGCAAAAGATTGGGTTATTTGACGGTGGATAAAAACATAAGAAGAGACTATGTTTAACTCATGATAAACTGAATTAAAAACATAACACTTCATTTTCCATAGTAGGCTAGTGACATAAAATAGGAAATTAACAGAAGAAAGATATGTCTAGGGATGAAAATATATAAAATACAACAGAAGAAATAAACAGAGCAGAGCAGTAAAAAGATGTCTAGAATGAAAACCTTGGCATCTGGCCCATGTTTGTCAATGAGAACATAATAATTTCCTTTAGTGCCGCAAATTCTTTGGACAAGCCACCTAATCTTTGTATATCACCAGCTACCCCATTCCCACTTGCTTGACTAGTGAGATCATCTTCAGAAAAGTTCACGATACTTGAATTTTCCGCAGCGGAAGGCATGGGCTCAGACAGCTGGACATTTGTTTTAGTTTCCACCAAAAAAGCAACATTTAATGAATCAGATATTTGAATATCATTAGCCACCAAATCATCCTTCTCTTCAAGTAGCTTATCTGCGCATTTATCTGCGCATTCCACTATGAATACACAGATCTCTCCAAATATTAGAGGAACTGTTACAGTGTTCCCAGTAAGAAGATATCTGCCATAAAGCCACCTAGCCGCAGACGTTTGCAACAGTTCTCTGGCCTTCTCATCTGACAATGCCAACTTCACAGTGGATAAATCTGAGCACAAAGAAGATTTTGAGCTTGATACAATATCATGGGATTTTCTGGTATGAACTGGTGTGGTATTAGGAGAAGAAAGCCTTGACTGATACGATGGAGTTCTTGGAGATGCAGACATGGAAGATTCCAATGGAGTATTATTGGTGCTGATGGTATCTACGTTAGCCTTTGCTGGGACAAGATTTAGGTAAAGGCTTTTGCAGCTATGCAGGTAAACATGAGTACTATTATCGATCTGATTGAGTTTCTTGGATGTTCTTATAGGGAAAACAAAAATTGCTCTGCCTGTAGCAGGATAACCCAGAGTGGAAGAGAGACCTCCTGACAATCTTATTTCATTCTTGAGAACCTATGAAGAGCCACGTGAAATGGATGAAGAAAGGCATCAAAACGTGATTAATCAAGACAAATATTGAATACTAGAATATACCAATACCTTACGAGATGGGAACACTGTTGCAATTGCAAAGTAACGGCCAACTTCATTAACCTTGTTGTCACCACAATCAATTCCAGTATGTCTAGCACATTCCTCAGATAAACTTTCAAGTGGTATGTTATGCAAAGATCTCTCTCCTGATGCAGGAAGCGACACCTGTTAACAGTGCCAACAGGAAAAATTTAGCAAAAGGAGATATACTTTCCAAGTTTTGTTCAGTATCAGCATTAATTAAATAAATATGCATTCCAATTTGTTTCAGAAGTTCATCCTACAACTTAAACCAGCTAGAAAGAAGACTGAATAAAATATAAAAAATGAAGTGCGGAGAAATCAAATTCAATTCAAATCACTTATATACAAATGAACTGAAAGTGGGAAAATTTGCAGGTTTTGAAATATGTACACTTCTCATCTCCACTGCCAAAAGCTTACATACAGAAGAAAAAATAAATTTAGTCACAAAGAAATTTTTTATATTACACTATTAATATACAAAAAAGGACAAGATTGAGCAAAAGTATATAACAGAGCTTATTTTCTTTAAAAGAAATTTAACAGAAAATTGTGCAGACATAGAACGGAAGCCACAGCATAACTTTTGGGCATAAAAGAACTTTAGGATTGAAAAAGAGACATAAAAAGAATATAATTTAAGAAATATGGAGGAATCCACAGCATAAAATGGGGGTATCTTAAAGAGACAGATTTAATAAGTGCATAAAAAACTGTAGGGTTGTAAAAGAGATGTCAGATGTAGGCAACGGAAAACCAAATACAAGGATCAAATCGTTCAGGTAAAAATAAATTCAGAATTTTCACTGAAGGTTTCAAAGAGACTCAATCCAACCAACTGATAAGAGATTTCTCCAAGAAAACTTCAAAAGAGGCAGTTATGAACCTGGGAGGAAAACAACACCTAATAAACTGCTAGTATTCTTGTATATTTGTACAAAGATATTGTACATTGAGATTTAATTCACTTAACGGAGCACCTTTATGAAAGGAACTCGAGGTCAGGGAGATAAATAATGGCAGCCCTTCAAATGAACCATGCCATGATCCATTTTGCATATTGCTATACAGATCTTAAGTGCATGATAGAAAATAAAATTTTGAGAAGAAAGAAACACAATATATTGAATGTAAATGTTGGCAAGTACGCAAGTCCCCATAAATAATGCAAGACGTATATATTAGACAAACAAAGAGTAAGCCACAAATTCACACAACTTCTCTCTAATTTCTGTTAGGCATGATTAACCACAACAATGTCAAATAGGCTTTTTATGATGCAGGATCTACATGAACAAGAATCTAAAATTAGATTACACAAGTAACAATGTGACGCAATCTGCGAATGCCCACACATTAGTAGTTTGGAGCTTCCTATCTTACAATAGCTCAGTTGGAGGCATATGCCTGAATCGAATTTGATCCATGAATCTAAGAAATAGTGAGACTTCTTGATCTCTCTCAATATCTCTCTCAATTCGAAGATCCAGGATTGGAATTGATGTTGTTTTATTGATTCCTCCTAAAGATTTTCATTGATTCCTCCTAAAGATTTCATTTCAATTGGAATTTGGTTATTCACGATGTACGATGAGCGCTGTTAAGCATCCATGGCTGAATGGTTAAAGCGCCCAACTCATTATTGACAAATTCGTAGGTTCAATTCCTGTTGGATGCACGCCAATGGGAACGTTCAATAAGTCTATTGGAATTGGCTACTTATTCACTTTCAGGTAAATTGGGGAGAAAATGGCATAAAATCTAACAACAATTTTACATAGTATATCATAAATTGCTTGCTTAGCACCTTGATACCTTTGTTAAGTTTCACTAATTCGTTTAGAATATTGCATATTATATCCTGGAGTGAGAAAAAACAACCATTTTAACTTACCATAAACTAAGCGACCAAAATTGTTATTTTCCAAATGCATTTGACAGGAGGTATGTTTGTAAAATTGTACCCGTTGTAAACACTATATGGTTCATTAAGATGCTATAACTTTGATTTTAAAATGGGCAGTTGAGATTCAGATTCATAAGTCAATTGTTGTCACAAAACACACAACCCCAACCCTTGGGTTATAACAGTAGACTCCTCTGTGAAAGTGGGGAACCTTTCGCGTAATCTTCTAAAATTGAGCCTTCATTGTTACCCAATGCCCCCCTTTCTAAAATTTAGCGTATTTGCATGATGCACCTGTCCCTGAATAGAGAGGGTACAAGGTCTTCTATTTTGCTAGACACACCAACAAGTTCCCACTCACCATTGCTACAGCCAGAATTCTATAATAAGGTAAGACTTGTCTAGTGAATTTTCGCACTTAAAAGAGCGGAAAGAATCTGGCAAAAAACACTAACATTAGAATTGCATTGCTCCAGGTCTCTTTATTTGGACTCCTATCATCACCACCAGTGGACTTCAAGACAATTTGTGCAAGAACTTACCCTTAATGCCCTGTTCAGGAACATAGTAAAGATAACCAAAGTCATCCTAACATTAGAGGTACAAGCCATGTTGACTCTAGTTATCCAACATTTACCTCCAACTTAAAGTAGTCGTTTAACTTGGTGTTTGACATTAAGAAAATTTTGATAACAGTGGAGTTTAGATAGCTAGAGTTATCTCAACTTTTGGGGGGGTGAGAACAGTTATCTTAACTCCAAACTGAGTCTCAAACATGTCAAAATTAGGATAACTTGAGTTTCGTAAAGTTATGTGAGATAGATCCTATTATCGTAACTTAACTTTGTTCTCAAACAGTGCCTAATTCATTACATTGTAGGCCCTGTTTGGATACAAGGTGGGATAGCTAATGATAACTTTCAAGACCCAATTTGGATACAAAAGTAGGATATATATAGGTAATTTTTAAGTGAATGTAAAGGAATGCAATGATGTTGTACATCTATTTTCACTTAAAAAACAAATTTGGTTATATTGGAGGTTTAGATACCTACCATAATCTATGTTTTAAGTTTAAGGTGAAAAAAATGGAGGTTGTGTACCTTCAAAATATGATCCAAACATATCAAAGTTTAGATAACCACAGGTAGATAAGTCACCTTGTCTAACCTTCGCTTACCTCCACTAACTTATGTATCCATACTGGACATAAGGGGAGGTAAAGGAATGCAACCAACCTATGGGTTGCATACACGTACCTTAATAATTTTGGTACAGGTGGAGTTTAGATACCTACAATTATCTTAACTTTTAGGGCCATGTTTGGATACAAAGGTAACAACATACTTATAGATAACTTTTACGTGAAGGTAGAGGAATGCATCCTATAGATTGCATACATGTACCTCCATTTTAGCTTTAAAAATGAATTTGGTCGATATTGGAGTATAGATACCTATCATAACCTACGAATAATATTTAAAATTTTGAGGTGAAAAAAAAGGGTAGTGTACCTCCAAAATATGATCCAAAAGGTCGCAAAAAAAAAAAAAAGTTATCTCACCTAAAAAAAATTTAAGTTATCTAACCTCCGAAGCCAAATACTCTCTTTAGAAACTATTTATAGGTATCCATACTTTGTAGGGAGAGACAAAGCTATCTATAGGTTGTATACCTCTCTACAAAGGTATCTAAACTTTGTTTCCAAGCAGCTCCAAGTTTAGCTACCTTTGTAGAGTTATACAACCTCTCTACAAAGTTTAGATATACATGTCACCTCCACTAGCCTCTACTTACCCACACTAACCTCTATATTTTAAATTTTGTCTCTCCTAGTTTGCAAAAATCCAATTATTTCAGACTTAGAACACTATCCACATTTCAAAACTACAACTTTCCAAATATATAAACTTTTTAGCATCATAAGCAGCGGACTTCAAGATATCAATCAATTCTAGCAAAATTCGACACCAGTAGCTAATTACCGAGACGAGAGAGCCAGGGGCAATCGAGGACGAAACCATGGCGGATTCGGAGAGCCAAACCCTAGCTTGATTCCCGCCTTTCGAAGCAACATCTGAATCAAAATCGCTGATTTTTCCGACGAACGCTGTTTCGTTGATGAAGTTGGGGTAAGTGGAGGAAGCTCGAGAGAGGAGGTTGTGGAAGTTGAGGAGATCGTCGTTATCGGATCCAGTTTGGTGGCGGGCGGATGCGGGTGTGGATGGCGACCGTGAGATTGAGGGGGAGCGGTCCGACTTCGACGACGATTTCTTCGGCTTCGAAGGCATCAGGATTGAAATTAGAACGTGTCTTCTAATCCGACATTAGGGTTCTAGGACTAGGAGGTTTTAGAGAGAGAGATAGAGGAGGAAGAGGTGCTAAGTGCTAACGGGTCGGGTTCAAGTCAGATCCTACCAAGATCCATTTTAGGATTCACAGATTCATATGCACGTGCAGTCGTGCACCATACATGCATTTTAACCAGTTTCCTCGGTTTTTTTTTTTTTTTAATTATTATTATTATTATTATTATTTAATAAGAGGATAGAGTCGAAAATACTCCAGCCAGCGGAAATATTATTAAAAGCAGAAAAACAGTACAGTCGATATGTTTATAAGAAGTAAAACAAAGATAACAAAAGAAAAGTACATCATTACAATAGGGCGAGGAAACCCCAAACGACAGATAAGACGTCTACCCGAAAGAAAAAAAAAATACAACGCAGAGCATAAAACACAAATGCAGTAGCCAGTAACAAAGCAGCAAGATCGTACGAGCTGAGAATCAAACCCACAACAGTAACAGTGTTAAGGTTAAAGCACCCAAAAATATGGAAATGGAGTCAGCAAGAAGACTCAACGCAAACAGCAACACACACCACAAACAGACGAAACACAGACCAGCTCAAAACGAACAAGATAGGCAATAAAACACGACTGAATATTCTATTATTTCTTTCATTCCATGTGGTCCAAATAAGCGCCAGCATGGTTAAATCCCATGAAGATTGAAAAGGATACATGATCCGCTGCATTCTCCAGGTATCCCACCAAAACGACACAGAACCTAACATTTTATGCACATACCAAGCTCTCTTACAAATGATTCATAATTGAAGAATGTAAGAGCAGTCAATAAATAAATGGCAAGTATCCTCATGGCCAGTTAGATAGAAAACACATTTCTGACCCATAGCTAAATTCCTTTTGTTAAGATTATCCACCTTGAGCATTTTATTGTGGATAGTAAGCTAAGTGAGGATACAGGCTTTGAGCGGGGCAATACACTTCTAGATTGAGAGATAGAAAGTTGGGGTAACACCTCTAGAATTGAGAAAGTTATAACATGATTTAACCGAACAGGAACCTGAGCTAGTCCAACGCCATAAAATCATCTTTCGGATGCCACTGATAGAATCTTAATAAAGGAGTAAATTGAGATAATTGGGGTAAAAAGCAATCAGTAAAGTTCTACGGAAGGTGATGTGCTAATCTCTAACATTGCCATGACAAATAAAATAATCTACCACCGTAGCAAGAGGGTTAGCAGCAATATGAAAAGGGGCAGAGAAATTAGAGGTGATCTTAAGATTGCCAATCCATAAATCAGACCAGAATCTAACTGTGGTACCATCACCATAAGTTATAAAAATCCCGCATTTGAAAGGGGCGACCACCCACCTTTCCAAAATGGGGAGGCAAGAGTTGATAGGGAAGAGTAAAACCCCTAAAGACTGTGATGTTTGTGGTACTTATGGATCACGAGGCGGGACCACGCCAACTCATTTTGCTTAAGAACTTTCTGTAACGCCCCGAATCCCAAATACACTGAATTCGAGATGTTCTACAGGCTCTTTTCGCTTCCTTTAGTACAATTTTACAAGGAAATTTAAACTTTTCACTTTACATCAGAGTTTACATCAATATTACACTTTACATTGCACAGCGGAAGTAAAATTTACAACAATGAAATAAATATACAACAATATTGAGTAATCTTTAAGCATTCAGGCCCGGCCCTGGGGTAGAGCAAACTGGGCTCATGCCCAGGGCCCAGAATTTTTAAGGGGCACCAAGATAATTACGAACTGGGCTCATAACCAATTCAAATTACAGCAAAAACCATCTCTTCATTCTCATCCAGCAAGCAGCCCACAGCCTCTCTTCTCTATGGTGAGTCCTTCTAGAGATCAATCTCACTTGGGTTTCTGATTTGCTTTAATGGGTATGCCTTTGTTTGTGTTAATATGATTTTTTTTTTCTTTTCTTTTTAATATCAATAATGGGAACATTAGATTTGGGTGTTTTCAGGAGTTTGAATCTATGCATTTGTTGATGGGTTTCTTCCATTTAATCTTGTTGTAGTCTGAGCAGCTTTTTTGGTAGTTCTTACTTTTTGGTTGTTTATACAATGTAATTTGCAACTTTGTATATTCCTAAACTGGAGATATATGAATAATTTGAGGGTTGAATTGTGAATTGGGGATTGTGAATAAGGATGGGTCTTTGAGATCTGGTGAAGAGAGAACCACTTTTTATTGTCATTGATTGAGTTTTTTCGCTAATCGAATGTTAGTGATTGATGATTTTGTCGAATAGAACAAATACAACTTTTTAAGCTGATTATCAACATTTGCACTCAACTCATCCATGAGGGGGATATTATTTTCCTTATGTATCTTTAATTGGATGATTGCGTCCACATCATAAGCAGGGCCGGCCCTACCCTAGAGGCGGGTAAGGCGGCCGCCTTGGGCCCCGGAGATTTCGCAATTTTAGGGGCCCCAAATTTGAACTTCCCTTGTAAATATAGGTACGTATTTTGCGCGTAAAAAAAATGTTATTAGGGGCCCCATTTCGGAAGTTCGCCTAGGGCCCCCGAGAACTCAGGGCCGGCCCTGTAAGCATTTGTTCCTCTTTAATCTTTATCAAGCCATTTACCTGCATATAAGACTGTGGGTACGTCAGTTTATTCAACCGACGATCATTATACACGGCTATCCTCTCTATACCGGAAATAGTATAACTTATTTTCCATATTTAGCAAACACAAACTTGTCACATATCAAACTAAAGGGACTACCCTATTGATGTCGTGTTGTGATTGTGCACTTAGTCCTTAATGCAGTTAATTATGTTACATGACACTAATGCACACTTGTTCGGATTCTATGCATCCCATACTACATAGGTCCGAGGACAAGCCTCTTAATCGTTCTTCATCTTTGTAGGGTTCAATCCCCCGTTATGACTTAATCTACTACTGTAATTACGGTAGGTATCTTAGATGATCTATGAGTACAAGCACGTGTACAGAAAATTCTGGAGGGGAATCCCATGTCATGTCACGACGCATCGTGAAGACAGCCTGTGGCAATTCAGCCTCACTTCATGGCACACGATCCTCTTGCAGTCACCAAACATCCCACAAGTTTCGCCACCGGGACGATAATTCTGGAGTAGTGCCCACGCCATGTCTTGATGCATCAAGCAGGCAGACTGTGGATCACTCTCACACCGCTAATCCGATGGCCCTCATACTCGTGTTTTTCTCCTACTTTCATCACGTCTCCACTATGTACTAATCCTTAGTTTTTATCAAAATCATGAACAAAAATCAAAACTCTAGAGTTAGCCTCTCCACTAAACCGGACTTATTCATTCATTCAAACGTGACCAACCTTGGTCTTTCTTTTAAATTTTCCTTTCATTTATTTCCAAATGCCGGGGGAGACTTAGCTACTCTTTTGTTTCAATTTCAAATTCACAATTTCTATAATTGAGTGTTTCAAACTCATAAGTTCATATGTTGAGTCATCATACTCAAAAATGTTTCTCTTTTCCAACCATGATCTCCAAATCGTTCAATATTCCATAATTATACATTAATTTCAACTATTCATCATGTAACTCGTGAATTATTATTTTCACATTAAAAACCCACATCACTAGTATTCAATCAAGATGGATATTCACGCATCATAATTTGTCGCACTATTCTCCAACGAGAATAATTCACATTTCATAGTTGTCACATTATTCTCAAATGAGAAAAACTTTACATCACTAACGAATATTCACAATTCATATTTTTCATACTATTCTCAATTGGGAATAAATCACATCCATCACATAATATCATTTCAATCTTTACTATATTAATCTTCTAATCCTTCATTTCAAGTTCTTTTTGTAAGGTATAATTTTTCCAAAAATACACATATAAAACCATAGTTCTAATTACACATTTTATTCTCAAATCACATTTTATTTCATGCGAATAATCTCCAAATTGTTTTTCACAAGTCCCATATATTTTTAGAAGAATAACCATATTTTTTTCCATGATTTTTTAGCCACCGAAACATTCAAAAATTAAAATTTTTCAATCTTGCCGATGGCAAGATTCGAACCCGGCACCCCAGGAAAAAATGCCCAAGGCACAGACCACTAGGCCGGGTGTTATGCTCTCGGCCGCTACTCTCTTTTATTTTAAAAATTCATGGAATAAAAATGTGTTGCCTAGAGGATTCGAACCAACAACCCCAGACCACTGTAGCGATTTAGGCTATCCCGACCACTTGAGCTACGCACTCAGGTTGTCAACATGCAACTCAAAATTTATTTAAACCAATTCTCTCTGTTATTAAAACATTTCGATGTTCAACTAGTCCCCATTTCATATTGTTTTCATAGAACTTACTATACAACTCCAGATTAATTCTTCCTCACATAATTTACATACCAGTATGAGCAAAATAATTTTTGTAACAATTAAAACATATTTTCATACAACTAATTCAAATTCTACATTATAATTACCACATTTCTTCTTTTCGACATTTCTTCTTTTCGACATTTCTTCACAATTAACATCTCAATCTCTTTACTAGAAATTCCTCATATTAATTTCTGTTTTTGATCATTTACCAACCATACGAATCCATATTTTGATTTGTTTATTTCAATGCAACACAAAGGCTCATTTAAACACATAAAGTAGCATGGTTTATCACTAACTTTTGGGTATATAATTTGTGACATAGATAATGAAATTTTCTTCAATAATTTATGGCTACAACCAATTCACACATAATTTTGCTTTTACTAATAGAACCACATACAATTTCACATTCATATATCAATCAATCGATAAGTCATTTTCAATTAAATGTATACTCTAAATGATCATTTCATGCAACATTCTTCTAATTAAATCTAACATGCATTCCTATTTAGAAATAGGAAAAATTTACCCACCTTATTGAAGAAAAGAACAATTAGCAACCTCCTAGACGAATGTCCTTGCAACAAAATGCTCCTCCTCCTTGAAGCGTGCACTCGAGCCTTCAAAAGCACCAAAACCGAAAGCTTCTTCTCTTGGAATGCCGGCCTCTTCTCCCCTTGTAGTTGCAAGCACAACTCCCACACACAACTCAATCTTTTAACTCACTAAAATAACTACTAGATAGAGTATTGAACTATAGGTTTGGAAGAATTATTTAGCACAAGAATAACTAGCCATGGAGGGGGGTATTTATACTAAGAATCAAGGAGAATTGATGGCTAGGATTGAAGTAGGAGTTAGGAACAAGTGGCTTAGATTTAAGGAGAAGTTACAAAAACTACCCATAATCAAGTAACCACCACACCATGATCCCACTCAAAAATTTGGGTTTCCCTCCAAAGAAGCATTCCCGACCTCCATTCAAAGTGCATAATGCACGTGTACGTGCAATGCACGTGCATGCCACTTAGTCTCCAAAAATTTGTACATTAAATTTTGTATAAAAATAAACTTTAAATTGTATCCTACATGACAAGTTGTATTTAAAATAAAATAACTCATGGGCCTTAGTTTATGGGCCAAAATAATAATTTTAAAATAAAATAAATGAATTAAATTTGGGCTTTTAAGAAAAAGGGCTTTTTGTCTAATTGAAAGAAGGCTTTTGTATAAAATAATTAAAAGTACATATTAAAATATCTTTACTCATCTTGATGAAAATATTTACAAAAATATTGCGCGTGCACACTACGTGCAAAATAAAATAATTTTTCATAAATCAAAAATCAGGGCATTACACTTTCCATAGCCACTTCCCGAGGAAGGCAAGGTTCTGATGTCTAAGGTTGAGGATACCAAGACCGCCTTCATGCTTGGATTTGCATAAAATGTTCCACTTATAAAGGTGTTTACCAATCTGTAAAACAGAAGAACCTGACCAGAAAAAATTCTGCCTGATCCGATCAATCCGCTTGATAACCCATAATGGAACATAAAAGGACAACATCATGTAAAGAGGGATAGATGAAATGACAAAATTGATAAGAATCAAACGACCACCTCTAGACATCTGATGACCGGACCAGGCATTAACTCTAGATTCCACCTTATTAATCATAGGCAACCAATCTTGTTATGAAGCTTACCCTAACGTAAGAGAATACCAAGATATGAGATAGTGAAGTAAGCAGCAGAGCAATTTAAAAAAAATTACAATCTTAATTTGGTGGTCACCTGACCCACCTAGCCATAAGACCGAAGTCTTATAAAAATTAATGGATAATCCCAAAGCATGTTCGAAGCTATACAGAAGGAATTTCAAGTTTTGAAGGGAGGGACCACCGGGTTTAGCAAAGATAAAAGTATTGTCCGCATATATTGGAGGTTAAACATCCCTCTAAAACCACGAAAGCCCCCTAGTTCTTTGATGATATTAGCTTCCCAAGCTTTGAGAAGAAACTTGCTGAAAACATCAGCCACCAGAGAGAAAGAAGAGGTGAGATAGGATCTCCTTGGCAAAGGTCTCTTTCACATTTGAATTTGTAACCTTCGATAACATTAACGATAACCGATGAAGTGTTGGAGAAGAGAATGGCTTTGATCCAAGAAATTCATCTAAGCCCAAAACCGCGATGTAAAAGAATGTCAAAAAAGAAATCTCAATTAACTTTTTCATAGGTTTTCTCGAAATCTAACTTTAAGAGGATACCTTCAGTATTCGATTGATGGTAACCCGAGATTCTTGGGCACAAGCCACACTATCTAAAATGAATTGGTCATTAATGAAACCTGATTGGGCAGAGTGAATCAAATGGGAGATAACCGAGTTAAGGCGGTTAGATAGCACCTTCATAATGATTTTGAAGAGGGCATTAAGAAGGCTAATTGGTCTAAAAGCAGAGACTTTATTGGCCCCAATCATGTTCGGGATCAGCACAATATGGGCATAGTTAATCCCATCAAAAGATAACTGCATTTAGAAAAGATCAGCGAACATATCCAAGAGGTCTTCTTTAAGAGGATCCCTGAATTTTTGAAAGAAGAAAGAGAGAAAGCAGTCTGGTCTAGGCGTGAAATTGCTATGCATGGAGAAGACGGCCAATTTAATTTCTTCTAAGGATAAAGGAATCTCGATAGAAGAAAGATCATTGTTCTCATCATCATATAGGTGCTCCCAATCAAGTTGAATAGAACAATTAGTGGAGGTACCCATAAGGTTCTTAAAGAAAGAAAGAAAATGTGGAATGAAATTCATCATTAAAGTGTAATTCAATGTCACCCTCAATAATGGAAGAGATATGATTACAACGTTGACGATGATATGCATAGTTATGGAAGAAAGATGTGTTGCAATCGTCAGATTTGAGTCGTTTAACCTAGCAAGTTGGACCCATTTGATGTGATCCAAGTTAAGGAGCGAATTATATTCACGCTTACATTCATTCTATTGGAAACATTTGCTATCCGAAATAGGACCCGATTCTTCAAGCTGATCAATAGATTGAATAGTAGCAAGGAAGAATTCCTTGAGCGCTGTACAATTACCAAATCTATCTTTACGCCAAATTTTACACCCATGTTTAACAGCGAGAAGTTTAAGAAGAATGCGGCCAAGGCTATCTAACCCAACCATTGACGAAAGATAATGAATAATGAGATTAACAAAGATCTGATCTTCTAACCATAATTTCTCCAATCGAAATTTGTAGGGTCTGGAGAAGTTAAAATTGGAGTGAAGACCGATAGACACTTGATCAGAATAAGGATTCGGATAAGCTTGGACAAAAGAATTATGGAAGAAGGAAAACCAGTCTTGCGAAACCAAGAACCGGTATAATTTAGTCATAGAGGGAAGAAGGCGCATGTTGGACCAAGTAAATGATCTACCATTAATCGGTAGGTCAACCAGTTCAAGGTTCCGAATACAATCATTGAAGGCTTGAGAATCTCTATGGAATAATTCCCGAGTCTTTCATGACGAAATCTCGTAACATTAAAGTCGCTACAAAAAACCCAGAATCTGTTGATAGAGCCAGCAAATGAACTGAATTCATTCCATACTTCTCAATGTCCGTCAGATGTTGAAGGACCATAAACAGACACTATGGTAAGAGCACAATTAAATTCAAACCAGTCAAAGGAAGCAATTAGAAAGAATTCAAGGCGACGAACTGAGACTAACTTAAAAGAAGCTGCATTAAAACCCAGAAGGATCCCCCTATGAGGCTAGATAGCATCAAGGCTAATCCACTAGGAGATTAACTTTCCACCAAGGGCACGGGTTAAAGATGGGGATGTTAGATATTATGTTGGATATTATGAGAGATTAATTTAGTCTCATATTGAATAATGTATTGGTTTAGCCTTCCATTCTCCCCTATATATATGAGACATGTTGTACTCAGTTTATTTAATCAATCAATAAGAATCCATTCCTTCCTACCCTTAATTCTAACATTGTACCAGAGCCTATAATCCTATAAAGCCTATACTAATTTTATCGTCGTCGTCAAGGTTGACTGGTGAGTGGCTCCTGCCTTGATCGGAATCACTCCACCTCCCGACATTCCTCTCCCGATCAAATCCCAAAATCCTAATCTTCCCCCCTAATCAAAATAGTCCCCATACTCCTACTTCTTCTTCTCCAACCATCAACCCAATCAACTCTGGCAACACCCACCACTGCAACTTCGGCGATACCACCGTTACCACTGCGGCAACGTCAACATCAACAACTCCCGCGACTACCAACAACAAAAACACCGGCAACTAACAACAACTCCGAACTCCAACAACACCCCCGAACTATCCAAATCAACTTGAATCTAGCACCATCCTCCTCTGACCTCCACACATCCCGGCGCCGCAACAACTCCAAAGTCCAGCAACACCACCAAATTAACCTGAACCCATCCCCACATCATCTTCGAGCACATCAACAACCTCGATCAAATCCCCCCTCCAAAAAAAATAAATGCAAAACCCAACACCCCCAAATCCCAAAAATTCTTCCTCTCCCCGACTACAACCTCCCTCCTTAATCTCCTATTTATCCCGTCGACCCTAATTTCCCCGTCGATCAACGACAAACAGTGGCAACACAATCGGCCGCGAACAGCCCGTCTACCTTGCTATCGACCTTTCGTTCCCGACTCATGATCTCCCTCTACTCCCCACTGCTCTCCCGTCAACAAACCCTAGCCGCCAATCTCCACTCCCCTCAAACCCTAATCCACATCCCTATACTAAACCCAATACCCATACCCGAATCTATACCCAAACTTCTAACCCTCATGCCCAATTTTCTTATTACCCAAATCCAAACCCTACAACCTGACCCGTTTACCCCAAACCAGATATTCCCACATACACAAAAAAATCGAGAAAAAAAAATCTTTCTTGTAGGTTCTTCAACTTCGCTTCCGCATCCAGATCCAGATACAACCTCACACCGGTTAATCCATTGTGAGTTTGAGAAGGGGAGCTATCAACAGCATCACAGTTCTCGTATCCCTCACCTTCCGTCGACATCCACCATCTTTTGCATACAGCTCTCAGCATCAGGAACAATTCTCAAGTCAAGTGTGAAATCTCATCATAGTTTGAGATATGGAGATCCCAACAGTGCGCCACCACCACTACTACATCTGAAGTCAGAGGTGAGATCCCATCACAGTTCGGGATATGAAGATTCTGCCACAGTTCGGGATATGGAGATTCCGCCACAATTCGGGATATGGATATCCCAACAGTGAGCCACAACTACTTCCTTCCACTACTACTACTATGTCTCAAGTTCAGAGTAAGATCCCAACACATGCGACATCGAGCGTCTTCCCTGTGCCATCTACTTGAGTGTCATTCCTGCATCACAGTTTGCTGTCCCTACCACATGAACATCGTCAACATTCTAAACTCATGTTGTTTGAACCAACTTGAGTTTTACATGGGGTGTTAAATATTATATTGGATATTATGAGAGATTAATTTAGTCCCATATCGAATAATGTATTGGTTTAGCCTTCCCTTCTCTCTTATATATAGAAAACATGTTGTACTCAGTTTATTCAATCAAACAATAAGAATTCATTCCTTCCTACCCCTAATTCTAACAGGGGAAATAAAGTTGATTTCAGATTCTTGGATGGAAATAATATCACAACCAATTGATGAGATTATATGGGAGATAGCTTCTTGTTTGTGGTAGCTACCTAAACCACGAATATTCCAAGATACATTAATCATGATGATTAGATTTCGCACTAGCTCTAGCAAGTTCAGAAGCCCGAATAGATTCGGTAGAATTAGGACATGAAGGGTCAAAGATAAAACCCATGCGAAAGGCCAGCTCCAACATGTCCTGATTTGAAAGAGAATCGAAGTGGATTTGATAGATGGAACTAAGAGGTTCATTGGTATTGTGAAGTGAAGGGACCGGTGGAATCTCGAGATTCCTAATTTGCATGACTAACAAAGCCTTGGAGGAGGAGGAGGAGGAGGACAAGTTCCCATCTTTTTTAGCTCTAATTCGAGCACTAGCTCTTATTAAAGGAGAAGGATACTACTTCTTGGAGTATCTACGTTTAGAGACTGATTGAGGTATAAAAGAGTTAGTAGAAGGACATAGATTAGGGTCATCTCCGTTTCTAGAGGTAACATCAGTTGAAACTTCACCCTCATTGATTAATGGAGAACTATGAATGGGAAGTGGAGAATCAATTCGAGCAGAAAGGAATATTCATAGGACAAAAGAAGATGTGTCCTAAGGAAGCATGGAGAGTGTTGCTACTAAATCTGGTGTGGGGGCAAACAGATGGAATTTGTGGATTCTTGAGATATTGAATAGTCAAACCTGAAACCTTTCCACCGGATTTTGACCATTATCTCCCGCCGTTGACCTGCAAAAAGTGCGAAACACCAGGGTTGATCTCGGCGACGCACCCTCCGATGCTCAAGTCAGTAATCAGAAAGATTATGAATGAGCTTTGATTGGCAAAAGATTGATTACCTTGTTATGGTGGAGGGAGAGGGATTTTTATAGTCGCCTTAGGGATCCGTTTCGAGATAAGAACATATCTCTACTTCCCGGTAGATGGATAGAGTGAATCAGGGCCGTTAATTAAGTATAGTCATAAACCCTAATTCTATCCAGCTGGACTGGGTTCTTTGCGGGTTCGAACCCACACCCATTCAAGGCAGATCCGTTCGTGGGCTATTGGGTCTTTGGAGAAAAGACCCAGTACCCATTTCAGACCCATCTGTAGGTGAAATTACCATTTTACCCCTAAGCTTTAAGATTCGTGTCCAATTTGGACGGTTCCGATTTAACCCTATTTTTAGCCATATCACGAGCCCCCCACTCCCGAAGACTGAGTTTGATCAGCCTTTGAGGAGTAGTTTTACTGTTTTAATGCCTTGTGGAGTTGTATCGGAGTCCAAATGAGGGGTGTCGAATCCTTGTATGAGGTATTATGGTGAATTTCGGAGCTATTTGCATGCTCAAGGTTGTTCTTGAGCTCTCCTGGACTTTTGGTTATTTTTCTTAATTTTTATCTATTTTTCCGACCATTTATTTAATTTTGCAAAGCGGTGATTCACTGTTCGGGGGCCTTAATTAAGTATTCCAAGTAATAATCATTTACCCAGGGGTTCAAAAAAATTTCCCCGAATTTATAATTATTTTTTATAATTTTTAATTAATTTTTCTGAATTTTTAATTATTTTTTGCAATAAATGATTCGAATTTAATAAATAAAAAATTAATTTTTATTTCGATTTATGACGTGGCACGATCTGGGCTCTCCATCAGCCAACGACACGAATTTTCGGGAGATCCAAGACCTGCGGTTGCTCGAAGGTGTGTTTCTCTTCATTCGGCGGCAGGTCGCTTTGGTGTCGCTGTCGATCCCCTCCAAACACGTGTTAGGATGGAGGCCGAAGTCTAGGGGGTTCGGGATTTCCTGCCGAGGTGTAGAGATACATCGGCGCGGTGACACGTGTAATCAAGGGGTTCGGCGAGTCTTTGCCGAAGTCCGGAGTGGGTTTCACCATGTTTGGGCATCGGTGCCAAGAGCGCTCGGCAAGGCGTGCCGAGGTCCCAAAGTGAGGATTTTTTTCATGTTTGGGCGTTGGTGCCAAGAGTGCTCGGCATGGCGTGTCGAGGTCCCAAAGTGAGAATTTTTTTTCCACGTTTGGGCGTCGGTGCCAAGGGCGCTCGGCAAGGCGTGCCGAGGTCCCAAAGTGAGGATTTTTTTCACGTTTGGGCGTTGGTGCCAAGAGCGCTCGACAAGGCATGCTGAGGTCCCAAAGTGAGGATTTTTTCCACGTTTGGGTGTCGGTACCATGAGCGCTCGGCAAGGCGTGCCGAGGTCCCAAAGTGAGGATTTTTTCCATGTTTGGGCGTCGGTTCCAAGAGCGCTCGGCAAGGCATGCCGAGGTCCCAAAGTGAGGATTTTTTCCACGTTTGGGCGTCGGTGCCAAGAGCGCTCGGCAAGGCGTGTCGAGGTCCCAAAGTGAGGATTTTTTCCACGTTTGGGCGTCGGTGCCAAGAGCGCTCGGTAAGGCGTGCCGAGATCCCAAAGTGATGATTTTTTCCACGTTTGGGCGTCGGTGCCAAGAGCGCTCGGCAAGGCGTGTCGAGGTCCCAAAGTCATGATTTTTTCCACGTTTGGGCATCGGTGCCAAGAGCGCTCGGCAAGGCATGCCATGGTCCCAAAGTGAGGATTTTTTTCCACGTTTGGGCATCGGTGCCAAGAGTGCTCGGCAAGGCATGCCGAGGTCCCAAAGTGAGGATTTTTTCCACGTTTGGGCGTCGGTGCCAAGAGCGCTCGGTAAGGCGTGCCGAGGTCCCAAAGTGAGGATTTTTTCCACGTTTGGGCGTCGATGCCAAGAGCGCTCGGCAAGGCGTGCTGAGGTCCCTAAGTGAGGATTTTTTCCGCGTTTGGGCATCGGTGCCAAGAGCGCTCGGTAAGACGTGCCGAGGTCCCAAAGTGAGGAATACTGCTTGGAGATGACAGCTAGCCTTTGGACCGTTGATCTTCTGAAGACTTTGACGGTTAGTTATTAATGCGACGATACAACTTTTGTCATTTTGCGTAATGGGCCTTACTGTTGGTCTTTCGAGGCCCAACATCCTCGTTTGGTGTGCCCACTCCTATAAAACTCAACCCCCCCTCATTTCTTCACTTCTCCAAATTTTTACTCAGGCGGTGATTTTTCTTATCGAGAGCTTCCGGTGATCATCGACTGTTTTCCGGTGAATACTCCGACCGCGACAGTTGCTTCAAGGTAACTTACACTTAGTTTATTTTAAGTAGAAAAAATGTCTCTTTATCCTGTTTCGGAGCCCTCCCCCTCTGTTGGCAAAGCGCCGTCTCCGAGTCAGAGACCTCGCACCGATAAGAGCAAGAGAGTTGATGGTCGAGACACCATAGTGGAAGATCCGAAACGTATGGGGGAGTTCGGCAGACTGCCAGGGGTGCTGACGGGGCTCCATAGGGTTCAGGAACTTTCGGAGGAGCACGCTGAGCGCATAGTACATGGGAGGGGTCGAAGCTTCGAGGAGAACGCAGCGAGAGAGACCTCGGAAGCAGACGACACAGTCTCCATTCTCAACGAGGCAGACTTGGCAGCGATCCGGGAGTGCTTTCATATCCCGGAGGAGTACGAGTTGATGCTGCCGGGTTGTTGTGCTAATCTAGCTACCTAAATAAATAGACTAACTAGACACAAATTATAAAACCTCGCAAGTGCACGAATCGTTTATAGAATCGTAGTAATAGCAAGGGTCGATCCCACAGAGATTGTAGACTTCAACTTACTAATCAATAAAACTAATAATAAGAATGAATAAGGGTTGTTGTAATATTCTAAAAGAGCTAAAAGATTAAAACTAAGATGAGAGGTGTTGAATCACAAATATCTCTTGAATAGCTGGGTTGTTGATCTCCACCAATAGTTAGTAATGCTAAGTTGCCTTCTGAATTTACTTCTAATTACTCATGTTTGTTCACTTCAAGGGCATGGTATCTACTCCTTAAAGTATTGTTTCCCTACGCCAAGAATTAGGCATGGTATCTACTCTAATTCGTTTCTTCCCCTAAGTATTTTAGCATGGTATCTACTAAGTTATACTTAACAAAAGCATAAGAACAGTGGAAACGAACAAACACTTAAAGTTCTAGAAATTGGTATCAGATCTAGATCCTTTAAGTTGATTGAATCAAGAATCCTAAAGATTCCCTTGTTACAAGTTACGAGCACGAGATACGGGTCGTCTCAATATGCTCATATAACAGATTCAGATTTCTAACTCACAAACTTGATGATATTAGATTCTGTATGGCAGTCGACTGGCTCTCACCTTCAGTCGACTGTACTTATAACTCCTGAATAAGTTTGACTGTTATCAATCTATATCAATTCAATTAGATTCAATCAATAAGTAAAATAGAAGGATTCAAAAGAACATAGCACTACATAACTACGGCTTCGACCTACCCAACTATGAAATTAGTTCCACATAATAATACTTTTATTGCTTAACAAGTTCAAATACATGATCAACATCAAAGAATAAAGAGAGAAGAAATAAACTAATGGATTCCGGCAATAGAGTCAACTGGCTGTCACACAGTCGACTGCCTTCGAGTACTGGTTCTCCTCTTCCCTGTCTTCGATGATGATGGACTGAAGCACTGGTTGCTTGTTCAGGAACTTGGTGATTTAGTTGCTTCCCCGAGATAGATTCCTCCTAAATAATGCTTCGTTTCTGATATTTATAGAACACGGCTGAGAATTAGGGTTTCCCCTTTTTCAGGAAAAATCCTTCTTTATTTTATTTGGCGATTTATGTCTTTCTCTTTTCTTCTTCCTTTCCTTATCTGTTCACCACGTGCTCTTGCCAATTCCCAGTCTCTAGATTTGATTCGTTGCATAAGATCTGGTTTCAAATAGATTCGGAATTAGATTTGGGTGAATCTTCGAATATCTTATCTGTTTACTCCGCCGCAGACCAGTCGACTTATCTTCGAACCAGTCGACTGAGTCGAGACTCCTGAAGATTTCATAATTGTTCAGACCAGTCGACTGTCTTTTGGGAGTGAGTCGACTGTGTCGAGAGTTGTGGAAAATCAGCTTCTCTTGTCCAGTCGCCTGTGTTGGGGAACCAGTCGACTGATCCTCTGCAGTTTGCTGTGTATTATCCTTGAAGTCCTATATCTACTTCGTTTTTCTGTTATAAGCTGTTTCCTATGGAAAAGAGAAAATAGGAGTTAAATACCACATATAGAGCTTTTAAATGTCTAATTATATTAAGATTATTGCTCTAAAAAGTGAATAATATTGTGTTCATCAAATACCCCCAAACTTAGATTTTTGCTTGTCCTCAAGCAAGCTAGAATTATGAATAAAGAGAATAATAATAACAAATGACTCAACCACCAAGATTTCTTATTATGTGGACATCAGCATAGAAAGGTATAAACAATTTCAGACAAAGTAAAATTAAACATACCCACTTTCTCTAGTGCAATTGTTCAGTCATAATCCCCAAACTTAATCATATTTGTCATGCAATTAATTTAATTATAGTATGTAACAACTCTATCTGTGATTATCCCTTTTCTCTACTACAAACCGAGTAGTAAACTAGAGGTTTTTTTTTTTTTTTTTTTTTTAAGTCTCTTCTCTAAGTTGTCACTTGCCTTTTGACGCGAGTGCAAAACATTTGTGATGAATCCACCCGGTTACTCAACAAGTCACAAACTTTAAGTGCTTTGCATACTCATATTTCAAGTTGCCGTTTGACGTAAAGGTAAACATTTGTGATGAATACCCCTAGTTACTAAGCAACTCAAAACATTGGAGTAGATTGACTTTATTCAATTTTTTTTTTTTTTTTTTTTTTATTACTCTATTTACTTAAACTCTGTTTAGGACTAGATCAAAGGGAATAATCAACGGAAAAAGCATCACATTTGTTTTTTATGTATAATCGCATGACTTAAATAACTTTGTAGGGAACTATGAACTCAATAATCCTAAAGTAAATAAGTATACTTACTCTTACTTTATAAGAAATTGTTTATCCTAAAAAAAAAATTCAAAAAGATGATAAATATAAATAACCCTAATACCCCCAAACTTAGATGGAACATTGTCCTCAATGTTCGAAAGAAAATGTAAAAATAGGCATATGTCACATCTAGTTAGGAGAGAAAAAATAAAAATAACTCAAAGAAAAAAGAATAATAAATAACTGAAAAAAACTGAAGGGAAAGTGTAAATACTCCCTTGAAAAATTGGGTTGCCTCCCAATAAGCGCTGTGTTTTCTGTCTTCAGCTAGACTTGATGAGGTCATGCCATGTATTGTAAGGTTTGAAGATTCACATCCTCCTCTTGCGGTTCAATGCTCATCTCTATGTATGGTTTCGCTCTATGCCCGTTCACCTTAAATGTTTGATTCTTTTCCTTGCTATGAACCTCCAAAGCGCCATGTGGAAAGACTTTTGTGACAATATATGGTCCATACCATCGTGACTTAAGCTTGCCTGGAAAGAGTCTTAATCTGGAGTTGTAGATCAATACCTTTTGTCCTTCATAAAACTCCTTCCTTGCTAGCTGTTTATCATGGTACAACTTGGTTCTTTCCTTGTACAATTTTGCATTTTCATAAGCGTCGTGCCTCAACTCTTCAAGCTCATTTAGTTGTAGTCTTCTTTTGTCACCTGCTTGTTTCATGTCAAAATTGAACCTTTTGATGGCCCAATATGCTTTGTGCTCCAACTCTACTGGCAAATGACAAGCTTTTCCAAACACCAAACGGTATGGGGACATGCCAATGGGTGTTTTGAATGCGGTTCTATAGGCCCATAATGCATCATTCAAGCGCAGTGACCAATCCCTTCTGCTTGTATTGACTGTCTTTTCCAAAATGCTCTTGATTTCTCTGTTGCTAATCTCCACTTGTCCACTGGTTTGAGGATGATAAGGGGTCCCCACTCTATGTGTAATACCGTACTTCTTCATCAAAGAAGCAAATGGAAAGTTGTTGAAATGGCTCCCTCCATCACTAATTATCGCTCGTGGTGTACCAAACCTAGTGAAAATGTTCTCCTGCAAAAACTTGACAACAACTTTGTGATCATTAGTTTTTGAGGGGACGGCCTCGACCCATTTAGACACATAATCTACACCAACAAGAATATATAAATAACCAAATGAGTTAGGAAATGGACCCATGAAGTCGATTCCCCAAACATCAAAAAGCTCGATTACTTGTATGCTGTGAAGTGGCATTTGATTTCTAGAAGAGATGTTGCCTGTCCTTTGGCATTTGTCGCAAGTCCTGCAAAAAGAAAAAGCATCTTTGAATACATTAGGCCAAGAAAAACCAGATTGCAATACCTTTAGTGCTGTTCTTTTTGGTCCAAAATGTCCTCCACAGGCATATTGGTGGCAGTGTTGTAGAATACTCATTTGTTCTTCGTCTGCCACACATCTTCGTATAATTTGATCAGGGCAGAATTTGAATAGATAAGGGTCATCCCAATAAAAGTGTTTGCACAGAGCCACCAATCTTTTCCTTTCTTGATGTGTCATACCTGGAGGGAAAACATGAGCAGTTAGAAAATTGACAATATCAGCAAACCAGGGGAGTTGTTCAGAGAGGCAAGTCGACTGGTTGAGGGACCAGTCGACTGCCCCGAGAGATTGCACATTGATTTCAAATAGTTGTTCATCTGGGAAATTTTCGTTCAGCGGGGGCACATTTCTCTCTTCCTCGTGCAGTAGCCTGGACATGTGATCTGCAACAACATTGTCGCTTCCTTTTTTATCTCTAATCTCAAGATCGAATTCTTGAAGCAACAGTACCCATCTGATTAACCTAGGCTTAGCATCCTTTTTAGCAAACAAATATCTCAAGGCAGCATGGTCAGTAAAAACAATAACTTTAGAACCAATTAAATACGATCTAAACTTCTCTACAGCAAAAATAACAGCTAACATTTCTTTTTCAGTAGTGGAATAATTTAGCTGTGCATCGGTTAAAGTTCGAGAAGCATAGTAAATAACATGAGGTTTCTTATTGATTCGTTGACCTAGAACAGCCCCTAAAGCATAATCACTTGCATCACACATAAGCTCAAAAGGATGGTTCCAATCTGGTGCCATGACAATAGGTGCAGAAATGAGAAGATTTTTTAATGTATTAAAAGCATTTGTGCACTCCTCTGTCCATGTAAACTCAACATCCTTAGACAACAAATCACAAAGGGGTTTGGAGATTTTTGAGAAATCTTTTATAAATCTTCTATAAAACCCTGCATGTCCTAGAAAACTCCTAACACCCTTAACTATAGTGGGAGGGGGTAGTTTTGATATTATATCAATTTTTGCTTTGTCTACCTCTATTCTCCTTTTGGACACCACATGTCCCAACACAATACCTTGTTGTACCATGAAATGGCACTTTTCCCAATTCAGCACTAAATTGCATTCTTCACATCTTTTAAGTACAAGCTGCAAATGGTTAAGACATTCATCGAAACAAGATCCAAAAACACTAAAATCATCCATAAATACCTCGATGAACCTTTCCACCATGTCTGAAAATATGCTCATCATGCATCTTTGAAATGTTGCTGGTGCGTTGCACAATCCAAACGACATCCTCCTGTAAGCAAAAGTACCAAAAGGGCATGTAAAAGTGGTCTTTTCTTGATCTTCTGGAGCAATAGCAATTTGATTATAGCCACTATAACCATCTAGAAAACAGTAATGACTATATCCTGCTATTCTTTCTAACATTTGATCAATAAAAGGAAGAGGGAAGTGATCTTTCCTGGTTTCATTATTCAACTTCCTATAGTCAATGCATACCCTCCAACCTGTGGTCACTCTAGTAAGGATAAGCTCATTCTCTTCATTTGTCACCACTGTGACTCCACTTTTCTTAGGAACTACATGTATAGGACTTACCCATTTGCTATCTGAGATAGGATAGATGATGCCAACATCTAGTAGCTTCACAATTTCTGCTCTTACCACTTCCTTCATGTTTGGGTTAAGCCTTCTCTGTGCCTCCCTGCTTGTTTTTGCGTTGTTTTCAAGGAGGATTTTATGCATGCATTTGGATGGACTTATTCCTTTGATATCTGCAATGGTCCATCCTATTGCACTCTTGTGTTCTCGTAGTACCCTCAGCAGCTTATCTTCTTCCTGTGCACTTAGATTCGCAGCAATTATTACTGGTAGCGTCTGGTTCTCGCCTAAAAATGCATGCTTCAAAGGGTCGGGCAACTGCTTAAGTTCTATGTCTGGAAGTTTATGTACAGTCGACTGGTCCATGTCAGCAGTCGACTTGTTCTGGGCGTCTTGATTCGGTCGACTGGTTAGAATACCAGTCGACTTACTCTGTTCATCAGTCGCTTGATCTGTAGAAGAACAATTTTTATCAGACACCAATTTTTCAAATAAAGGTGCAGGCTTACCTGAATATGACTGTGGAGTTTCAATGTGATGTACTATCTCTGCAATCCTCCAGTCATCGTATTCCTGTTCAACATGAGATAAAGTTAGAGATTGAGTGATTGTGGCTTGAAGTGGTTCAACGCTATGTACCTGAAATGTTTGATCAACAATCTCCTGCACCACATCAATATTATAGCATTCATGATCATCTTGTGGTAATTTTAGTGTATCAAACATCTTAAATTCCACTTTTTCTCCGTTTATCTTCATACTTATAATGCCCTTTTTAACACAAATTTTTATATCAGCTGTACTCATAAAGGGCCTACCTAATATGATCGGTAAAGATGATGACATTGAAGATTCCTCCATATCTAACACAACAAAATCAGCAGGCAAAATAAAATCATTTACCTGAACTAGGACATCTTCTAATATACCTCTAGGTCTTTTTATACTGCGATCAGCCAATTGCAAAGTGATGGATGTTGGCTTGAGTTCCCCCAATCCAAGCTTTTCGTAAACAGAATAAGGAAGAAGGTTGATGCTTGCCCCCAAGTCTAGCAGTGCTTTTTCAAAGAAGTGCTCACCAACTTTGCAAGGAATGGTGAAACTACCTGGATCTTTCAGTTTAGGTGGTAGTTTTCTTAATAGTACAGCGCTCACTTCTTCTGTCAAAGCCACATCCTCCTTAACCTGAAATGTTCTTTTGTGAGTACAACAGTCTTTCAAAAATTTGGCATAAGACGGAATTTGTTTAATAGCATCAAGTAAGGGAATATTAATTTCTACCTTTTTGAGAGTTTCAAAGACGTCAAATAAATGTTGTTCTTTCTTTTTATTGACTAACCTTTGAGGGAATGGTGGTGGTACTGTCCCTACTTTTTCACTTACCTTATTTGAACCCAAAGCTTTTGATGGTTGTGTATCTGGTTTGTCTGTATGTGTTCCAATCATGTTGTCAATTATCTTACCATTTCTTAGGGTTGTGACTGCTTGGAGCTGTTCTTGACCTCCAGGGTTTGGTATGGTTTGTGAAGGGAGTTCTCCTGCCTTTCGTTCGCTCAATTCTTTTGCAATCTGACCAATTTGTGTTTCTAACTTCTGAATCGCTTGTCCTTGTTGGTTGCTTGTTTGATGTTGTTGTTGGAGCAATTGAAGAACGGTGGACTCAAAATCCAACTTCTTCTGTTCTGGAGCTGGTCGATCAAACCCACTTCCCATCTGAGGGTTCCTTGTATGTCCTTATGTGAATTGATTCCCTTGATTAATTTGATTATTGCTCCATGAGAAGTTTGGATGATTCCTCCATCCTGGGTTATATGTGTTCGAGTATGGATTGTTCTTTGGTGGAAATACTCCTCGACCCACATAGTTCGCATGCTCCTGATCTGTGAAAGTAGACATGGGACATGTATCAGTTGTGTGATCTAAATGAGAACAAATTGCACACATTTCATTTGTTTGATTTTTAATTCCACCCATTGTCGACATTGCATTAACAAGCATATCAATTTTCTTATTCATGTTTGCCATTTCTAATTGAATGTTATTACTATTAGAGATTTCGTAAACTCCCTGTTTTTTCGTAGGTCCCCTTCTTGTTGAGAATTGTTGGGAGTTCTCGCTGAGTTCTTCAAAAAGTTCAATGGCTTCTTCTCCACTTTTCCTCATCAAAATTCCATTGCAAGCTGCATCAACAATTGCTTTGTTAGTGTCATTTAAACCTTCATAAAAAGCTTGTACCTGATCATCCTTAGGCAGATTGTGAGTAGGACACTTGAGAAGCTTGCTCTTGAAGTCCTTCCATGCTTCGAAGAATAGATCTCCATCTTTTTGTTGGAAGAGTTGAATCTCCATTTTTAGCTGTTTGGTTTTCTGGGCTGGAAAGAACTCTTTCAAAAATTTCGTTGCCAATTGCTCCCATGAATTAATTGATCCTGGTTCCAAAGAATTATACCACAACTTAGCATTAAGTTTTAAAGAAAAAGGAAACAAGATTAACCTGATTTGTTCAGCGGTAAGCCCTTGGACGCTTTGTGTCCTGCAAAGATCGAAAAAGTCTTGCAAGTGAAGATGAGGCTCTTCATCTGGTTTGCCACTAAAGTGGGGAACCATACTAAGTAAATGAGGAGATAGGTGCATGTTCCCTGTAGCATTAGGTTGAAAAGCAATGCAGGAAGGTTGCTCAATATTCTTAGGAGTGAATTTGTCCTGCATTGGCACTCGATTTTGTATTTCTTCAGCCATTGTTGTCGGTGAGATTGGTCTCTGTGCAGTCGACTGGGCCCGTACAGCAGTCGACTGGCTGGCTGTGAGAAGCTTACCTAGCCTGTGCAAAGTTCGTTCTGTTTCTGCGTCAATAGGTAGTAGCTCTGGTCGAAGTGATCGTCTACCGTGCATTCACCAAAGTCCTGTAACCTAAAAGAAAAATTATTAATAAAAGAAAAGAAAAACTAATAAAAATTCTACTGACTTGTAAGTTAAAATACTAAACAATCCCCGGCAACGGCGCCAAAAACTTGTTGTGCTAATCTAGCTACCTAAATAAACTAACTAGACACAAATTATAAAACCTCGCAAGTGCACGAATCGTTTATAGAATCGTAGTAATAGCAAGGGTCGATCCCACAGAGATTGTAGACTTCAACTTACTAATCAATAAAACTAATAATAAGAATGAATAAGGGTTGTTGTAATATTCTAAAAGAACTAAAAGATTAAAACTAAGATGAGAGGTGTTGAATCACAAATATCTCTTGAATAGCTGGGTTGTTGATCTCCACCAATAGTTAGTAATGCTAAGTTGCCTTCTGAATTTACTTCTAATTACTCATGTTTGTTCACTTCAAGGGCATGGTATCTACTCCTTAAAGTATTGTTTCCCTACGCCAAGAATTAGGTATGGTATCTACTCTAATTCGTTTCTTCCCCTAAGTATTTTAGCATGGTATCTACTAAGTTATACTTAACAAAAGCATAAGAACAGTGGAAACGAACAAATACTTAAAGTTCTAGAAATTGGTATCAGATCTAGATCCTTTAAGTTGATTGAACCAAGAATCCTAAAGATTCCCTTGTTACAAGTTACGAGCACGAGATACGGGTCGTCTCAATATGCTCATATAACAGATTCAGATTTCTAACTCACAAACTTGATGATATCAGATTCTGTATGGCAGTCGACTGGCTCTCACCTTCAGTCGACTGTACTTATAACTCCTGAACAAGTTTGACTGTTATCAATCTATATCAATTCAATTAGATTCAATCAATAAGTAAAATAGAAGGATTCAAAAGAACATAGCACTACATAACTACGGCTTCGACCTACCCAACTATGAAATTAGTTCCACATAATAATACTTTTATTGCTTAACAAGTTCAAATACATGATCAACATCAAAGAATAAAGAGAGAAGAAATAAACTAATGGATTCCGGCAATAGAGTCAACTGGCTGTCACACAGTCGACTGCCTTCGAGTACTGGTTCTCCTCTTCCCTGTCTTCGATGATGATGGACTGAAGCACTGGTTGCTTGTTCAGGAACTTGGTGATTTAGTTGCTTCCCCGAGATAGATTCCTCCTAAATAATGCTTCGTTTCTGATATTTATAGAACACGGCTGAGAATTAGGGTTTCCCCTTTTTCAGGAAAAATCCTTCTTTATTTTATTTGGCGATTTATGTCTTTCTCTTTTCTTCTTCCTTTCCTTATCTGTTCACCACGTGCTCTTGCCAATTCCCAGTCTCTAGATTTGATTCGTTGCATAAGATCTGGTTTCAAATAGATTCGGAATTAGATTTGGGTGAATCTTCGAATATCTTATCTGTTTACTCCGCCGCAGACCAGTCGACTTATCTTCGAACCAGTCGACTGAGTCAAGACTCCTGAAGATTTCATAATTGTTCAGACCAGTCGACTGTCTTTTGGGAGTGAGTCGACTGTGTCGAGAGTTGTGGAAAATCAGCTTCTCTTGTCCAGTCGCCTGTGTTGGGGAACCAGTCGACTGATCCTCTGCAGTTTGCTGTGTATTATCCTTGAAGTCCTATATCTGCTTCGTTTTTCTGTTATAAGCTGTTTCCTATGGAAAAGAGAAAATAGGAGTTAAATACCACATATAGAGCTTTTAAATGTCTAATTATATTAAGATTATTGCTCTAAAAAGTGAATAATATTGTGTTCATCACGGGTCTCGGGGTGAGGGCCAACTCACCGATGCCGGTAAACATGTGTTTCTGGCCGGTCAATGCCTTCATCGCCGGGGCGCGCCTTCCTCTCCACCCGTTGGCAGCTCAAGTGCTTAGGTGGTTCAGGGTCAACCCCATCCAACTAATGCCGAACGCGTGGAGGGTCATCAACGGGTTCGCGCTCCATGGCCAGGTAGCCGAGATCGAGCCGGAGGTGAGGGTGCTCCGGATGCTCTATAGGCTTCATCACTAGCATAAGGCCAAGTTCAGATAATACTTGGCTCCGAGGCATGGTGCTCGGCTTGTCAGCTGTCCCGACTCAATAAAACACTGGCGAGACAAGTATTTCATAGTCCGGAGTTGCGAGGCGTGGCCGATACCTTCAGGTTGGGTGGAGGAGGTGACGAAGAGGGTGAGGGAGTCGCCAGTGCTTTATCCCAATGAGGAAGAGGTGGTTCGGATTCTTCTCGATCGGCAAAAGTTCGACTGGAGAGATCTGACCAAAGACGCGCTCTTCAGGGAAGGGCTCTGTCGTGTAGACCCCAGTACACGGCTTTATTCATTGTCGTTTTTTTTTATATATACATATATATTTATTTTCGATCTTGTGTTTTAACCAACTTTTCTCGCTGCAGGGACTATGGACTACGACGCAATCATGGCACAGAGGGCGGCCCTCGGAAGCAAGGTGCCTAAGAAGCACAAGAGGGTCGCTACGAAGTTGGCCTCGGGGAAGCCAAAGGCCATCGACGCTGCCGCTCCGGAGGCGGAGGCTTCGACGATTTTGACCCCGAGAAGGGTGCCAGTGACGGCCTCGTCGTCGACCGGGGCTGGAGAGTTCCCGATAGCCGCTGCGCTCGGGATGGGGGCACCTTCGCTGACGGCGGATGCCGAGGTGTTCCTCACCGAGGAACACAAGAAGATTTTTGTTCCGGACTGGCAAGTTCGGAAACATGATGGCTTCCTCGGCGATTCGACGTCGAGCATGCAGGCGGTGAAACACCTGGCGACGCTGAAGGATCGAGCGGCCATGGACGCCGATAGCGCGGGCGACGATGCCTTCGAGATCGCGCGCTCGGCAGTTTCGGTAAGTCTTGATTCCCTCCTTGTTATTTACTTGCATGTTGGTTTTTCTAACTCCCGCCCCCTTCTCTTTTTTGTTCGGCTGTAGATAACCATCCACTTCGGTCATCTTATGGAGAAGATGACGGAGCTCGAGAAGGAGCTCAAGCAGGAGGCCAACCGTGCTCGGGCTGAAAAGGCGCGCCTCACCAGCGAGCTCGACAAACTGAAGGTCGAGTTCGAGGGGAAGACGACAAGGCTTGAATACCTCGAAGGCTTTGTCATGAAGCTCGAGGACGACCTGCTTCAGCAGAGGGAGGAGTCGGCCAAGCAGCTGGTCGAGGCGGTGGAAGTTGCCAAGGTCGCTGCGGTGAAGGAGGCCGAAGATGCGACTATGGGGAAAGCGCAGGGCTTCCTCGCGGCTAACATGGCCAAGGCGTATGCGCGCGCCATCGAGGAAGTGATGGAGCGGTACCCCGAGGTCGACTGCTCCGGATGGCAGCTCTTCCCTGACCACGTCGAATGCTTCAACGCCGAGTCCGAGGCGGAAGGAGAGGATGACGAAGAGGATGTCGAGGTCGAGGTGATCGGCGAATGCCAAGGGCCCGAGGTAACTCCGCTGGCAATGGTCCCTCCTTTGGGGGAATCCGACCCCGTCCAATCCCGTCGCCCCGGGAAAGAGGTCGCCCCCTGACTTCTTTTTTTTTTATTTTTTTTTCTTTTGATGTACTGCCTAATTGCGGACTGGCCACCGCACTTTTTTAGACTGAATAAAAAAATCCATCTTCTTGAGTTCGACTAAATCTTTTTGAGTCCATGTCAATGAGTTTACAAAAGTTCTTGAAGTTCGGTTGAGTGTTCATGTTGTCTCGTTCAAGAGTTGTCTTAGTGTTAACCAAACTTGCTAATTTTTTCAGCTCGTTGAGGTGACCCAACTTGATGACGCGACTCATGCAGCGGAGGGGTCAGGTTCCGAGGTCGGCTCAGGAGCGACGAAGTTGTGCCTCGCGAGGTGCCGAGAGCATCTTAATGAAATCGAGTTGGGGCTGCGCAGAGCCGAAAGCGAACGAAATTATCTGCAACTAATTGTAGGTCGCCGCGACATCGAGATTTGGAGACTAGAAGGGAGGCTTGCTGATATGACCCTCGAAGGCGACGATGATGGGTCGTCAATGGCCTTTACTCTTGGCTTGAGACTTAAGTGCCTCCGCCACTCCTTGTCGAAGATGACGATGAAGAGGGACGAGTTATTAGCTGAAATCCACCACTTGCAGATAGTAGAAGAAGAGCTTTTGGTGGAGGAAGAAGAATTAATACCGGCGGTGGGCAAGTTGATGGCTAAACGCGACGAGTTAACGGCAGAGGTCGACGAGTTGAAGAGGGTTACAGTCGACAAGAGTATCGAAGTTACTCAGCTCCGCCGAATTATTGCCAACCGTTCTGGTGCCGCAGGCTCCGCTGCGCCCCCTCGCTTCAAGATAGCCGTGAAGGACGACTCTCTGAAGCATCGGATAGTCAAGCTAGAGGCCGAAGTCGCTCGCCTCAAACCTCGTTCAGGATCGATCAACGTCAAAAGCACTTCGTGTACCCGTGAAGAGAGCGAGCGAGGGATTTCGTTCTACGAGCTCGCGACTCGTTTGCCTGTGGTTCGGCAAAGTCCAGGTGACGCCCAAAGCGGGGTGGCTATCTCGTCGAGTAGCGCGTCTGTAGGGGCAATTGTGAGAAGTAGCACAGAGGGTACATCTCAGTTCGCCGGTCTAAGGACAAGCGCCGAGGTTAAGCACTGCCGCCCCCAGGTATCATTGAAGCGGAACATCCCCGCACCGAGGGGGTGTTGAGGCAGTCTTCTGTTTTCCAAGTTTTGAATCTGTGTCTAAGTATAAGGAGTCGATCTTGTAATTTTGCTTTTTAATCCCTGTAACTTCGTTGTAAAGAGAAGCACTTGTAATCTTGACTTGTTTCCCCAACTTTATAGAAGCGAGACTTGTTCCCTCTCATGGACTTATGTGTTTTGTTAGTCAATTTTGGTTGTAGGAGCACTTTTGAAGGGCGGGCCACTTCTTACTCGCTTATGAGAATGCTCGGCAAGGCGCGCCGAAGTCCAACGCGAGAGTTTTTTCTCATGTTTGAGCGTCGGTGCCCAGAGCGCTCGGCAAGGCGTGCCGAAGTCTAACGCGAGAGTTTTTTCTCTCGTTTGAGCGTCGGTGCCCAAACGCTCGGCAAGGCACGCCGAATTCTAACGAGAGAGTTTTTTCTCTCGTTTGAGCGTCGGTGCCAAGAGCGCTCGGCAAGGCGTGCCGAAGTCCAACTTTTGACAACTACTCAAAATCAGAAGTCTTCCTTCTTATAGGCACGGAATGTCGACTTTACGAACTTGAGATTGATAAGCAGTGCCATGGTTTTTGCTTCCTCCCGAGGCACTGCAAACTGTAAGAGAAATTATTTCAACTTTAAACGAGCCATAAGGTTAGCTCTTCTAAGTACTCTTTTCCCATGTCTAGTATAGTGGTAGGAACCCGGTTGTCGGCCGAGTGATTTGGATCCCGAAGACGTGGTTCGAGTAAGTTTCAACAATTGTGGGAGCAGTTCCGAATGGCGAACCAGTTCTAGCTCGCTTAAGAGCGAGCTTGTGAAGTGGAGTCGAGCCAAGTTTTGGACTCCGAACGCATCATTTGAGTGAGTTTCAACGGTTGTGGGAGCAGTTCCGAATGGCGAACCACTTCTAGCTCGCTTAAGAGCGAGCTTGCGAAGCGGAGTCGAGCCAAGTTTTGGACTCCGAACGAGTCGTTTGAGTGAGTTTCAACGGTTGTAGGAGCAGTTCCGGATGGCGAACCACTTCTAGCTCGCTTAAGAGCAAGCTTGCGAAGCGGAGTCGAGCCAAGTTTTAGACTCCGAACACGTCGTTTGAGTGAGTTTCAATGGTTGTGGGAGCAGTTCCGAATGGTGAACCACTTCTAGCTCGCTTAAGAGCGAGCTTGCGAAGCAGAGTCGAGCCAAGCTTTGGACTCTGAACACGTCGTTTGAGGGAGAGCAATTAAAGGCCTTAAACAGAGAGACAAAATAACCACAAGAGAAGTATGAGGGGGAAAGAAGACTTTTATTGATAACTGCTAATCGGCTGCTTCTAAGTTGCAAGCCACTATTACAATGAGAAAGTAAAGAAGCAAATACAAATAAAATGATAGGAATGGCTCGACATTTGAAGGTACTCGGAGAGGCGTTCAAGCGCTCTCTTGGTACTTCAGTAAATGGTTGGCATTCCAAGTTCTGGGTATCTCTCTGCCTTCAAGGTCCTCTAGATGATACGCTCTGGGACGGACTACTTTGGAAACTTTGTACGGTTCCTCCCAATTCAGAGCTAGCTTACTCTTTTGACTAGGAAACGAGATAGCTAGCTTTTTTAGGACCAGGTCCCCTTCCTTGAGATCTGTGGGACGAAACCTTTTGTTGTAGTCCTGCTCAATCCTTCTCCGATAATTTTTCTGGCAAATAGAAGCTCTTTCACGGAGCTCATCAATCAGGTCCAAATTTGCTCGGAGTTCTCTGGCGTTCTGCTCTTCATCATAGGCAATAAGGCGAGGAGATGGCAGACCAACCTCTAAGGGGATTACAGCTTCGGACCCATAGTTGAGATTGAAGGGCGACTCTCCTGTGGGGGTCCGTTTCGTAGTGCGGTAGTTCCACAATACGTTTGGAAGCTGTTCCGTCCATAAGCCTCTGGCCGACTTATCTAGTCTCCTCTTGATCCCGGAGAGGATCTGCCTGTTGGCGTTCTCTACTTGGCCATTTGACTGAGGATAGGAGACGGAGGAGAAGCATTACTGAATGCCGAGGTCTTCACACAAAGATCAGAACGCTGCCCCTGTAAACTGTGTTCCATTATCTGTTATTAGGACCCGAGGTACAAAGAACCTACAGATTACATATTTCCAGAAGAACTGCAGCACTTTGTTTTCAGTAATTGTGGCCAGGGGTTCGACCTCGATCCACTTAGAGAAGTAGTCGATGGCCACGACTAGGAACTTGAACTGGCCCAGAGCTGGCGGAAATGGACCTAGCAAGTCCATCCCCCACATTGCGAAGGAAATCAGGCTTGAGAGAGATATGAGTTGTGCTTGGGGTAGGCGACGAATGTTGCAGAACTACTGACAGGGGCCGCATTGCCGGACGTGTTGCTCGACATCTCGAAGTAGGGTAGGCCAAAAATACCAATAGTTCAGAACTTTCCCGACGAGGGACCTGGACCCTGAATGTGCTCCGCCTATGCCTTCATAGAGTTCTTGCAAGGCATACATGGCTTCTTCCGGGAAGAGGCACCTCAAGTAGGGTCTGCCATCTACTTGGGTGTAGGAGCGTTTGTACAAGACTCCTTCAACAAGGGTGTACCGCCCCGCTCTCATTCGGATTCGTCGTGCTTCTTTAGGGTCTTCGGGAAGGATCCCATCCCTGAGGAACTCTATCAAAGGCTTCATCCAGTTGTCCCAGAGTTGAACGGGCAGCGACTCCATCGAGTCGGGGGATTCTTCTTCTATGCTCGGTCTTAGGAGTACTTCAATGAGGACGGTCTGCTCGAGACCTTGGAGGGAGGAGGAGGCCAGTTTGGAGAGGGCATCTGCTTGGGAGTTCTCTTCCCTAGGGATCCGCTGGATTAGTGCCTCTTCGAATGAAGCAATGAGACTTCGGACCTTGGCTAGATACTTAGCCATTCGGTCGCCTCGCGCTTCGTACTCCCCTAAGACTTGATTCACCACCAGTTGCGAGTCGCTGAATATTCGGAGACGTTGTGCTCCTGCCTTGCGTGCCATACCCAGGCCTGCTATAAGGGCTTCATACTCAGCTTCGTTGTTGGAGGCCTTAAAGTTGATGCAGAAGGAGTATTGGAGAACGAAGTCATCTGGGCCTGCCAGAATAACCCCGGCTCTGCTCCCTTCGATGCAAGAGAACCCGTCCACATATACTGTCCAGATGGGAGGACCGTTTTTTGCTTGACTAACCTCCGGAATGGTGCTCTCAATAATAAATTCAGCTAAGGCTTGAGCCTTGATTGCAGTCCGAGGTTGGTAAGATATGTCATGTTGACTCAGCTCGATCGACCACTTCATCAGACACCCGGAGGTCTCGGGCTTGTGTAGAACATGTTTAAGCGGCTGGTCGGTGAGAACGACCACCAAGTGGGATTGAAAATAAGGACGGAGCTTCCTGGCTGCCATAACCAAGGCATATGCTATCTTTTCTAATCTCGGATAGCGAAGCTCGGCATCTCTGAGAACCTTGCTCACATAATAGATAGGCTTTTGAACCTTGTCTTTTTCCCTCACTAAGACAGCACTGAGGGTTTGCTCGGAGGTAGCTTGGTAGAGGTAGAGTGTTTCCCCGGGAATAGGCTTGCTGAGGAGAGGGGGATTGACCAGATAGGCCTTCAGTTGATCGAACGATTCTTGCTGCTGTTGGCCCCACTCGAAGCCCTTAGCCCCCCTGAGGGCTTTGAAGAAAGGAAGGCACTTCTCTCCTGACATAGACAGGAAGCGCCCTATGGCTGCGAGGCACCCTGTGAGCTTCTGAACCTCTTTCACACTTGTAGGAGGAGCCATGTTCAGTATGGCTTTGATTTTTTCGGGGTTGGCTTCGATCCCTCTTTGACTGACCATGAAGCCTAGGAACTTTCCCGACGAGACTCTGAACACACACTTATTCGGGTTGAGCCTCATATCATGCCTCCTTAACACGTCGAATGCTTCTTGGAGATCGGCAACATGGTCGGCCCCATGGATGCTTTTAACTAGCATATCATCTACATACACTTCCATGTTTCGCCCGATCTGATTCTGGAAGACCTTATTGACGAGGCGCTGGTAGGTTGCACCGGTATTTTTCAACCCGAAGGGCATTACCCTGTAGCAATAGAGTCCTTGATCGGTAACGAAGGAGGTTTTCGGGATATCCGGGGGGAACATTCTGATTTGGTTATATCCGGAGAGGGCGTCCATGAAGCTCAGCAGCTCATGGCCAAAAGTAGCATCGATCAAGGTGTCGATGCTGGGGAGAGGGAATGGATCCTTAGGGCATGCTTTGTTCAGGTCCGTGAAGTCGATGCAAATTCTCCAACTTTCGTTGGCCTTCTTAACCATAACAACATTAGAGAGCTATTCGGGATAGTTGACTTGTATGAACCGGGCTTTGAGGAGCTTGTCTACTTCTTCCTTTATGGCTTGCTAGCGCTCAGGGGCAAATTTGCGCCTCTTCTGCTGGACCAGTTTGGACCCCGGAGCAACGCTTAGGTGGTGGACGAGGAGCTCCTCAGAAATTCCTAGCATATCGGCAGCCGACCAGGCAAAGAGGTCATGCTTCTTCCTGATGCATTGGACTATGTCGGAACATAGGGCAGAGGAGAGGGTCTTGCTGATGAAGAACTTGCGGTTCGGATCCTGCTCGGAAAAGAGCACTTCCTCCAGCTCGTCTACTGGTTCGGACATAGGTTGGGCGTTCCTCTGGGGAATCTCAAGAGTCTCGAGGGAGAGGACAGGTCCCCCGGTGGAGGCCATGTAACACTTGCGGGCCATCTTTTGACTACCGCTTACTTCCCCTACACCTGACTTGGTGGGGAACTTCATCTTAAGATGATAAGCCGACGGGACGGCCTCTAGAGCAGCTAGGCCAGGTCGACATAGAATCACATTGTAAGCAGCTGGGATGTCGACGACCATGAAATCCATTGGCTCCGTCCGGGTAGTAGGAGTTTTGCCAGCGGTTACGTCGAGGGTTATTACCCCTTCGATAGTCACTGGCACTCCCGTGAACGCATGAAGCATGTAGCTGGCGGGCTTAAGCCTGTCCCGCGATAACTTGAGTCCTCAGAAGGCCGCGAGGAAGAGGATGTTGACAGAGCTACCATTGTCCACCAGAATCCTCTCCACTTTGAAGTTGGCCATGTGGAGGTTGATTACTAATGCATCGCAATGGGGGGTTCGGACACCCTCCAGGTCTTCATCCGAGAAAGTGACCGGTACTTCGAGGCCTTTTGGAGGGGGTATGCCATGAACCGAATTGACTTCTCGTATGAAAGCCTTCCGGGAAGAGTTGGAGGTTCCTTCCATGGGACCTCCATGAATGAGATGCAAGATGCGTTCCTCTTCAAACTCGGGAGTCTCGTCGCGCCTCTCGAGATGCTTGTTAGCCCCCCTGGGGGGAGGAGGAAGATCAATTCGGTCCTTTCTTACAAACTTATACAGCTACCCTCTCTGGATGATGGCCTCAATTTCATTCTTCAGGACCCGACAGTCGTTGGTGTCGTGGCTGTGGTCTCGATGATATCGGCACCACTTTTTCTTGTCCCTCTTTTTGCCAGGGGTATTCATCTTCGGGGAAGGAGGCAGAACTCCTTCTTTCACGACTTCCATGAGAATGGTAGAAATGTTGGCGTTAAGAGGGGTAAACTTCTCAAATCTGGGGGGCGGGCGGTGCTGTCCCCCGTTGTCCTTCTAGAGCTTCTTAGCTCTCTCTCTTCTTCAGCTGCCTTTCTCTTGGTCCCGGAGGAAGACCCCTCAAAAGTGGGGCGTTGTTCAGCTTCCTCGGCTCGGATATACTTCTCGCTTCTGAGAAGAAGGTCGGAGAAGTTTTGTAGGGGCTTTTTGGCTAGGGAGGACTGAAGGCTTGAGTTGAGGACATTTGACTGGAAGGCTGCTGCAGCGACCGACTGGTCGAGGGAGTCAATGGACCTAGCTTCCGCGGTAAACCGCTTCACATAATCTCTCATCTTCTCGGCCTTCTTCTGACTGTGGTAGAGTAGGGAGATACTAGTCTTCTCAGTGCGACGGCTACTCACGAAGTGGGTGATGATGAGGGTTTCAAATTGTTCAAAGGAGAAGATGGAGGTCGGGGCGAGGCGAGAGTACCATTCCCGAGCCGAACCTTTGAGAGTAGATGGGAAGGTCTTGCATAGTAGAGCATCGGAAGCCTAGTGGATCATCATGAGAGTTTTGAACTCTCGATGTGATCCATGGGGTCAGACTCCCCACTATATGTTTCAAACTGCAGGGGCTTGAAGTTCGGTGGAACGGGTGCTTCCATGATAGTTCGAGAGAAGGGAGGTCGGCTTGGACGGAGGGTCCTTCCTCTCAGCTCCTCTTCCCTGTCTAGTTGGCCGAGGTGCCTCTCTATCTCGTGGAGACGACGATAGACAGCATCATCCCTTCGATGGTAGCCAAGTGAGTCTCTGGACTCGTCTTCGTACGAAGCGGACCGGGGGCTACGACGACTGGCAAGGACTAGGGATATGATGGCGGTAGCTCGGAGCTTGTGGAGGAGTTAGGGACCGATGACGAGGACTTTGGACCGGAGGAGGAGTGGGGACCCTCTGAGCATTGCTGTTGTTGTTTGGTCGGAGGTTAAGGGCTTGCAAGATTGTGGCTTGGAATTGTTGAAATTTGGCTCGGGTGATAGTCCCATTTTCGTCCTTGGGGGGCTGCCGACCAGCGGGAGAGTGATGCCTTCTTCGATGGTACTCAGGGGACTCTCTCCGCCTTCTGTGAGAAGGGGACCTCCTGTGGTCGCAGCAACGAGGAGATCGCTCATTTGGACGTTCTAAGCGGGTGGCTCCCTCACGGGCCTGCCTTTCATCCAAACGACGGCGAAGGTCCTCTTATTTCTGCCGATTGATGAGGATGTTGCGGAGGTCTTCGGAAGGCCAGGGGTTGTGAGATGCCGTTGAGTCGGTTGAAGGGTTATGTATGGAGACGTGGTTACGGTGAAGGGGTTGTTTCTGAGGATTGGGACGAGAGGTCCCTACTCCGGCATTCTGGGGCCCAAGCAAAGCCCGCTGGGATTGAAGAGGAGGTTGCTCCTGCTGCAGGGGCTGATCAGGCTGAAGAGAGAGTTGCCCCTGCTGCTGGACGGTTTGGAGGGGGACCTCCTGTTGCGGTTGAGGAGGAGTGGGTCCGCGATTGGACCCTTTGGATCTCATTTTCCTTGGAGGCATGGCTGGAGGTGATCTTAACTGATGGAGGAGGATGAGTTGCTATTCGTGGTTCTCACAGACGGTGCCAATCTGTTGCCGCTAAATCTGGTGTGGGGACAAACAGATAGAATTTGTGGATTCTTGGGATGTTGAATAGTCAAACCTGAAACCTTTCCACCGGAGTTTGACTGTTATCTCCTGCCGTTGACCTGCAAAAAGTGCGAAACACCGGGGTTGATCCCGGCGACGCACCCTCCGATGCTCAAGTCAGTAATCAGAAAGATTATGAATGATGGCAAAAGATTGATTACCTTGTTATGGTGGGGGGGGGGGTTTATAGTCGCCTTAGGGATCCGTTTCGAGATAAGAACATATCTCTACTTCCCGGTGGATGGATAGAGTGAATCAGGGCCGTTGATTAAGTATATCATAAACCATAATTCTATCCAGCTGGACTGGGTTCTTTGCGGGTTCGAACCCGCACCCAGTCAAGGCGGATCCGTTTGTGGGCTATTGGGTCTTTGGAGAAAAGACCCAGTACCTATTTCAGACCCGTCTGTAGGTGAAATTACCATTTTACCCCTGAGCTTTAAGATTCGTGCCCAATTTGGACGGTTCCGATTTAACCCTATTTTTAGCCATATCAGAGAGAATACGAGAGGAGGTGGGAGAATTAACCGAGTGCACATGAAAATAATGTGAACTAATATGTTGTAACATAGAATATTGGGCTTACCCCGAAAAGCATTAAAATACCCAACATCATCTAGGTACAAAAAATAAAATGAATAGGAATAGGGGGGGGATATAAAGTATCTTGCACCTTGAAGACGGGTTAGAAAGCTCTTTTTCCTCCTCCGACACCAGACTGTCAGACTCAATCCAAGAGGCAGTCATAAGCTTATCAGAATTTTCAGATCACTTGGGATTGGAGATGGTAGTAGCTAGCTTCGAAGCCGAAGAAGCTTGAACATAAGAGACGTATTTATCCCAATCCAAAGAATAGTGGGGATTAACGCTCCAAGCAGGTCAGGAATTATCATCCGATGAGGGAGCAAGGATAGGAGGGGCCATTGTAGAAGATATCTGCAACTGCTTGGATGGAGTGGCAAATATTGTAGCAGATACATTCAATAGCTGTTGGGAGGATGATATCATATATACCCCTAACAATGTATGCTCTGCATATTATTTACCCCTCTAATTAAAAGACATCAAAATATTGTGGAATTTTCAGTTTTCTTAAATAAACTTGATAGAAAATGACCGAAATACCTTTCTCTATACCATTCTAAGTTTCCAACTTCATCTTTTGTAAATCCTACAAAAACATACCGACGCTTTCCAAAAAGTTCACTTTTTTAAAGAAATGGTTAACTTACAGTGCATCTTTGTAACTTAGTCTTCTTCCTCACATTTTTCCTGAAATTTGCCACTATTCTTAGGTTAAATTTTATTTTGTTAAAAGATAAGGGTAAATTTGTTATTTTTTTCACACTTGATAAGGGTTAAACCAGTGTTTAAGTTAGGAAAATATGATAGAGTGTCGAGGTCATATCGGTTCGAGGAAGAAGAGCCGCTTGGAGGAGGGGGAGGAGTAGGGGTCTTTTGACTTTGGGGCGTCTCCCACGCCCGGGATGTCTCATGGGAGCTTTTTGAGGATGTTTCATTTGTATCTATTTTGACACCGCGGATAGACGATGTAGCCTTTAGATTTTCTTTTCGTTGTTTGTGATGCTATTTCTGCTTACGGGCTTGATATGTACTTTATTGTTCTGTTTCGTTAAAACTCTTTAATGAACCGATGACTTAGTCATCTTTCTCTTCAAAAAAAATATATATATGATAGTGATAAAAATTGAAAGGAGACTTATATTGTTAGGTATAAATATAAAAAATATATAATTTTGTGGAACATATGTGATATTAACATATTTGTTGAGGGTATACGTGTTGAAAGATGGTCCAAATTGGACCAACTTCCTTAATTGGAGCTACCTTTAACTTCTTAAATATTTATTATTCATGGCTTATCTTTTAGCATGTTATCACGTATCCATCTTATGTCCTATTTGGATTTAAATGTAGATTATCTGCACGCATTTTTTATAAAAAATTGATCGTAGATGAATGCAATCTATATATAACTGTACCTTCGTTTTTAGCTTAAAATATAAATATCATCTAATTAGAGTTCAAATACATACAATTATCTTAATTTGTGATGAATTGGTGGCAATGTAAATACTGTTAATGGAGGTAATATAAATAGAAAAAGATATCTAAATTTAGGGTAAAAGGAGATTTAAAAAAAAAAAAAAAAAAAAAAAGAGAGAGAGAGAGATAGAAATAGAAATACAAACGCCCTCCTGCTATGTGTGTGTGTGTCTCTCTCTCATTACAGAAAAAATGGCGGATTCGAAAGAAAATAACAAGAAGGCAAGGCTCCCTCCTTCATATGACCTACATGCGAAGATGGAAGCATGCATCAATCTCACCCTTCGTCCCGTCTTCTTTTCCTCTTGCGCCGGTGCTTTCAACCGGCCTCCTCCTCTTCAGTAATCCACCATCATTGTAAATTAATTAGGGAAATTAGTGTCTATTTTGTTCAATGTTATTGTTATTATTATTATTATCAAAAGCATGTGACTGAATTCAATATTTGAGAAAAGCATCATGACGCGCATGAGTTAATTATTTCGGGAAAAGTTTGACTGATCGTTCCCATCCTATGATTCTAACGTGTAATTTATTTTCCTACAGTTTTATTAATTAACTCAGAGAAACCAGTGATCAGATGGGCATCTGTAGCATTTGGTGCTGGAATCGGTATTGGATCCATCCGCCTATATTGAGAGTTCTTACATATTTGCTACATCTTCCAAGTCAAAATTCTCGGCCACAAAATGCCCAGCTCTAATGGGCTCAGCTGCAAATTGCAAGTAGTTCTCAGAAGTTTGTTTTGTCTATCCAACTCCAACTCCAACTCAAGTAAGGCTCTCATAGTACTCTTCATCGTTACTTTACTTGTGGAGTTGCGACTATTAGCTCTTATTCAATGGCATATTTTGCATTCAGTATACGAGGCTTTCAAACTAATGAAAAGAAGAGAGAATTCATCTGATTCTGGAGCAATATTGCAGACATTGAATTTGCTAAGAAACAAACTACTTACCGAAAAATTGGTTTACAAAATTTGTGTTTATATTGTACCAAAGTCTGAAAATTGGTTTACAAAATTTGTCTCTATATTGTTCCGAGTCTAAACAAATTTGTGTCTATATTGTTCTGCATTTGTGCTTAACAGGGAGAGATCAGATACTAAAGGAGGCCCGAAGAGCAGTACAAGTTTTGTTTAGATGCTGAACTGCTTCCACTAGTGCTAGTCTGAATATTGCAAGCAGTACAAACAAACAATGTTTTGTAATAAATTGACAAAAATTTAGATAAATTTTGCATCTTATTGGAACTATGAAACAGAGTTGTATGAAACTTGTATATATACACAATAAGTTTACCAGTACCACTTCCTTTTACACTAGTTCTAGAAATTGTCGTGTACAGTTACATTTCTAACAATCACTATGTACAAAGTTGAATTTCTAACAATCACTCTCAAACCAAGCATCTGTACCACTCTCCATGAACAAACTCCGAAACAGTGGCAAGAGTAATCAGTACCTTTGCTGCTTTCACCACTTGATCCAAAAGCATAGATGCTCCAACTCGTCTAAGTGCTGTCTCCGCTAATTTCTTGCCTTTATCTCCGGTTCCACCAAGCACGACTGAACGTACTGCCAGATAAATTGAACAGGACACCTTTTTGAAGACGGCATCATCACCCTGCAAGCTTTTTGCGAGCACTCTGGCAACCGTTTCCTTCCTGGCTTGAAGCTTTTCTTCCAGAGGTGAGCCTACTATAACCGAGTTGATGATGTCCTCCAGACCCACATCAGATGTGTTGTTCAGAAGCTCAGATAGACTTCGAGTAGAATGAGATACTGCATTCTCCAACTCTGATGGTGAGGTAACTAGCCTCTCAAGGAGAAGAATTTGTCGAAGCACCAACATGCTGCATATTTGATTAAAAAATATAACTGATTTATAATTATTTACTTCACTTCCTCTATGAATTATGTTTGCCTATAACGATTTCCCTTCGACTGATTAATAATTTACTATTCCTATGGAAAGAAATTTTATTTTATAATATTATATTTTGTTTTGTTTCTTTCTTTACTGGCAAATGAGAGTAAACAAGAGCACATTACCTTGTGGAGATCACAATAATTTGTTGTAGCTGGTTCTGAACAGATCTCAGCCTTGGAACATTTAACTCAAGAGTCTCGGGCACTGTCTCTGTGGTCAATCCCTCTATCCCACTTGCAAGTTTTAACACTCCTAGTCTCAACGAGTAATCAAGTTTTTCTCCAGTGCGTTCTGGAAGCTCTTCATTACCTGAACCGTGGAGGGGCTTACTGCTTTGTGCAAGAGGAACAGCACCACCTGTCCGAAGGGCAGTAACAATGGGTACACCCTGAAAATAAGATGTTACAATTAGTAACCTCATGCTTAAAAAAGAATAATCATTCCCCAAAATGAAAGATAAATATAAATACTTAAGAAAAGAGGCATACATTACTTGCCGATGAGAGGGAGGCTGAATCAATATTATGTTCATTCCACTCCTCTTCTGATCTGCTCCCCAGTGAAGAAATCCATTGGGCTGTTAGTGGGAGTGTGTTAACAACTTCCTGAGGAGGTCCATAGCGATCAGCGAATGCCTTCTGCAAGTACTCCAATCCTGCAGATCCCTTTATGATTGGTTCCATCATTTGTATTTTTGACTTGCTAATTTCTTTCTTCAGTTCCTGTATAATTCAAAATGCAAATGCAGGTATTAGAAACTATGCCCATTCAAATGCTTAAGCTATATGATAGTTCTCCTATTAGAATCAGACAGAAACTAATATGTTAAAGAACAAGGAATTACCTGTATCTCTTCCAGAACAAAGCGAAGGCCCTTAATAACGGCAATTACAAATGTATGTTTGCCTTGTAAATCAGACTGACCAGTACATGACAATTCACTCAATAACTTCTCATGAGACTTCTTCATCTGCTCTTCTTTTGCTGGTGACGATAATTTCTGCAGCATGACAAGTGCATATTCCAGGATCCTTCCAAGATATTCAGTGTCCTGAGTGCCCGACTTGAGTAACTTCAATTGCAAACATAAAGAAAAAAAGGTTAGAAAAGGACATGCCTGCTCAATTAAATAATTCGCAGTCAGGCTACCATATATTGAAAAACTAATGTTCAATTGCCTATGAATTATTGTGGATTTACCTGAGATAGTATGTCGACGTCGATACTGTCAAGAATATTTTGCTTCCAGCTCTGAGGGGCCATTCCGCTTAGTTCATCCCTCACCTCCTGCACAAGGCTCACTATTCGACTATAATCGGAGGAGTCTTCCTTCATAGAATACATGACTTCATCCCAAAAAGCCTTCTCCATCGCCTCCTTGAACATTGCCTGTTAAACAAGTGTTGAAAATTTTCAGAAAAAACATTGACAGAGATGTGTCATTAACCATCCTAGAACCCCAATAACATCAATCATAAGGATACTTACGCGCTGGACTATTCATAACAATTAGGAGATATTGAACTTTATTTTTTCAAAGGCGCATTCTGTAGTCCAGTGATAAATTTGTTATGCTAATGCCACCATGCGATGGCTTGGATGGTAATAGGGTGGGGGGCAAAATTGTGGCTAGGTTGAGACCCCACACATCCACGCCCACCCACCCACCCACAGAAATTGAAAGGATGGACTTTTCTTATATGCAATTATACCTAGTTGAAGCTGACTAACCTTTATATCGGATCCTTCATTATCAAACAGTGTATCTTGACCTCCATGAACAATCTCATTCACCAGTAATTCATTTTCTGTTGGAAGTTGTTTGCCACTAGCACTGCTTGATTGAGCACCTATTCTCCGTTGGGAATCAACTTCAGGTGAAAGAGTAGACTCCGTTCCAAACAAAGAACGAACTACACGGTTATTACTAACAGCATGTTTCTTAGAGGCAGATTCCGCAGGTTGAAGAACTGAAGAGTAGGTTGATGTTGATGAAGTTGATATATGAGTAACGGGAACCACAGGAGTTCCATTGCCGATTGCTTCAAAGAATTTGGATCTTGTATCTGACAAAGCAGATTCCATTCGTTCAATTCCAGCACTGCCACTTAGGTGCTGTACTTTCTCTCGCAGAAGATTCTGGTCTTCAGTTACCTAAGAACACCACAACAAGGACTAATTAAGTCGAAAGCTTTTAGTACCACGAAAGCAGCCAGAGCTTATATTATTATTTTAAAGAATCAGAACAAAGTAAAACAAATGCAGGGCACAGCAATAAATACTGTTGAGTGTTTCCATAAAAAATTATCCAACTATGAAATGACCCTTTTATTAACAAAAAATAACAAAGCGCAGTCACCATCATCATATGTAAGGGCAAGGTGGGTCTGATGAAATAAAGCAAGGACACTTTGAACAAATGGGCCTCTAGCTCCAAATTATCTACAGGACTGTATAAGCTTCACAGATATAAAAAATACGAGATGCTAGGTTACAAGTTACAAAAAAGTAGGGAAAACAACCAAATTCACCTTTACAGAATTAAACTACCCACAATCTAACCCGAGAACCAGTAATCAGAATAAAAGATTAATAAAGAAACGTTAGGAGGATTGTAAAGATAAACAAACCTGCTTTTGGATTGCCCTCATATCATGCGTGAGATCACGTGTCTCTCCATCAGAAGTCAGTTTGCATGTCTGCATCATGGACAGCTCCAACTGGCAGGCTGCTCTTACAAGATCATCCTCAAGTGATCTTGCATCCTTCACCTTCCATACCACAAAGCAATAGAGATATGAACGCCATGCAGTGTCAAAAGCTGACAACTGCTTTCTAAAGGATGGCAATTTTGCAGAAGATTGTTCATGATGCTCATCTTCAGATATATAACCCAGTGATGGTTGCCTAGATGATCGACCATCCAATATGATTTTGATCAGAAGTTCAAACTCTTGAACAAATTTTGCAGCTGACTCCCTAAGCGCAACTTCTCTTTCACCGTGTCCACTAAAAACAGCATTTGGATGACCTAATATCATGTAAGCACATAGTACTACCCTCACTGGATATCTTGGCGACTTATTTGCTTCAGAAGATTTATTGTGTTCCGGAGTGGACCCATTTCTGGGTGTTGATCTGGAAGCCCTCGACTTTCTGCTAGGAGGTGTTCTTTTACTTGGACTTGCTAGACGTTTCAGAAGATGGTCTATATTTTCTGGGCTTGACGCACTGGATGACTGAGATAGAGAGAAACGGATTTCTAATCGTTCTAATAAAGCTTTTACTGGTTGAAGTGTTGTGGCAGACTCCATACGGAGAGCAAGATGTTCAAAAGGCATTGACTTCACAGCTTTCTTATTGATCTCCAGAGATTCATATGACTTGGCCAACGCAAAAGTAGTTTTTCTGGATCTTACAAAATACCTCCAGCACCTGAGTGTGAATACAAACAAAGATTAGTAAATAAAGGTTACCCAATATATAATGGAAATTCTCGTAATATACACATATCATACCTAGCCAATTTCCACGAGAGATGATCCCCATGTTTATTCCACATAGTGTTGGCAGAATTATGGGGACTTCCTCTTTGTCTCAAATACTCTGCCCTCTGTCGTTTGGCCTGTTCATGAAAATAATCAATATAAGAACAGGAGAATCAACACATGTAACTTAAAATTCATGATTACTCTTCATATACTACACTCCCACCTTCATGTAATTTAAATTCATCTAAATCATTTTCCATCACAAATATCCTTTGAGATGTTTATCCTGTGAAGGTCCCTGCCACAGGAAAATTGCACTTGTATTGTGCCAGAAGAAGATTGCACTTGTATTCTAACACGTCATCTCAAGTCGAGGGTCCTTATTTTTATGAGCCAAATAAACGAGATACATGCACAACAAATTGTGGGCCGAGACGTGGATGTGCATGCAACGAAATCCTTTCTTTTTAAAAAAAATTCTGAAACAATCTGATACGATGTGAAAGTCCCTGCCACTAGACTACAACTTCAAAATTGTAGAAAAGCCGAGAGAAATTGCACTTGTATTCTAACAATACGCATCAAAATAAGATGTTTATACCAATCAAAATAATTGATCATCTCAGTTTAACAAGACTCGAGTTGACTGGTTAAAGAAAAAACAGTCTAAGGTATTGGTCCCTTCATGAAAGGTCCACGATATGGACACCAACCACAAGCTAGCAAACCCATTTTCCAGAAACAGAAACAATTATACATAAACGTATGCTTACCCTCTGCAACCGACTTTCCAACTGTTCTTTCATCCTTCTCCTCTCACTTTCTCTTTGACTGTATACAGATTTTGCAGCTCGATGTACTCGCATAACTCTGGTATGCACCCGAGTCTTCTCTTCCTCTAATAAACACATCCGCTTCTTTTCAGCAGCAATTCGTTTCTGGAAAATAGCAGACCTGACACGTTCTTTGTACTTGTTCTCCCGAGCCTTCCTCTGCATCAATGACCTAGCTTTTCTCTCCCGAGCAGCTGCCCTCCTCTGCATACGATCCTTCAAAAGACGCATCCGATTAGCCTCAGCCTGCTGTACGCGAAATTCAACTCTTGAACCCAACTCTTCACGTTCCCTTTCATACCGCTTCTCTACACTAGTTTTAGCCGCCTGTCTGAGTTCATCGAGCTTAGCTAGCCGCATTTGTGCATTCGCCAAGAGGCTTAATCTGTTTAATTAGAAAGGCATAAGCACATAATTCCTAAGACAAAAACAGAATTATGGAAAGAAACAATTTTATCTAAAAGATAAGTAGAATCTCAAACAAACACTAAGAATTAATATTAAAGGTCAGCCAAATCCTTTTAAATAAAAAAGTACACAATAAAATAATTACAGAAATCTACGCGATTGCTCCGTTTTCTCTAAATACTAAATAAAACCCTGAACAAATACCCAGAATTAAGTTCGTAAATCAGCCAAATCCTTTTTACTGAAAGTACACCACGAAATTAATTGTAGAATTAAGTTTTTCTAAATGTGTAACCCAAAAGTAAATACCTTTTCTGTTCAGCTGCTTGAAGTTTTGCCTCGAGACGCTGACCAAGATCTTCCTCTTGGGAAGATGATGACCAAGACGGGCTCCGTGGCTTCGGCCTCGCCTTGCTCGCCAACCAGTCATGAAATTGCTGTGCACAAAAATCCAATTTAGTCTTTCTACAATCATTTCAAAATATTTCACATATAGAACAAGAAACTACAACATACCTCATCCCCTCCCCCCAAAAAATGAATTTCAGTTTTTCCTTGAATATTATTAAATTCAAAACAAAAAAACAAATCAAATATATCTCCCTACAAAACAGTTCTTAATTTCTGGCCTCAACAATCGAAGACTGTATTATTATTATTATTATTATTATTATTATTATTATTATTATTATTATTATATATATTTTTTGAATAAGGCAGAACCTACACACCCACACTTATCCGGAATATATATTAATTGAGGATTTTTATGTGCAGGCGGGATTCAAACTCCCGACCTATCACGAGCAGCAGAGAGGCTTACGAGTGGACCACACTAACAAGTGCATTACACTGGCACTTGCATTGAAAACTGTATTTTAATTGGATATGAGATGAAAAACATTGATTAACAAATGAATTTTATTGTGTTCAAAGTTTTAAAATACATTTTCCTACAAAATAACTCATATCACAACATAACTGCAATTAAATATTGCATTTTTAGTGAATATGAGCCCCCAAAAAAATAATTACGGAAATGATTTTACTGTATTAATTGGTTTCACGCGAAACCAATTATAACCCAATCCAACTCTCACTAACTTTGGTAGCAATTTCTACTTTTAGAAATTACACACTAAATTTTCATAATCCAAACAAAGGAAAACTAACCAAAGTCTCAATATTTATAATAAAATATTAACAGCTATTAGTTTCCTTTCCTTTATTGCATAACTTAACTAGGGATGGCAACCGTGCCGAGTTGACCCGCAACCCGCCCGCGACCCACCCACTCGAACCCGGCCCGCAAATAGGCCGTCCGGGTCGAAACCACGGGTCGATCCGGGTCGACCCAGGTTGAAAAATTCGTAAACCCAACCCGCTCAATCTAAAAATTTCCACACCTTACTCTCTTACTCTCTCTACTACTACTCAATTCAATCTCAATTCAAACAAATTTTTTCAACAAAGAAGTAAGCAACAAAGAAGTGAAAATTTTCGATCGTATCGAATTGTGTTGATTCAACTCTCAACTACGTCTACTTCAATTCCTCCATCAAAGAAGCTCTCTCTCTCTTTCAAGTTTCATCGACTACCGGACTACTTGACGTCGTGACTACGTCTACTACATTTCTCTACCTTTATTTTCTCTCATTTCTATATTCGATTATCCGCGAAGTACGGTATCAAAATTTCACAAACCTCCTATTGTCTTAATTTTTGTTGTAGTTCTAATTTTTTGTATCATATTTGTTTGTTGGTTTTTCGCTTTTCTCTCTCAACCCTCCTATTATTTTTTAGATTTTATTTTATTAACATATACCTCATATTTTTTTTTTTGTATTATTGTACATACACCAGCAAAACACTAGAAATCGTTTTTTTCACATACACTATAAACATGTGTAGATCACGAGATAGTGGCCGTAGCCAAAGTGGACAAGATTCCACCGGTACTTCACGTTGGCCTCCAATAGTTCCACATGTAGAGCCCGAATTTATACCGAATCCTATGCTAGGATCTCACGATGTCCTTCCATACGACATAGCAGAGGAAATGCATAATGTTGACACACAAACACAATAAACTGAACCCACTAGTATTAGAAAAACTAGAGAGAAAACAAGTGATTGGCACAGATTTTATGACTAACCGATGAGAATAATCCGGGTGTAGGACATAAGATTTGTAAACATTGTGACAACAGTTACAAATAGAAGAAGGATGAGGGAATATGTACAATTAAACGACACATTTTAAATGTATACAAAGAATTAGTACAAGACCAACAAGACTAATAAAAAATCAACCCTAGGACCGGACAAATAGATAACCAACCCTATGATCCCGAACTTGTTCGTCGGAAAATGGCCCAACTAGTTATTAAGGATGGGCTACCTTTTTCCTATTTTGAAAGTAGGAATGTAGAGTCTTTCAACCAAACTGCACTAAATCCGCATTTAGAAGAATTCCTAGAAATACACCAAAGTCCGATTATTTTAAACTTTACAACAAAATGAAAGACACTTTAATTGCACTCTTGTATTCTTTAACTTGTAAATTATTATTAACTTCCGATTGTTGTAAAGATTGTAACGATATTCCAATGATGGGCTTAACTTGTCATTGGATAGATACTTCTTCTTCTAGAGGTAAGGGTAAGAGTACATTAGAAGATGTCATTGCTAATTTACTTGCTCGTATTCAATAAAAAAAACATAGGACTAATGCACCTAATGAATTAAATTGGTATAATCAACAAGATAGTGAGAGTTCTAATACTAAGATTGAACTGCTACAGTGGTAGAAAGAACATGAAAATCTTTCTTTCTATTCTTTCACATATGGCTAGAGATCTTCTAACTCCTCATGTCTCCACAGTTGCTTCAAAAAAAAATTTCTACAAGTGGTAGAATACTAACAGATTACAGGAATCGCTTGAAGCCGGGTTCGTTGGAGATACTTGTGTGCACTGAAGATTGGATGAAGGCTGAAGACAAGACTCAAGAAAAATTGGTATCTACATCAACAAGTGGAAGCAACTCGTCTGAAGTCCAACAACAAGATTGGAAAATTTAGTGCGATGAGATCCTAGGTTTATGTTAAGTAGAGGTGCACGACAGTAGTCCAATGCCCTCTCTTAAATCTAACTAAAGGCTATCTCAAACTCTAGATTATAATTATCCGCTCAAACATGTAAATGTAAAATTATAAATCAAAAAACATTGTATGTTCTTTATGAATTTTTATTACTTGTATTTGCATGTAAAAAACTTGTAAAAAAAACATAATAGTTGAAATGAATAATATATGCATTTTTTCACTCTTATACAGTTATACTTGGTGTAATTTTTTTAAAGTGAAGTTGTAAATAAAAAAAAGTAAAAAACATTTTAAAAAAAATTTAACCGGGCCAACCCGCGCCCCGGCTCTACCCAAAACGGGACCCTACCCAAAACGGGTTAGACCCGAATGGGTTTGCGGGTCGCCGGGTTGAAATTTTGGATTTCAAAACAGGCCCTGCACGGTCCGGTTAACCCCGCATACCGACCCGAATCCGCTCTAAATTGGCTGCAACCCGCTCGAGTCAGACCAGATCCAGCCCGGTCGACCCGAATGCCACCCCTGTTCTTAACAAACTTCAAGAATCAAAATTGAACTAAAATTTACACAAAATCCCCTCAAAAACGAAATAAATTAACGGAAATACGAAACTGTTCATACCTGTCTTCTAAGATCGGCTTCCTTGAGTTTCGCTTCGATCTCCTCGACGCTAGAGGGCGGGCTTCTAGAAGCTTCCAGAAGCCTCTTCCGAACCCTCTGCGGAATCTTCACCGGCGCCGTAAAATCGCCGACGGGGAATTCAAAGGCGACGGCCTTATCGGGCGACTCCATGATCCGAAAACCTGACCCGAATCCGAAATCGGAGGAGAGAGAAAGTTAGATAGAGTGAGATTTTAGGAGAGAGAAAATTTGAGAACGGAAGATGAACACGTTTTGCTTTTGTTATTGTTATTTCTTTGGGTTTTTTTCTTTTTCTTTTTCTCTTTGATCGGATGTTTATAAAGTGGTTTGTTCTGGGTAACGGCGTTAAGTTAGTAACGGGTGGGATAATGGAGGGAGTTTGGTGGGGTAAGGCACTGACTTTTGGTATAATGACGGTAATACCCTTGGTTGGGGGAATGATGACGTGGGTGCTTAGTGAGTGTTTGGTTGGAGGGGAATGGAGGGAATGGGAGGGGTTTTTTAAAACTTTTCATGTTTTGTTCATTTTTTAGGAGGGGAGGGGAGGAAAATGGGGGTGCAACACCTCTCCTGAGCCAATTTTGGCTTCCCTCCAATATTGGGGGATTTGGAGGAAAGAGAAATTATGTCTAATTTTTTAATGTGAATGGACTAAATTACCCTTTTAGTTAGTTTTCTTTGATATTTTCCCTCTTCAATCTCCACATCATTTAAGCAAACTCATAACATGACAGCAGATGTTCTTCAATATTTTAGAAGCAACAGGCATATAGTTCTGTAATCTCTATTATGTGGATCTTGTTCGCAATAGCACTGTATGTTTTCTCCAATTTCGTTTTCCTTCCTTCCCATCATCACTCTAACTTAAATCTAATGATAAAATTCAAAAAAGGATCTTGCATTCTGACTTAAAGACGTAGTTTCTAGTGCTGTATATATACAAAATAACCTTACATTAGTCATTTAGTCAGAGTCTCCAAAAGTTTTGAGTGTTGTCCTCACTGCTAACACAGGTTCCTTGAGCTCTCTGCTCTCCAACCTCTAAATCATTCATTTCTTTTTTGACAATAAAATTCTTTCTTACATCATTTAGTTCTCTTTGATAGTTACAAAGATCACATTTTGAAAGCTCAAGCACATCATCTCTCTAATTACAATAGGTGGCCATGAAGGTATAAAAGTAATATTATTATAAAATCCATTTCCTTCCCTTGTGAACCAAACAAGAAGATAATTATTTTTCCTCCCCTCCCCTCCTTTGAACCAAACAGAGTCTTCATTAAATCCCTCCCCTCCCTTTCCCTCCCCTCCCCTCCCCTCCATTAAAATCCCTCCCCTCCCCTCCCCTCCCCTCATTTGAACCAAACAGAACCTTAGGGATGGTATTCGGGCCAACCGGGCCGGGGCGGGCCAAAATCCGCATTTTTTTACCTCGGGTCGGGCTTTTGCGGGCCGGGCTGGCAGCATTGGCGGGTCGGACCTGGCCCCTGGCCCCTCGCTCGGGGCCCAAGCCGGTTCGTTGCGTATATCTCTAGGAACTTTATCATCAGCTTTTTCTAGATCTATAATCATCATATGTAGATCTTTGTTATTCTCCCTACATTTTTTTATAAGTCTCTCCAGTATATAAATTGCTTTCATTGTTGACCTTTCAGGCATCAATCCATATTGATTCTCAGACACTAATGTTTCTAACTATGTTTGATCACTCTTTTCCAAAATTTTATTGTATGACTCATTAATTTAATGTCTTGGTAGTTGGAGCAACTTTGCATATCTCCTTTATTTTTATATAGAGTAATGCTACATCCACTACCAATTTTACTACATTTCTCTTCACTACCTTAGGTGGCACACTCCAATAGGTAGGGGAAGATAGAGTAGAAAGATAAAAGGAAAGAAAATGGTGAACAATTGAGTTGTACACATAGATAAAAAAGAGATTCATAAATTAAATTATTTTTATAAATTACAAAATTTCAAATTAATCAAATAGATAAGTAACATACAAATATGAAATCTTATTAAATTACAATATCAAAATAAAAATAAAAATAAAAATAAATGAAAGAAACATCAGCTAAAAATAAATTTGATAAATCTGGCATAAAAAGAGAGAGCAGCCAACGATTATTTTCTTAAGAATGCCTTCCTGTCTACTATTGAATCAATTGATTTATTGGAGGAGCGGGGCCCGATCTCTGATTCCCTCTGTTCTGAACGGGCCTCTTGTAAAAGAGGTTACGCAGACTTTCTTCATAATGAGCACATTAAATGGGCTCAGAGGGCCAAGCTTCGCTGGCTTAAAAAGAATGATGGCAACACCGCTTTCTTTCACAACTTCGCTTCGCATCGCTAGCGGTGCAACCGTATCTCCTCGCTCTTTGCCAATGGACCTGAAGTTACTTCGGATTCGGATATTCATTCTACCTTCCTTCGTTTCTTTAAAGATCTGCTGGGCTCTCAAAAACAACACTCGTTGCATCTTGACTGGTTACATTTATATGGTCAGCCCACGCATGATCTGTCTGGTCTGGAAGTCCCGTTCTCTTTAGAAGAGACTAAGTCCGTGGTGTTCTCTTTAAATAGTGACTCTGCTCCGGGCCCTGACAGTTTCCCCGCCTTCTTTTTCCAACGTTTTTGGGATTGTCTCAAAGACGACTTTCTCCAAAAGTTCGCTGATCTCCACTGGGAAAATTTTTCCTTCGATAGGATTAATTATGCGCATATCGTCCTCATTCATGGGAGCCAATTCGGTTGCGGACTTCAGGTCTATTAGCCTCTTCAATTCCATTTTCACGATCATCATGTAAGTGCTTTCTTCTCGCCTCAGTTCTTTGATTTCTCCTTTGATCGATTCTTCGCAATCTGAATTCATTAAAGATCGTTTCATCCTTGACAGTGTGGCATCGGCCCAAGAAATCATCTCCGATTGCCATAGGACCAATTCGGAGGGGATTCTTTTTAAATTGGATTTTCAGAATGCTTACGACAATGTCAGTTGGGATTTCCTTTTCGAAATACTTATTCATCGTGGATTCGATCCAAAGTGGATCGCATGGATTAAATCCAGTCTCTTCGCTGGAACCTCTTCCATTTGGGTCAACGGCACGGAAGGCCACAAATTCAAGTGTAAGTGTGGCCTTCGTCAGGGTGACCCGATTTCCTCTCTCTTATTCTCCCTACTTGCTGATGTCTTCAGTAAGCTACTTCGCAAAGCCTGGGAGGCGGATGTAATTAAAGGCCTTGAGAGTTCTAATAGTTTCCGAGGTGTGTTGAACCTCCAATATGCGGATCATAGTATTATCTTTGCGAAACCTAACAGAGAGACCCTTCGTAACCTTAAGCTACTTCTTTATGTGTTTGAAAGCACTTCGGGTCAAGCTATTAACTTTCAAAAATCCTCCGTTATTTGGCTTGGTGGGTCTCTTAACCGTCAAGCGGAAGTTGCGCAGTTCTTTAACTGTAGTCCTTCCTCTTTTTCCATCCATTACCTAGGCATTCCCTTGAGATGGGGAAAGCTTCACCAATCGGATTGGATGCCGATGATCGAAAAAGTGGAGTCTAGACTCAACCGTTGATCTGGTAAGCATCTGTTGCGTAGGGGCAGACTTATTCTTGTTAACTCCGTCCTTTCTTCGATCCATTTATACATGATGTCCTTCTTTTATCTTCCTTCGTGGGTGATTAAGAGAGTTTACCATATCAGAAAGAATTTCTTCTGGTCAGGTGCAGATTTGTTTAAACCAGGCTCCCACCTATGTAGTTGGAAGGTCATCTGCACTTCCAAGGCATCTGGCGGGTTGGGGGTCTTGAATCTCAGGCACCAAAACTTAGCCTTGTTGGGGAAATAGTTATGGAGATTCCTAAAATCGGATCACCTGCCCTGGGCCCAAATTATATCCCATAATTGTTATTCCCGTATTTCCATGTGGGACTTCCCTACCTCTCTCCCCCGTAAAGCTTCTTCTTTTTGGAAAGGGGTCTGGAAAGTGGCCGAACCTTTCCGTTGTAGCTTAATCCACGAGTGCGCGGTCGGTTCCAAGACCAAATTTTGGATTAATCTCTGGTTTGGCAATATAAAGCTCGCTTCTGCTTTTCCTTCCCTCTTCCAGTTAGCGTCGAACCCATCGGCCTTAGTGGAAGATTATGTTGTGGTCATCAATTCTCAAAAGTTCTGGTCAGTCCAGTTCGCTTGCGTGCTGTTGTCGCAGCTATCGTTGCAGCTCCAAATCCTATTCGACAATATTAATCATTATTCCTGGTTTCTTTCTGATAATTTCAAATGGAGGTGGACCGCTTTGGGTATTTTCTCGGTTAAATCTTTCTACAATTTCCTTAACTTCGGTGGGATCACCTCTCCGATGGCTAAATCCCTTTGGAGTAGTTGTTCTCCTCTCAAATCCAAAATTTCAGCTTGGCTAGCACTTAACAACAAGCTCTTGACTGTCGAGGTTCTCAATAAGAGAAACCTTGCATTGGGTCAGTTATGTGCATTTTGCTCCATTCACCATGAGGATGCCAATTATCTGTTCCTTAAGTGTCCCTTTATTCGTCCCTTATGGAGTATCGTCGCCAGAGCTAGCTAGCACCGGCTATTCCTACCGACTTCTCGTCCTGTTGGCAACAACAACACCTCAGAAAAGAATTTCACAACTCTTGGATTCTATCCATGATTGCGATTATTTGGGTTATTTGGTCGGCCCGGAACAATCGTATTTTTTCAAATTCCGTTTTATCGATAGAAAGCATTATTGATGATTTTCTTTTCTTCACTAAATTTTGGTCTACCACTTTATCTCCTAATAAGGTGGAAGCGTTACACTTATATCGTCTGGATGAGGCGATTACTTTTTATTCACTCTTCAAGCTTTTCCTACCTTGCCGCTTTTTAATTTCTAATTTCCTATTCTTTTGTCTTCCATGTGCAGCCCTAATATGCGAATGTTTCCCTTTGCTCTAGCCACTTTTGGTATTTTGGTTGGGCGGTTTTTTTGGTGTGGTCTTTAGCTTTGGGACTCTTTGGCTCTTCGCTGATGGGACACTATCGGACCCTATGCTTAGTTTCTTCCTTTTGGTGGTGGGTTTTTGGCTGAGCTTTGTTTGTTCTTGGGATTTGTTGTTGGCTCTGTGTTTTCTGTTTTAACGGATGTTGTTGTGTTTTCTGTTTTTGCTCGGGCTAGGCTACCTTGGGCCTTTTGTATCTATGCTTTAATTCTGGGCTTGTTATACTTTTCTAGCACATATATTGGTGGAGTGCTCCTTAGGGAGTCACTGCTTGGTTTGGTTGATTTTTTTAGCACTCTTTGGAGGTTCCGCCCATTACGGTTTGGGTCTGGGTTCAGAGTCTGACCCTGATTTCCTCCTCTCAGTTATTGTGGTTTTTTTCTGTGTTATGATGCTGCGCTCACTTCATTCCAGGTCGTTCCTGGTTTTAAGTGGTATTTTTTATTGCTACTATTCAGTTTCTGTTGCTGCCTCTTTGCTGCACTCTTTCTTGTTAGTGCGGTAGCTTGTTATTTTGTGGCTATTTAGATTTGCTCCTAGTTCAGCTTTTTCACCCCTTTTTTCGTCGGGGTGTTCATTTCCTGACTGATCTGGTTGTAATTCAGGTTTTGCGAGTCTGTTGCTGTATTTCATTTCTCTTCTCTTCTTTTCTTTGCCGCTTATTCGGTGTTTGTGTTGGTTGGATGTTACGGTGAGCTTTTGTTTAAGCTCAACGGGTGTTCCTATTTTCTCGCCGAGGCTTTCCTCCGTCCTGGCCCTCTGAGCGACTTCATCTGCGTTGGGTTTTTGTCTGATCATGGGTAGTGAGTCCTTTGGTGTGGGTCTTTGGGTTTGCTGTCTTCTCTTTCTCAGGGTTTTGCTTCACTGCGCCCTAGCAACCTGTTCTCATTGGCTCCATAGTGGCTTCTCTTTTGATCCACTGCGGTGCTTGGTAGATCCATCGAACGGGTCCCCGTTTCTACATTCGTGGATTCCCCATCATCGGGGGGTGGGGTGCGGTCTGATGCACTTGGATCGTCGGCTTATGCTTGTTGATTGCTTGATTGTGGTTGGCAGTTTTACCACGCGTGTTTAGGTTGTTTTGTGCAATTCTACTCATTGCATTGTAAATATGTTGTTGTGATTGTTTTTTCTCTTTTTTATAATTTTACTCCGTGTAAAATTGGGCTGACGTTGGTTCTTTACTTTTTATTTACATATATGCTTGGCTGGAGTCGGTTGACTCATCCACTTTATCCCAAAAAAAAATTTGATAAAAAAAGTGATTAATTCTTTCAAAAATAAAATTACCTAAGCTCTCTCAGGATTGACCCCGTGACAAACCCAAACTCAATGAACTAATTTGCATGGACTAGCCAAGAAATCCAACCTAAAACATTTTTTCATTATAAATTTGATAGTGTATATATATATATATATATATATATATATATATATATATATATATATATATATATATATATATATATACATAGGGAAAAGGGGGTATGAGCAACTTGCTCATTTAGTAAATAAGCAATTGATGATGTGGCATACATGTGATTGGAAAAGCCCTAAAAGGGTTAGTTGTCCAATGTATCACATGCATGCCACATAATCAATTGCTCATTTACTAAATGAGCAAGTTGCTCATATCCCTTTTACCCATATATATATATATATATATATATATATATATATATATATATATATATATATATATATATATATATATAATATAATTAAGACCATTTGAAGTAGAAAACTTTTAGTCCCACATTGGTGAGATTAGAGAAGTGATATGGCTAAAAATAGGGTTAAATCGGAACCGTTCAGAATGGGCACGAATCTTAAGGTCTCAGGGACGATATGGTAATTTCACCTACAAACGGGTCCGAATTGGGCACTGGTTCTCTCATCTTGAACCCGCTAGCCCATAAACGGATTTGTTAGGCAAAGAACGGGTCTCAACCCGTTAGGGACCAGCTCAACATGATAGGAGCAGGTCCTGGCCTGTCCCTATCTTAAGGGGACGGTTATAACCAACCCTAACCAGCCACACTGGGAAGCAGGGATTGACCCTTATCCTGAAAAGGATCTCCATGGCGACTATAAAACCCCCTACCTTCTACTGAAAAAGGTGATCACTCTTTGCACACTTGAGCTCTTTTCTCTTCACTTTTTTCTATGTATTGACTTGAGCATCGGAGGGTTAGTCGCCGGGATCCATCCCGGTGTCTCGAACGTTTGTGCAGGTTTCAAGGGAGCACCAAGGAGTCGACAAATCACCAAGGAGGAAGAAGGGGTCAACCTGTGTGAGTTCCACATGAACCTACAAATCTCCTCTATTGCCCCCACACTAGAATCCAGCGGCAACAGATTGGCACCGTCTGTGGGAAATCACTTGACAAGCAATCTCGTCTTCCTCCTTCAACCCACGTTACTCCCAGCCATGCCTCCCAAGAAGAGACCCGCAAACTCCAACCGAAGGAAAACCTCTTCTCATCCTCCTTCTCCTCCTTCGCAGGGGGATCTCCCCCATCCCGACCAACCAACCCAGCAGCTTGATTTTCTAGCTCCACAGTCCATCCAGCAGCGTTTGGGACCCCAGGCTGCAGTGGGGGAACCCTCTCGACGGAGTCACCACAAGCAACCTGTCCATCAGCTTCGAGTCTCCATCCACAATGCCGACACCGATTCCATGGCTTCCTATACTCCCCCTACTCCAAAGGATATGCGGAACGTGATCAACAATCGGCAGACCAAGCACGGACCCAATCTCTGTACCCATCTGCAGGAAAGGCGGGCCTAAGAGTCGAACCCTCGCCGCAAGCAGGCCAGGGACCGTTTGCTACGCCGATCCAACTGAGGGGGGTCCAACTCTCCCCGTAGACGAAGAGAGTCGCCCCAATATCGCCCAAGATGGAGCCGCTCCCCGGCAGGTCGCCATGCACCTCGGGACCATCATGAGCAGGAGGCCCCCATCACAAGGGTAGAATTCCAGCAATTCCAGGTGGAGGTCCTCCAGGCTCTCAGCGTTGCCCCCAACAATGGCCATAGGGCTCCTAGTCCTCTGCCAGCTCCTTACCATCCTCGCCGTTCCCGTAGTCCTCGACCAGCTCCTCACCATCCTCGCTGTTCCCGTAGTCCTCGACCAGCTCCTCACCATCCTCGCCGTTCCCGTAGTCCTCGACTGGCTCCTCACCATCCACGCCGCTCCTGAAGTCCTAGGCAGGCTGCGAGCCATCGCCGTCCTTCTCCCGATCACCACCGCCGCTCCCGAAGTCCTAGGCAGGCTGCGAGCCACCGTCGTCCTTCTCCTGATCACCACCGTCGCTCCCGTAGTCCGTGCCCTACCCCAAGTCACCCCCGTCTCTTAGTCAGTCCACCTCCTACTCTGAGCCATCACCGGCGCAACCCCAGCCCTCCTCAACATGAGAACGATTCTCAGGGCTCGGCCAGACAAGACCGAAGGAAGGACTCAATCTACCGCTATCTCCACGAGATGGAGAGGCGCCTCGGCCAGCTCGATCGAGACGAGGGGCGACATGCAAGGGACCTTCGTCTGAGCAGGCCCCCATTCTCCCGTACCATTATGGATGCTCCACTTCCTGACAACTTCAAGCCTCTACATTTCGAGACCTATACAGGGGAGTCGGACCCCGCAGATCACATTGAGAGTTTCAAAACTCTCATGATGATCCACCATGCATCCGACTCCCTCCTTTGCAAGACCTTCCCGGCCACACTAAAGGGGCCAGCTCGGAAATGGTACTCTCGGCTTGCGCCGACTTCTATCTTCTCCTTCGACCAGTTCGAGTGTCTTTTCCTCATGCATTTTGTGAGTAGTCGGCGCACCGAGAAGACAAGCGACACCCTATTGTTCCTCAGCCAAAAGAAGGGCGAACGAATAAGGGATTATGTCAAACGCTTCACTGCCGAGGCCAGGTCCATTGCTTCTTTGGAACCCTCGGTCGCCACCATAGCCTTCCTGTCCAATGTCCTCAATGCTGATCTCAGGGCGTCCCTCGCCAAGAAGCCCCCTCGGGACTTCTCAGAGCTCCTACTCCGGAGTGAGAAGTACATCCGAAAGGAAGATGCCGTCTGCCGCCCCACCTTCGAGGCCTCATCTTCCGCGAATAAGCGAAAGGGTGCAGAAGAAGAAGGAGCTAAGAAGCTCCAAAAAGACAATGGGGGTCAGCGGCATCCTCTTCCTCGGTTCGAGAAATTCACTCTGCTTAACGCGAGTGTATCTGCCATCCTCATGGAGATAGGGAACGATGGCTTCCTACCGCCTCCCCCAAGGATGAATACTCCGGCAAAGAAGATGGACCGGAGTAAGTGGTGCCATTTCCATCGGGACCGCAGGCACGACACAGATGAATTTCGGGCCTTGAAGGATGAAATCGAGGCTCTCATTCAGAGAGGGCAACTCAACCGGTTCGTAAAAAAGGACTGAGTCGATCTGCCTCCGTCGCCTCAGGGGGCTAACAGGCGAAATGAGCAGCACACAGAGACTTTGGAGGCCGAAGTAGAGGGCATCTTGCACCTCATACATGGGGGCCCAATGGGGGGAGATTCCAACTCCTCCCAAAAAGCCTTCGTAAGGGAGGTTAACTCCGTGCAGAGCCATCCTCCCCCAAAGGGCCTCAGAGTCCCAGTGACGTTCTCCGATAGGGACCTGGAGGGCATCCGCACGCCCTACTGTGATGCCCTCGTCATCAATCTCTGCATGGCGAACTTCGAAGTTCGTCACGTCTTGGTAGATAACAGCAGCTTCGTCAACATCCTTTTCTTGGAGGCTTTCAGCCTCCCGCTGTCCAGGACCGGCTCAAGCCCGCAGGCTACACTCTCCACGGGTTCACCAGGGTCCCGGTTACGGTCGAGGGAATTATAACCCTCGACGTAACGGCTGGAAAGGCCCCGACAACTCGCACGGAGCAAATGGACTTTATGGTGGTCGACATCAAGGCCGCCTATAATGTTATCCTGGGTAGACCAGGTTTGGCCGCGCTTCAAGCCATCCCTTCAGCCTACCACATGAAGATGAAGTTCCCCACCCCCTCTGGAGTGGGAGAAGTGAGGGGAAGCCAAGAAGCGGCTCGGAAGTGCTACATGACCTCGATGGGGGGTCCAGTTCTCTCTTTGGAAGCACTCGAACTGCCCCAGGAAGGCGATCAGACTATTTCCGAGCCCGTGGACGAGTTGGAGGAAATGGCCTTCTCCGAAGAAGACACCACTAAGACGTTCCGCGTCAACAAGGCTCTCTCCCCCTCCATTAAGCAAGACATCTCCCGGTGCATACGGGAGAATTGCGACCTCTTTGCCTTGACGGTGGCAGACATGCCCGGGATCTTGGAGGAGCTATCAATGCACCATCTGAGCGTCACTCCTGGGGTGAAGCCTATCCAGCAGAAGAGGCAGAAGTTTGTCCCCCGAGAGGCAACAGGCAATCAAGGAAGAGGATGTGAAACTCCTCAACACCCACTTTATTCAGGAGGTGAACTACCCTGAGTGGCTCTCCAACGTGGTAATGGTCAAGAAGGCCAATGGGAGTTGGAGAATATGCATTGACTTTACTGATCTCAACAAGGCATGCCCGAAGGACCCCTTTCCTCTTCCCAGCATCGACGCCCTGATCGATGCGACTTCTGGGCACGAACTCCTTAGTTTTATGGATGTCTTCTCAGGGTACAACCAAATCAAGATGTTCCCTCCCGACATCCCAAAGACCTCATTCGTGACGGACCAAGGCCTCTATTGCTACCATGTTATGCCCTTCGGCTTGAAAAATGCAGGAGCTACCTATCAATGCCTGGTGAACAAGGTCTTCCAAGACCAGATTGGCCAAAACATGGAGGTCTACGTCGACGACATGTTGGTCAAAAGCACCCAAGGGCAGGAGCACACCCTCGACCTTCAAGAAGCCTTTGGGATGCCCAAGAGGCACAATATGAGGCTAAATCCGAACAAGTGTGCGTTCGATGTCTCGTCGGGCAAATATCTGGGGTTTATGGTCAGCTAGAGGGGCATAGAGGCCAACCCCGAAAAAATCCAAGCCATTCTCAAAATGGCTCCTCCCTCCATCGTCAAAGAAGTACAGAGGCTCACGAGTCGCCTCGCCACGATCGGGCTATTCCTCTCCAAGTCCGGGGAAAAGTGCCTCCCCTTCTTCAAAGCCCTCAGGGGGCTAAAGGCTTCGAGTGGGGGCCGCAGCAACAGGAGTCCTTTGACAAGCTTAAAGAGTATCTAGCCAACCCCCCGCTCCTGAGTAAGCCAACACCTGGGGAAGTCCTCTACCTCTATCTCGCAGCTTCGGAGCAGACGCGCAGCGCGGTCCTTATGAGGGAAGAGGAAAAGATGCAGAAGCCCATATATTATGTGAGTAAGGTACTCCACGATACCGAACTTTGTTATCCAAAGCTGAAGAAGATGGCTCTCGCCCTGGTTATGGTGGCCCGAAAGCTCCGCCCCTACTTCTAATCCCATTCGGTGGTCGTCCTTACCGACCAACCGCTGAAACAAGTTATCCACAAGCCCGAAACTTCCGGGCGGCTCATGAAATGGTCCATCGAGCTGAGTCAGCACAACATCAGATACTAGTCCAGGACGGCAATAAAGGCCCAAGCTCTGGCCAAGTTCATCGTGGAGAACACCATTCCCGACTCATGCGAGTCGCCTGCCGATCCCCCCATCTGGACCGTCTATGTGGATGGGTCTTCCTGTGCCTATGGAAGCGGGGTCGGCGTTATCCTAACCGGCCCCGATGCCTTCATCCTCCAGTAATCCCTCTGCCTAAACTTCCCGGCATCAAACAATGAGGCAGAATATGAAGCCCTCATAGCGGGGCTCTGCTTGGCTCATAAGGCAGGGGCCGATCAAGTAAGGGTCTTCAGCGACTCTCAGTTAGTGGTCAATCAAGTGTCCGGAGAGTATGAGGCGAGAGACGACCGCATGGCTAGGTACTTGGCAAAGATGAGGGAGCTTCTAGCTCTATTTAAAGATGTTCAACTCCAGCGGGTTCCCCGAGAGGAAAACGCGCAAGCGGATGCCCTCTCTAAGCTTGCCTCCTCGTCTCTCCAAGGTCTAGAACGGAATGTCTTAATAGAGGTCCTTCTCAAACCAAGCATCGACGAAGATGGCTCGGAGCCAATGGAAGCCTACCCCCTAACACTTGGGAAAAACTGGATGAAGCCCCTCTTCGAGTACCTCCGAGATGGAGTCCTTCCCGAAGATCTGAAAGAGGCAAGGAGGATCAGAAAACGAGCAGAGCGGTACACACTCCTGGATGGGGTCATGTACAAATGCTCCTACACCCAGGTTAATGGTCGACCCTATCTGAGATGCCTCTCCCCGGAGGAAGCACTCTATGCCCTAAGGGAGGCCCATGATGGTCAATGTGGTGCGCACTTGGGAGCGAGATCCCTTGCTCGAAAGCTCTTGAACTACAGGTACTTCTGGCCCACGCTATTAAGTGATTCCGAGGAGTACGTTCGCAAGTGCGACTCCTGCCAGAAGTTCGCGCCAATCTGTCGCCTCCCCCAAGCACAACTTGCCTCCCTGGCGAGTCCGATCCCCTTCACAATGTGGGGGATGGATTTGCTCGGACCTTTCCCCCCAGCACAAAGCCAACTAAAGTTCTTGGTGGTAGCAATAGACTACTTCTCCAAATGGATAGAAGCTGAACCTCTCTTAACAATCACCGAGTACAAGGTGCAGAAGTTCTTTTGGAAGAGCATCATCTGTCGGTTCGGGGTACCTCGTGTTCTTATAACCTACAATGGACCCAATTCATGGGAGCAGCCTTTCACGACTTCTGTACCGACCTCGAGATTAAGCAGCGGTTCTCTTCAGTAGCGCACCCCCAGTCCAATGGCCAAGCGGAAAACGCGAACCGACAAATCCTATCAGGCTTGAAAAAGAGGCTGGATAAGTCCACCAAGGGGCTATGGGTAGAACAACTCCCTAATGTACTTTGGAGCTATCGCAGCACCAAAAGAACCCCAACGGGAGAGTCCCCTTTCAACCTCGCATACAGATCCGAAGCTCTTATCCCTTTGGAAGTGGGTCTACCTTCACCTCGACTCATAGCTTACAACGAGGCACAGAACGTGAACCAGCTTCGTAACTGCCTAGACCTCATTGACGAGATCCGCAAGAGAGCCGCAATCCGCTAAGAGATCTACCGTCGTAGGATCACTCAAGCCTACAACAAGAGGGTACGACGCACCAACCTAAAGGAGGGGGACCCAGTGCTGAGAAAGTTATCGATATCTGATCCAAGTAAGAGAGAAAAACTAGCACCAAACTGGGAAGGACCGTATAAGGTCTCCAGAGTTATACGCCCAGGCACGTATCAACTCGAAGACCCGGGGGGCAGGAAGATGCCAAGGACATGGAACGCCGAGCACCTGATAAATACCAAGAGGGTGTCTAAACACCGCTCCAAGCAACTTCCCCAGGATCGCTCTAGAAGACTTGTCTCAAAAACCTTACTTGTATCTTCTTTCTAACCAAAGTGTCAAGGTGGCCTGCAACTTAGAAGCGGCCACCCAGTTTTTTTTTCAATAAAGAGAAATCTCTCCTCACAACTTTCCTATCTCTTGAGTAACCTAACTCTACATAGCAAATATTCTATTTTTGGGGTAGTCTAACTCTACCTACAAAAAAAATTTTAACGACGAGTTCAGATTCCAACACTTGGCTTGATTCCGTTTCAGCTACTCGCTCATAAGCGAGTAAGAAGTTGTTTGCCATTCGGAATTGCTCCTACAACCGTTGACTCTCTCTTTAAACGACGAGTTCGGAGTCCAACACTTGGCTCGATTCCGCTTCAACTACTCGCTCATAAGAAAGTAAGAAGTGGTTCGCCATTCGGAATTGCTCCCACAACCGTTGACTCTCTCTTTAAACGACGAGTTCGGAGTCCAACACTTGGCTCGATTTCGCTTCAACTACTCGCTCGTAAGCGAGTAAGAAGTGGTTCGCCATTCGGAATTGCTCATACAACTGTTGACAACCATTGAGGCTAGCACACAAGCTCACGAAACAAATACTATTTCATTCGAATTTAGGATTACAAGTTCAATTACAAGGCCAACTGCTCATGTTTACATCAAGATACAAAGCTAGTACAAAAAGTTGGCAACATCACAAAGGAGATGCCCTAACGCTTCCTAGAAAGTGGGATACTCCTCTTAAGCGACAAACGAGGTCGATGAACACCTTTCCGCTGCAAACTTACACCCGCAGAGGTCTCTAAGCCCGCGAGCCGAGTTGTATCATCGAGAGTTGCACCGACTGAGGCCCCACTCGACGAGCCGGCCACTCAACTCTGTGCGTCCCCAGGGCACCCTAAGGTGGAAGGCAAACGTAATGCCAACTCATGAAATGACCGTCCCTGTGAGTACTCTCTTCGGAGGCACGAAGTGGTCCTAACGTTGCTTCCCTCTGAGAGACGCCGCAGCCAGTGAACCTCTGCCTCTAACTCAACGATTCGCTCCTTCAGCGAGTTGTCTGTTACCTCAACACGTAGCTGAGGCATTCTGCTCGTATTGCCTACACGAGAAGCTTCAGAGATACTCCGCCGAAGCTGTGCCGTCTCCAAACTCTTTTCAAGCACCACGTTCTTCAGATCGTCTCTCTCGGCTCAAGTCTCGAACAAAAACCATCGAAGAGACTCTAGCTTCTTGCCTAGCTTGCTGGACTTTGAGGGACTCCCCTCCTCGGCTTTTCGAGTTTGCTCTCTCAGTCACTTCAGTTCGGAGGTGCTACGCGTCAGCGTCAGCTTGTGATGACCTAGTTCTGCCTCACTCTTGAGAAGCCTCTCTCGACTTCGAGAGAGGGCCAACCTAGACACTCCTAGGTCAGACTGAAGTCGAGACACCTCGCCGCTTCCTCTATCGGCGCTACCTCGACTATTTGATATGGCTTGGTGACCTGAAAAGGCAAGGACACGACAGCACTAAGCTCGAGAAATCTTCAATACTTAGCCATTTTTCGCCAAAAGACAATCAAAGAATTCAACCAAGGAAATCTCCAACACTTGTTCAAAATAGAAAACTTCATTCATATTAAAGTTGATCACTACAAAAGAGTGGTGTCCAGTCCGCTATACGGCAATACAAGAAGAGAGACGACAAAATAAGACAGCTGAGGTTAGAGGGCCACCTTGAGTGGTAGCTCGGTGATGGGTTCCTTGGTGGACGCCTCCTCGACCTCCACTATTGTTGTATGGGGGTCAGCCACGACCTCGTCACCCCCTTCCTCCTCCTCTATCTCCTCCTCGCCCTCCTTGCCCCCCTCGCCTCCCTCTGGATCGGCTTCAACAGCCTCGGCACCGGTCGGGCCCCATCAACTGTATCCCGACCTGTTGAAGCCAGGGACGCAAGCCTCGACGTGCTTAAGGGTTGTGGTGTAGGACTACTCCATGTTCTCCGCCATGTGTTTCTTCGCCTCGGCCTCTATCTCTGCCCTCGCCGCTGCCACCGCATCATCCTTCTCCCTCGCCATGTCTTCTAAGGCCTTCTTCGCCTTTTCCCTCTCCTCGTCCGCCCGAGCCACCTCCGAAGTCGCCTTCTCGTTTGCCTGAGCCAGGGCCATCTCAAAATAGGCGACCTGAGCTGCCAGGGACTCTTAGCGGCACTGCTATGCCTCGTAAAGCTTTGTGACCCTCTCCCTTTCGGCTCGGTCCCTATCGCACGACAGCTTCAGCTCCTTCTCTTGCTTGGAGTATTGCTCGAGGAGGTGGCTGAAGTGGCACGTGATCTAAACAAAAGCGAAAGAGAAACAATGAGAAGTCGAGCAAAAGACTTAGAATTTTTTTTGAAATTATCAACTAATCGATTTGGAAATTCACCGACATCGTCGCCTGAGCTATCTCAAGAGCGTCGTTGCCCGTGGTCCCCGCCTTTAGGGCTGCTCGGTCCTTCGGGGTCGGCAAACTTTTCAAGGCCTGCATGCACATGGTCGAGTCCCCCAAGAAACCATCATGATTCATCACCCGCCAGTCGGGGACGAAGAGCTTCTTATGCCCCTCGGTCAGGATTTCCTCGGCCTTCTCGGTGAGGGGAGGAACCTCAAGCGCCAGCGCCGCGGAGATAGAGAAGTCTTCGGCTGAAGGCTCGGACGGGGTCACTTGAGGAAGAGCAGCAGCTGGGGTGAACCTCTGAGGGGATGCCAGATCCACGGTCTCGACCGCGGTGGAAGACATTTTGGCAGGTCGGCCCGACGCTGGTCCCGCGGTCATCATCTTCCTTTTCTTAGCGTCGGTGCCCTTGGCGCCGCTCACATTTTGCTTCGCCATCATTGCCTTGAAGTCCATGTTCGGAGCCTCAGCCAAAGTGAAAAAACAAAGTTAAGACGAGGAAAATGCAGTATAAAGAGAAGTTCAAAAAAGAAAAAAAAAGATGTCCGGAGCGTACTCGGGTCGATCGGACTGAGACCCGACATGTGAAGGACCTCCTCAGTCATGTCTTTCCAGCTCAGCATCGGAAGGTTAATCAGCTTCCATGCATCTTCTGCCTCGGTCGGAGTCAACACCGGCTCGACCTTAGCCCACTTCGACACATCCTCTTTCCACCTGGTTGGGAAGTCCCACCCCGTGGGGCTTCAGATCAAAAAGTACTTCCCTTTTTACGACTTGATAGAGTCCGGATTCTCTATCAACTTAACTCCTTTTCGCGGCGACAAGTAGTACCGGTGCTCCATCTTGTTCATCCGGTTAATCTGATACATACTCCGAAGAAGGATGAGCTGAGGCTCCACCTTCACCGCCCGACACTGGAGAAAAAAGCCGAGCATGTGTCGCCACATGTTCGGCATGAACTGAATCTGACTCATCCTATACCATCGCAGTACTTCGGTCACGAAGGGGTGAAGGGGCAGACACAGACCTGCATTCAGTGCATCATAGGCAAAGACGCACGTGTCGTCCGAGACTGCCGTACACGCTCGCACTCCCGGTCCGGGGAGAATTAGAGAGTACTCCGAGGTATCATGAAGCTCCTCTGGATCCGGAGTAGGCCCCTCTCTGTCAGAACCGAGGGGATGTCATCGACTTCGGTAATCTCCTTCGGCTCATTCTCTGCATACGACTCCGACCTCCCGTATATGGCCTTCGTCAACAGTTCACCAGTATACTGCCTGACCCCCCCATGGCCTGATATCTCTGATGGCAGCCAACCCACCTCTCCTCCCCTCCGGATAGGCTCAACCACCGACTCGACTATTACCGACTGAACCACCACTTTCCCTTTGCTCGGGACGAGTGGAGCAACCTCTACCTCCTTCCCCTTCTCCTGGCCTGATGGAGCAGCCAACGCACTCACTGCCGACCCTCCTACTTTTGCCCCCTTTTCTTGGACGAGCGGAGCCTCTAACGCCCGCTCACTCTCACTCCCCGAGGAAGAGGCCTCACTACCCGAGGACACTCTAGACATCTTGGGAAAAATATATATCTAAGTGAGAATATATATATATATATATATATATATATATATATATTTACCTTGACGTGACGTTCTCGGTCGGAAAAGTTCGCCGAAAATCGCTTTGCCACGCCGTGATAACTAGCACAACCACCCAGGAGCAAAAATCACCGCTAGCGGAGAACTCGAGAGCGAAAACTTTTTCTTGGAGTAAAAAGTGAAAGAATGAGAGAAGTGTTTAGGGGGGTGAGAACTTATAGTAAAAAGAGCGACTCTTGGGCTTCTAACGGTTTGGGCCCCACTCAGGCCCATTAAAGAATGCTAAACGACAGAATTCGTAAAGGCGGAAATGACCTATGGCTGCGCTGTCTCGAAGCACCGAGCTGCCGAGGCTCTGAGCTACCGAGGTGACCATTCGGAGCAAGGAGCCCCTAAGCTACAGTGCCAAGCTACCAAGCTGTTATCCTGAGCTACCGGGGCACTGACCTCCGCATTTGAGGGAAAAGCACCCCCGAGCTCCTTGGGCCGTTAGATCGTCTAAATTTTTGCGCAACGGCTGATGGACGACTCAGATTTTGCCATGTGCACAAAATAACAAAATCACGTTTTCTCGTGATCTGTGCCCATAAAACGACAAAAATCATTGTCGAGCTGCCGAGGCTTCGAGCTACCGAGGTGACCATTCGGAGAAAGGATCCCCCAAGCTACAACGTCGAGCTACCGAGTTGTTATCCCAAGCTACCGGGGTACCGACCTCTGTATTTGGGGAAAAAACACCTCCGAGCACCTTGGGCCGTTAGATCGTCTAAATTTTCGTACAACAGCTGATGGACGTCTCAGATTTCGCCACGTGCACAAAAAAACAAAATTATGTTTTCTCATTATCTGTGCCCACAAAACGAAAAAATCATTGTCGAGCTACCGAGCTGCCGAGGCTCCGAGCTACCGAGGTGACTATTTCGGAGAAAGGCACCCCCGAGCTATAGCGCCGATCTACCGGGGCACCGACCTCCGTATTGGGGAAAAAACGCCTCCGAGCTACTCGAGCCATCAGATCGCTCAGATAATCACGCCAGCCGCTGATGGATGGCCCAGATCTCTCCATGTCATAAATAAGGCAATAAGTTCCTTTTATTATTTTATTAATTTGGATTATTCATTTAAAAACTGCAGAAAATGATTAAAGATTCAGGAAAATTAATTAAAATTCTGAAAAATAATTATAAATTTGGGAGAATATTTTTGAGCCCCCGGGTAAATAATTATTGGTTAGAATATTTAATTAGTGCTCTCGGAGAGCAAATCATTGTGTTGCAAAATTGAATAAATGGCCCGAAAAAATGACATAAAAATTGGAAAAAATCACCAAAAAATCCAAGGGAACCAGGGAGCAAACTTGGGCATGTTACCAGCTTAGGAGAGCACCGTCACCCCTCAGACAAGATTCGAACACCCGTTGAGAGCTCCGATAAAACCCTATATGCCATTAAAACAACAAAACTACTCCCACAAGGCTGTAACACACAGTCTTTGGGAGTGGGGGGCTCATGATATGGCTAAAAATAGGGTTAAATCGGAACCATTCAGAATGGGCATTAATCTTAAGGTCTCAGCGACGAGATGGTAATTTCACCTACAAACAGGTCCAAATTGGGTGCCGGGTCTCTCATCTTGAACCCGCTAGCCCATAAACGGATCTGTTAGGCAAAGAACAGGTCTCAACCCATTAGGGACCAGGTCAACAGGATAGGAGCAGATCTTGGCCTATCCCTATCTTAACGGGACGGTTATAACCAACCCCAACCAGCCACACTGGGAAGTAGGGATTGACCCTTATCCTGAAAAGGATCTCCATGGAGACTATAACCCCCCTACCGTCTACTGAAAAAGGTGATCACTCTTTGCACACTTGAGCTCTTTTCTCTTCACTTTTTCTGTGTATTAACTTGAGCGTCGGAGGGTTCGTCACCGGGATCTATCCCGTTGCCTCGAATGTTTTTGCAGATTTCAAGGGAGCACCAAGGAGTCAACAAATCACCATGGAAGAAGAAGAAGGGGTCAACCTGTGTGAGTTCCTCATGAACCTACAAATCTCATTTATTGTCCCTACACCAGAATCCAGCAGCAACAAGAAGTGAGGAGGTGGACTTGGCTATAAATAGCTAGGGTGAGGGGCGGCAATTTGAGTAATGAGTAGTGATCAGTTAAATTTGAATCTACTCTCATTTTTATAAAATTTTGAAATATTTTACAGTCATTTTTATAAAATTTTGAAATATTTTACAGTGTATATATATATATATATATATATATATATATATATATATATATAGAGTAAGTCTATTAAGAGCTGGAAAGCTGGTATCCTTATCGGGAGCTGGAGATCTCAGCCATCCGATCGATCTTGATCGCGATCGGACGGCTGAGATCGACAGCCGCTTATCTTCAGATATAGTGAGGGGTAAAAGGGGTATAATCGATGACATCTTTTATCTCTTATCTTCTCACGCTCTCTTCTCTCCCGCTCTCTATCGATCCAAACCCTAATCACTGCCTCTTATCTTCTCCCGCTCTCTCTCCCGCTCTCGAAGATCGTCCCGCTCTCTTGACAACCCTAAGCCCTATCTCTTCTCTTCTCACGCTCTCAGTCCCGATCTCCATCTTCGAAAACCTAATCCACCTCTCTTCGAAACCCTAATCGAAGATAGCAAAGTCGAGATCTTCTCTCCCGCTCTCTTTCTTCGTCACCTGTGTAAACCCAACTCCACGATCAAGTTAAATCTCCAGTCGCTTATCTTCAGATCTGTCGAGGGGTAAAAGGGGTATAATCGATCAGCCCCCATCGGCGATAAGGGTTTCGATTTCTCGGCTCATTGGGTTCTGCCTCTCTCAGATTCCGGAGGGAAGTGTTTGACTCTCATAAATGCTTTTATGATTTCTGTTTAATTTCTTGCATTTTCATTCGGTTTTGTTTGTAGGCAATGATGAGATTGATTTTGATATAAGTTGGTTACAAAAATTTTGGGCATTGAAATTATTGTTTTCAAGGGTATTTGGTTGTGTGTCATGATAATTATTCAAAGTTGAATACACATCTGGGGTATGAGCGGGAGAGTAGATGGTGAAGAAATAAAAGTATGGTGTTTGAATGTCCAATGCCCTCAACACTTACCTTACATTTATGAGATTTGAGACTAGCTCAATTCACCAAATTTTTGGGCACCGATGACTCACAATGGTTTAGGAAGTGATGCAAAACACTTTATGATCTGAATAATTATTTCAATCCTGTTTTAAGTATTCTTGATTATATATCTATCATATCCTAGTTGGCGCGGCACTCCAATGCAACCCTACTTATGAATAGTGTGTTCTGATCCTACTGGTTTTTTTTAGTCTATATATATTCATGAGTAAGTCTATTATGTGTGCTTGCTCGATTGAGTGTGAGAAGATAAGAGATATGGGTTTTTGATTTTACCCCTTTTACCCCCAAACATTCTGAAGATACGTGGTATCAAATATGAGTCGTTCCATCGCGATCAATCACGAACGAATGGCTAAAAACCCCCGCTCTGGATAAGGATTTCAGTTCCCAAGCTCTTAATATACTTACTCTATATATATAACACAGTTGATGATAAGTTCCGAACAACACAAACAGAACATGAAGTATCAAATTTTGTCAGCTCAGAACAAACACAAACAGATCATGACACTATACAAAAAACTATATATTAGGCAGTGATGGTGTGTTGGTGTAGGCAGTGATGCAAAACACTTTATGATCTGAATAATTATTTCAATTTGTTGTATTTATTCTTGATTATATATCTATCATATACTAGTTGGCATGGCACCCTAATGCAGCCCTAGTTATGAATAGTGTGTTCTGAGCCTATTGGTTTTTTCTTTGTTTATGTATATTCATGAGTAAGTCTATTATGAAAGGAGGTCGACTGATCGTGGGTAAGAAAGAGAGATGGGGGTTTATGATTTTACCCCTTTGACCCCAAAACATTCTGAAGATAAGCGGGATCGAAGATGAGTTGTTCGATCGCAATCAGTCGGGAACGAATGGTTTAAAACCCCGGCTCATGATAAGGATTTCAGCTCCCAAACTCTTAACAGACTTACTCTATTTATATAAGACAGTTGATGATAAGCTCAAAACAACAGAAACAGAGCATGAAGTATCAAAATTTGTAAGCTCCAAACAACAGAAAACTAGATTTTATAATAATTGACGTTGGATGCGTATGTGTTGGGTACTCATCTAAGCCTTTTGGTCTTTAATTCTCTCCAACTGTTTGTTGGTGTAGGTCGTGATGCAAAACACTTTATGATCTGAATAATTATTTCAAGCTTGTTGTATTTATTCTTGATTATATATCTATCATATCCTAGTTGGCGCGGCACCCCAATGCAGCCCTAGTTATGAATAGTGTGTTCTGAGCCTACTGGTTTTATTTAAACCACATGTTCAGTGTCTATTGTTCTGACACAATACAAAATTTCAAACTTCATGCCAAGCTTTTGTTTGTCTTGAGCATACACAATTTGATACTTCATGTCCAGGTTCAAAGAGTTCATTTTCTGTTTGTTCTGAGTGAACAAAATTTGATACTTCATCAATATGTTTCTGTTTGTTCTCGGTTTACCAAATTTGATACTACATGCTCTGTTTGTGTTTGTTATGGGCTTACAAAATTTGATACTTCAGACTCTGTTTGTGTTGGTTATGAGCTTACAAAATTTGATACTTCATGGTAATTTTGTGTCAGTTCTGAGCAAGGGCAAAATTTGATACTTCATGATCAGTTAGTGTTAGTTCTGAGCTGGCAAAATTTGATACTTCATGCTCTGTTTGTGTTAGTTCTGAGCTCACAAAATTTAACACTTCATGATCTGTTTGTGTTAGTTATGAGCTTACAAACTTTGACACTTCATGCTCTGTCTCTGTTTGTTATGAGCTTACAAACATTTGATACTTCACTATCTGTTTCTGTTTGCTCCCAAGCTACTTGTTTCTCAGTTTCTGTTTTTGCTGAGCCAACAAATTTTGAACTTCATGTTCAGCCTCTGTTTTTCTGAGCCTACCATATTTACTTCAAGATTTTTTGTGTTCTGAGCCGACTATATTTTGTAATTATTTTGTCTTTTCCAGATTAAATGAGCTATGTTTAATTTTGATTTCAGGTTGATTTCAGCATGAAGTGCTTATTGGAGCTATTGAATACTGGACTACGCGAAAAGTTGATATTTGTAGCAAACTTAAATTGTGTTTTTGTTGACACTATACAAAACAAAATATGTATTAGGAGCAACAATAAGTTGTATACTTTCAGTATTTGTAAATTTTTTCATGTACCTGTATGTTACTGAACATTGTATTACGCTGTAAAGTTTTTGTTGAGTTTCAGTTTTCTGTAAAGTGTCAAATGTCAAGTTCATTTTTTACGCTGTAAAGTTTTTGTAAAGTATTACCTTGCAATTCTATGAAGATTGAATTTCTTCCACATATTCAGTTCATTATTGTTTTGGTGTCATGATTGAAATTCTGTGATTGTTTTGGTGTATTACACAGCATGGCGTATCCAATTTATTTCCATGCTCAGAACTAACACAAACCGAGCATGAAGTATCAGAATTTTGTAAGCTCTGAACTAACACAAACAGAGCATGAAGTAACAAATTTTGTAAGCTCAGAACTAACACAAACACAGCATGAAGTATGAAAATTTTGTATGCACAAAACCAACACAAACAAGGCATGAAGTATGAAAAATATGTAAGCTCAGAACTAATACAAACAGATCATGAAGTATCAAATTTTGACAGTCCAGAACTAACACAAACAGAGCATGTAGTATACAAATTTTGTAAGCTCAGAACCAACACAAACAGAGCATGAAGTATACAAATTATGTAAGCTCGGAACCAACGCAAACAGAACGTGAAGTATGAAAATTTTGTAAGCTCCGAACTAACACAAACAGACCAAGAAGTATCAAATTTTGTAAGCTTTTGGTAGCTCAGAAATAACACAAACAAACCAAGAAGTATCAAATTTTGTAAGCGCAGAACTAACACAAACAGATCAAGAAGTATCAAATTTTGTCAAGTGCTCAGAACTTGATGAACACAAGAATATTCACATTTAGGAGCAATAATCTTAGTATAAATGCACATTTAAAAGCTCTATATGTGGTATTTAACTCTTATTTTCTCTTTTCCATAGGAAACAGCCTATAACAGCAAAACAAAGCAGATCCAGGACTTCAAGGATGATACACAGAATATTACAGAGCATCAGTCGACTGAGTCTTCCACACAGGTCGACTGAACAGAGAAATCAAATGTGCACAGAAGTTTCGGCACAGTCGACTTACTCCAACACCAGTCGACTGGGCTGATCAATTGAGAGATCGTCAGAAGTCTCGACACAGTCGACTTATCTCCAACACCAGTCGACTGATCGGCAGCAGAGTCAACAGATAAGATAATTAAAGATTCATCCAAATCCAAATACAAATCAAAGCAGATACGGAAAGAAAGAAGAAAAGAGAAAGATATATATATCGCCAATCAGATAAGGAAAGAAATAAATAAAAGAAGAGGGCGTGTATGCAAAAGAGTAAAAACCCTAAATCTCTAGCCGTGTTCTATAAATACCAACCAAGATACAGGGGATAGGGGATGCTCGAAATATTTCAAGACGGCTGGACCGACCAAGAAAGGCCATCAACAGCTAGCATCAAAGAAGGAAGACGATTGCTGATTGGGCTCAAGATCAATATCATACAAATCAGTGTTCTTCTATTCTTCTCTTTATTTTCATTGTAGTCATGAACTCTATTATATTAATCAATAAAGGTTGTATTATGTGCAACTAATTTAATAGTTGGGTAGATTGAAACCGTAGTCATGTGATGCTTATATTTTTCTAAGTGCTACTTTATTGCTTATTGATTAAATCTGAGAGTATTGGAATAGATTTATAGTAATCAAACTAGTTCAGAAACCTAGGGCAGTCGACTGAAGTGACAGCCAGTAGACTGTAGTCGACTGAAGTGACAGCCAGTCGACTGATCCGAACCTGGGATTATAAGTTTGTGTATTGTAGATCTGAATCTGTTATGTGAGCATATTGAGACGACCCGTATCTCGTGTTCATAACTTGTAACAAGGGAATCTCTAGGGGTTCTTGGTTTAATCAACTTAAGGGATCTAGATCTGATACCAATTTCTAGAACCTTGAGTGTTTGTTCGTTTCCACTGATCTTATGTTTTCTTCAAGTACAACTTAGTAGATACCATGCTAAACACTTGATGAAAGAAACGAATTAGAGTAGATACCATGCCTAATTCTTGGCTTAGGGAAACAGTACTTTAAGTAGTAGATACCATGCCCTTGAAGGGAACAAACATGAGTAATAAGAGTAGTGGATAACTTCGCATTACTGACTATAGGTGGAAATCATTGCCCAACTACTTAAATAGATATTCGTGATTCAAATCGTGACACTTCTTAATTTAGTTTTAATCTTTTCATTTCTTTTAGACTTTTAGAACGACACTTCAATATTTTGTTTTCTATTTTATTGATTAGTAAGTTAAGTACTACAATCTCTGTGGGATCGACCCTTGCTCGTCACTACGCTTTTCCAAACGATTCGTGCACTTGCGAGGTTTTATAATTTGTGTCTAGTTTATCTATTTATTTAGGGAACTAGATTTGCACAACAGAACTAACACAAACAGATCATGTAGTATCAAAATTTTGTAAACTCAGAACTAACACAAACAGATCATGAAGTATGAAAATTTTGCCAGCTCAGAACTAACACTAATAGATCACGAAGTGCCCAATTTTGCCCTCGCTCAGAACCAACGCAATCAGAGCATGAAGTATGAAAATTTTGTAAGCTCAGAACCAACACAATCAAATTTTGTAAGCTCAGAACTAACACAAATAAAGCATGAAGTATCAAATTTTGCCAGCTCAGAACTAACACTAACTGATCATGAAGTATCAAATTTTGCCCTTGCTAAGAACTAACAAAATTACCATGAAGTATCAAATTGTGTAAGCTCATAAATAACACAAACAGAGTCTGAAGTATCAAATTTTGTAAGCTGATAACAAACACAAACAGAGAATGTGGTATCAAATTTTGCCAGCTCAGAACTAACACAAACATAGCATGAAGTATACAAATTTTGTAAGCTCAGAACCAACACAAACAGAGCATGAAGTATGTGTTGTGCTAATCTAGTTACCTAAATAAATAGACTAACTAGACACAAATTATAAAACCTCGCAAGTGCACGAATCGTTTATAGAATCGTAGTAATAGCAAGGGTCGATCCCACAGAGATTGTAGACTCCAACTTACTAATCAATAAAACTAATAATAAAAATGAATAAGAGTTGTTGTAATATTCTAAAAGAACTAAAAGATTAAAACTAAGATGAGAGGTGTTGAATCACAAATATCTCTTGAATAGTTGGGTTGTTGATCTCCACCAATAGTTAGTAATGCTAAGTTGCCTTCTAAATTTACTTCTAATTACTCATGTTTGTTCACTTCAAGGGCATGGTATCTACTCCTTAAAGTATTGTTTCCCTAAGCCAAGAATTAGGCATGGTATCTACTCTAATTCGTTTCTTCCCCTAAGTATTTTAGCATCGTATCTACTAAGTTATACTTAACAAAAGCATAAGCACAGTGGAAACGAACAAACACTTAAAGTTCTAGAAATTGATATCAGATCTAGATCCTTTAAGTTGATTGAACCAAGAATCCTAAAGATTCCCTTGTTACAAATTACGAGCACGAGATACGGATCGTCTCAATATGCTCATATAACAGATTCAGATTTCTAACTCACAGACTTGATAATATCAGATTCTGTATGGCAGTCGACTGGCTCTCACCTTCAGTCGACTGTACTTATAACTCCTGAACAAGTTTGACTGTTATCAATCTATATCAATTCAATTAGATTCAATCAATAAGTAAAATAAAAGGATTCAGAAGAATATAGCATTACATAACTACGGTTTCGATCTACCCAACTATGAAATTAGTTCCACATAATAATACTTTTATTGCTTAACAAGTTCAAATACATGATCAACATAAAAGAATAAAGAGAGAAGAAATAAACTAATGGATTCCGGCAATAAGGTCGACTGGCTGTCACACAGTCGACTGCCTTTTGGTTGCTGGATCTCCTTTCTCCTTCTTCGATGTTGATGGAATGAAGCATTGGTTGCTTGTTCAGGAACTTGGTGATTTAGTCGCTTCCAAGAGATGTTGGATCCTCCCGAATAATGCTTCTTTTCTGATATTTATAGAACACGGCTGAGAATTAGGGTTTTGCACTTTTTCAGGAAAATCCTTCTTTATTTTATTTGATGATTTATATCTTTCTCTTTTCTTCTTTCCTTCCTTATCTGTTCACCACGTGCTCTTGGAAATCCCCAGTCTCTAGATTTGATTCGTTGCCTAAGATCTGGGTTCAAATAGATTTGAAATTAGATTTGGGTGAATCTTCGAATATCTTATCTGTTTACTCCGCCGCAGACCAGTCGACTTGTCTTCGAACCAGTCGACTGAGTCGAGACTCCTGAAGATTTCATAATTGTTCAGACCAGTCGACTGTCTTTTGGGAGTGAGTCGACTGTGTCGAGAGTTGTGGAAAATCAGCTTCTCTTGTCCAGTCGCCTGTGTTGGGGAACCAGTCGACTGATCCTCTGCAGTTTGCTGTGTATTATCCTTGAAGTCCTAAATCTGCTTCGTTTTGCTGTTATAAGCTGTTTCCTATGGAAAAGAGAAAATAAGAGTTAAATACCACATATAGAGCTTTTAAATGTGAATTTGCAATAAGATTATTGCTTCTAAATGTGAATAATAATGTGTTCATCAGTATGAAAAATTTGTAAGCTCAGAAATAACACAGACAGAACATGAAGTATCAAATTTTGCCAGTCCAGAGCTAACACAAACCGAGCATGAAGTATACAAATTTTGTAAGCTCAAAACCAACACAAACAGAGCATGAAGTACGAAAAATTTGTAAGCTCAGAACTAACACAAACAACTCATGAAGTATCAAATTTTGTAAGCCCAGAATTAACAGAAACAGACCATGAATTATCAAACTTTTGTAAGCTCAGAACAATCAGAGACAGATCATGAAGTATCAAATTTTGTAATCTCAGAACAAACAGAAACAGAACTTGAAGTATCCAATTTTGTTAGCTCAAAAAAGCATGATACAAACAGAGACAGAGTATGACACATCAAAATCTGTTTCTACTATTTTCATCATTGCCTAAGCTACAATGGTTACACAATAAGCCACTTCCATTTGTTGGAGACTGTTCTGAAGGTATCTCCGGTTCTTCGCTAACGACCTTCTTGTTCTTTCTCTTGAATTCCTGCACAAAATGATTCATCAAATAGAAAAAATGCAAGTACGTATGTGGCATGTTCCTGGAGAGTGTATGTTGAACATGGTTAAAACTTGTAGGCTCAGAACAAGTGCAACAGAAAACATAAAATAGTAGACTCGGATGAAAAAATCATGCCGACTCAGAAAAACACCACCATCAACCTCAATAATTTGTAAAACCATTGTTACAAATGCATTTTCAAAATGAAATTGAAAAAGGGTAAGCTCAGAACAACTTAGTATGAACAAAAGGATGAAGTGTCAAATAATTTCAGCTTCCCGGCTCAAAACAAACCCAAAATGAACATGAAGTTGAACACCATCCAATAATCATGAAGTATCAAATCATGCATAAAATTTTCAGCACTGCCGCATAATAAATCAAGTATAACTGAGTCAAATGTGGAATTTTGAATTTGTCACTAGGGCTGCTTTATTAAGCCACACCGACTAGTGGTCAAAAAAAAAATTCAAGCTGCATAAACTTTTCATCATTGCCTACTAACTTGGAATTATAAACTATAAACCCCCAATTTTTTTACCAACTTTTCGGGAACTAAATTTCTTATCGAGCATCAATTTTTTTCCATCAATATTTTACCTGCACACAAAGAAGACATAAGGGTTAATTTAATAAATGTGCTATAATGTATTGAAGAACAATAACGGCAGATATGGGTCAGAAATTATTTTAATTCATGTATGACACGTACCTTGCAAAATCTACAGAAATAAACCAACAAAGTTCATGCAATATTTGGAGCCTCCTCTGTTATAAGTTCCATTGTTGAAAATGTAGTAGAAGTTTGTGACTCATTTATAGTAGAGCTACACGATTAATATTCACAAAATGAAAATAAGATTATATTATATATAAAGAAAATAAACTATAAACTTTGTATTTAATTACTAACCTTTCCTTTAAAAGACAGGTACGACTATCATGATTAACAAGCTTCTTGCACAAACGACACTTTCTTAGTGGTTTCGCAGCCTTCTCCAATGCTTTCTCCTTATCCCCTTTAATGCGCTTCCCACTACCTTTGGTTTTTGCAATATCCGGTACATGAATATGGACTGTTTTAGGTAGTGAAGTAGTTGTTGCTTGTTGTAATTCTTGGGGCATATCTTGTTGCAATTCTGCAACAACACCAACTAGTAATGTTTTAGCCTTCTGGCGCATCTCCTTTGATGAGCGAGCGATCCTCATCACTTTGTTGATTTCATTTGACAATTCCACTATGTCCAAATCTTGTGGACTACCGTAGCTACCAATGATTTCTTCACCAGCATCATCATATACAATCTCGGTAGTTACCGAAGCGGTCCACCTCTTTAAAATATAAGATTGAGGCAGGAATTCAACAAACTCATTCCTCAATACCACAAGGATGTGTCTACAAGGAATTCCCTCCACTTTAAATTTACTACAAGTGCAAGACCCAGCATTATCCATTCCCTTGTAGAACACATCTCTTGTTTTATCAGATTGTACTGACTTTCCCATTCTCCTGACAATATAGTGTCGCACACTACCATCGTCAACTTTCATTAAAGAGGCGTAATTCAAGTTTTCAACTAGTTCAGCTTGAAATACATGAAATTTTGCTCTAGTGTACAGCTCAGACATTTGGGACTCAATTTCAAAATCTGTTTGCAGCTTTGGTTTTGTATGCAGAGTGGTGTAGTCGGCTGCTAACTGATTTTGTCTTTATTTCCTTATTGCCCTTTCAAACCTCGTCATAAATTCATGTAAAGAATTTTTGCTATTCACATACTTATCTACAAAAGCATTCATGCTTTCTGATATCTGAGTTGTGCGAATTCCAGCAGTAAAAATATGCTTAGCATAAGCTGGTATCCACTTCACACGAAGTAAATAAATGTCAGAAAGCCAAGGATTACCAGTTATTGTAATATGTATCAAATACTAATACTACAAAAAATAGTCAAACATAGCTATAATTTATTGAAACAAGTAATACCTGCAATTTGCACATTAGCGTTCATTACGTCATTCCATCTCATCTCAAACTCTTTCGGGGTCTCTGATTCCCAGATGCAACTATGGAATGGAATGCTAAAATCACTATTCAGGCACGGGCCACCAAGCTTATCTGGAAGCTTTTTAAGAATGTGCCACATGCAAAGCCTGTGGCTCGAACCAGGAAAACACATGCGAATTGCATTATCCATTGCAGGATCTTGATCTTTGATGATAACTTTTGGTGGAGACCCACCCATTGTTTCACCCCATTTTTCAAACAACCAAACAAAAGAGTCGGTGGTCTCTTTATTTATAAAAGTCGCACCAAAATTGACAGATTGACCATGATAATTAACTCCAGTAAATGGAGCAAAAACCAACTTGTATTCATTGGTATCATATGTGGTATCAAAAATTAGCACTTCACCAAAATGCTTGTAAGCCTTCCGGGAAATAGCATCAACCCACAACACATGAGTTAATTTGTTGTCTTCATCAATCTTGTAATGAAAACAGAAAGAAGGATTCATCTCTTTTTCCTCTTGCAAGTGCTCCAGCAATATATCAACATCATAAGCTCTCATACCATCCTTCTCTCTTTGCAACGAATTTCTAATGTCTTTTTCAGTACAATTAATATTACTGAAACCTTCATTTTCTATTTACATGAAGGACATAAACTCTGAAGTTCTTATGTTAGCCTCTTTGAAAGAACTTAGTAAACTTTTTTGCGCTTCAGAATCAGTTCTATTACATCTTAAAAATTGTTGCTTTCTAGGTGTAACACAAATATGGGTGTGCTCTTCAACAAACCTTCGGATTGACCATCTCCCGTCATCATCCCTTTGCATTCGTATTTGAGCCATACACCCTTCTTTCGTCACAGCCCTTCTCCTTCTCTTGATCAAATTTGAAGAAGACGATTCTTCATTATTGGCAACATTCACAACAGTTGTATCAACCGGCTTGCCTTGCTTTGAGCATACAAATTGTTGTGAATATCTCTCCTTCGTAGTAGTGTCAACCATCGTTGCAAACTTGCGTACTGAAAAACCAACTAATTTTGCATATCTTTTATAAAATTCATATCCGTCGTCTAATGCTGCAAATACTAAACCAACAAATGGTTTAGAAGCATCATCAACGTCCCTCCAACCGGACTGAACATCTTGGCTTAGTAATTTTTTATTTTCAACCTCCATCCTTCATAGGAGAATGAGACAACAAACATTAAAAAAAAACCTACAACTTTAAATTAACACAAACGAAAAAGTCTAACAGACTACATTCTGAATCTACTAGTAATAAAGTCTTCATACTGAGGGAATATGAAACTTAGTGTTTGAAGAATTTAAGTATGTACAGATTTTAGACAGTTAAATTTTTTTCTTTTTTGGGAGAAACATCCATAGTTAAATGGCAAGCAACCCTCAGCTTCTTACATGGATTTTATATGGAATTTGGGTGCTTATATGCATGTGTCATGTCCTATTAGCAGTGATTGAAGCAAATCTCGAAAGAAACAAAAACTAGACTGCATGTTACATGGATTTTGTGTGCTTATATGCATGTGTCATGTCCACATCTTAAAATTCCATATACTAGTACGAATATTATTTGTTATTCTAAATGTACTAGTACGAATACTTATGCGAATATTATCAAAGCATAATTTAAGCGCTAAAAATATAACAACAAACTAGAAGCATTTGTAAAGGAAATAAAATTTGAAAATGAGCGGAGAAATCGAAACCCTTATCGCGGTTTGGGTTTTCCGTCGGAGAGAGAGAACGAACTTGTGAGAGCTCTTCTTTGGTGCTGAGATGACAAGGCCGATGGGGGCTGATCGATTATACCCCTTTTACCCCTCGACAGATCTGAAGATAAGCGACTGGAGATTTAACTTGATCGTGGAGTTGGGTTTACACAGGTGACGAAGAAAGAGAGCGGGAGAGAAGAGCTCGACTTCGCTATCTTCGATTAGGGTTTCGAAGAGAGGTGGATTAGGGTTTCGAAGATGGAGATCGGGACTGAGAGCGTGAGAAGAGAAGAGATAGGGATTAGGGTTGTGAAGAGAGCGGGATGATCTTCGAGAGCGGGAGAGAGAGCGGGAGAAGATAAGAGGCAGTGATTAGGGTTTGGATCGATAGAGAGCGGGAGAGAAGAGAGCGTGAGAAGATAAGAGATAAAAGATGTAATCGATTATACCACTTTTACCCCTCACTATATCTGAAGATAAGCGGCTGTCGATCTCAGTCGTCCGATCGCGATCAAGATCGATCGGATGGCTGAGATCTCCAGCTCCCGATAAGGATACCAGCTTCCCAGCTCTTAATAGACTTACTATATATATATATATATATATATATATATATATATATATATATATATATATATATATATATATATATATATATATATACACACACACACACACACACACACACACACTTTGAAGTATTAGCACACAAATCCAAAAAAAAAATTATGAAAAATTCAAAATTGGCCAACGGCCCGGGGGCCAGCCAGACCGGGCCAGTTCAATCTGGTCCCGAGCCGGGTTGGGCCAGATTCGGACTTTTAGGGGCAAATGGTGAACCGGACCGGACTGGGTCTATTGGGCGGGCTGGGCCGAGTCGAGGACCGAGCGGGCCGATCCGGGACCGGCCCGGCCCGAATGCCATCCCTATGGGTGCTTTTGTCAGTGTTGATTGTTTGTTGGTAACTTGGTTTAGCGAGCATTTGTAGTCATAGGCTATAAAGCTAAATTTTGCAAAATTTAGCTTTAAAAAAGTACCGTAGTTATTGGTCAAATACCCAAATTTTAGATTTAAGAAGTAGTATGCTATTAGCAGTGTCACATTTACCCGATACCTAGATCCGACCCGGGCCTGGCATTGAACCGGAACCAGCCTGATCTATGCGGGTCCGGGTCCTAAAATAAGACCCGATACACTTTCGCTAAATTATATCAGACGTGGGATGAAATCTCGTCCAGTTATATATACACACACACAGATATATATATATATATATATATATATATATATATATATATATATATATATATATATATATATATATATATATACAACAAACATAAATTCATCTATATATATTACAACAAACATAAATTCATCAATCGTCCCTTTCAAAAAAAAAAATTTGTTGGCTTGGGCGGAAAATGTTGTGGGGGTCAGCGAATGTAATGGATTGATTAATACTATAACTATGATTTAATTAAGATTTAAGATTTTATTACAATTTAATTAATATTTAATCAAGAATTTGGATATTAGGATTTAATTATGTAAATAGGTCACAGATGAGATTTGATCTCTCGTCCATAATTTTTCTTTTCTCGAACAAGATTTGATCACTCTTCCGTGTTTTTTTAAATAAAAAAAAAAATTAAATGTGATGAAAGATCGTCTATCATCCGTCACTTTTTATATTTTTAAAAAACCATAATTTGGACTAAACAGCTATAGTTTCAACCCCAAATTCATAAATCTATATGTCAAATACTCATATTCTGAGTTGGGACGAGTGCATATGCTCTTAGGGTTGCTTTTGTGCATGGATAAATTGGATGGCTACTGGTATGTGCACAATTTTTTACACCAATTTTTTGTCTTCCATAAATTGATGTAACACAATCTTTATCATATCAAGAGATTTTTATTATTATACATGGGGGTTAGAGATTATATATGAGAATGAAAATTATGCCATATCAAATAAAATTGTACAAAAATTTTGTGTACATATCATTTTCCTAATTAGATATATGTTTGTTCTTTCATTTTTATGATTTATGATAAGGTTAACAAAGAGAATGGAAAATATTATTGGATTATTGGGATTGATATAACTGTGTACAATGAATCCTATATATAGGCGGGAACCAAACACTAAACTGATATATCCAAAATGTGATTAAATACAATACAGTATCTAACACCCCTTCTCAAACTCATGATGGATCGAACAGTGTGAGTTTATCCACCAAATAACGAAATCTCTGGACAGTATGAGACTTGGTGAAGAAGTCTACTATCTGCTGAGAAGAAGTAACAGAGTGAAGTGAAATGGTCTCAAAGCGCTCACGAACATAGTGGTAATCTATCTCTATGTGCTTTGTTCGCTCTTGAAAGACATGGTTGCTTGCAATGTGCAATACACTCTGGTTATCACAATGAAAAGGAGTGGCGCCTGTGAGAGTTACATCCATATCTGATAATAACCAACGAACATGGACAATTTCTTTAGTAGCGGCTGTCATTGCTCTGTACTCGGTAACTCAGCTTCAATTAAAGAACATGCTACAACAGCATGTTTCTTGCTACGCCACGAGATCAATGAATCACCAAGAAATTGACAGAAACCTGTGGTAGACCGTATGGTGGTAGGATCACCTGCCCAATCTGAATAAGGGTACGTGCGAAGCTCTAGGGTGGAAGGCATGAATAATGAGCGAGTGATAGTACCCCGAAGATATCTGAGGATCTGAAGAAGAGCATCGTAGTGAACTGATGTAGGAGTAGAAACAAAATGACTAACAATACTGACTGCATGGGCAATATCGAGTATGGTCATGCATAAGTAGACAAACGGTCCAACAATCTGTCTGTATCTAGTGGGGTCAGGAAGGGGCTCACCATCTATGGGACGAAGTTTTCCATGAAGCTCTAAGGGAGTGTCGGCCGATCGACTGTCAGAGATAAGCAGCGGAGATAATATCTGATGTGTATTTCTGTTGAGAAATAAGTATCCTCTGAGACCCATGGGTAATCTCTAGGCTCAGAAAGTAGCGTAATCTGCCAAGATCTTTCATATAGAACTGCTGGTGAAGGTACTTCCGTGTAGATGCAATGCATGTAGGATCATCCCCAGTAATAATTATATCATCAACATATAATAATAGAATGACCCAGCCCTGCGATGATGAATGCATAAACATAGAATGGTCTTTTGAACTCTGACTGAAGCCACCCTGGGTGATAACCTGGCGAAAACACTCAAACCAGGCTCGAAGTGCCTATTTCAGACCATATATAGCATGACGCAAATGGCAAACATGACGAGGAGGAGTAGCAAGTCCAGGAGGAGGATGCATGCAAACAACCTTAGATAAGGTACCATGAAGTCAAACATTTTTCACGTCCATCTAGTATTATGGCCACTGAAGAATGGCGGCAACAGTAAGGAGAGTGCGAACTGTATTCATCTGTGCAACCGAGGCAAAAGTCTCATCATAATCAATACCATGCTCCTGAATAAAGCCTCTGGCAACAGGACGAGCCGGGTGCCGCTCAATGGAGCCATCGGGTAGATATTTGACTTTGAAAATCCATTTGCAGCTGATAGGCTGGATGCCCACGGTAGTGGAACAACATCCCAAGTTCCAGTCTGATCAAATACACTGAACTCCTCTGCAATAGCTTTTCGCCACTCAGGATATTGAATATCTTTGGTAGATTCTGGGCTCACATGTAGAGTGTATGGCAGTGAGATACACATGAAATTGTGGTGAGTAGGAGGCTATGTTGGCAAAACCAAACTGGTCAGAGGGCCAGTGGCATCAGGTGTATAACGAGCCATATGAAAGTCCCTGTCACTAAGCTAAAACTTCGAAGTTGTAGAAGGGTTGGGAAAAATTGTACTTGTATTCTAACACGCCCCCTCAAGCCGAGAGCCCTTTTTTATGAGCCAAAAAAACGAGATAAATACCCAACAAATTATGGGTCGAGACATAGAAAATACGCATTGGTATTTTTTTTTAAAAATCCGCATATAAATTGCGAAACCAGTGAGATTGAAACCTGGGTTACTCTGATATCATTTGAAAGTCCCTGACACTAAGCTAAAACTTAGAAGCTGTAAAAGGGTTGAGAAAAATTGCACTTGTATTCTAACAATTTAAAATATATTTTCAAGTATTAATATGAGAGTACAGAACATTACATTTATTGTTAATATTATTTTTTGACTCCACAGGTATGATAAAATTGTTTGGTAAATACATGAACCTATTTCTAGCAGAAAAAATATATTAACCTATTTTTTTCTAAGATTAAAACAGAAATGAGAAAGATATCTTAGAACAGAAATGAGAAAGAAGATAATTATCAAAGAATATTGGACATATATGAAGCAACAAGGTTTGTAAGATGAGAACACCTAAAGAATTTTTGTTTTTTTTTGTTGTTTTTTTTGTTTTTTTGTTTTTGTTTTTTTAATGGATGGAGCCGAAAGACTCCAGCCCAGAAAAGCATACATTTATTAATAAAAGAGCATGCAGTATACAAAGTGTATGTTTACAAGAGGTAAAACCCAGGGAAAAAAAAGGCACAACAACCTCAACAAGCTCACATAAGCCTACTACAGCAAAGAAGCCTTTTGCTAGAATAGAACCCTAACGAAGTTAAAATTGAAATTTGCATACCTAAGAAGAATAAGTCCTCTGAAAAAAAAAATATTGGATATTAACTCGAGAACTCTTCAAAAAATGTGATTTAATATCCTAGACTAATGTAACCTTTAAATCTATATCTCTAAGAAGAAGAAGAAAAATCAAATCTAAATATACTCTTAATTTTTAAAATTTTTTTAAAGGGTTGTTTTAAAGAAATTAGTCCCTTTTGAAATGTGTGTTTCTAAATTAGTCTCCACTGTTGCTAATGCTAAATTTTGATTCTCCAATTGGCTAGATGGATATGAAAGCTTTAAGAAGAAAATAAAGATTATGCAGGTGGTGGAGGAGGCACAGGCTGGAGATCTATTCAGAGGTGCAACAGCTTCTGCTCCCAATGATGAGGGGAGTCAGTTTTGAGTGACAGGAAGTGAAGGGGAAGGAGTTCATGGTTCACCAAGTTGTTATTGTTATTTTATAGGATCAATACTCTACTGTGTTGTGTGGTTTGTTATGAAGACTCTCATATGTAATCTTATTATGATGTGTGGTTGTAATTAGGAGGGGATCATTTTGTTTTTGAGACTAGTTTTGTTGGGAATGCGAGTGGGATGAGATCATAGTCTTGAGTCCCGTAGAGGTGTACGACAAAATCGATTGCCCTCTCTTCGGGTCAAGGATGTGCATCTCAAATTTTAGCATAACCTATGTTGTTCTCTTCCAAATCCCCTCCCTCAGATGTTTTTAATAGACTCTAACTTATAGTTTATATATCGCTTGTTGCCGCTGGATTCTGGTGTGGGGGCAATATATGAGATTTGTAGGTTCGTGAGGAACTCGAACATGCAGAATCTTTCTTCTTCCTTATTGACTAGTTGACTCCTTGGTGCTCCCTTGAACATACACAAATGTTCGAGACACCGGAATGGAACCCGACGACGAACCCTCTGACGCTCAAGTCAATACACAGATCGAAAAAGTGAAGAGAAAGAGCTCAAGTGTGCAAAGAGTGATCACCTTCCACAGTAGGAGGTAGGGGGGTTTTTATAGTAGCCATAGAGATCTTTTTCAAGATAACGGTGAATCCCTACTTTTCGATGTGGCTGGTTGGGGTTGGTTACAACCATCCCCTCAAGATAGGGACAAGTTAGGGTTTGCTCCTATCCTGCCGATCTGGTCCCTAACGGGTTGAGACCCGTTCTCTGCCTACCAGATCTGTTCATGGGCTAGCGGGTCTAAGCGGAGAGATCCGGTACCCAATTCGGACCTGTTTGTAGGTGAAATTACCATCCCGTCCCTGAGACCTCAAGATCCGTGACCACTTTGAACGGTTCCGATTTAACCCCATTTTTATCCATATCACGAGCCCCCCACTACCAAAGACTGTGTGCTATAGCCTTGTGGGAGTAGTTTTGTTGTTTTAATGGCGTATAGGGTTTTATCGGGGTTCTCAAAAGGGTGCTGGAATCCCATCGGCGGGGTGAAGGTATTTTCCCGAGCTGGTAGCATGTTCAAAGTGGCTTCTAAGTTGCTCTGGGTCTTTGGTGATTTTTTCCGATTTTATATTATTTTTTCGAACCATTTATTCAATTTTGCAAAGTGATGATTTGCTCTCCGAGAGCACTAATTAATCATTCTAACCAATAATTATTTATCCGGGAGCTCAAAAATGTTCTCTCAAATTTATAAATTTTTTTTTAGTAATTTTAATTATTTTCCCGTATTTTTAATCATTTTTTCTCTTTATAATGCATCCTCTTCGTCTTAACTTTGTTTTTTCTCTTTGGCAGAGGCTCCGAACATGGACTTCAAGGCAATCATGGCAGAGCGAAACGTGAGCGGCGCCAAGGGCTCTGACGCTAAGAAGAGTAAGAGGACGACCGCGGGACCAGCGTCTGGCCGACCTACCAAAATGCCTTCTGCTGCGGTCGAGACTGTGGATCTGATGTCTCCTTAACGGTCCGCCCCGGCTGCTGCTCTTCCCCAACTATCCCCGTCCGAGCCTTCGGCCGAAGCATTCTCCATCTTTGCGGCATTGGCACTTAAGGTTCCACCCCTCACCGAGAAGGCTGAGGTGATCCTGACCAAGGGGCACAAGAAGCTCTTCGTCCCCGATTGGCGGGTGATGAACCATGATGGATTCTTGGGGGACTCAGCCATGAGCATACAGGCCTTGCGCCATCTGCCGATCCCGAAGGACCGAGCAGTCCTGAAGGCAGGGAGAATGGGAGACGACGCTCTTGAGATAGCTCGGGCGACGGTGAGTCTCCTAATCGATTCGTTGATAATCCAAAAAATTTCTAAGTCATTTGCTCGACTTTTCATCTTTTTTTTCCTCTTTTGTTTAGATCACGTGCCATTTCAGCCACCTCCTCGAGCAATATTCCGAGCAAGAGAAGGAACTGAAGCTGTCGTGCGACAGGGACCGAGCCGAGAGGGCGAGGGTCGCGAGCTTTACGAGGCAGAGCAGCGCTGCTCGGAATCCCTGGCAACTCAGGTCGCATACTTTGAGATGGCCCTGGAGCAGGTGAACGAGAAGGCAACCTCGGAGGCGGATCGAGCAGATGAGAAGAGGGAGAAGGAGAAGAAGGCCCTAGGAGACATGGAGAGGGAGAAGGACGAGGCAGTGGTAGCGGCGAGGGCGGCGATAGAGGCCGAGGCAAAGAAGCACATGATGGCGAACATGGAGCAGTCCTACGCCACAGCCCTCGAGCACGTCGAGGCTCGCGTCCCCGGCTTCGACAGGTCGGGGTACAGTCTGTGGGGCTCGGTCGGTGGCAAGGCCCTCAAAGCCGACCAAGAAGGAGGCAATGAGGACAAAGAGGAGGAAGAGGAGGAAAAAGGGGGCAACGAGGTTGTGGCCGACCCCCCGACAACGATAGTGGAGGTTGGGGAGACGACCGCCGAGGAGCCCATCACCGAGCTACCACTCAAGGTGGCCCTCTGATTTCAGATGTCTTACTTTATCGCCTCTGTCTTTTGTATTGCCTTATAGCGGACTGGCCCCCGCTTTTTTGTAGTAATCCATCTTTTAAATGAATGAACTTCTCTATTTTGAACAAGTGTTGGAGATATTTTTAATTCAATGATTGTTTTTTGGCAAAAACCGACTAAGTGTTGGGGCTTGAGTTGTTTAGTATGTGAGCCATTACTGTGGGTGTTTCCCAAGCTTAGTATTGTCGTGTCCTTGCCTTTTCAGATTGCCGAGCCATATCAAATAGTCGAAACGATGCCGACGGTGGAAGCGGTCGAGGTGTCTCGTCTTCGGTCTGACCTAGGAGCGGCTAGGTTGGCTCTCTTCCGAAGTCGAGAGAGGCTTCTCAAGAGCGAGGCGGAACTAGGTCATCACAAGCTGATGCTGACGTGTCGCACCTCCGAACTAAAGCGATTGAAGGAGCAAGCTCGGAAAGTGGAGGAGGGGAGTCCCTCGAAGTCCAGCAAGCTAGGAAAGAAGCTAGAGTCCATTCGATAGTCTTTGTTTGAGGCTAAAGCTGAGAGAGACGGTCTAAAGAACATGGTGCTCGAAAAGAGTTTGGAGGCGGCGCAGCTCCGGCGGACTAACATCGAAGCTTCTCGTGCAGGCAATACGAGTCGAACGCCTCCACTAAGCGTTAAGGTGAAGGACGACTCGCTGAAGGAGCGAATCGTTGAGTTAGAGGTAGAGGTTCACCGGTTGCGACGTCTCTCAGAGGGAAGCTACGTTAGGACCATTTCTTGTGCCCGAGGAGAGTACTCACAAGGACGGTCGTTTCACGAGTTGCCATTACGTTCGCCTCCTACCTTGGGGCGTCCTGGAGACGCACAGAGCGGAGTGGCTGGCTCGTCGAGCGGGGCCTCAGTCGGTGCAACTCTCGATGACACAACTCGGCTCGCCCGCTTAGAGACCTCCACGGGTGTAAGTTCGTAGCGACAAGGTGTTCATCAACCTCGTTTGTTGCTCAAGAGGAGTATCCCACTTCCTATGAGGCGTTAGGGCGTCTCCCTTGTGATATTGTAGATTTTTTGTACAAGTTTTGTATTTCAATGTAAACATGAGCAGTTGGTCTTGTAATTAGACTTGTAATCCCAAATTCGAATGAAATAGTACTTGTTTTGTGAGCTTGCGTGCTTCGCTAGCATTTGTAGTTGTCAACACCTGTAGAAGCAATCTTGAATGGTAGGACGCTTGTCACTTGTTCGCGAGTTAGCAAAGAGTTGCGTCGAACCATGTGTTGAGCTCCGAACTTGTCGTTTAGAGAGTATTAACGGCTGTGGGAGAAATTCCGAATGGTGATCTGCTTCGTACTCGCTTAGAAGAAAGTAGCTGAAGCAGAGTCGAACCAAGTGTTGGACTCCGAGCTCTTCGTTTAAAGAGAATCAACGGTTGTGGGAGCAATTCCGAATGGCAAACCACTTCTTACTCGCTCGCTTATAAGCAAGTAGTGGAAGCAGAATCGAGCCAAGTGTTGGACTCCGAACTCGTCGTTTTAAGAGAATCAACAGTTGTGCGAGCAATTCCGAATGGCGAAATACTTTTTACTCGCTTATAAACAAGAAGTGGAAGTATAATCGAGCCAAGTGTTGGACTCCAAACTCATCGTTTTAGTACAAAAATTTTAATTTTTTTTTTGAAAGTATGTAAGTAAAGTTAGACTACCCAAACATAGAGAACTTGAGAAGAAGAGATTTCTTTTTATTGAGAACAACTGGACGGCCGCTTCTAAGTTGCGAGCCGCCTTTACACTTTGACAAAAAGGTAATACAAGTAAGGATTTTGAGACACGTCTTCTGGAGCGCTCCTGGGAAAATTGCTTGGAGCGGTGTTTAGACACCCTCTTGGTACTTCATCAAGTGCTCCGTGTTCCATGTCCTTGGTATCTTCCTGCCCCTCGGGTCTTCGAGTTGATACGCGCCCAGGTGTATAACTTTGGAAACCTTATATGGTCCTTCCCAATTGGGTGCCAGCTTGCCTCACTTGCTTGGATCGGAAATTGACAACTTTCTCAGCACTTAGTCCCCCCTCCTTTAGGTTAGTGGGTCGTACCCTCTTATTGTAAGCTTGAGAAATCCTATGACGGTAGGTCTCTTGGCGGATTGCGGCTCTCTCACGGACCTCGTCTATGAGGTCTAGGCAGTTGCGAAGCTGGTTCGCGTTCTGCACTTCATTGTAGGCTATGAGTCGGGGTGAAGGCAGGCCCACATCCAATGGAATGAGAGCTTTGAATCTGTACGTGAGGTTGAAAGGGAACTCTCCCATTGGAGCTCTTTTTGTGGTGCAATAGTTCCAAAGCACATTGGGGAGTTGTTCGACCCATAGCCCTTTAGTGGACTTGTCCGGCCTCTTCTTCAAGCCGAAAAGGATTTGTCGGTTCACATTCTCCGCCTGGCCATTGGACTGGGGGTGCGCTACTGAAGAGAACCGCTACTGAATCCCGAGGTCGGTGCAAAAATCGTGAAAGGTCGCTCTCGTGAATTGGGTTCTGTTGTCGGTTAGAAGGATGTGTGGTACCCCGAACCGACAGACAATGTTCTTCCAAAAGAACTTCTGCACCTTGTGCTCGGTGATTGTTGAAAGAGGTTCGGCCTCGATCTATTTTGAGAATTAGTCTATTGCTACCACTAAGAACTTCAGCTGGCCCGGTGTGGGAGGGAAGGGTCCGAGCAAATCCATCCCCCACATTGTGAAGGAGATTGGACTTGCCAAGGAAGCAAGTTGTTCTTGGGGTAGGTGACGGATTGGGGCGAACTTCTGGCAGGAGTCGCACTGGCGGACGTACTCCTCGGAGTCACATAGTAGTGTGGGCCGGAAGTAGCCGTAGTTCAAGAGCTTCCGGGCAAGAGATCTCGCGCCCAAGTGCGTGCCACATAGACCATCATGGGCCTCCTTTAGGGCGTAGAGCGCTTCCTTCGGGGAGAGGCATCTCAGATAGGGACGACCATCGATCTGGGTGTAGGAGCATTTGTACATGACCCTGTCCAGGAGTGTGTATCGCTCTGCTGGTGTCCTGATCCTCCTAGCTTCTTTCGGATCTTCGGAAAGGACTCCATCCCGAAGGTACTCGAGGAGGGGCTTCATCCAGTTTTCCCCAAGTACTAGGGGGTAGGCTTCCATTGGCTCCGAGCCGTCTTCGTCGATGCTTGGTTTGAGAAGGACCTCTATCAAGATGGTCCGTTCTAGACCTTGGAGAGACGAGGAGGCGAGCTTAAAGAGCGCATCCGCTTGTGCATTTTTCTCTCGGGGAACCCACTGGAGTTGAACATCTTTGAATAGAGCTAGAAGCTCCCTCACCTTTGCCAAGTACCTAGCCATGCGGTTGTCTCTCACCTCGTACTCCCCGGACTCCTGATTGACAACTAACTGGGAGTCACTGAAGACCCTTATTCGCTCGGCACCTGCCTTGCGAGCCAAGCAGAGCCCCGCTATGAGGGCCTCATATTCTGCCTTATTGTTTGACGTCGGGAATTTGGGGCGGAGGGAGTACTGGAGGATGAAAGTGTCGGGGCCAGTTAGGACGACACCGGCCCCACTCCATTGACGCAGGAGGACCCATCCACATAAACGGTCCAGACGGAGGGGTCGGCAGGCGACTCACATGAGTCGGGGATGGTGTTCACCACGATGAATTCGGCCAGAGCTTGGGCCTTTATTGTCGTCCGGGATTGGTAGCTGATGTCGTGCTGACTCAGCTAGATGGACCACTTCATGAGCCTCCCGGAAGTCTCAGGTTTGTGGAGAACTTGTTTTAGCGGTTGGTCGGTGATATGGCTAAAAGTGGGGTTAAATCGGAACCGTCCAAATTGAGTACGAATCTTGAGACGTGGGGGTAAAATGGTGATTTCGCCTACAAGATGGTCCGAAATAGGTGTTGGGTCTTCTCCCCAAGAACCCAGTAACCCACGAACCGACCCACCAACAAGAGGGTGCGGGTCTTAACCTGCTGTACACCCAATCCAGCGAGATAAAATCAGGGTCCCTGATTAATCTTGATCAACGGCCCAGATATACATCTATCTTTTCACCGGGATTTGGGGATAAAATTCCTTATCTGATTACGGGGAATATACCTCATCAGATTACATTCCTCATCGGATTATGGGGAATATTCCCTACCAAATCACCAGGATTACATTCCCAATCTGTTCCCTGAGATGCCTATAAATACCCCCCATCCATCTCCATTAAGAGGTAATCAATCTTTCGCCAGTTTTACGCTCTTTCATAATCTTCCTAGATTACTGACTTGAGCGTCGGAGGGTGCGTCGCCGGGAACAACCCCGGTGTCTCGCACTTTTTGCAGGTCTACGGCGGGATCGACGACCGAAGTCCGACGGAACAGGTACACAGGTGCTCTATTCAGTTTCCCTAAGAATCCACAAGTTCTATCTGTTTGCCCCCACACCAAATTTAGCGGCAACAGATTGGCGCCGTCTGTGGGAAACTAACAAATAGAGACCTCTCCTCTTCCAGGTGAACAGGTCTTTTCCGGCCATGCCGCCTCGCAAAGTTAGGTCAAGAGGGTCTAACCGAGTACCCAACCCTGACCAGCAAGAAGTCCTTCCTGATCCCGCTCAGCAACAAGGGCAACTTCCCCCTACCATGGAAGAGCCGCTCCAACGGAACCTTCCACCTCCCGATCCAAAAGGTCCTAACCCTCAGAAACAGCCTCTTCACCAAGAGAACCTCTCCATCCACAACGCCTCCAGTGCTTCTATGGCCTCCCATCATCCCCGAGCCTTTGGCCGCCACAATGTCCCCCCCAAACGCCCGGAGGATGATGACCTCCGTCGTCATCTGGATGAAAAGCGGGCTCGGGAGGAGGTCTCCCGCCAGCAAGAGCGATCCCCTCGTCGCCGAGAGTACAGGAGGTCCCCCATCCGAAGAGGGAGGAAGGACTCCCCCGATCATCACCGAAGGAGGCACTCTCCCGCAGGACGGCAACAGCCTAGGAACAATGAGGCACCCATCACCCGTGCCGAGTTCCAACAGTTCCAAGCGACCGTCCTGCAGGCCCTCAACCTCCGTCAAAATCCTATTGGGCCGAAGCTCCCATCCCCTCCTCCGGTCCGAAGCCCTCGCCGACGGTCTCCCTCTCCTCGGCCCGCTCCTACCAACTCCCGGCATACTCCAAGTCCTCGCCGTTCTCGAAGCTACCATCGGCGCAGCCCTCGCTCCCCCTCATACGAAGACGAGTCCCGTGGCCCGGCGGATTACCGTCGGAGGGATGACACCATGAACCGCCGCCTTAATGAGGTGGAAAAGCTCCTGGGTCAGATAAACCGAGAAGAGGAGCTCAGGGGGAGGACCCTACGTCCTAGCCGGCCCCCATTCTCCCGGACCATAGTGGATGCCCCTGTGTCGTTCGGTTTCAAACCTTCCCAGTTCGAGAATTACACCGGGGAGACCGATCCAGTGGATCACATCGAAAGCTTTAAGACTTTGATGCTCCTCCACCAAGCTTCCGATGCCCTCCTCTGCAAAACATTCCCCGCGACTCTCAAAGGCCCGGCTCGAGAGTGGTACTCTCGCCTTGCCCCAGCGTCGATATTCTCCTTCGAGCAGTTCGAAACCCTCTTCATCACCCACTTTGTCAGCAGCCGAAGGACTGAGAAGACCAGCATCTCACTATTGCACCTCCGTCAGCAGAAGGGAGAGAAACTGAGAGACTACGTGAAAAGGTTCACAGCTGAAGCCAAAACCATTGCCTCCCTCGACCAGTCGGTTGCTACCGCAGCGTTCCAATCCAACATTCTCAACGCCAACCTCCGCTCCTCCCTCGCCAAGAAGCCACCACAGGACTTTTCTGATCTCCTCCTTCGCACAGAAAAGTACATTCGGGCCGAAGAGGCTGAGCAACAACCCAACTGGTAGGTGCCTGCCTCCGGGTTTAAAAGGAAGGGGACGGAAGAAGAAGGAGCCAAGAAGCTCCAGAAGGATAATGCCGGCCAGCGCCGACCTCTCCCTAGATTTGAGAAGTTCACTCCCCTCAACGCTAACCTCTCAGCCATCTTCATGGAGGTCGAAAAAGACGGGGTCTTGCCTCCGGCTCCCAAGATGAACACCCCCGCCAAGAGAAGAGATAGAGAGAAATGGTACCGCTATCACCGGGACCATGGGCATGACACCAACGACTGTCGTGCTCTAAGGAACGAGATCGAAGCCCTTATCCAGAGGGGACAACTAACGAAGTTTGTAAGAAATGACCGAGCCGAGCTCCCTTCCCCGCCTCGGGGGGCTAACAAGCGTCCGGAAAGGGAAGAGACGCCAGACTTTGAGGAAGAGCGAGTCCTCCACCTCATCCATGGGGGTCCAATGGGAGGCTCCTCGAACTCCTCTCGGAAAGCGTTTATCAGAGAGGTCAATTCAGTCCGAGCCACACCTCCTCCCAAAGGCCTCGGAGTGCCAGTCACCTTCTCCGACGAAGATCTCGAGGGAGTTCGTATCCCACATTGTGACGCCCTCGTCATTTGCCTCCACATGGCGAATTTCAAGGTGGAAAGGATCTTAGTAGACAACGGCAGCTCCGTCAACATCCTCTTCCTCTCCGCTTTTAAAGGCCAAAAGCTCTCCAGAGACAGACTCAAGCCCGCCGGTTACACTCTCCATGGGTTCACGGGGGTTCCGGTAACTATTGAAGGGGTGATCACCCTCGATGTAACTGCCGGCCAAACTCCTACCACCAGGACAGAGCCAATGGACTTCATGGTGGTGGATGTTCCCGCTGCCTACAACGTCATTTTGGGCCGGCCTGGCCTCGCAGCTCTGGAAGCAGTTCCCTCAGCATACCATCTGAAGATGAAGTTCCCCACCCGATCCGGGGTCGGGGAAGTAAGGGGAAATCAGGAGCAGGCCCGGAAATGCTACATGACCTCAACCCTTGGGCCCGTCCTCTCCTTAGAGACCCTGGAGATTCCCCAAGATTCTGCAAGACCGACCTCCGAGCCAGTGGACGAACTGGAGGAGGTGCTCTTCTCTGAACAAGAGCCGACCCGCAAGTTCTTCGTAAGCAAGACCCTCCCGTCCGCCCTATACTCAGATATTGTGAAATGCATCCGAGCCAACCAAGACCTCTTCGCATGGTCCGCAGCAGACATGCCCAGTATCTCCGAAGAACTCCTAGTCCACTGCTTAAGCGTTGATCCGGGGTCCAAACCGGTTCAGCAGAAGAGGCGCAAGTTCGCCCCCGAGCGTCAGCTCACTATCAAAGAGGAGGTGGATAAGCTGTTGAAAGCCCGATTCATACAGGAGGTAAACTATCCGGAGTGGTTGTCTAACGTAGTAATGGTGAAGAAGGCCAATGGGACGTGGAGAATTTGTATTGATTTCACCGACCTCAACAAGGCTTGCCCCAAAGATCCCTTCCCTCTGCCGAGCATCGACACTCTGATTGACGCAACCTCGGGACACGAGCTCCTCAGTTTCATGGATGCCTTCTCAGGTTACAATCAGATAAGGATGTTCCCTCCAGACATCCCGAAGACATCGTTTGTTACCGACCAGAGCCTTTATTGTTACAGGGTCATGCCGTTCGGTCTCAAGAACGCCGGTGCAACATACCAATGCCTAGTCAACAAGGTCTTCCAGGCCCAGATCGGCCGAAACATGGAAGTGTACGTCGATGATATGCTTGTAAAGAGCATCCGAGGTGTTGATCATGTGGCCGACCTTCAGGAAGCCTTCGACGTCCTAAGAAAGCACAGTATGAGACTCAACCCGAATAAGTGTGCGTTCGGCGTCTCATCAGGGAAGTTCCTCGGCTTCATGGTTAGCCAACGAGGGATTGAAGCAAATCCGGAGAAGATCAAGGCCATATTAGACATGGCCCCTCCCAGAAATGTCAAAGAAGTTCAGAGATTGACCGGTCGCCTAGCTGCCATAGGGGGCTTTCTGTCGAAGTTCGGGGAGAAGTGTCTCCCGTTCTTCAAAGCCCTCAGGGGGGCTAAAGGATTCGGGTGGGGACAGCAGCAACAAGACTCCTTCGACCAGCTTAAAGCCTACCTCGTCAATCCACCTCTGCTCAGCAAACCGGTACCTGGCGAATCACTTTATCTCTACCTGGCAGCTTCCGAACAGATGCTTAGCGCGGTCTTAGTCAGAGAAGAAGAAAGGGCTCAGAAACCCATTTACTACGTCAGCAAAGTGCTCCGGGACGCCGAGCTCCGGTACCCGAAGATTGAGAAAATGGCCTATGCCCTGGTAATGGCCGCGAGAAAGCTTCGACCCTACTTTCAGTCCCACTCGGTGGTCGTCCTTACCGACCAGCCGCTGAAACAAGTCCTTCACAAGCCTGAGACTTCCGGCCGCCTCATGAAGTGGTCAATCGAGCTGAGCCAACATGATATAACTTATCAGCCTCGGACCGCCATCAAGGCTCAGGTGCTGGCCGAATTCATAGTTGAGAGTACAATCCCCGAGCCCTGCCAAACAGCAAAGGGGCCGCCGGTTTGGTCGATTTATGTTGACGGATCTTCTTGCAATGAGGGAAGCGGGGCAGGAGTCATCCTGGCAGGCCCAGATGACTTCATCCTCCAGTACTCCCTCCGTATAAATTTCAAAGCCTCGAACAACGAAGCCGAATACGAGGCGTTATTAGCCGGTCTCAGAATGGCTCGAAATGCAGGAGCACAGCGGCTACAGATCTTCAGCGACTCTCAGTTGGTTGTCAACCAGGTCCTCGGAGAGTATGAAGCCCGCGATGACAGAATGGTTAAATACCTGGCAAAAGTCAAGAGCCTCATGGCGCTGTTCAAGGAGGCCCTCATTCGAAGGATCCCTCGAGAAGAAAATGCTCAGGCCGACGCCCTATCGAAATTAGCATCCTCTTCCCTTCAAGGTCTTGAACAGACCGTATTGATAGAAGTCCTCTTGAAGCCAAGCATAGAGGACGAAGCGCCAGACTCCGTTGAAACACTGCCTGTCCTCCTCGAGGACAACTGGATGAAACCCATTGTCGAATTCTTAAAAGACGGACTCCTCCCTGAAGATCCGAGGGAAGCAAGAAGAATCAGGACCCGAGCCGAGCGTTTTGCTTTAATCGAAGGCATCTTATATAAACGCTCCTTTACCCAGGTGGACGGTCGGCCTTACCTAAGGTGCCTTTCCCCCGGGCAGGCCGACTACGCCCTGCAAGAGCTCCACGAGGGCATCGGCGGAGCTCATTCGGGGTCCAGAGCTCTAGCGCGCAAAGTATTGAACTACGGGTATTACTGGCCCACTCTCTTACGGGACGCCGAACGACACGTTCGGCAATGCAGCTCCTGTCAAAAGTATGCAGACATCCGATGCCTTCCATAAGCACCGCTCACCTCCTTATCAAGTCTGATCCCCTTCGCCATGTGGGGAATGGATTTACTAGGACCGTTTCCACCAGCTCCCGGACAGCTAAAGTTCCTAGTCGTGGCAGTCGACTACTTCTCTAAATGGATAGAAGCCGAGCCCCTGGCTACAATCACCGAGCATAGAGTCGTTCAATTCTTCTGGAAAAATGTGATTTGCCGCTTCGGCGTTCCCCGAGTCATAGTCACGGATAACGGGACACAGTTCACCGGAGCTGCCTTCCGAGCTTTGTGTGAGGACCTCTCCATACAACACCGATTCTCCTCCGTCTCCCATCCTCAGTCGAATGGCCAGGCTGAGAATGCCAACCGACAGATTCTTTCGGGCATCAAGAAGAGATTAGACAAGTGTTCCAAAGGACTATGGGTCGATCAGCTGCCGAACGTGCTTTGGAATCACCGCACCACCAAGCGAACCCCAACAGGCGAGAGCCCATTTAATCTCACCTATGGGGCCGAGGCCATCATCCCCCTAGAAGTCGGGATACCCTCTCCTCGCCTGATCACTTATGAAGAAGAGCAGAATGCTAGAGAGCTCAGAGCAAGCCTAGATCTGATAGACGAAATCCGAGAGAGAGCTGCCATACGCCAGCAAGCTTACCGAAGGAGGATCGAGCTAGCATACAACAAAAGAGTCCGCCCAACGGACCTCAAAGAAGGGGATTTAGTCCTTCGGAAATTGGCCATCTCGTTCCCCGGACAGAAAAGCAAGCTGGCCCCGAACTGGGAGGGACCGTACAAGATCTTGAAAGTGATCCGCCCCGGTACGTACAAGCTAGAAGATCTCGAAGGCAGAGAAATTTCCAGGACTTGGAACGCCGACCATCTTTTGAAGTACCAAGAGAAGGCAACCGCGTCTCTCTAAGTAACTCGAGATGTCGGACCGTTCCCTTCCTTTTACTAGTAGTGATTTTTTCCTTTTGTTTTTTCATTGTAATAACGGCTAGCAACTTTAGAAGCAGCCGATCATTAGATAGTAATAAATGAAGTTTCTTAATGTTTCCACTACTCTTACCTCTCTGCTTTTAACCCCTTAAATTAACAATGGTTCCGGAGTCCAACACTTGGCTCGATCCTACTTCGCGAGTTCGCTCCTAAGCGAGCTAGAAGTAGCTCGCCATTCGAAAATGCTTCCACAGCCGTTGAATGGTTCGGAGTCCAACACTTGGTTCGACTCTACTCCGCAAGCTCGCTCTTAAGCGAGCTAGGGGTAGTTCGCCATTCGAAATTGCTCCCACACCCCTTAAATTAACAATGGTTCCGGAGTCCAACACTTGGCTCGATCCTACTTCGCGAGTTCGCTCCTAAGCAAGCTAGAAGTAGCGCGCCATTCGAAAATGCTCCCACAGCCGTTGAATGGTTCGGAGTCCAACACTTGGCTCGACTCTACTCCGCAAGCTCGCTCCTAAGCGAGCTAGGGGTAGTTCGCCATTCGAAATTGCTCCCACACCCCTTAAATTAACAATGGTTCCGGAGTCCAACACTTGGCTCGATCCTACTTCGCGAGTTCGCTCCTAAGCGAGCTAGAAGTAGCTCGCCATTCGAAAATGCTTCCACAGCCGTTGAATGGTTCGGAGTCCAACACTTGGCTCGACTCTACTCCGCAAGCTCGCTCCTAAGCGAGCCAGGGGTAGTTCGCCATTCGAAATTGCTCCCACACCCCTTAAATTAACAATGGTTCCGGAGTCCAACACTTGGCTCGATCCTACTTCGCGAGTTCGCTCCTAAGCGAGCTAGAAGTAGCTCGCCATTCGAAAATGCTTCCACAGCCGTTGAATGGTTCGGAGTCCAACACTTGGTTCGACTCTACTCCGCAAGCTCGCTCTTAAGCGAGCTAGGGGTAGTTCGCCATTCGAAATTGCTCCCACACCCCTTAAATTAACAATGGTTCCGGAGTCCAACACTTGGCTCGATCCTACTTTGCGAGTTCGCTCCTAAGCGAGCTAGAAGTAGCTCGCCATTCGAAAATGCTCCCACAGCCGTTGAATGGTTCGGAGTCCAACACTTGGCTCGACTCTACTCCGCAAGCTCGCTCCTAAGCGAGCCAGGGGTAGTTCGCCATTCGAAATTGCTCCCACACCCCTTAAATTAACAATGGTTCCGGAGTCCAACACTTGGCTCGATCCTACTTCGCGAGTTTGCTCCTAAGCGAGCTAGAAGTAGCTCGCCATTCGAAAATGCTCCCACAGCCGTTGAATGGTTCGGAGTCCAACACTTGGTTCGACTCTACTCCGCAAGCTCGCTCCTAAGCGAGCCAGGGGTAGTTCGCCATTCGAAATTGCTCCCACACCCCTTAAATTAACAATAGTTCCGGAGTCCAACACTTGGCTCGATCCTACTTCGCGAGTTCGCTCCTAAGCGAGCTAGAAGTAGCTCGCCATTCGAAAATGCTCCCACAGCCGTTGAATGGTTCGGAGTCCAACACTTGGTTCGACTCTACTCCGCAAGCTTGCTCCTAAGCGAGCTAGGGGTAGTTCGCCATTCGAAATTGCTCCCACACCCCTTAAATTGACAATGGTTCTGGAGTCCAACACTTGGCTCGATCCTACTTCGCGAGTTCGCTCCTAAGCGAGCTAGAAGTAGCTCGCCATTCGAAACCGCTCCCACAGCCATTGAATGGTTCGGAGTCCAACACTTGGCTCGATTCTACTTAGCGAGATCGCTCCTAAGCGAGCTAGGGGTAGTTCGCCATTCAAAACGCTCCAACGACCCTAACCTAATCAACCAAGGACCCCAAAGTCTAAAACTTAGCTCGATGCTACTTCGCAATTTCACTCATGAACGAACTAAAAGAAGCTCGCCATTCGGAGTCCGACGCTTTAGAAGTTACGGCACGGCAGACAACAGTCACAAGAATAAAACACACAGGTTCGGCAATAACGCGTTTATTGATGAAACAGACGAGGTACAAAGGCAAACACAGCAGGAGCACAACTCATCAAAGGAAAGTCACAGTGCCGACTTATTACACTTAGCGAAAAACAAAAAATAAGCAAAAAACTCGCGGAGTCGACCACTTCAGCGCTTCTTTGGAGCCGGAGCGTTCCGCTTCAAGGACACCCGAGAGTGACGACGCTTGTCCCCGGAGCGCAACCCCAAGCCGGCAAATTGGGACGTATCCTCGGCACCGCTCCTGGTAGCTACTCCAACGGACGCCCCGCTCGAGGAGATTGCCACCGAGCTCTGTGCGTCCCCCGGGCTAGGTTGGCCGATCCGCTGACGGGTCGCCATCTCATAGAAGGTAATGCCCCGCTCACTCTCAGCGCGAGTGCATGACGTGCTTCGAACGTTGATCGGCCCTGAATGTGGCTTAAGACGGGCCACTTCCGCCTCCAACTCCGAGATCCTGTCCCGCAACGAGTCGTCTTTGACGTCGACTTCGAAACGTGGGGGTATCGCGGAGTCCGGCACTCCAGATCGGCTAGCGACCAGGCGCCGAAGGTGGGTGACCTCGATGCTTTTATCCACCGTCGCTCTCTTCAGCGCTTCGACTTCGGCAGTCAGCTCGACTCGTTCGGTCGTCAACTTGGCCACCTCGGCCGTCAGCCCCTCGTCCTCACTCCGAAGCTTCGCCTCTACGGACTGCAGATGCTGTATCTCGGAAAGCAACTCGTCCTTCTCCGCTGTTATTTTGGACAAGTTATGACGAATGCACTGAACTCGAATCTCATTACTGAAATCAGTTGGCAAATGTTCACCTTCGGGTATAAGCTCGGCGATTCTGCTTTCCAGAGGACGAATCTCGATATCTCGCCGGCCAAGGACGAGCTGGAGATGCATCCTCTCGCTTTCAGCTCGGCGCAATCCGAGCTCGACCTCATAAAGTCTCTCTCTACACCTAGCCAGACACAGCCTTGTCGCCCCTAGGCCGGCCTCGGTTGGAACTTCCTCGTCCGGGCGAGAAAGCTCGACGTCTTGGGCGATCACCATAAGCTGCAAAGAGATCAGAGTAATCAGCAAAAATGTCGAACATGGCCGAAGCACCGCACTTGGAAAAATTTTCATCTCTAAAAACAAGAGAGGACAGTTCGGCAAAAGAGGGGGCACAAGACAAAAACTTCCGAACATCAACACTTGCAAAAATTTTCTTTTCATTAAACGTCAAAAGAAGCGGTGGCCAATCCGCTATTAGGCATTACAAAGTTCGAAAGGAAAAACAAAAAAATCAAAAACAACAAAGCGAAAGGCGGATTCAGGGCCCGACCTCTTTCCCCGGGCGACGAGGCGGAGTAGGCGTTGACTTTGCCGAAGGAGACGCCGCCGCCAGCGGAGTGGTCGTGGTGCTGGGGACTTCGCCAGTAACCCCGGCGTCGGCATCAGCGTCGCCCTCCTCCTCTTCCTCTTCCCCTTCGGACTCGGGATCGAAGCCCTCGACGTGTCTGGGGAAGAGCCGCCATCCCGAGACGTCCACCGCGGGGTATGCTTCTCGCACCCGGTCGAGGGCGGTGGCGAAGGCCTTCACCATGTTCTGGGCGAGGTACCCCTGGGCCTTCTCCAGGGTTGCGTCCTCCGCCGCCTTCACGGCCGCCGCCTGCTTCGCCTCGGCCTCGACCAATTGGTTGGCCGACCCCTCCTTCTCCCGAAGCAGCTCGTCCTCCAGCCTCTTCACTTTGGCCTCGAGATGCTGGATCCTCGCCGATCGACCCTCATGCTCGACTCGGAGCTTGTCGAGCTGGTTCGACATCCGAGCCTTCTCGTTCCGAGCCTGGTCGGACTCCTGCTTCAGCTCCTTCTCGAGGGCGGTCAGCCTCTCGGTGAGGTGGCCGAAATGGACGACGATCTACAAAAAAGAAGAAGAACTGAGAGAGTTAGAAAAAATTTTTGTGATTCAAAGGGATGAAACGAACGAAGGGGACTCGGAACTTACCGATACCGCCGAACGAGCGATCTCGATCACGTCGTCGCCTTCCCTCCCCGCATCCATGGCGGCGCGGTCCTTCGGGGTGGCGAGATGCTTGACGGCCTGCATGCTCGCCAACGAGTTCCCGAGGAACCCATCGTGCCTCCGGACTTGCCAGTCCGGGATATGGATCCGCTTGTGCTCCTCCGTCAGGAGCTCCTCACCTACTACGGTCAGCGGCGGGGTCGGCATGGCGAGCGCGGCGGCAATGGGGAACTCCCCCACAGGTGCAGGAGCCGAAGGCCCCGCCATGGCGACGACCGGGTCGTCGACAACCTCCACCGCCTGGACGGGGGCCGCAATCCTCGGCACCTTCGAGGTTGAGGGCAGCTTCGATGCAACCCTCTTGCGCTTCTTCGGCACCTTACTGGCGAGCCCCGCCCTGAGCGCCAACACCGCCTCGTAGTCCATGGATTCTGCATCAAAAGCAAAAAATGATTAGCACAAAAAACAACAAGGCAGCAAGTACGGAAAAAAGAACTTGACGAGAGCCGCGTACTAGGATCTACGCGGCAGAGCCCTCCCCTGTAGAGAACGTCCTCCGTCAAATCCTTCCAATCATACTTCGGCTGGTCAAGGAGGGTCCGGACCGCCTCTTCTTCTTCTACTGTAAGCCTCGGCAGCGCCGTCGCCCTCTTGGGCACCCCTTCTGCCCAGTTAGTGGGGATCGGCCAGGCTTCTCGACTCCGCACGACGACCCACTTCTCTCGCCAGTGCTTGATAGAGTCGGGGCAGACGACGAGCCTGCCGCCGTGCCTCGGAGTCAGATAATACCGGTACTCCGACTTGTTCCCTTGGTGGAGCCGGTATATCGTCCGAAGCACGTTCAGCTGCGGCTCGATCCCTGCGGCCTGGCAGTGGAGAACGAAGCCATTAATCACTCGCCACGCGTTCGGCATGAGCTGAATGGGGCAGACCCCGTACCAGCTCACCACGGTAACAGCGAACGCATGGAGAGGTAGCCGGGCACCGGCGATAAAGGCATTGACCGGCCAGCAACACATGGTCACTGGCAGCGGCGAATTAGCCCTAACCCTGGGGCCCGGCAGCATGATTTCGTACTCCTCCGGGATGAAAAAAGAGTCCCGGATCGCAGTCAATTCCTCCTCGCGCAGGATCGACGCCGCATTGTCCGCCTCCGTCGTCTCCCTTACTTCGTTCTCCTCGAAGGACCTCTCCCTCCCATGGATGATTCGCTCGGCCTGGTCCTTCGGGAGCTCCCTGACCCTGTGCAGCCCCGTCAGCGGACCTGGCAGCTGTCCGAACTCCCCCATCCTCTTCGGATCCTCGACGATTGAATCCTTGCCGAACACCTTGCCCTTGGTTGGAGTCGGAGTCGAGGCCTCGGCGCCTTCAAGGGAGGGCTCGGACCAAGAGACTTCATCTGAGACAGAAGCTACAGACATAATTTATAAATTACCTTGAAAGAGAGAGCTGCCGAAAAACTTCGCCTGAGTCAAACGCCGGTCACCGGAAAAACTCGCCTGAAACACAAGAGAACGCCTGAGCAAATGAGAGGAGAAATGAGAAATGAGAGGGGGGGTGAGGATTTATAGAAGGGGGCACACCCCACGAGGCTAATGGGCTCGTACGACCGACCCATCTAAACCAACTGGCGGAGCGATCCCAATCGTCACCTCGATAACTGCAACGAATCATGAGTTGAATTTAATGCGCATCCCATCTGATAGAACCCCAGAGGTCACTGCAATTAATGAACGTCCCATCTGTCAGGGTTGTCAGAGTTGTCAGAGTTGTCAGAGGTGTCAGAGGTTCAAATGGCGCACAGAAAAGACAAACTCCCAAAAACGACAAGTCTGGGAGCTCGGCACTCACTGCCGAGCGTTCGTGACACCGACCCTGTTATGGGGGAAAAGTCAAGTTCGGCACTCACTGCCGAGCGTTCGTGACACCGACCCTGTTATGAGGGAAAAGTCAAGTTCGGCACTCACTGCCGAGCGTTCGTAACACCGACCCTGTTATGGGGGAAAAGTCAAGTTCGGCACTCACTGTCGAGCGTTCGTGACACCGACCCTGTTATGGGGGAAAAGTCAAGTTCGGCACTCACTGCCGAGCGTTCGTGACACCGACCCTGTTATGGGGGAAAAGTCAAGTTCGGCACTCACTGCCGAGCGTTCGTGACACCGACCCTGTTATGGGGGAAAAGTCAAGTTCGGCACTCACTGCCGAGCGTTCGTGACACCGACCCTGTTATGGGGGAAAAGTCAAGTTCGGCACTCACTGCCGAGCGTTCGTGACACCGACCCTGTTATGGGGGAAAAGTCAAGTTCGGCACTCACTGCCGAGCGTTCGTGACACCGAACCTGTTATGGGGGAAAAGTCAAGTTCGGCACTCACTGCCGAGCGTTCGTGACACCGACCCTGTTATGGGGGAAAAGTCAAGTTCGGCACTCACTGCCGAGCGTTCGTGACACCGACCCTGTTATGGGGGAAAAGTCAAGTTCGGCACTCACTGCCGAGCGTTCGTGACACCGACCCTGTTATGGGGGAAAAGTCAAGTTCGGCACTCACTGCCGAGCGTTCGTGACACTGACCTCGTTACGGGGTAAAGAACAAGTTCGGTAGGTCACCAGACCCGCTCCTAGCGCTCGCAGCTATGCCGAACTCACTTTTCTCTCCGGAAAAGCTTGCCGAACTACATATGGACCTCGGCCTCCTAGTCGGCGAGCCCTGGGGAGAGTCTAAGGCGCGATACAAACGTATGAGACCTCCGAACAACGAATTGACGCTTCGCTAGGGTCAAGAGGATATCCCTGCAAAAATGCCACACGACCATCAGAGCTCATGAGTTCAATCCACTTGGCAAATCACTTCACTGCCTCTTCCGGACTCACAACTCTCCATTTGAACTCCGATGTAATTGTTGGGTTTTCGGGGCATAAATGCAGCGGATTAAAACAATAAAATCGAAACCCAATCGCAGGATCCATGCAAAACAAGATGTTTAATTCGTAGTTATGAATGTTTACCTTAAAACGAAGCTTTAACAGTTGAGAAAAGGATGACTAATGGAGGTCCAAGCTTCTTGAATCACCACGCATCCCGCTCACGCAATCTATGCTCTATCGGTATCCACACGAACACTTGGTTTTTTTGAAGGAGCGATGTACTAGCATCCGAAAACCAAATTCACTCTATCTCCATCTTCTTCTCTCAAAACGGCTAGGGTTTTTTTTCTCTTAGCCATAAACCCTAATTTGAGAGTTTTAAGATCTTTATATAGAGAGACAAATCTGTTTTTCTAAAGCCCAATCCTATTGGGCTTTTATTAAAATTAGAATTCTTAATTAAATAAATAATTAAGTCAAACTTAATTAATATTCTAATATAATTCTAATTCTAATCATTAGTAAATTTGAAATTATATTTAATTAATTAAGTCCCACTTAATTAATAAATAAATTTGAATTACTATTTAATTTAAATTCATAATTTAAATCAAATCTCCTTCAAGCGTTCTTGTGTGTGACCCTTTAGGTTATTATTACGTTGGAAATAATTTTAATATCCAATAATAAAATTATAAACAATGAGCGGCATCTAGTAATACATCATTGCTACCCAAGTAATAATAATAATTGGTGATCCAATAAAACCTTTCGTGATTAATGTTTCCGTGTAATATAATCCCTTTAACCAAATATTATAGATTAAACTCGAGGCATGTTCTCAGTCATCCTCTTCAACATTTAATCCGGGTTTCCTTGATCAATGAGTAGACTATTAAAACAAATCATTATTTGAGCATGGCCATGCATTTCATAGTCTCACTCAATCAAGAGGCCAATAATATCTCTCCTAATTATAGGAGGGTTAAATCCTTTATCTATCATTCATATTTCTCATACGACTCATAATATACCCGATGTCCACTTTTATCATCACCCGGTCAAAGGTAACTTTTAATGTAGTCAAAGTATATTAATCCTCGTATAGAAATATAATGATCTCAAGTCAGAGGATCATTACACCATTATCACTGTGAGTCTTTCTTATGACTTTATTTAAACATGAAGAATCTCACTGTGGGTCTATCCAGTGCCATGTAGAATCTTACATGCACCTATGTTCTTGACTTTAGTATCACTATACCTATGACCAATGAGATGTGGTCATCAGTCAACAAACATACTAATCTTTATGCATTATTATTGTCCCATAATGACAATGCTTGATTAGGGATATTTAGGAATATAAACACTATTCATATAATCTCATTTTTAAGTCACATACTTAAAGATATAGAATACGTATTATATATTCCAAGGACATTTATTACTCTAACATTTTTATCACAGTAAATTAAGACATAATAAATTAACATATAATAATCAATAGAACACAATCATTAATTAACAAAAGTATTTCCTAGAAGCACAATCACATTGTCTCTAGGGCACTTACACTAACAATCTCCCACTTGCACTAGAGCCAATCACTCATGTATCTAATACCCATGGAACTAGTGTGACCTTCGTGCTTCTGCTGCGACAAAGCCTTAGTCTTGTGGGTCCGCAACGTTATCTTAAGTATGCACTTTACATATGTATGTATTCTGACTTATGCCGATTAATCTTTTAGATCTATCTCTATAGATCCTGATCCCTAAGACATATGTATCATCGCCAAAGTCTTTTATCGAGAAACTATTTCCCAACCAAATCTTCACAACCTGTAGATTAGGAATGTCATTCCTTATCAATAATATGTCATCTACATATAATACTAGGAATGACACATGGCTCCCACTAACCCTTCGTAAACACACGACACATTTTCATTTTGCATGAAACCAAACTCTTTGACTGTTTCATCAAAACGAATGTTCCATCTCCTCGAGGCCGGCTATAATCCATAAATGGACCATCGCTTCTCACAGACCATTCTAGCAAACTTTGGATAGACTTGACATCCATTTGCCAGATTTTATAGTCATAGTAAGTTGCTGTCGCAAGCAAAATCCTGATGGATTTGACCATAGCCACCGGTGAGAAAGTTTCATCATAGTCACTACTATGAATCTGCTTCGAAACCTTTCGCCACTAGTCTTGCTTTGTAGGTCTGTACATTACAATCCACGTCAGTTTTCTTCAAGAAACCCACTTGCACCCTATGGGTTTTACCCCTTCGGGTGGTCCAACCAAAGTCCATACTTTGATTTTCATACATGGAATCCATCTCAGATTTCATGGCCTCCAGCCATCTCTCAAAATTTGGACTATTCATAGCATATTTGTAGGTGAGAGGCTCATCATCATCTATGATCTTCACATCGCCAATTTGAGTCAGAAGAAATCCACGATATCTCTCTGGCTCATAGCGAATCCTACTAGATCTACGAATAACCTGTGTTTCTTGAGCAGTGTTGTTATCAACATCTTGAGTCACATTCTGCTCATGTTCCAACTCTGGTTCAACATTATTCTGTGGTTCTCGATCCTCATCGAGATCTATTGTCCTCCCACTATTTTTCTTAGAAAGTAAATCTCTCTTTAGAAACATAGCCATTCAAGCAACAAACACTTTGTTCTCGGAAGGTTTATAGAAATAATACCCTTTTTGTTTCCATTGGGTATCCCACAAAATCTGATTTTGGTCCTAGCTTGTCAGAGATCATACGTTTCACAAACGCTTCATATCCCCAAATTTTTATAAATGACACGCTGTGACGTTTCTCAGTTCATATCTCATATATGGTGTCTTTTGAACTGATTTAGAAGGAACTCGGTTTAGTGTTTCCGCAGCCGTCTCTAGGGGCATAACCCCAGAAACTAATTGGAAGATCCCCTAGACTCATCATCAATCGCACCATGTCCAACAAAATGCGATTTCTCCTCTCAGACACACCATGTCTTTGTGGTGTTCCAGGAGGAGTGAGTTGTGATACTATACCACACGCTTTTAAGAAATTTTAAGCTTAGGTATTCTCCTCTACGATCAGATCGTAGAGTTTATACTTTCGCCTATTTGTTTTTCTTCTTCAATCTCTTACTCTTTGAATTTTTCAAACGATTCGGATTTGTTCTTCAAAAGATACACATATCCGTATCTACTAAAATCATCAGTAAAGGTTAAAATTAGTAAAAGCCACCTCTTGCCAACATACGCATTGGACCACATACATCACTATGTATCAATTCCAATTGTTTGGTGGCCCTCTCACCTTATCCGGTAAAAGGAGTTTTAGTCATTTTGCCAATGAGACATAGTTCACATTCTTCGTATGATTCAAAATCAAACTTATCCAAGTATCCATCCTAATGTAACTTGGAAAAGCGATTCTCATTTATATGGCCTAAATGACAGTGCCAGAGGTATGTTTGATTTGAGTCATTTATCTTTAGACGTTAATTATTTACATTATAGATAGGAGTATCAAAATCAAGAACATATAAACCATTAAACAAACGTGCAACCTCATAGGTAACATTATTTAATGAAAAGGAACAACAATTGTTCTGAATCAAAAAGGCAATCTTGTCCAAACAAGAAACCAAAATAATGTTTCTGCAAATTGCAGGCACGTAAAATAGTTCTCAAGTTCTGAAATAAGCCCCATGGGCATCGATAAATAATAAGTCCCTACAGCTAAAGCAGCAACCTTTGCTCCATTGCTAACATGTAGGTCGACTTCTCCTAACGCCAAAGTTCTACTCCTTCGCCGTTTATGCACATTTATACAAATGTGAGAACCACATCCAGTATCTAATACCCATGATGTAGAAGTAGACAAATTTGACTTCTATAATATAAATACCTGAATCAGAAATCTGAACAGCCTTCAGTTTCTTCAGATCCTCCAAATAAGTTTGACAGTTTCTCTTCCAATGACCCGGCTTCTTGCAATAGTGACAATCACCCTTTGCCTTTGCCTTTGCAACACCTCCAGTAGGCTTCAAAGCCTTAACAGCGGGTTCTGGATTAGCAGGCTTAGATCCAATCTTGTTCTTGCCTTTCCATTTACCCTTTCCTTTGGCATTCCCTTTGTTGACCATCATTATGGGAGCAGGGGACGCCTTCTGAATGTTGGTCTCAGCAGTTCAACATAGCCAACAATTCGGTAGGTGTCTTGTCTATCTCATTCATATTGTAATTCATTACAAATTTGAGCATAGTCGCTGTTCAAAGATTGCAAGATTAGATCTATCTGAGCTTCCGGACTGATGGCGGAACCTAGAGTAGCAAGGTACTCCATATATCTAATCATCTTTAGAACATGCGGTGCAACTGGATCACGATCACCCTATTTACACGCATACAAGGCTTTACTTGTATCAAACCTCTCTTGACGAGCCTGTCCTTCAAACATACGTTTAAGGTGCTCTATCATTATATGAGCATCCATATGCTCATGCTGTTTCTGATGCTCAAGACTCATAGTCGCAAGCATAAGACAAGTGACATCCGTGTCATCATCGATATGTTTCTGATAAACATTACGTTGATCAACCGATGCACCTACAGGGAGAGGTCCAGGGCGAGGAAATGACATAGAGCTTTCACTCTTACCTGAGGACTATCCTCAAATTCCTTTGCCAATCGAGGAAGTTTGTTCCTGTCAACTTGTCCTTCTCAAGGACAGATCATACAGAGAAGTTATTTGAGTTGTTTGCCATTAGAATATCTATAATGTAAAATTGCATAAAAGAATTAGTCTACGGAATTATTAGTTTATGTTCAAATGATTATTCATATATATTCATAATATATATCTCCCACTATTTTGATCAAATTAATAGCCCTTACTATTAATTCGGAAAGCATTTATTATATATCTTTCTAGTGAGCCAAGATCCATATTTCATCATGTCTTGAGTCAGCGTTGGCCGAAACTCCCAAAACACAACTATTTAGGTAGACAACATTTGTTAATTATATCACGTATATAACTCTTGGATAGTTTGGTGAACAACCATTGTTCTAATTTATCTAATAAATTTTTTGCCAAACTCTATGCTTCTAAGTTCATAATCTTATTGTGACGACTTAGTTAAGTTAGGCCCAATGAATCAACATAACGAGTATCACATTTACTCTTTCGCACCTCACCACGATTAAAAGGAGCACTCTGCTTTGGCAAACCCACCCCTTATGATCTAGGCCTTGATGAGTGTTATTCATTGGAAAGCATCTTGTTTAACTTAATATTTATTAAGGGATTTACTTATAAACGATCATGATCCCATCATAAAGAGATTCTCAATTTTTTCCTTGAATCAAATATTTCAAATCAAAATTCGTTGAATGAATGATTTCCAGATCAGAGGTTAACGCACAGACGGCATTATTGGCACCCCTTTTCTTACAGATTCGTAATCGGTTGTTGACAAAATCATTCAATCGTTGAATAATGAAAATTCATATTTAATTACCGTGTTTCATAAACACAAGAATCTCATGATCGTTTATTTAATGTTCATCTTAAATCGTTATAGATTTTATCTTGTTTAAGCATGAATGGGGTGTCGTATCTAATACATTCATCTTAATCTAATTAAGCATGCATCTCTTAAATCGTTATAGATTTTATCTTGTTTAAGCAGGCATGGCATGGGTGATGTATCTAATACATACATTAATACATTATTAATCTAATTGAAGCATGCATCATAATGTATTCTACACAGACATTCACACATCAATATGTAAAGTGCAGTATGTAAACGTGCTTGGTTATGGCCTTTATCCTACATGATCCTTTCAAGCTAATGAAAGGATCGAGGTCAATCTATGGTGGAAAATATAAATACAATTACATGTCTTCATTCTCCTTGGTTGCTCCACTTCTTGGATCGTCCTTCAATCTTCAAGTACATTACATTGAATAATTGAAAATAACCTATACTAATGTACTTATGTACTTACATAATGAAACTCGAGTTACATTCGAGATTATACAATTACAAGAATGAAGAAAACGACATGCAAGTCGAATTTACAAAACCAAAACCATAAACCATTAATCTAAGGGTCTTAAGGCCATAACCAGCACCATGCTCAAGTAAACAATTAATAGACATCATCATATGTCACCATACATCAATACATAACAGTACATATCATATCCAATATGATCATATAAGATACATCTCAGAAAACAATTTTCAGAAAATTCGAAATTAAATCAAAAAAACCATAAATCGCTGTTTACAGGCAGTAAGCGGCATTAAACGGCTTACAGATGCGAACCTGACTTTGTCAGTCTTGCTCAGTGGCCTGATTTCAGTCAAAAACCATATATGGTTTGCGAAAATCGGATACAGTACGCAAATTTCACTAAATCTGCGCAATTTTTCAGAAACCGTATCGTATACAATCTACGCGATAAGAACAAATATATAATATTCAAATAATATCATATATTATCTTATCATGTTATACCATATCATATTTCATCATGATCCAATCATAAAAATCATATAAGGCATAATTCAGAAAATTGAAATTAAATCTAAAAACATAAAATTGCATATTTCAGGCCCTAAACGGCGTCAAACGCCTTACAGACGAGTCGGTGATAGCTTAAGCTATCAATTTTGTTCAGACGCTCGTTTCCCTTTCCGAAAAGGTACTCATTTGCAAAAATCGGACACTAGAAATAGATTTCAGCAAATCTGCAGCAGCCGTTTCAGAATCCATATCGAATACGATTCTCGTAATTAGAACAAACATAAATCATATACATATCAGTATACATACAGATTATAAGATCATCATATGATCATCCCAATCATCATTAACTTACAGTTTATGCATATATATCAAAACTGTAACAAATAAACGAATTAAAACGTTTTCGCAAGTGGCTCTGATACCATTGTTGGGTTTTCGGGGCATAAATGCAGCGGATTAAAACAATAAAATCGAAACCCAATCGCAGGATCCATGCAAAACAAGATGTTTAATTCGTAGTTATGAATGTTTACCTTAAAACGAAGCTTTAACAGTTGAGAAAAGGATGACTAATGGAGGTCCAAGCTTCTTGAATCACCACGCATCCCGCTCACGCGATCTATGCTCTATCGGTATCCACACGAACACTTGGTTTTTTTGAAGGAGCGATGTACTAGCATCCGAAAACCAAATTCACTATATCTCCATCTTCTTCTCTCAAAACGGCTAGGGTTTTTTTTCTCTTAGCCATAAACCCTAATTTGAGAGTTTTAAGATCTTTATATAGAGAGACAAATCTGTTTTTCTAAAGCCCAATCCTATTGGGCTTTTATTAAAATTAGAATTCTTAATTAAATAAATAATTAAGTCAAACTTAATTAATATTCTAATATAATTCTAATTCTAATCATTAGTAAATTTGAAATTATATTTAATTAATTAAGTCCCACTTAATTAATAAATAAATTTGAATTACTATTTAATTTAAATCAAATCTCCTTCAAGCGTTCTTGTGTGTGACCCTTTAGGTTATTATTACGTTGGAAATAATTTTAATATCCAATAATAAAATTATAAACAATGAGCGGCATCTAGTAATACATCATTGCTACCCAAGTAATAATAATAATTGGTGATCCAATAAAACCTTTCGTGATTAATGTTTCCGTGTAATATAATCCCTTTAACCAAATATTATAGATTAAACTCGAGGCATGTTCTCAGTCATCCTCTTCAACATTTAATCCGGGTTTCCTTGATCAATGAGTAGACTATTAAAACAAATCATTATTTGAGCATGGCCATGCATTTCATAGTCTCACTCAATCAAGAGGCCAATAATATCTCTCCTAATTATAGGAGGGTTAAATCCTTTATCTATCATTCATATTTCTCATACGACTCATAATATACCCGATGTCCACTTTTATCATCACCCGGTCAAAGGTAACTTTTAATGTAGTCAAAGTATATTAATCCTCGTATAGAAATATAATGATCTCAAGTCAGAGGATCATTACACCATTATCACTGTGAGTCTTTCTTATGACTTTATTTAAACATGAAGAATCTCACTGTGGGTCTATCCAGTGCCATGTAGAATCTTACATGCACCTATGTTCTTGACTTTAGTATCACTATACCTATGACCAATGAGATGTGGTCATCAGTCAACAAACATACTAATCTTTATGCATTATTATTGTCCCATAATGACAATGCTTGATTAGGGATATTTAGGAATATAAACACTATTCATATAATCTCATTTTTAAGTCACATACTTAAAGATATAGAATACGTATTATATATTCCAAGGACATTTATTACTCTAACATTTTTATCACAGTAAATTAAGACATAATAAATTAACATATAATAATCAATAGAACACAATCATTAATTAACAAAAGTATTTCCTAGAAGCACAATCACATTGTCTCTAGGGCACTTACACTAACAACTCCGCCAGCCATTAAACAATCAAACTACTCCTCAAAGGCTGAACAAGCTCAGTCTTTAGGAGTGGGGGGCTCGTGATATGGCTAAAAGTGGGGTTAAATCGGAACCGTCCAAATTGAGTACGAATCTTGAGACGTGGGGGTAAAATGGTGATTTCGCCTACAAGAGGGTCCGAAATAGGTGTTGGATCTTCTCCCCAAGAACCCAGTAACCCACGAACCGACCCACCAACAAGAGGGTGCGGGTCTTAACCTGCTGTACACCCAATCCAGCGAGATAAAATCAGGGTCCCTGATTAATCTTGATCAACGGCCCAGATATACATCTATCTTTTCACCGGGATTTGGGGATAAAATTCCTTATCTGATTACGGGGAATATACCTCATCAGATTACATTCCTCATCGGATTATGGGGAATATTCCCTACCAAATCACCAGGATTACATTCCCAATCTGTTCCCTTAGACGCCTATAAATACCCCCCATCCATCTCCAATAAGAGGTAATCAATCTTTCGCCAGTTTTTACGCTCTTTCATAATCTTCCTAGATTACTGACTTGAGCGTCGGAGGGTGCGTCGCCGGGAACAACCCCGGTTTCTCGCACTTTTTGCAGGTCTACGGCGGGATCGACGACCGAAGTCCGACGGAACAGGTACACAGGTGCTCTATTCAGTTTCCCTAAGAATCCACAAGTTCTATCTGTTTGCCCCCACACCAAATTTAGCAGCAACAGTCGGTAAGGACGACTACTGAATGGGATTGGAAGTAGGGGCGTAGCTTTTGGGCTGCCATGACCAGGGCGAGTGCCATCTTTTCCAGCTTCGAATAACAAAGTTCGACATCGCGGAGCACCTTACTCACGTAATAGATGGGCTTTTGCGTCTTATCATCTTCCCTCATAAGGACTGCGCTAAGCGTCTGCTACGAAGCTGCGAGATAGAGGTAGAGGACCTCCCCAGGTGCCGGCTTACTCAGGAGCGGGGGGTTAGCCAAATATTCCTTGAGACTGTCAAAGGACTCCTGTTGCTACTGTCCCCACTCAAAGCCTTTAGCCCCCGTGAGGGCTATGAAGAAGAGGAGGCACTTTTCCCCGAACTTGGAGAGGAACCGCACGATCGCGGCGAGGCACCCCGTGAGCCTCTGCACCTCTTTGACGTTGGAGGGGGGAGCCATTTTAAGAATGGCTTGGATCTTTTTGGGGTTGGCCTCTATGCTCCTCTGGCTGACCATAAACCGCGGGAACTTGCCCGATAAGACACCGAACGCACACTTGTTCGGGTTTAGTCTCATATTGTGCCTCCTGAGCACCCCGAAAGCTTCTTGAAGGTCGAGGGTATGCTCTTGCCCTCGGACGCTCTTGACCAACATGTCGTCGATGTAGACTTCCATGTTTCGGCCAATTTGGTCTTGAAAGACCCTATTCACAAGGCGCTGATAGGTAGCTCCTACATTTTTCAAGCTGAAGGGCATAACACGATAGCAATAGAGGCCTTGGTCCATCACGAATGAGGTCTTTCGGATGTCGGGAGGGAACATCCTGATTTGGTTGTACCCTGAGAAGGCATTCATAAAACTGAGGAGCTCGTGCCCGGAGGTCGCATCGATCAGGGCAATGCTGGGAAGAGGGAAAGGGTCCTTCGGGCACGCCTTGTTGAGATCGGTGAAGTCAATACATATTCTCCAACTCCCATTGGCCGCGTGACCCTGAGAAGGCGTTCATAAAACTGAGGAGCTCGTGCTCGGAGGTCGCATCGATCAGGGCGATGCTGGGAAGAGGAAAAGGGTCCTTCGGGCATGCCTTGTTGAGATCGGTGAAGTCAATACATATTCTCCAACTCCCATTGGCCTTCTTGACCATCACCACATTGAAGAGCCACTCAGGGTAGTTTACCTCCTGAATAAAGCGGGGGTTGAAGAGTTTCTCAACCTCCTCCTTGATCGCCTATTGCCTCTCGGGGGCAAACTTCCGCCTCTTCTGTTGGACAGGCTTGACCCCAGGAGTGACGCTCAGACGGTGCATTGAGAGCTCCTCTGAGATTCTGGGCATATCGGCTGCAGTCCAGGCAAAGAGGCCGCGGTTCTCCCGTATGCATCGGGAGATGTCTTGCTTAATGGAGGAGAAGAAAGCCTTCCTGGTACAGAACGTCTTAATGGTGTCTTCTTCGGAGAAGGCCACTTTCTCCAATTTGTCCACGGGCTCGGAGATAGTTTGACCGCCTTCCAGAGGAAGTTCGAGCACTTCCAAAGAGAGAACTGGACCCCCCCCCCATCGAGATCATATAGCACTTTCGAGCCGCTTCTTGGCTTACCTCTCCCACTCCTAAGGGGGTGGGGAACTTCATCTTCATGTGGTAGGCTAAAGGGATGGCTTGATATGCGGCCAAACCTGGTCTACCCAGGATGACATTATAGGCGGTATTGACGTCGACCACCATGAAGTCCATTGGCTCCGTGCGGGTTGTCGAGGCGGCCTTTTCTGTCGTTACGTCGAGGGTTATAATTCCCTCGACCGTAATCGGCACCCTAGTGAACCCGTGGAGAGTGTAGCCTGCGGGCTTGAGTCGATCCCTTGACAGCGGGAGACCTTTGAAGGCCTCCAAGAAAAGGATGTTGACGAAGCTGCCATTGTCTACCAAGACGCGACGAACTTCGAAGTTTGCCATTCGAAGATTGATGACGAGGGTGTCGCTGTGGGGCATGCAGATGCCCTCCAGGTCCCTATCGGAGAACGTCACTGGAACTCTGAGGCCCTTTGGGGGAGGATGGCTTTGCACAGAGTTAACCTCCCTTACGAAGGCTTTTTGGGAGGAGTTGGAATCTCCCCCATTGGGCCTCTGTGTATCAGGTGCAAGATGCCATCTACTTCGGCCTCCGGAGTCTCCGTGCGCTGCTCAGTTCGCCTGTTAGCCCCCCTGGGCGGCGGGGGCAGATCGGCTCGGTCCCTCTGCACAAACCGGGTGAGCCTCTCTGGATGAGAGCCTCAATCTCGTCTTTGAGGGCCCAATATTCGTCTGTGTCATGCCCGTGGTCCCGATGGAAATGGCACCACTTACTCCGGTCCCTCTTCTTTCCCGGAGTATTCATCTTTGAGGGAGGCGATAGCAGGCCATCGTTCCCGATCTCTATGAGGATGGCAGATACACTCGCGTTAAGTGTAGTAAATTTCTCGAACCGAGGAGGAGGGCGTCGCTGACCCCCATTGTCTTTTTGGAGCTTCTTAGCTCCTTCTTCTTCCGCGCCCTTCCGCTTGTTCACGAAAGATGAGGCCTCGTAGGTGAGGCGGTGGAGAGCTTCTTCCGCTCGGATGTACTTCTCACTCCGAAGTAGGAGCTCTAAGAAGTCCCGAGGGGGCTTCTTGGCGAGGGACGCCCTGAGGTCAGCATTGAGGACGTTGGACTAGAAGGCGACCGTGGCCACCGAGAGTTCCAAAGAGGCGATGGACCTGGCATCGGCAGTGAAACGCTTAACATAGTCCCTCAGTCGCTCGCCCTTCTTTGGCTGAGGAATAGGAGGGAGGCACTTGTCTTCTCGGTGCGGCGACTGCTCACAAAATGCATGAGGAAGAGCCCCTCAAATTGGTCGAAGGAGAAGATCGACGCAATTGCAAGCCGAGAATATCACTCTCGTGCCGGCCCCTTAAGTGTGGCTGGAAAGGTCTTGCAAAGGAGGGCATCGGATGCATGATGGATCATCATTAGAGTTTTGAAACTCTCAATGTGATCTGCGGGGTCGGACTCTCCAGTGTAGGTCTCGAACTGTGGAGGCTTGAAGTTGTCGAGAACTGGAGCCTCCATGATGGTACGGAAGAATGGGGGCCTGCTTGGACAAAGGTCCCTTGCCTGTCACTCTTTGTCTCGATCGAGTTGGCCGAGGTGCCTCTCCATCTCGTGGAGACCGCGGTAGACCGAGTCCTCCCTTCGGTCTTGCCTGGCTGAACCCCGAGACTCATCCCCATGTCGAGGAGGGTTAGGGATGTGCCGGTGATGGCTCAGAGTAGGTGGTGGACTGACTGAGTGACGGGGGGACTCGAAGTAGGATGCGGACTTCGGGAGCGGCGATGGTGATCGAGAGAAGGATGGCGATGGCTTGCAGCCAGCCTAGGACTTCGGGAGCGGCGATGGTGATCGGGAGAAGGATGGTGATGGCTCACAGCTGGCCTAGGACTTTGGGAGCGGCAGCGGTGTTCGGGAGAAGGGCGCGATGGCTCGCCACCGGCCTAGGACTTCAGGAGTGGCGAGGATGGTGAGGAGTTGGCGGGGGGCGGGGAGCCCGACGACCATTGTTGGGGGAAGCACTGAGCGCCCGAAGGACTGCCTCCTGGAATTGCTGAAATTTTGCCCTGGTAACTGGGGCCTCCTGCTCGTGCTGGGTTGAGGCGTAGGACAGCCCGCCGGGGAGCGGCTCCATCTTGGGCGACTCCCTCTGCCTTCGGGGAGAGTGGGACCCCCATCGGTAGGATCGGCACAGGGACCGGTGAGGGTTCGCATCGTGTGTCCGCCTCTCATCCAGATGGGTACGAAGGTTGGGTCCACGCTCGATCTGCCGATTGTTAAGCACATGCCGCAGATCCTTAGGAGTGGGAGGAGTATAGGAAACCATAGAGTCTATGTCAGCATTGTGGATGGAAACTCGAACTTGATGCACAGGTTGCTTGCGGCGGCTCTGCTGAGAGGGTTCCCCCATGGTGACCTGGGGTCCCAGAGGCTGCTAAATGGATTGCGGAGCCTGGGGATCGAGCTGCAGGGCCGATTGGTTGGGAGGAAGGAGATCCTCCTGCGGAGGAGGAGGAGGAGGATGTGAAGAGGTTGTTCTTCGATTGGAGTTTGTGGGTCTCTTCTTAGGAGGCATTACTGGGAGTGGCTTTGGTGGAAGAAGGAAGGTTGGATTGCCTGTCGAGAAAGTTTCCACAGACGGCGCAATCTGTTACCGCTGGATTCTGGTGTGGGGGCAATAGATGAGATATGTAGGTTCGTGAGGAACTCGAACAGGCAGAACCTTTCTTCTTCCTTGTTGACTAGTTGACTCCTTGGTGCTCCCTTGAACCTGCACAAACGTTCGAGACACCGGGATGGATCCCGACGACGAACCCTCCGACGCTCAAGTCAATACACAGAAAAAGTGAGGAGAAAGAGCTCAAGTGTGCAAAGAGTGATCACCTTCCATAGTAGGAGGTAAGGGATTTTTATAGTCGCCATGGAGATCTTTTTCAGGATAAGGATGAATCCCTACTTCCCGATGTGGCTGGTTGGGGTTGGTTATAACCATCCCCTCAAGATAGGGACAAGCCATGATCTGCTCCTATCCTGCCGATCTGGTCCCTAACGGGTTGAGACCCGTTCTCTGCCTACCAGATCCGTTCATGGACCAACGGGTCCAAGAGGAGAGATGCGATACCCAATTCGGACCCGTTTGTAGGTGAAATTACCATCCCGTTCCTGATACCTCAAGATCCATGCCCATTTTGAACGTTTCCGATTTAACCCCATTTTTAGCCATATCATCGCTAATCTCTAATATTAAGTCTTAGTGTCATTTGTAAATTTATCAACGCGTGTGACGCACATACATAACTAATATGAAGGAGGTTGCAAGTTCAAGTCCTCACTACGTCAGAGTTTTTATTATTTATTTTAAAATTTTAAGACGTGCATTGTTCGTGCATAACTAATATAAAAGAGGTCTTAGGTTCGAGGCCAGACAACGTCGAAATTTTTACTTTAAAAATATATATTTATTAAGACGTGCATCACACATGTAAATTACTAGTATTACTAATGTGAGGTAGGGCAACTTTCGTCAGTAAAAAAAATAGTCTCCAATTTCGCAATATTTGTTATTAGGTCCCTTAATTGAGCCAAGTCAACTAAATAAGTTTCTCATTTACGATTTTCGTCCAAATTCATCTTAATCGTAATTAATAGGTTAATTAGATGCGAGAAAAGACTGAAATCTTCTTATACATTGTGTTGTTGGGACTAAAAGAGTAGAATTTATGGCATTTTGGGAGAAGGAGTGGTGAAGTTAGTAAAATATTTGGGAGAGAAACTCATTTATAATAGTTGCTTTAGGTTAAACTATCCGTTGGTGATATTAGAGTGGAAAAAAATGGATTGTTGCGAAACTGAACAAGATGTAAGTATGACGGTAATTTGAGGAGAAATCCATGATTAATCTACCGAAAGGATCAATTTCATAGTTATTGGCCCAATTAAGTGACCTAGTAGCAAACAATCTGAAATTATGAACTAATTTGAAAATACATATTTTAAATGGGACTAATGTTTAAAATAACCTTTTTTATAAGTGTAATGCTACATCCACTACTAATTTTACTACATTTCTCTTCACTACCTTAGGTGGAACACTTCAATAGGTAGGAAAAGATAGAGTAGGTGGGAGAACTCTCCAATAGGAATATGCCACCTAAGGAAGTGAAGAGAATGGTAATGAAATTGGTAGTGGCTGAAACATTTACTCTTTTTATAAATATATTCGACATTTAACAAAATTCTGCATAAATTAGAACTCTAAAAATCAGTGTAAATCTATTCGATTCAATGTGAATTAACTATTTAAATCAGATTTGTATTTGAGAAGACGGAGAGAGAAGAGAAGGAAAACTTGGAACAAACTTGTAAAACGCTCCATGAATATTGGATATATGTGAAGCAACATGACTTGCAAGATGAGAGAGCATTAATAATGTTACAAATTAAGTTGCTTTATCATATGAATGAATGACTGATGGTGGAATTTTTTGCTACGGAAGATCGAAGAACAATTAGAAATGAAATCAAGATGTTAATTAAATTCTACATGCCTCAAGAAAAGAAATATATGGCTTCAAGGAAAAAAAATACAAGGAAAAAAAATACTATTAAATAATGACTAAAAAATTCCTAAAGCAAAAAAAAAAGGGAAATTTAGACCAATTAGGACTGGGTACGTACTAGAATTGTTAGCTTTGATACCAGTTGTTAGGGAATTTAAGCGCAGAGAAGAGTTAGAGAGAGAGACGACAACCGATCACAATGAATAACCAAGTGTCATAGACAAAACCAAACACACAAGACACACAATTTTGTCCCGGTTCGGTGAACCTAATCGGGGGAGAAATACAAAGATATTGTTCAACTAGAGAAGATACAAGAGTTACAATACTCTCACCAAGAACCTATCTATCTCTCAAATCCCACTAGAAGATACTCTGTTGTTTACAGTGAAAAATTCTCAGATGAAGTACTAGCTCTCAATGGAGGACATTACATTTTTTAATAGAGATCTAGAGAAATCTTAGGTTGTAGTATTGATCATTCATAGTTCGATGTACCCTGAAGAGTAAGCCACACGATATGAGCTATACAATCTAACTTTGAGAGTAAGTTGGGATCAATCAGATCCCCCAAGGACCCAACCCAAAAAACTGATGCCGCTGCTTCTTGTAGTCGACTTCTCAAAAAGCAGTCGACTGTACTGCAAGTTGAGGAGAATCCAAGTGCTTGCAGTCGACCTCTTCCCAGCCCAACTCAGTATGTCTTCATCTCCAATCTTTGTTTCGAACATCCTCTCGCTTCGCTCTATTCTCTTCACATCAATCTAGTATGTAAGATATACACTCAACAATCTGCACATTGGATTGCATACTACTGCTTCCACACCTATGTGATTTATTGCTTTTAGACTCTTCAATTTCTCCTCTTGTAAATAACGAGAGTCAATGACTTCTTCTGCAGTCGAATTTACCTCCACCTATTATTTCTCTAACCGTATGCACCATCAAGGGCATACCCCAGTAGGCGTCAACATAGAAGTGCCTCCCTCCGCACGAACTTCACCTACCCCGAGACACCCCCTACCTCTCGATGATATTCAAATATTGTGATCTCACTCGGATAATTCTAGTGGCGGCGAACTAGATATTTTAGGAACATTGGGCTTAGAAACACCCACACAAGATTTTTCATTCCTAAAAAATTTGTAGAGGTTGTGTTGACATTTCTCCTCCATCATTACTTTATGATGACCTTCCCAAACTAATAGAATTCCACATCGAGCTGTGTACCTGTAATCTCGTACTTCCAGAGTTCTCATGGATTCCACTCCGACTAAGGAGCATGCATGACCTTCTCCAATGTGAACCCCTTTCTATCTGACATCTTCAACACAACTATTCTCTCACCCACTATGTTACAACTTTCACCAGTCCCCGTCCTCACACAACGACATGTTGTAAACTTGTATGTAGAATATCTTCCTCTCGGAGTAAATATGAGAAGAACTACCTAAAACAAGAAACCAGCCAGAATCTGTTGGATATATAGATATATTCTCACTATATGAATAATATTATGTGTAATATTATTCTATGGGTAGCACGTGTGTTACACGTACTAATTGTATGGATATCGGAACGCGGGTTGAGTGGGTTCAGAACCCAGTACCCAGTACCCAAACCAGTATTTATCCTATAAATACTGGCTTGTGATAGTAGTCTAGGTATTCCAATTTTGATACTTAGGATAAATATCTCAAGCACCTTAGTCTAGGATATTAACCCTAATTTCTATTGTTATAATCTCTCATAATCTCTAACAATCTTGAGATATTTAGATTAAATTAATTTTGAGAATAAGAGAGAGGAGATCTTCACTGTATGTGGTTCTCCATCACTGGCGTCAACTCCCGCTGCCACCGCCGGAGTCGCTGATGGCGTCGCAGGCCATCCAGCATGTCGTCACCCCTGACGCCAGCTTCGCGGTAAGCCATTGCGTCGCCATCGCATAAAGCAAATCACCGTCTGTCGGGATTTTGCCGCCGTTAACGCTAGTCGCCGCCATCGCTTGGGACGCCGCAAGCCGCCAGGGTCGCCACCGCACTGCTACACCCCCTTCTCCTCTACCAATCACTGTGTGTGATCGGGTTAAGGGATCATATCTAATTCTCTAATGGGTTTAGCTAATTATTGGTTGTAATCAAGAAAGGACCCTCCTTTATTGCTCACGATCTCTTTAGCTCGGTTGGGACTTCTCTGAAATGGAGAGATTTGTACTGATGCACATATGGTGCTTGTTGTTTTGCATCTTCCAAGCTCCCCTTGTTCTTTCTCAGAATCCTATTTGTAACCCAAATGATTTGAGTGCTTTGGAGGGCTTCTTGAGAGGCCTGAAATCAGGAGTTGTTATTTGTGGTTGGGGCCTCAATGAGTCTAATCCCAACTGAGGCAAATGCCACAGCTGCAACAGAACAGAGCCTTGCAGAGAATTTTTGCAGATTGAGCCTATTTATTGGTGTGTAGTGTTTTAGGTGCAATACGTGATAGAACGGATTTGTTCCAAACAGATTTGACTCTAATCAATTGAAGGGGAAGAGACAGTGAAAGCTAAGTTCTTTACTTTCCTCGTATTAAATTTTTGTTAAATATTTTGCTATGTGCTGGAAGTTCAAAACATTCGTTTTAAGTTTATGTTTTAAATTATAGAATTACTATGATGCTAAGTGGTTAAGTTCAAGACTGTATTAATCATTTCTTTAATTAAATACAAGTTGAACAGATGTTTTGGCTATGTGCTAAAATCAAATACCTATTTTTGATAAGTTAAATTGTTTGTTTTTTACTATAAAGTTCGGATCTCCAATTAAATTGTTGCTAGAATTAGATAGTGTTAATAATACGTTTAATTGGATAATCTTTAACAATTTGATGAATGTAGAAACTCCAAAGTTACTTACAAACTGTGTGTATTGGAGACGATGGATTTGCATCATGGTATGATAAGTCTACACTACACAGGTTTCTCTATCGAATTTGAAAAACACTTCTAACTTGAAGTATCGGTATGATCTACTCTAATCTTTCTTAGTATTTTCATGTGATGAATATGTTAACGTTGTGCGCGTTTGATCACATGGTAGAGAGTTTTAGGTCATAATTATTCTCATTTTAAAACTAGCATGTTTTAAATTGTTTAGTGGGCCTTGTCATACTATGTGTATAGATATATTGGGTGACACATCGTTTGCAGTTTGATGAGATTATATGTTTGCTTCTCTAATAAAAGTTAATATATAAGATGTATAACAAATGTATGTAACTTAGGAGAGAGCATCTCCTAATGTAGGATATGACTCTATTAGTTACGTTTTGTTCTTTCTCGTTCATTGTACTGTGTGTACAAAGTTGAATTATAATATGTTAGTCATTATCTCATTTAGCGTTATGAAGATGATGAAGAACGAATAAAGGAAAGAACTCTTCACTCAATGTGTTTAAGCAAGTGGACATTGTTAGAATCACTAGAGAAAGCAAATAGTTTTGTGAAATGTGGTAGAATAATTTTGTATTAACTTTTATAATGTGCATATATTGTTAATCGCATGTATAAGTTGAGTTTAACAAATAAGACAATTAATAATAATAGTTCTAATTGTGTATAGTTCCTGAACATAGCATAATTGGCTAGGATTTGAGAACTATATATTAAATTGTTTGTTCTTGTTAAAACTCATAACTCTGCTAAATGACACTCTATTAAATATGACAAATATGAAAGTTGTGCTCAGATTATGATGACTAGAAAATCATTTAGTATGGTTTCTAGGAGCACACAACTTCTTGAGTCAATATATTCTGATATTTGTGATCTCAGTAGCTGTGACTAGACGAGATAATTGTTGGTCAGAAGTATCTAATCACTTTTGTAGATGATTAGTATAAGTTTGTCATATATATGAAGAATGAAGCACTTGTTATTCTTAATGAATTAAATATATATATATATATATATATATATATATATATATATATATATATATATATATATATATATATAGTTAAATGCTAAAAATCAAGGGTTCAGATTTGATAGAGGTAGTGAATATGTTTCATTGATTTTAGAGAAGTTTGCATATGGCATAATCTCTACTGCACTCTACTTACAACAGTCAAACGATATTGATAAAAGTTAGAATCAAACACTTAGTGAAATATTGAATTCTGTAATCTTGACCGTTGTTTGCCTTGTGTAATTATGAGTGGTGTTGTATTGTTAATCGTATCTCTAATGTGTTACTACACTCTAAATTGAATACACCTTGTAGATCATAGCATGAAAACACAAATAATTTTGTTAAAGTAAAAATTTGTGGTGTGATACATTTGTTAGAGTACATGACCCTAGAAGGTCTAAAGTAAGACCTACAACAAATTTTCGTGCGTATTTAGAAAGTGCAGAATGTAGTTCTGTGGACAGATGTTAGATTTATCTAATTTGTGTTAGAAAAATCTAGACTTGCAGAGTTCTTTAAGGATGTGTTCATTAAAGATAAATGTATGAAATGATCTAGTCCTACAGACACGGTCAATGATTTACAGTTGGAATCAAGAACCAGCCTTACTGACACTTAAAACTTCAATGGCAAATGATCCAAGAAGTCTTTAGTAGATAATGAGATGAATTTGTGTCATACAATAATACTTTAAATTGGTTAATCTGCTGAAATGGGCTAAAACTATAGTAAGTAAGTGGGGTTTTGTAGAAGAAACTTAATTTTGATTGTTCAGTAGTAATTTTAATACATTTTAGTAGCTAACAGATTGACTAAGAAAAATGGAATAGATTTATTTGATGTCTACTCACATGTTTGTCATATTGCTACAATAAGTATTCTTCTTACCCTTACATCTTTTGAAAATTTTGTTATTCATAAAGGATATTTAAACAGTTTTGTACTTGATGTTTTCTACTGAACAGTTTTGTACTGAAAAATTTTGAACTAATATGTTTAGTGAACAAGATTTACAATTTAGTAAAATCATTGTATGTTCTTAAAACATGTATAGCCGACGAATAAATAATTTGACAAATTTCTGAAAGAGCCTAGTATATGAATCAAGTAATTCAGATCAGTGCCTTCAACTTTGTGGTGTATCAAATATAGTGGCTATTATTTACTTGTTCTGTTGACATGCCTGTTCTTAGAAGTGACCTCTCTATTACAAATGAAGTTAAAATTGTGCTATCCAAAGAATTCAACATTAAAAACCTAGGTATTGTGGATACCATAGGTATAAGGGTGAGTTTCGGTTGGCAAGGGATAACTCTTAGTCAAACTCATCAAATCAAAATGTGTTTCGAAAGTGGAGAAATAGTGATTGAAAGTGTATTTTGAAATACCTTATGATTATGATAAAAGGTTGTCACCTAATAATGGTGCACCTATGAGACAGGTAGATCATTCTAAAGGAATTGAAAGTTTCATGCATACAAATATCTGCACTAGAATTGACATAGCCTTTGAGGTAGGTATGATCTGCAGATTCACTAATAATTCCATACACATTTGAGTGCCCTTAAGAGGCTAATGAGTTACCTGAGTGGTACTCAAGAGTTTGCTTCTAGTCATTTTTCGAATGAATGGCTGATCTAATGCATTATGATGCTCAGAATTTAGTGAAAGTTGATAACCAGTGGATATGTATTTACACTAGGAGGAATATAAATGTTATGAAAATTAAAAGGCAAACAGGCATTGTGCTATCATCCATAAAATAAGACAGGCAAACAGGCACTGTGCTATCATCCATGAAATCAGAGCTCTATGTGTTATCCTCTGCAGGGAAAAAGGCTGAGTGGATTGAAGAAATTGTTGTTAGTCATCTATTAAGAAGTTTAAATAACTCTTTAATTCTGTTATGCGACTATCAAGCTATAATGCACTGTAGCTCATAACTCACTCTATAATAGTAAGATGAGTATATTAAGGCTGAAAGAAGCCTAGTCGAACTTTCTCATAAATAAAGTGCAATTGAAATAAAATATGGCTAATACTCTTTGCTAAGAGATATGAAAATGATCTAATTATCAAAACTGTGGGGAAAATGGAGTTAAAAGCTATTGAGTCAAAGCTTTAACATCCTAATTGTTTTAAAATTTAGAATCCAATTGGAGCCATAGAGAAGTTCAAACTTAAGCATCAATTTTAGGCAGTTAACATGTTTTAGATAATTTTGATGATTCCACATAAATTCCACAAATATATAATGTCATTCCAATTTTGATGGTATTATATATCTAGGGAATTTACTTAGAATAATCATATTATTCCAATACAAAACATGAAAACTTGTCGATGTGTTTCCGATGTTTAGAATGTCGTTATATCATTCCAATTTTGATGATATATCTCTTTTATGGATACTTGTTTAATTCCAATTTTGATGATTCAGAATTAACCATAATTGATTTGACTGTTCTATCATTCCAATATGAAACATAGTATAGTTCATGTGTAGAAACTATAATTGTTCTTGTTCTTTATTTAATTAAAGAAACTTGATTGTGATGCTTGCGTTACATTTTTGCTAAGCTAATTATGAATTGTATTAAGTTCTTTTGTGGAACTAGATACTCTGTGAAATTCTTTGGAATTCTTAGAGATGTGTCTGTTGATATTATTGTTTTCAATAAGTTAGCAAAGATGGAGGAGTTGAGTCTGTCAACATAGATTTCAAAATAGTGATTTGCTCAAAATGGAGGAGTAAACATAAAGCAGTGTGCAAGGATAGAGTTTCAGTTTATTTCTTTCGAGAATAAATTAGTCACTTGCTTGGTTAAACTTCTGTTGAGTTTAAGACGTTTGTGTTCATTGAGCTTAAAACTCTTATTTTGTTCTTGAAGTTTATTTGCTTTTTAGAAACTATGACAGATTACTCCAGTTGGTTTAGTCATTGTGAACTATTCTGTTGTGATATGGTTTGAGAACTATTTAATTATTTTGGTTTAGTCTTTTTAAACTGTTCGGGTTTATAATTGATTTAGTCCTTATGAAGTGTACATTGAGTGATGCATTTCTTCTATTTTAAGACTGTTATCAGCCAGTCAGCTTCATGTTGAACTGATGAGATAATCTAGTATGTTTATATATTGAGAATATTGGAGGAGATTGTTAGATATATAGGTATATTCTCACCATATGAATAATATTATGTGTAATATTATTCTGTGGGTAACACATGTGTTACACGTACTAATTGTATGGATATCGGAACACGGGTTGATGGGTTGAGAACCCAGTACCCAAACCAGTATTTATCCTGGCTTGTGATAGTAGTCTAGGTATTCCAATTTTGATACCTATGGTAAATATCTCAAGCACCTTAGTCTAGGATATTAACCCTAATTTCTATTGTTATAATCTCTCATAATCTCTAACAGAATCCATATCTTTATAACTTGAAACAAAAAACAGTCTAAGTTATCACTTGATTCAGTGACATTGGCTATGTTAGCACCCGTTTATTCGACAACTTGTGACAATATATCCCTTTTGTAATACCCAGTCCTTCTGCAATGGTGGCAACATACCCAACCCTTACGCGCACTATCCCTTCCAAGTGAAGTTTCCTCCACTACCATGCAACTCAAAGAAGTAGACAATGATTTATGAGTTTCCTTCCTAAGTTCATCCTCCTTCCAGCCCTTGATCACGCTGGTCACTAAGAGCTTCTCCTTGGCAAATTTTTCATGTAGCATGGTAGTTATTAAATACTCATACGAATCCGACAGTGAATATATCAAGTTAAAAGCTTTATCCTCTTTGCTTAGATCATTTGCATTTATCGCATTCAATTCGAATACCACCTTATTAAATTTCACAATATGATCTTAAAGAGCGGTGCATTTCTTCATTGAGAAACGGAACAATTTTCTTTTCCAATACATCCAATCCAGTAATGACGATCCTAAATAGTCAATTATGAGTCTCTACTCGCTATGTTTGTCTTCTCAATGAAGTTGCACTTGACATCATTCGCCAATGACAACCAGATTGAAGTCAAGGCTTTTAAACAATTCTCATCACACTTCTCTTGCTTCATGTTGGATAACTTTCCTTTACCTTTTCCATTTATCTCCTAGAACAAGATCTAGACCATGTTGAACCAATATATCGTACATGTCTTCCTTTCAAAGATTAAAGTTGATCTTACCATCAAACTGCTGTTGTGCGGAATACGAATTAACCACCAAACAAAGAGAGAAATAGCGAAGAAAAACAGAAGCAAATCAAACACAAGGACACAAAGATTTAATGTGGTTCGGCAAAACAAATGCCTACATCCACGGGGCGGTTGGGGTTTCTTCTTCAAATAATCACCAATGGGCGAAAACAAACCCTTACAAAGATGACGGCTACAAAATCCGAATAGAGGTGTTTTTTTTTTACAAAACCCTAACGGGTGTATTTATAGGGAAACTACTGGGCCTTTCGAAATGGGCCTTTTCCAGTTCACAAACCCGCCTACAGTCGACTGGTCTTCTTATCAGTCGACTGACAAATAGTTCGGGACAGTCGACTGAGACACATCTTCAGTCGACTGCTGCTGCTGTATCCTTAGCCTTTGAAACTTCTCTCTGGACAGTCGACTGGTTCCCATAGTCAGTCGACTGATGTACTGGAACTTTCGATTGCTGCAGATACGATGGATATAAACAAACTGAACCAGAATCGAGCCATTATCCTACAATCTCCACCTTGGCGAGATCTTCCAAGTAGCCCAAGCAATCTCCAAAAATACTCCAAACAAATGCTCATCACCAAATGTAACAAAAACAAACTCCACCTTAGTAAGATATCACATACTAACCAAACAAAACGAAGCACCATTCCAACCGCCCATTCCAAATCATCAAGCATGCAAAATATTAGCCAGGTTCATGCAATGCTTGAACTTGGCTGCCCCAACAATTTTGGTCAACATATCAGCAGGATTATCAGCTGTCCCAATCTTCACCAGAAGAATATCACCATCCTTTATCAAATCACGCACAAAATGATAACAGACATCAATATGTTTGGTCCTCGAATGATGAACTTGGTTCTTCGCTAAATGGTTAGCACTCTGACTGTCACAGTGTACCTCCACCTTCTCCCGATGAATTCCCAAGCTCTTCAAAAGTCCATGAATCCAAATGGCTTCCTTCATGGCCTCAGCAACTGCCATGTACTCAGCCTCAGTAGTAGACAATGCTACAGTGGACTGCAAATTGGACCTCCAACTTATAGGTGCCCTAGCCATAGTAAACAAATAGCCTGTAGTAGACCGCCTCTTATCTAGATCACCTGCATAGTCAGAATCAACATAACCCACCAATAACCTGCTAATATTGTTATCCCTTTCATACTTCAAATAAACAGAATTTTCCTTCCCAACAATCTTAAACCCATCTGGCTGCAACATATAAATTTCTTCATCCAGGTCCCCATGTAAGAATGCAGTCTTCACATCCATCTGTGTCAATTCAAGATCAAACTGTGCTACCAATGCCAACAAAATCCGAATAGAAGGATGCTTCACAACCGGAGAGAACACTTCATTATAGTCAATTCCTTCCTGTTGAGCATACCCCTTTGCAACTAGTCTAGCCTTGAACCGAACACTGCCTTTTGGACCTTCTTTCTTCGTATATACCCACTTGCAACCGATGGCTTTCTTCCCCTTTGGCAATTGCACTAGATCCCAAGTCTTGTTCTTATGAAGAGAGTTCATCTCTTCATCCATAGCAATTTTCCAATCTGCATTTTCAGGACTTCTAGTAGCTTCTTTGAAGTTGGAGGGAACTTCATCATCAACAATGGGAAGAGCAAATGCAACTGTTTCTGTAAAGCGAGATGGTCGTTTGATATCTCTTCTTTGCCTTCTTGCTGCAATTGATTCTTCCTGCTGGGGAGGGTCTTGGATAGGAACTTCTTCCTCATCCTCAGTATCAACCACATCATCTTCATTTTGGGCAGGAGTAGGATTTTCAACTGAAAGCTTTTCTAACTCCACCTGTTGGAGAACTCTCGCACCAGTCGACTGAGAGCACTTGTCAGTCGACTGTCCCGAGCTAATCTTCTGCTTCTCTTGATCAGGATCACCAGTCGACTGCATATGAGGACCAGTCGACTGTCCCGAGCTGATCATGCTGGTCTCATCAAATGTAACATCCCTGCTGATTACTAACTTTTTCTATTCTGGACACCACAACCTGTAACCTTTGACACCAGTACTAAAACCAACAAATATAGCCTTTTTGGCTCTTGCATCAAGTTTAGTTTCAGTTACATGAAAATAAGCAGGACAACCAAATATATGCAAAAAACAATAATCAGATGCAGGTTTACCACTCCATACCTCAATAGGTATTTTGCCTTCAAGTGCTGCTGATGGTAAACGGTTGACAATGTGGCTTGCATATATAACAGCTTCTGCCCAAAATGTCTTCTTCAATCCAGACTGTGCTAGCATACATCTCACCTTCTCAAGTAAGGTTCTGTTCATCCTTTCTGCAACCCCATTTTGCTGTGGAGTCTTCCTAACTGTGAAGTGCCTCTGGATCCCTTCATCTTCACACAATTTCAGAAACGGATCGTTCTTGTATTCCCCTCCATTATCTGACCTCAGAACCTTAATCTTCCTTCCAGTCTGGTTTTCAACCTTCTTCTTCCAACTTGTGAACAATGTCAAAACTTCATCTTTGTGTTTCATGGTATATACCCAAACTCGTCTGGAGTAGTCATCAACAAATGTAACAAACCAGTGTCTACCACTCATAGAAGGTGTCTGAGTAGGGCCCCAAACATCTGTGTGCACATAATCGAGGATACCCTTTGTCTGATGTACAGCTGTAGAAAATCTCACCCTGGTTTGCTTACCTAACACACAATGTTCACAAAATTCCAACTTGCAACCTTTAGCATCTTTAAGCAACCCTTGCTTCACAAGCCCCTGCAAGGCCTTTTCTCCTGCATGCCCGAGTCGCATATGCCACAACCTTGTAGAGTCGGGAACAACCTGTTTAGGCTTTTCAGTTACACTGGCAGCCTGACCCAAATATGTTTTTCCCTGCAAGAAAAACAAGTTTCTTTTTCTTTGTCCTTTCATCACCACGAGTGATCCGTTAGTCACCTTCAGAATGCCACCTTCACTTGCAAATTTCAATCCACTGGCCTCCAAAACACCAAGTGAAATCAAATTCTTTTTCAAATCTGGAACATACCATACATCTGAAAGCTCCCTAATAAGACCATCGTGCATTAGCAATTCAATCTTTCCGATTCCTACCTTCTTACAAGGCGCATCATTTTCCATCAAAACTACCCCACCATCCATATACTCTAAAGAAGTAAACCACTCCTTTTTCCAAGACATATGATAGGAGGCTGCTGTATCAAGAAACCATACTTCTTGATAAAGTGAGGGACTAGCAGCAAGTGCAAAGGAAAAATCATCCTCACTATCTAACTTATCAACAGTCACATTTGCAGTCGAATTTTCCTTATTTCGCAGCTTAGGACAATCCTTTTTCCAATGCCCCCTTTCATGACAGAAAGCACATTCATCTCTGGCTGGTATCTTTCTGTCCTTTGAAACTCCTCTCGATTTGGAACGAGATTTGTTTCCTTTATTCCCAGATTTGGTCTCAGATCTGGTCTCAGTTCTACCCCTTACAATCAATGCTTCAGAAGTTTCTCTATCAACCATTTTATCCCTTCTCCTAGTTTCATTATTCAACAGAGCATTTGCAACATCTTCATATTTAATAGTGTCTTTTCCATATATTAAAGTAGTTGCTAAATGATCATAACATTCGGGTAATGAATTCAACAAAATTAGGGCTTTGTCTTCATCTTTAATTTGCTCATCCAAATTTAACAAATCAGCCAATAATTTATTAAATGATTCAACATGAGCGTTCATAGACATACCTTTAGTATAGGTGAAGCGAAAAAGTCTCTTCTTCAAATACAGCCGATTCTCCAAACTTTTCCTCATGTATTTGTCTTCGAGTTTCTTCCACAACACCGCAGCAATGGTATCCCTCATCAAATCATACTTCTGAGCCTTCGCGATAAAGAGCCGAATAGTCCCACACGTAACTCGATTCAACTTCTTCCAATCTACATCGGACATATTCTTTGGTTTTTCTTCCTCCAAAGCAACATCTTGTTCTTGTTGAACCAGAACATCCAACACCTCACACTGCCACATTCCGAAATTGTTTGTTCCATCAAATTTTTCAACTTCAAATTTTGCATTTTGAATCGTTGTTCTGGACGAACTTGATCCCACAACATCCTTGGTTGCATCTGCTTCACTCGCCATGTCCCTCTAGGTCGAACCGAAAGCTCTGATACCACTTGTTGTGCGGAATACGAATTAACCACCAAACAAAGAGAGAAATAGCGAAGAAAAACAGAAACAAATCAAACACAAGGACACAAAGATTTAATGTGGTTCGGCAAAACAAATGCCTACATCCACGGGGCGGTTGGGGTTTCTTCTTCAAATAATCACCAATGGGCGAAAACAAACCCTTACAAAGATGACGGCTACAAAATCCGAATAAAGGTGTTTTTTTTACAAAACCCTAACGGGTGTATTTATAGGAAAACTACTGGGTCTTTCGAAATGGGCCTTTTCTAGTTCACAAACCCGCCTACAGTCGACTGGTCTTCTTATCAGTCGACTGACAAATAGTTCGGGACAGTCGACTGAGACACATCTTCAGTCGACTGCTGCTGCTGTATCCTTAGCCTTTGAAACTTCTCTCTGGACAGTCGACTGGTTCCCATAGTCAGTCGACTGATGTACTGGAACTTTCGATTGCTGCAGATACGATGGATATAAACAAACTGAACCAGAATCGAGCCATTATCCTACAACTGCTTGATCTTACTAATTAAATTTGCAAAAGATAAACATAAAACAATTAGGATATAAAATAGCATTAAATAAATTAAATCTGAGTTTAAACTAATCCTAAGGTAATTAAGACACAAGAATAGCCTAAACCTGATTAAATTTGAAATACAATATCAATGATACTAATAATTTTCCTCAAAATGACCCACTTTTCGAAACTATTTTCCTAACTAGAAAACTTTCCAAAATAATTCTATGACTAATTCCATGGGTGAACTAGTTTGAGACGTGTCGGCATAGGCCGCAGTTGGGCAATGTGACCTACTAGATTGTGACTTGTGAGGCCGCATTTTTTGACTGCGGGCTCTTCACAAATATATTTTTAGGCTGTTATTCCCAGCTGCAGCCTAAGTACATTTCATACATGGATTAGAGAGACTTCGAGACTTAGATAAAAATTGCTAAGTTAACATGTTTAGTAATTAGCTCGTAATTTTAGTAATTGCTAAAAAAAAATGGAGCTAAACGGACGATACACGTATTTTTTTAAAAATTAAGAAGAAAAAAATTTTGGTTTGTACCTGCAATGTACGTATTGATAAATAATTTGGAGTTGCACATGCAATGCACCGATTTGTTTGGTGACCAAGTGGTACTTGTTGTGTGACACAAAAATATTTAGAAATGCTTGTTTGTAACAAACTCTTCTAATTAAATAGTAGTAGATAAACGTGATTCATTTAATAATTGAGATCATAGTGAACTTTTATAAAACAATATAATATCTTTTCATACATCTCATGGGCTATATGATAGTAGCATTTTATATATATCTTAAGCAAATAGGCCTACCCCATCTCTCCTTTCTCTATTTTGAAATAGAGAAAGGAGAGCAAAAGTAGCAATTGACACGTGCATGCCACATTCTTTAATTAGCATAATTAAATTCAAAAAAACACCCAAAAAAACCCATGTCCCCCCCCCCCACCCACAAAAAAAAAAACAAAAAAAAAAACCCGCTAACCCTCCCCCCAAAACCCTACACCCGATCGCGATCGCGATCGCCGCCCCTCCTGATCGTCGTTCGCAAGCGTTGCCCGTGCTCGCCGCTCCAGATCACCACTCCCGAACGCAAATAGCCTACCCCATCTCTCCTTTCTCTATTTTGAAATAGAGAAAGGAGAGCAAAAGTAGCAATTGACACGTGCATGCCACATTCTTTAATTAGCATAATTAAATTCAAAAAAACACCAAAAAAAAAACCCATGTCCCCCCACCCCCCCCCCCCCACCCACAAAAAAAAAACAAAAAAAAAACCCGCTAACCCTCCCCCCAAAACCCTACACCCGATCGCGATCGCCGCCCCTCCTGATCGTCGTCGCAAGCGTTGCCCGTGCTCGCCGCTCCAGATCACCACTCTCGAACGCCGTCGCTCCCGATCGCCACTTGGGAACGCTGCTTGCGAAGCCGCCCCTCCCAATCGTCGTTCGCGAGCGTCGCCTGTGCTCGCCGCTCCAGATCACCACTCGCGAACGCCGTCGCTCCCGATCGCCACTTGGGAACGCTGCTTGCGAACGCCGTCCGTGCTCGCCGCCTCCACCTCTGCTCCCCCCCGCCACCTCTCACCTCTATACCAAAAATGGTGAGATCTGTTACTTTGCTCTTAATGATCATGTCACTTTGCTCTTAATTATCTGATTTGAAGTTATCACTCTTTGAGATTTTGTTATGGTTGTGATTTATGGATGAATGGTTTTGCTGAATGGGTGTTGAGGAGGGGATTTGGAGCAGATAAGATTTTTAATGAGAGAGATATGGCGGGGTGAGAAGTGGTACAGAGAGTTCAACTTGGGGTTGCTTTCTGTTGCGAGTTTGTGAGGAATGGGATGCAGATTGTTGTCTTTTTTTTGGGTTCTATTTTGTTTTATGTTATTGTCTTTCTTTTCATCTTGATCGTTATGTTGTAGTCCTTCTTTTCTCAATCGTGATCTTCATCTTGGTGGTTGTAGTCATTCTTTTCTCAATCTCAATCTTGATCTGGGTTTGGATTGGTCCTAAACCTGACACGAATCCTGAAACCAATAATTGGTGATAGGCTGTAATTGGCTATGTCCATGACTTTTAGTTGAAAGAAATTGCTAATTGTATTACACAACTTACACTGTTTTTTGCCTTCATGATTATACATGTGTATGCTCCTAGCTAGGGTCACCTGTTCAATTGCAGGGTAAGTTTGTTGATTACACAATTGCAGTAGAAGTTATTATGATATGATTGATATACATTAACCGGCAGTTAAAATACCATTCAATTGCAGGGTAAGTTTTTTTATTAAACAATTGCAGTAGAAGTTCTTCTGATGTGATTGATATACATTAACCGGCAGTTAAAATACAGAAAATGCTTGCTATATTATATCGTAAAGTACATAGCATATTGAGTAGGGGTAGGGTTTAAAATCCCATTTTTTGAGGTTAATTTTATTTTGGGTTGATTGGTTAAATAGTAGGACATTGGGAAAATGCAGACTGTCATCTTTTTTGAAATAAGAGATTTCGAATAGGATTTGGGGTTTATGTATGTATATGAATGTTCTCTGTTTATATGAGGGTTAGGGTTTTAGAAGTGTTAAATTTTCAACCCTCTTTTGGGTATTTACACATCGCCTGTCGATAAATTTCCGTATAGAAGAATTAAAAGCTTGGTGTTATTGACAAATTTTTAACTATTTTGTTTGTAACAGGTGTGAAGAATCAAAGATATAGGGAGATTTCCATTTATTTTGGGACAAGTCAGTAGCTTTTTCATTGTATCAGGTGTGTTCTTCTCACATATTATACATTTTAGTGAGTTTATCTCTATAGTTATTGTTCTCAGTATGTAATGTTTCTTTCTATTTTTATTCACTATGTTGAATTTACTATAAAAGTAATGTGACTATTTATATTTAAACTAGATTTACCCGTGGCCACGTGCATACGACACGTCTTTATAACGATACAACATATGAAAAGTCTTGCAATTACGTTTTAGTGAAAAAGAATATTGCAATTATGTTGGTTTTAAAATTTAGCAGTAGGATTAACGATTAGGGGAGAACTGCGACAATGACAGGAAAAAAGTATTTATTTGGTATAGGATAAATCTTCTTTATCAGAGTCTTCTCGCCTTTGCTAACTATACGAGTCCGATGAATTTTATGTGTCAATCTTTACTACTATAACGTTATTCAAATGCTCTAGTTCACATCATTATATGGCACTTGACTTTCGACCTTCTCCATTTCTTGGTATCTCATGTAAATGTCAGTACCGTCACTCATGTACATTTCATCAATTAGGTTCATATTAACATGTACCACAATTTATTTATTTGAAAGTTGTTCTTATTAGGTTAATTTAATTTGTTCTTTATGTTATAGTGGTGAAATTTGTTCGGTTCTTTCCTATATTATGTTGTTCAATTTTTTTACATATAGTTGGTGTCAGTTTACCTAAAATTGCCAAATTTCATGGTCGGGTTTAATTTACACAGTCTAAAAAAAAATTTATGAACCTTACCATCAATTTCATCCCCAAATTCCATGACTCTCAAAATTGTTTTAGGCCATTTAATTCAATGAGTTTATAATATGTTGAAGTTATTAACATGATACAATATTCATATTAACATGTACTGCAATTTTTTTGTTTGGAAGTTGTTCTTATTAGGTTAAATTAATTTGTTTGAAGTTTTTAACTTGATAGAATATTCATATTAACATGTACAATAACAACTTTTCCGCTAAATATTCAGCTGATAAAATATTCAGTTTTTTTTAGAGTTCAATGACAGATTTTGATATGAATTGGCATTGTTCACAAATTTTTAACTATTTTAAGGCAAGACTACTGATCAGTGTCTTATATCACTTGGAATTATACTATATCTTAAGCTAACAGTCTACCCCTTCTCTCATTTCTTTATTTTGAAATAGAGAAAGGAGAGCAAAAGTAGGCCCTAACACGTGCTCAACGCATATTGAGAATTTTGAGTAAAAAAGAAGAAGGTGAAAAAAATAACCCTCGTCTTCTCATCCTACTCTTCTCATCCACTTTTTTAAAAAATTTAGAGTAAATAAAGAAGAATGTGCAATAAAAGACCCTCATCTTCTCATCCTACTCTTCTCATCCACTTTCAATAAACTGATCATCTTCATCTTCTTCTCTTTACACGTTCATAAAAACCCTTTGATTTCGAATTTGATTTCTTCGTCCAATTCACGCAACTATACTGTGGTAACAATTCAAAGATCCCACCCTTTTTATAATCAAATCAAATATCAATATTTGTATTAAAAAAATCTATTTTTTTCATTTTTTTGTTTAAAATTATTGTGTTTGTGATTTTTGCAGGTACTATTGAGATACTTGATGCACGATTCAGTGAGTTTTTTTCTTCTTCCAGATTTCGCAGTATTTTTTTGTTAACTGTTTTTCTGTGTTTGATTTGATTTGAAGCACATGATTGTTATAGAATTTGGGGGGGGGGGGGGGGGGAATTAAGTCTTTTGAAACTTTATGCAATATGATTTGGAAATGGTTTCTATTTTCATGTTTATTTATGTAATTCTTTTTTGATTTTATGTTAGTTACATTGTTGTTTAAAATAAAATAATTTTGTGGAGTTTTTTATTCTATGTAAGTATAGATTTCAAGAATTGTAACTCTATGTGGTAAATGGGATTTGTTTACCTTTTGTAGGAAATGAAAAGTTATGGTTTTAGTTTTTGAATGGTAGAGGGTAAATATCATATTTTCTACATTTTTTGTTTTGTTTGAATTTTTTTAATGAATTGTAGTATTGTATGTGTGTTTAATGGTTTGATCATTTTGTAGGAGTACAAATAACGAGTAATATAGATCACAATTGGAGGTAAATATTGAGGAACTTCACAGACAATATGAATCTTTGCAATCAAGATTTAGAATGGAGGAAACTCACAAGATTGCAAGTGATTTTTGAAAATACATATTTTTTGGTATCTCTAAATTTGGGGACCGAGGGTTTACCTATGTTTGGTACTGGAATTGTTGAAAAGTTACAGACAACGAGAATTTTGGGGCTCCTTTCAACTAAATAGAAAATATAGAATGATGTTGGTTTGGGAACGTGAATTGGTAATCTATACTTTTGTTATCTTTTGATATAGTTTATTATTAATTATTATTTCTTTTGTTATCTTTTGATGTTGATTTTATATAGTTGGAGAGAGAATGCTTGATTTGAGAGGAAAGACAGTTGAGAAGCGCACAGTCAATAAGAAGAGAGCGGAGTACATCAAGAAGTCTGAGAAGAGACGCATCCCAACTTCGGTAATTATTCGATTTTTTTTCTTTCCTTTAAATTGAATAGAAATATAGAATTATGTTGGTTGGTTTGAAAGTGTGAATCAGTTAATTTGTAGATTTGTCATCTTTTGATTATATTATGATCGAAATAGTTAAGGGATCTCTAACTTTTTTAGTTCCATATAATTTTACGACTCTCTCAAAATTATTTTAGTCTGTGCAATTTGCACAGAGTAAGACTAGTTAATCCTTAATTGACGTAGAATATTACTATCTAATTTAAGTTCAGATCAGAAAAAAGAGAAGATGACAAGGGAAATATGGGAATAGTGCATGTCGGAGACACATGAAGCAACAAAACTTGCAAGATGAAGTTACAATTGTTTTTTTTTTATCGTAAGAATAAGTTTTTCTTTAACGAATATATAAATTGCAATCTAAGATTAGATCGAATAACAACTAGAAACGAAGTACTCAGCGCCCTAGGGACGTCACAATATCCTAGTGTATATGAGGATCTGTGGGTAGGCCCTAAATTCGCGTCAGAGAGGGGTTCGATGAGAGAAGCGTGGTATATTACTATCGCCGCAACGATCTGGGTTCTTTGGCTAGACAGAAATAATCTTCACTTTCGTAGAACTTGCAATAGTATTTCTGGCAATTTGACTCACACTATGCATTTTATTTCATTTTGGACTAATGTGGCCACAACAGGTCCCAGGGAACAGATTACGAGCGTATTCCAGGTTCAGGAGTTTGATGATGGAAAAATTGAGATCGGTCCGACGATCGATTGATAGCCTGCACTACCGACGCTAATCATAGGTGCCCACCCCCCAGGGTCTTGTTGGGAGGATTATGATGTATTTCTTTTCGGCTATGCTAGTTTACTTTTGTCCCGCCCCCAATGATTGTGGTGGAGTTTATGTACTTTTCTTATGTTCGTAGGATTTTGTAGTGAGCTCAGTACTCTGAATTTATTTTATTAATCACTTATTAATAATACAGGGTGATCAGACTCCAACTTTTCCTTGAAGAAAAACAACTAGAACCAAAAATTAAGAGATTGGAAAGCACATCGAAGAACAATTATAAATGAAAATTGAACTCTACATACCTCAAGAACAGAAATTTCCTCCTCGCTCATGATGAAACCCCTATTAAATAGACACTCAAGAATTCCGGAAGCGAATAGTAATTTAGAACTCTATGTAAATCCTTTAGAGATTTTTTCCCATAATAAGCATCATTGTCAAAGTATATCCCACTGTAGGTCTTTCTTTAAAATATTTTCAAGTTGGGACTTTCACGAGATGAACAAATGCAGCTTAGGTATATACAAGCCGCATCCAACAAATGCAGCTTTAGAAGTTTAAATTTTAATGAGATATACTTTAAAAAGATGCTTCTTGTAGGACATTACTCATCTTCAGATTCTTATCTCTAAGATTGTCGTTTTAAGTTGATTAAATAGGCAAAATTTAAAAAAATGTTACAAAATTTTGGTCCTGTTTAAAAAAACGTCACTAAACTTTTTTTTTTTAAAAAAACCACACAATGTTTAACTTTCAACTCACAGAGTTAACAACCGTTATCTTTCTTCTACGTGCACTGCACGTACTCTAAAAACGTGACGAAAATACCCCTGTTCTCCTCCTTCTCCTTACCGTAAAAACACCCCAAATCAATGAACTCTAATTCACCCCATAGATTCAATCAACAACGTACTCTAGCAAATCTGGGAAATGTAATGGTTATGATAAAAAAAAACAAATCTTTTCATTTCAGAACACTTTAGGTTTTTGTATAAAATTGTTTAAAAAAAAATCACTAAACTATTGTTTAGTTTAAAAAAACATCACCAAAGTATTCTTTTGTTTTAAAAAAACATCACAGAGATATGCCTTTGTTTAAAAGAACATCACAAAACTATTAGTTGAGTTTACAAAACATCCCTAAACTATTGATAATGTACAGCATGTACACATGATCAGGTTTTCTTTTAACTTTGAATAGTGTGTATATTTAACATGATCAGGTTTTCTTTCAACTTTGTTAGTGTGTATATTTCACACATTCACTTATACTAACAACACACTTACAACAAATTTACACATTGCATCTACAATTTGGAGCATCAAACATTACAAATCAGATCCATCTCATCACCACAAATTCAGAAAAAATGAGATCAAGACAGCTGAGATGTTCAATACATTGCATTCAATTTCATAGTAAATGTTCAATACATTGCATTTAACAATACATTGCATTTCTCCACTGACTCCTTACATTTGAAGCTTGATATCCAAATATATGTGCAAAAATTGAAACATTCTCCATTGACTCCCTACATTTCAAACAAACCATTGACGTAAGATAATTTCAAATGTGAATTATGTAGCATGTAGCACAAAAAGCATCATAATACAAAATCCACCAAATAGAATGAAACCAACTCAAGGAAAGAAAAAAAATGTAGAACTAACCTTCCTCGATAGCTGAACTTCGAATTGATCAGTCACACCCTCAGAAATTTCAAGTTCGTGAAATTTGGCCAACACACAGATTTCGTAGAGGAGTCGATGAGTGACGCACCGTCAAAAGCTTTAGAGCGTCTCCAATTTGGGGTCTTTCACTGAAGTAGCTCAATTAGGTTTTCTTTCCCAAGGTTAGGGTAACAAATCGACGAGATTTGGGTTGCTCTGATTTGGGTTCTTTTTTTTTCTGCTTAGTAATTGGGGAAGAAGAAAGGAAAGGAAATGATTCTTACCCTAATTAAAATAGGGGTATTTTCGTCACGTTTTTAGAGTACGTGCAGTGCACGTAGAAGAAAGATAACGGTTGTTAACTCTGTGAGTTGAAAGTTAAACATTGTGTGGTTTTTTTTTTAAAAAAAAGTTTAGTGACGTTTTTTTAAACTGGACCAAAGTTTTGTGAAATTTTTTTTAAATTTTGACGATTAAATATGGCTAAACATTAATCCTATATCAATAAGGCAATAAGAAATTAAGAATAGCCCAAAAATAATTAAACCGAAAAATAATACTTTTGATGAGTGTTTATATGTTTCCCCTCAACAAATAGATAATACTTTCTTTTATATTACAAAAAAGTCAAGAATAATAAGGACGGGGGCAAAAAGGGAAATTGATGGGTAGAGTTCTAGGAGTCGTTGCTTTACCGTCACCGTTAACTAGAATCTAACAGAGGAAAGAGGGGATACGATGTTATGCCACGTCATCATTCGGACGCTTTCGCGTGCGGATGGACACGTCAACTACGTGAAGACGCTTCCGATTATTCGGCTGAAATCAAGGCGGCGATCGCTTTCTACATACGTATATAATGATACGTATTTAATACATTATCCACTAGAGTTAAATTTTATCCTGTTACAACATCTGTATTCGTTGAATGTTAAAAATATCGATATATAGATAAATGGAAATAGGAATTCTATTTTTGCTGCACTCATGCAAAGCTATTTTTTAGCTATCTATATTAAAATAATAAGCGAAGGCACATGAAGTGTCGTCGGAGAGGGAAAAAAATAAAAAAAACAATAAATTTGAGCGACGGCACATAAAGTGCCGTCGGAGAAGAAAAAAAAAACCACCGAAAAGCACGGACGGCATGAAGTGCCGTCCAACACTCTTCAAAATTTTTTTTGTCATTTTTCACTTTTTTGGAAATTACAAAAACATTTCGGTAATTACAAAAAAATTACAAAAATTGCAAAACCATTTCAGAAATTGCAAAAAAAATTAAAAAATTACAAAAATATTTTAGAAAATTGCAAAAAAAAATTAAAAAATACAAAACCCTTTGGACGGCACTTCAAGTGCCGTCCGAGAATTTGGGAGTGGGCTAGGATTTTTTAATTGAAAAAAAAAAATTTAAAATTAAAGGACGGCACATGAAATGTCGTCCAAGGGATTTGGGGGGATTTTTTAATTGAAAAAAATTATAAAAAATCAAGCGACGGCACTTGAAGTGTCGTCACTCAAATATGGATAAAAGCTATATCCATTCTCATATATAGCAATCGACTGTAGCAAATTATCGATAATATGGATATTTGGCAAATGAGTGCAGCGATTTTTTTAGCCAAATATCTATATTATCGATATATAGCAAACGACTACAGATGCTCTTAGAGCATCCAGTATCTTTATCTTTACATTTAAAATATGCATATTTAAAAAATAGCAAATGAAGGGGGATTGCTGCTATTTTTTGTGCTAAATTTGTCGCACAAAAAAAAATTGAATAAACAAATCAGACGGTCTGCTAACTTTTTCATTTTAAAAAAATGGCGTTTTCGTAAATATGTAATGACATTTTCGTAATATCCCGAAGATTTTTTAAGAAAGAAGTTATCGGATGGAAGAAGTTGTTCCTGTCCGAGTTTTTTTTTTAAATGACATTTTCGTAATTAAGTGAATGACATTTTCGTAAATTTTTGGGGTTAAATATTCTGAATAAGTAGGTGGACTTCCGTCCGACTATATTAAAAAATAAAAAAAATAATAGACGATTTAGCAATCGCTAAAGCCGATTGCTAAAGTTAGCGATCCACTGTTCATTTTCTTTATAAATGCATTTATAGCAAACGATAGTGAAGTTTTTTGGCCAAAAAATGCATATATTGTATTTTAGCAAACGATAGTGGATGCTGTTAAAGCATCTGTAGTCATTAGAAGTTAAAATTTGAAATTTTGGCAAATAGAAATATAAAATTTGGAAATAAATTGTAGTCGTCAAATTCAAAAAATGGCTTTTGAGTTTTAAAAAAAAACAGAAGGAGATGATTTCCCTTCTCAATCATCGGAAGGGAAATCATTTCCCTTCAAATTCAATTTGAAAGAAACGGACGGGATATCATTTACTTTTTCATTTATTTATTTATTTTTAAAAATCAGACAGGATATCATGTTCTGTCCGATGCGTTTTTTCTCCAAATTTGAGCAACAGGCGAGATATCATATTCCGATCGCCAAATTTTACAAAATCCTATATCGTCTCTCAAATATGGCCAGCGAGTGTTCATACCAAACTCAAATTTTGAAAATATGGCCAATGACCACAACTCAATTTTGCAAAAATTTGGATATTTTAGAAAAATGGTCAACGACTGCAGATGCTCTTAGACCCTCGATCTTTTTATATTGCAGATCAGTACTTGTAAATTGCAGATCGGTAAAGATGAAAACTGTTGGTTTGTTTGATTGTTTCTGTCTTTTTTTTTTTCCGTTTTAATAAAAAAAAAAACTAATTAGTGAAAGAGTTCAATTTCTTTTCTTTTACTTTAATTAAGAAAAAGTGTAATTGTATCGATCTATGTTCTAATGATAGAACGATAACTTTAATTTCTTTCTTTCTACAACTACATGTCTTTCTCTTTTCTGCACATGCAATACACACCTTTTTTTTTTTTTTAAATTTATTTATTGAGGTAAAGGCTATGATATTGTCCTGTATCGAACATGAGAAATCTTTTTACCCATCTCAAATTATTACCATATTTTTTATAATTACTCCTAATAGTACCTTAGGTGGCACACTCCGATAGGTAGGGATGATAGAGTAGGTGGGAGAACTCTCCAACAGGAGTATGCCACCTAAGGTAGTGAAGAAAATGGTAGTGAAATTGGTAGTGGCTAAAGCATTACTCATTTTTATTGGGTCAATTCCATACGGGTCACTAATAAATATGGAAATTCCATATACCTCACTCACAAATTAATATTTTCATAAACTCACCAACTTACTATTCTCACTCTTCTTATGTTAAATTTTACCACAAGTTTGAAAATAACTATTTTGCCCTCTTTTAAAATTAAGGGTTAAGGTTTAGGGTTAGAACTATTTTTAAAATTAAGGGTTAAAATAACTATTTTGCTCTTTTTTAAAACCCTAGCCCTAAACCCCTAACCCTAAACCCTAACCCTAAAAGGAGGGCAAAATAGTCATTTTTAAACACAAGGTAAGATTTAACATAAATAGAGTGACAATAACAAAAAAAAAAAAAAATTTTTTTGATATTGGTCAATATTATGAGTTTATATGGAAATATCAATTTTTGAGTGTGGTATATGGAATTTCCATATTTGTCAGTGATCCATGTGGGAAAAACCCATTTTTATTTTATATAAGTGACATTTTTGTAAATAATTATATCATGAATAAATTTGAATTTTGAGGGTATTATGGTAACTGACATTATTTGACCAAATGGATGATTAATGTAAATTCTACTTGAGAATAAGTAGTTGAGTTTAGATGGTTGGATTTGTACAAATTACAAGTTGATGACAATCCTAACTCTCTCATTATAATATTAGATATTAGAGATTAGAGATTTATCATCTAATTAGCCAAAAAAGTTATCTATCATCCACACCAAACAAAGTTAGATAAAAGAAGGCAAAATTTAAAAAAACTACACAAGACTTTTGGCCAATTTAAAAAAAGTACACTGATTTTTTTTTAATTTTTAAAAAGGACACAATATTTAAATAAGGTCCACTGGGTTAGTTAGGGTTAGTGTTAGGTTAGGGTAGGGTTAAAAAAACCACTTTCATTTTTCATTTGTGTTTAAAAAAACCACACTCATCTTTTATTTGTATTTAAAAAAACATTACTTAACTAATCAGATGTTTAAATAAACCCCCCAAACTAAACCCTAACCCTAACTAACCCAGTAGACCTTATTTAAACATTGTATTATTTTTATAAAAAAAAAACTTTAGTGTATTTTTTTTAAACTGGCCAAAAATTTTGTATAGTTTTTTTAAATTTTGCCGAAAAAGAATCTACACCAAAATATGTAAATTGAAACCCTTCCATAATTAATCTCATTCCTTGTAGCTGTAGATACAAAACTTGCAACTTTGCTTAGCAATTCATCAAATTCTGTAAATTAATTAATTTATAGTCTAAGGTTTGTCCAGCCAAAAATTATTAGAGAAAACCGCCAACCATTGACATTTATTTAGCATGCCAAAATATTACTCCCTCCGTTTCACTTTAAGTGATATTTAGGAGTTTTGCACACAGATTAAGGAAGGGTGAGATAAATATTTTTTTCCCTCTATACCCTTATTAATTAGTCTCTATGATTTAATTACTAGTAATTCTTTTTTCAATTCAGATTCTGATTTCAAGAAATGTAATTAATGTTTTCAAACCTAGATAGTAGTATGTGAAGAGTGTAGGAGTAGTACTTTTGATTTGGAGAATATATAGAGTTGCTAGTAGTAGGTGAGGGGGAGTTGGCATTAAATTTTTGGAGAAAATAAAATTTAGAAACTTGAAACTACAATTTTCTAAGAACATTTGATAGAATTAAGATGAGTAATTAAGATAAAACTTCAACATAAATAAGGGTGTTCTTGGAAAAAAATGGAAAAAAATTGGATAATATCACTTAAAGTGAAACAAGGAAAAAACCCCTAAATATCACTTAAAGTGGAACGGAGGGAGTATTAAACAATCGCAATTTGTCTCGATTAACTTGATGACCTTATTGATGAGGTACAATTAGAGCATCTCCAATCGTTTGTTATTTTGATAAAATGGAAGGGAAAAAAAAAACGACATTTGCAATTATTTGCTATTTTGCCAAATTTTAGTAAATGAGAAACAGTGTGTTGCCAAATTTGAGAAACGAGTATGGCAATTGCCAAATATAGCAGAAGGAACATGTTATTCCGTTTCTATTTTTTAAAAAATTTTAAACACATCGGACGAAACAACATATATTGTCGAATAGTTTTTAAATATTTTTTTGCTGTTCTAGAGATCGGACGGAAAACCATGCCTTTTTTTTTGTTTTTTTTAACATTAGACGGTACAAGTTGTACCGTCCGATAAGTGGTCGGATCCAGTTCTTTGGTTTTGAAAATTTAATCCAAGTCCATGTTTGTTCCAAAATTTTCATCAATTGTCAAGTTCAAGTAAAAACAAATTGCTTCAAAGTCCATTTTGACAAATATTTTTTTTAAAAGTTATTTTAATTAGTTGGACGGAACAACGTTCAAATTTTTTTCTCATTTGCTATATCATAGCAAACGATAATTATAGCAAAATACTCTATTTGTCATTTGTTATTTTACCAAATTGACAAAATAGCAAAAAACGATTGGAGATGCTGTTTGGATAACAAAATAAGAGACCAAGAAGAAGTAAATAGAAGTAAATACCGCAAGCTAAACATGTTTCTTAGAAATTAGTATATTTTGTTATCAATGGCAAACATACACAAGCAGGTGGTCAAATGAAAATGTACTATATCGACATATCTAAACTATCGTATAGTAAACAATGAACTAATACTTAATGGGAGAGTTTGTCATAAATTAATATTTTTTTCACACAATAAACACCATTTTGTCACCAAATAAATCCGTGCATCACACGTAAAATTCTTAATCTATTTATCAATACGTAGATCGCATGTATAAATCAAAGTTTTTTCTTCTTAATTTTTTAAAAAATACGTGTATCGCTTGTTTAGTTTCAATGTTAAAAAATTTTAAGACATTCATCACATGTACTAATTACTGCCAAACTTATTAGTATCACACATTCAATTCCAACTTTTCATCAGTTTAAAAAAAAAAAAAAATTGCAGCGAGTAGAGAATGTTCTTAGTTGATAACCAATACATGATCCTCCAGAACATGATACCTCATATTTTTCAAACTTTTAACCCTTACCATAATTTGTAGGAGTTTATATAATTTTTTAAATTGAAAATATGAACATTTGGTTGGTTTTGTTTTACACCTTATAAGACCCTATTATTGTAATATTGTTATTATTAATGCATGGCTGGAGTCTGTTGACTCTATCCGTTTCATAAAAAAAAAAAAAATGAACATTTGAGCCTACTATTGGGTATTTTCTCTCTTCTGATTTTTAATTTAAAAAAAGGATTGATAAGATAGTAGCAATACCTATCCACTATTCCATGTTAATAATTGGTAACAGATATCATATGATATAACAGTGAGCCTTATATGGTCCTTTTCTTCATTTTTTGATTAAGCCCCCACCATTCTCTTTTCCTTAATAGACAGTTTCTAAGATCTTTCTCAAACAAAAAGTAATAATATAATATAATATAATATAATTTAATTTAATTTAATGATGACTTGCATAAATTGGAAAGCATTGAGCTGAATTATTATTATTAAGATATATAGTACATATAATAAGAGATGCTTTCAAACCATGTGGGAGGTTCTTGAGCGGTCTCCCACTCTCTTTTTCAACCACAAACAAGGGGCTCAAATTCAAGCCTAATCTTTGCATTTTACTCATCTTTTTTTGTCCAACAAGGGGAGAAATAATCCTATGGAGCATGCTTAATTATGGGCATCATAAAGAGGGAAACAATTTTCAGCATAGCAACTTGTAGACGCGTAGTTATCTAAAGTTTGGTCAACTTGAATCATTTGTGTAATACCCTGATTTTTTCAATTAATGAAAAATTATTTATTTTGCACGTAGTGTGCACGTGCAATATTTTGTTTGGATTATTTTATTATGATGTGTATAAATATTAAAATATTTCTCAAATTATTTTGTACAAAAGCTTTTCTTTAAACAAATAGAAAGCCTTATTTTAATTTAATTAAAAAGGCCTTTTTCTTAAAAGCCCAAATGTATTTTATTTTATTTATTTTAATAAACTATTTTGGCCCAAAAATAAAGCCCATGAATTAATCTATTTTTAATTAAAACTTGTCATGTAGAAGACTAATTTATCATTATTTTATTTTTGTACAAAATTAAAATGTACAAATTTGGCCTAGTTGCATGCACGTGCACTACACGTACACGTGCTATGCACACTCTTGATGGGGCCGGTTTGCATCTTTTTGGAGGGAGATTTGATTTTTTGTCATGGTGATCATGGAGGTGGTTGTATAGTTGTGGATAGTTTTTATAACTCCTACTCTAATCTTGGCCCTCCATTCTACAACCAACCAATCAATCTTGGCCCTCCATCTCACTTATTCTCTAGTATAAATACCCCCCTCTCATGGCTACTTTCATATGCAATTTCATATTTCCCAACTATAGTCTTATTTTAATATTAGTGTGAGTTATAAAAGAGTGAGAGTTGTGTGCATTTTTGCTTGGAGAGGCCGGCCATTGAAGGAGAAGAAGCATTCGGTTTTGCTTGGTGGCTTGGAGCTTGTGCGCGCTTTTGGCTAGGAGGAGGTGCATCTTGTTGCAAGGCTTGTGTTGCTAAATTTGTTTAGTTCTCTCCATACAATGTGGGTAAACAATTCATATTTCTAATATAGGAGTGTATGCTAGATCTCATTAGTAAATTGCATGAAAAATGATTAATAAGAATGCGCCTTTAATTGAATAAATAATCTCTAGTTGATTGAATTATTGACGTGTGAATTATATGTGATTGTATACCATAAGAATGTGATTACAAAGTGAGTTGATTATCTTTGTTTCTAATTAGAAATAATTCATGGAGAATGTTAGTGGATTACATTTTTAATGGAAAGTTAGTTTACAAATTGATTAGCATGATAATGAACAATGTGCATGTGATTATTATTGTTAATTAAGTTGTAGATAAAATTTTCCATGCTCATTAGAATAAATGGATGATGTTAGTATTGATGCTTGAGAATACTAATGAGGATGATAGTTTAATTGAAAATTTTGAAGTATGCAAATTGATTAAGAAAGATCACGCTTTTTAAAGGAGCAACTTTCTTGTATGCTTGATGTGTGAACCTAATAATTGATAAATGACTATATATTTTTGTGATGCACATGATGAACTAGAAGTATATGTTGATTCAAAGAAAACACATTTTGCCATCACTAATTGCATGAAAAAGAAAATCTATACCTTGTTAGTGCTAATTTGTGAAGAGACCTCCTTAATTATTGTGGGGATGGACAAATTAAAAAGAAGTAGATTTGTGTGTTAGATGAAAGACTAATATCAGCAAAATTTGTATAAGGATTTTGGATAGAAGAGATTTGAAGACTAAGTGTAACCAATGTCAAAAAAGAAGAATATAATGGTTTTGATGAACAAATTCATGGATTTGTGTGCAAAAAATATATTTTATTAGTGCAAAAAATTATTTTAATCTTACTGATGTGAAGATCATGTAAGAGAAAGCTAATCTGGAATTTTTGAGTAACTTTCATAAAAGCAATATGAAACTAAGTTTATTTGAACATCGAGTTGTTTTTAACCACAGTACCAAAATAACTTATATGGGCTTTATACTAGCACTGAGACAACCTGAGCTAGTAGCTCAGGCGGTCACGCCGTGCGGTAGGCTTCTCTGGGTCGAGCGGTTCGAACCCTAGTGTCTACAACACTTTTTCTACAAAATTTTGAGAGTTTATAACTCTCGGCCTGAACACAATATGTATCATTTCGACCCCTCTTATGTCGCTAGCACAGTTCGGCCGGTTGGCGGGTGCTCTTGGCTTTGGTTCTGTTGTGCCTGGGTTCGATTCTCCCCCTCGGCATTTATAAAAAAATATTTTTTTTGGGAGTTTTTGATGTCCAAAAATTATGAAAAAAATATGGTTATTCTCATAAAAATGTAAGGAATTTTATAAGAGTGATTTGGGTATTATTTGAATGAAATACAATATGGTTTGTGAACAAAAGGCACAATTAGAACTATGGTTCTAAATTATACACTTGTGAAAAATTATAGTTTATAAAGATAAATTGAAATGGACTATTAGAAAGTAATTGGCAAAAAGAAATGTGGTTATTGTGACATGATGCAATTATTTTATCACTTGTAGCACAATATATGAAGTGTGCATATTGTTTAGTAATATGGAATTATTGTGATGTGATAATTGATAAGTACATGCAATTTATGTGCAATGATGGACTTGTGAACAAAAGTGAAATCATGAATTGAAAAGAGAATGAACATGTGAGTATGAGAACTCAATATGGAAATTTTATAAGTTGAAGAATGTGAAATGAAATTTAAAATAGAGTAGCTAAGTCTCCCCGGCATTGAGAAAGAAAATGAAATGAAATGAAATTAGACCAAGTTTGGTCATGATGAAATGAATGAATAAGTCCGGTTGATGGAGAGGCTAACTCTAGAGATAAATTTTTGTTCATGATTTTTAATAAAACTAAGGACTAGTACATAGTGGAGACGTGATGAAAGTAGAAGAAAAACACGAGTGAGGGCCATCGGATTTGCGGCAGAGAGTATTTCACAGGTTCTTCACGACGAGTCGTGACATGACGTGGATACGGCTCCAGGGTACCATGGCGGCGGAGAGTATTTCACAGGTTCTTCACGATGCGTTGTGACATGACGTGGATACTGCTCCAGGGTACCATCCCTGTGGTGACACTTGTGGGATGTTTGGTGACTGCATGAGGATCGTGTGCCATGAATGAGGCTAAATTGTCCATAGGTTCTTCACGATGCGTCGTGACATGACGTGGGATTCCCCTCCAGTTTCTGTACACGTGCTTGCACTCATAGATCATCTAAGACACTACCGTAGTTACAATAGTAGAGTAAATCATAATGGGGGATTGAACCCTACAAAGATGAAGAACGAATAAGGGCTTGCCCTCGGACCTATGTAGTATGGGATGCATAGAATCCGAACAAGTGCGCATTAGTGTCATGTAACATAAATAAATGCATTAAGGATTAAGTGCACAATCACAACACGACATCTATAGGGTAGTCCCTTTAGTTTGAATGTGACAAGTTTGTGTTTGTTAAATATGGAAAGTTAAGTTATACTATTTCCGGCATAGAGAGGATGGCCGTGTATAATGTTCGTCGGTTGAATAAACTGACGTACCCACAGTCTTATATGCAGGTAAATGACTTGTTAAAGATTAAAGAAGAATGGATGCTTAAAGATTATATCATGCTGTTGTACTTTTATTCAATTGTTGTAAATTTTACTTCCGCTGTGCAAAAGAAAAGTGTAATATTGATGTAATCTCTGATGTATGATGAAAAGTTTTAATTTCCCTGTAAAATTGTACTAAAGAAAGTGAAAAGATCCTGTAGAACATCTCGAATTCAGTGTATTTGGGATTCGGGGCGTTACAGAGTGGTATCAGAGCCACGCTTTCTACGCTTTCACACTTGTACAAATTTATAGGGAACGACACCCTAGAAGTGGACATTAGAGTGTGTGTTTGAGTCTAGAGATTTAAATGTAAGTGACTTACATTTGTGTTGCTCTATGACTTATGCTTCTTCCTCTCTATTTCTAAGATGGCTGATCACTTCGACCCTGCTGGAGGCGACGATTGGCTTGTGGCATCTCTTCAGAGGCAGGTAGAGACACTGCGAGAGAGAGTCGGATTGTTGGAGGCTCAGCTGGCGAAACGGAAGGACGACTATTCTGTTCTCAGTCATCGAGTTTGGGAACTCGAGAAGAGAAAGAACCTGACTGATGTGCTGAAGGATGAAGTTGAGGAACTGCGGGAAGAACTTCGAGCAGCGAAGAGGACCCGTAGGAGTTAGATTGTTGTAGCTTCTGTTATCTTTCCATTCTGATGTCAAAAATGTTTTCAATTCGAATGTATAAAGTTGGAATTCAATGAAATGGAAATATTGACTTGAAAGTTCATGTCTTATACTTCGAATTTAATGGACCTTTTACATCAGAATATGGAATGAAAGCTGTTGTATTGTTCGATACTGGATCCTCTCATACTTTTGTGTCTCCAAAATTTGCTAAATTGTTGGGAGTTGAACTGAAGATTTTTCCAGGCAAGATCTTATCAGTAGCTACTCCGTCAGGGGAAACTTTAACCACTGATCGGTATTATGCTGATTGCCAGATTGTGATTGGGGATAGAATCTTTGGCATTGATCTGATCGAGCTGACTATCTTGGGAGTCGATGTTATCATTGGCATTGATTGGATGTCGGTGTACAGTGCAAGCATCGAGTGTAAGACCAAGACGGTGACAGTGAAGGCTCCAGGTGGACCTGAAGTCACGTTCCAAGGGAAGAAGAAGTGTTCTAAGCTGGTGGCTACTATCCGCAAGGAAGAGACTCCTGTGGAAGTGCAAGGGATTCCTGTGGTTCGGGACTATCCGACAGTGTTCTTGGAAGATTTTCCTGGGTTACCTCCGCATCGTGATGTAGAGTTCAGCATCACTGTTCAACCGGGAAGTGCACCCATTTCTAAGGCACCGTATAGGATGGCTCCAGTGGAATAGGATGAGGTTAAACGGCAGATTGAGGAACTGTTGGAGAAAGGCTTTATTCAACCTAGTGCGTCACCTTGGGGAGCACCAGTGCTTTTGGTAAAGAAGAAGGATGGATCGATGAGAATGTGTATCGATTACCGGGAGCTGAATAAGGTCACTGTTCAGAATAAGTATCCGATTCCTCGAATTGATGACTTGTTCGATCGTCTACAAGGAGCAGCTGTTTTCTCCAAAATAGATCTTCGATCAGGTTACCACCAAGTTCGAGTGAAAGCTGAAGATGTGCACAAAACTGCATTTAGAACTCGACATGGGCATTACGAATTCTTAGTTATGCCATTCGGAGTGACGAATGCACCCGCAATCTTCATGGACTTGATGAACAGAGTTCTGAGGCCGTTTATTGATTCTTTCGTCGTGGTGTTTATCGACGATATCCTCGTGTACTCCAAGTCTGAGGAGGAGCACACTGAGCATCTGGCAGCAGTTTTGCAGAAGTTGTATGCCAAGTTATCCAAGTGTGATTTCTGGAAATCTGAAGTGGCATTCCCAGGTCACATCCTTTCTAAGGAGGGAGTGGCAACTGACCCTCAGAAGATAGAGGCAGTGAGAGATTGGGCTAGGCCTACTACAGTGAAGGAAGTCAGAAGTTTTCTTGGGATGACTGGATACTACAGGAGATTCATTCAAGGTTATGCTCAGATAGCTGTACCGCTTACTGGACTGACCAAGAAGAATGTGAGCTTCAAGTGGACTGAGCAATGTGAGGCGAGCTTTCAGGAGTTGAAAGATAGGCTGACTACTGCACCTATTTTGGCTTTGCCTAGAGCAGGTGTTGAGTATGATGTTTATAGCGATGCTTCACATCGTGGGCTTGGTTGTGTCTTAATGCAAGAAGGAAAAGTAATCGCTTATGGGTCTAGGCAACTACGACCGCATGAGAAGAATTACCCGACTCATGATCTGGAGTTGGCTGCGATTATCTTTGCCCTGAAGCAATGGAGGCACTACGTGTACGGTGAGAAGTTGAATATGTACACGGACCATAAGAGCTTGAAGTATATATATCAGCAGAGGGATCTCAATCTGAGGCAGCGGAGATGGTTGGAAGTGCTCGAGGACATGCGACCTGAGATCAAGTATCATCCCGAAAAAGCTAATGTTGTTGCTGATGCACTTAGTCGCAAGAGCAGTTTGGCCAGTTTGATTACAACTCAGAGGCATCTGATTGAGGAGTTGGATCGAGCGGGTATTGAGGTTGTCTTGCAAGGATTGGGAGCATCTTTGGCTCAGTTGAGGCTTCAGCCTACTTTGAATGCAAGGATCATTGCAAGTCAGGAAGTTGATGCTGATATTTTGGAGATAAAGGAGCAGGTTGGTGCTGGCAGGTTGCCCGGATTTCAAATCAGAGATGGAGTGCTGTGGTTCGGAGATAGACTGTGCGTTCCAAATCAGGCGGACCTGAAAGAGAGTATTCTTCAGGAGGCGCACGCTACTCTTTTGTCGGTACATCCTGGGAGTACTAAGATGTACAAAGACATCAAACAGCATTTCTGGTGGTCAGGTTTGAAGCGGGATGTGGCTGAATTTGTTGCGAAGTGTGAGGTTTGTCAGCAAGTCAAAGCCGAAAATCAGAGACCCGGAGGTCTATTACAGCCGTTACCTATTCCGGAGTGGAAGTGGGATAACATCAGTATGGATTTCATTACGGGATTGCCTAAGAGTTCTAAAGGCAATGATGCTATTTGGGTTATAGTCGATCGACTAACCAAGTCCGCTCACTTTTTGGCGATGAAACTCACTGCTTTGATGGACAAGTTAGCTGAGATGTATGTTGGTGAGATTGTCAGACTTCATGGCGTTCCGTCAACTATTGTGTCTGATCGAGATGCGCGGTTTACTTCGCATTTCTGGAGGAGTCTTCAGACAGCTTTGGGTACCAAGACAGATTTCAGCACTGCTTTTCATCCGCAAACCGATGGGCAGACCGAGAGAGTCAACCGTATTCTTGAGGATATGCTGCGGTGTTGTATACTAGACTTCGGAGGCAGTTGGGAAAGGCATTTACCTTTGGTGGAATTTGCCTACAACAACAGTTTTCAGGCTAGCATCGGGATGGCGCCGTACGAAGCTCTGTATGGCAGGAAGTGCAGGACTCCTGTTTGTTGGTATGAAGTTGGGGAGCGTCAGTTGTTTGGTCCTGAGCAAGTACAACAAACTTCTGAGAAGATTGATCTGATCAGGAAGAGGTTGGTGGAAGCTCAGAGCAGGCAGAAAAGCTATGCAGACAACCGGAGAAGGGACCTTGAGTTTGAGGTTGGTGACTTCGTCTTTCTGAAGGTATCGCCCAGTAAAGGTGTGGTTCGTTTTGGCAAAGGCGGGAAGTTAGCCCCAAGGTTTATAGACCCGTATAAGATATTGAAAAGGATCGGGAAAACTGCTTACCGGCTTGAATTACCGGAAGAGTTGTCTCAGGTGCACAATGTCTTTCATGTGTCTATGCTGAGAGGTTACATTTCAGATCCGAGTCATCATTTGCCTGAAGTGCCGGAAGGTTTGCAGTTAGACCTGAATTACATCGAGTCTCCTGTTGAGATTGTTGATCGTCGAGAGAAAGTCTTGAGGAATAAGACGATACCGATGATCAAGGTAGTCTGGAGAAACCACTTGGTTGAAGAGGCTACTTGGGAATCTGAGGAGAGGATGTTGAAGGACTATCCTGAGCTTTTTGCTTGATTGTATTTTTGTATCTTTTGTTCTTGTGTGAGTGTTGTATGTTTTTATTGTGTTTCCTCGCTCTTGATTGTAGTTCCGGGGACGGAACTATTCTAAGGAGAGAGTGCTGTAATACCCTGATTTTTCAATTAATGAAAAATTATTTATTTTGCACGTAGTGTGCACGTGCAATATTTTGTTTGGATTATTTTATTATGATGTGTATAAATATTTAAATATTTCTCAAATTATTTTGTACAAAAGCTTTTCTTTAAACAAATAGAAAGCCTTATTTTAATTTAATTAAAAAGGCCTTTTTCTTAAAAGCCCAAATGTATTTTATTTTATTTATTTTAATAAACTATTTTGGCCCAAAAATAAAGCCCATGAATTAATCTATTTTTAATTAAAACTTGTCATGTAGAAGACTAATTTATCATTATTTTATTTTTGTACAAAATTAAAATGTACAAATTTGGCCTAGTTGCATGCACGTGCACTACACGTACACGTGCTATGCACACTCTTGATGGGGCCGGTTTGCATCTTTTTGGAGGGAGATTTGATTTTTTGTCATGGTGATCATGGAGGTGGTTGTATAGTTGTGGGTAGTTTTTATAACTCCTACTCTAATCTTGGCCCTCCATTCTACAACCAACCAATCAATCTTGGCCCTCCATCTCACTTATTCTCTAGTATAAATACCCCCCTCTCATGGCTACTTTCATATGCAATTTCATATTTCCCAACTATAGTCTTATTTTAATATTAGTGTGAGTTATAAAAGAGTGAGAGTTGTGTGCATTTTTGCTTGGAGAGGCCGGCCATTGAAGGAGAAGAAGCATTCGGTTTTGCTTGGTGGCTTGGAGCTTGTGCGCGCTTTTGGCTAGGAGGAGGTGCATCTTGTTGCAAGGCTTGTGTTGCTAAATTTGTTTAGTTCTCTCCATACAAGGTGGGTAAACAATTCATATTTCTAATATAGGAGTGTATGCTAGATCTCATTAGTAAATTGCATGAAAAATGATTAAAAAGAATGCGCCTTTAATTGAATAAATAATCTCTAGTTGATTGAATTATTGACATGTGAATTATATGTGATTGTATACCATAAGAATGTGATTACAAAGTGAGTTGATTATCTTTGTTTCTAATTAGAAATAATTCATGGAGAATGTTAGTGGATTACATTTTTAATGGAAAGTTAGTTTACAAATTGATTAGCATGATAATGAACAATGTGCATGTGATTATTATTGTTAATTAAGTTGTAGATAAAATTTTCCATGCTCATTAGAATAAATGGATGATGTTAGTATTGATGCTTGAGAATACTAATGAGGATGATAGTTTAATTGAAAAATTTGAAGTATGCAAATTGATTAAGAAAGATCACGCTTTTTAAAGGAGCAACTTTCTTGTATGCTTGATGTGTGAACCTAATAATTGATAAATGACTATATATTTTTGTGATGCACATGATGAACTAGAAGTATATGTTGATTCAAAGAAAACACATTTTGCCATCACTAATTGCATGAAAAAGAAAATCTATACCTTGTTAGTGCTAATTTGTGAAGAGACCTCCTTAATTATTGTGGGGATGGACAAATTAAAAAGAAGTAGATTTGTGTGTTAGATGAAAGACTAATATCAGCAAAATTTGTATAAGGATTTTGGATAGAAGAGATTTGAAGACTAAGTGTAACCAATGTCAAAAAAGAAGAATATAATGGTTTTGATGAACAAATTCATGGATTTGTGTGCAAAAAATATATTTTATTAGTGCAAAAAATTATTTTAATCTTACTGATGTGAAGATCATGTAAGAGAAAGCTAATCTGGAATTTTTGAGTAACTTTCATAAAAGCAATATGAAACTAAGTTTATTTGAACATCGAGTTGTTTTTAACCACAGTACCAAAATAACTTATATGGGCTTTATACTAGCACTGAGACAACCTGAGCTAGTAGCTCAGGCGGTCACGCTGTGCGGTAGGCTTCTCTGGGTCGAGCGGTTCGAACCCTAGTGTCTACAACACTTTTTCTACAAAATTTTGAGAGTTTATAACTCTCGGCCTGAACACAATATGTATCATTTCGACCCCTCTTATGTCGCTAGCACAGTTTGGCCGGTTGGCGGGTGCTCTTGGCTTTGGTTCCGTTGTGCCTGGGTTCGATTCTCCCCCTCGGCATTTATAAAAAAATATTTTTTTTGGGAGTTTTTGATGTCCAAAAATTATGAAAAAAATATGGTTATTCTCATAAAAATGTAAGGAATTTTATAAGAGTGATTTGGGTATTATTTGAATGAAATACAATATGGTTTGTGAACAAAAGGCACAATTAGAACTATGGTTCTAAATTATACACTTGTGAAAAATTATAGTTTATAAAGATAAATTGAAATGGACTATTAGAAAGTAATTGGCAAAAAGAAATGTGGTTATTGTGACATGATGCAATTATTTTATCACTTGTGGCACAATATATGAAGTGTGCATATTGTTTAGTAATGTGGAATTATTGTGATGTGATAATTGATAAGTATATGCAATTTATGTGCAATGATGGACTTGTGAACAAAAGTGAAATCATGAATTGAAAAGAGAATGAACATGTGAGTATGAGAACTCAATATGGAAATTTTATAAGTTGAAGATTGTGAAATGAAATTTGAAATAGAGTAGCTAAGTCTCCCCGGCATTGAGAAAGAAAATGAAATGAAATGAAATTAGACCAAGTTTGGTCATGATGAAATGAATGAATAAGTCCGGTTGATGGAGAGGCTAACTCTAGAGATAAATTTTTGTTCATGATTTTTAATAAAACTAAGGACTAGTACATAGTGGAGACGTGATGAAAGTAGAAGAAAAACACGAGTGAGGGCCATCGGATTTGCGGCAGAGAGTATTTCACAGGTTCTTCACGACGAGTCGTGACATGACGTGGATACGGCTCCAGGGTACCATGGCGGCGGAGAGTATTTCACAGGTTCTTCACGATGCGTCGTGACATGACGTGGATACTGCTCCAGGGTACCGTCCCTGTGGTGACACTTGTGGGATGTTTGGTGACTTCATGAGGATCGGGTGCCATGAAGGAGGCTGAATTGTCCATAGGTTCTTCACGATGCGTCGTGACATGACGTGGGATTCCCCTCCAGTTTCTGTACACGTGCTTGCACTCATAGATCATCTAAGACACTACCGTAGTTACAATAGTAAAGTAAATCATAACGGGGGATTGAACCCTACAAAGATGAAGAACGAATAAGGGCTTGCCCTCGGACCTATGTAGTATGGGATGCATAGAATCCGAACAAGTGCGCATTAGTGTCATGTAACATAAATAAATGCATTAAGGATTAAGTGCACAATCACAACACGACATCTATAGGGTAGTCCCTTTAGTTTGAATGTGACAAGTTTGTGTTTGTTAAATATGGAAAGTTAAGTTATACTATTTCCGGCATAGAGAGGATGGCCGTGTATAATGTTCGTCGGTTGAATAAACTGACGTACCCACAGTCTTATATGCAGGTAAATGACTTGTTAAAGATTAAAGAAGAATGGATGCTTAAAGATTATATCATGCTGTTGTACTTTTATTCAATTGTTGTAAATTTTACTTCCGCTGTGCAAAAGAAAAGTGTAATATTGATGTAATCTCTGATGTATGATGAAAAGTTTTAATTTCCCTGTAAAATTGTACTAAAGAAAGTGAAAAGATCCTGTAGAACATCTCGAATTCAGTGTATTTGGGATTCGGGGCGTTACAATTTGATCATTAATCTATATAATAAATTACAAAGAAAGCTATCAAGTGGCTCACATTCAATCTCCCCCAAAATTAATGGTCCAGATTGATTCTCACAAAATATATTTTTCCGCTCAAAATTTCGAACAAAAAATCAAAACTCTCTCTCTCTCTCTCTCTCTTAACTCAGAAAATACCCTCCCCCATACCGCTTCTCTCTCGCTCTCTCTCTCAGAACCCCAACTCAGAAAACCCTACCGAAAAGCAATGCCGTAATTTCATTTTCGCCGTGATTTAGTCAGCCGTCGTCTTCTTCCTCCATTTTCCCCAAAATCGAAAAAGCAGTCGTCGTCTTCTTCCTCCATTTCCCCCAAAATCGAAAAAGCAGTCGTCGTCTTCTTCCTCCATTTCCCCCAAAATCGAAAACGAGATCATAAGCGAAATCGAAAATCGAAAAAGCAGCCGTCGTCTTCTTCCTCCATTTCCCCCAAAATCGAAATCGAGATCTAAGCGAAATCGCAATCGAAGAAGATGAGGAAGTTCGATCCATGGCCAGTGTTCTTCAAGAGGGAGTGGGCCCGCAACTGGCCGTTCATCGCCGGATTCGCCATCACCGGCGCCCTCATCACCAACTTCACTGTCCGGCTCACCGGTAACAAAAGAACCCCAAACCACCCCGTTTTTTAACTTCAAAGATTGCATCTTTTTTGCATTTGAGTCGAACCCATGTGTTTGTTTTTTTTTGCATAGGAAGATTCCAAGAACTCCCGCTTCGTTCAGGAGCACAACAGGAGGTACGGGAATGTTTCATTGCTTTAAGATTAGGATTTAGTTGGGAACTGTGGATGTAGATATACGGGTTTGTTGATGTGTAAATGGGCAAATCTAGCATGTACCCATAGTTGGCTACGGGCAAATCTAGCAAATCTAGCATGTACCCATAGTTGGCTACGGGCAAATCTTGATTGTTGATTGAAATTCGGGTAACTGTTGTAGAAAACATTTAGTTTACACAATTTTCTCGATCAATACTTAGTGTTTTTCATTTATTATAATCTTGCACTGCTTTGAAATCACTATCCCACAGTGATGAAGCCTTTTCCGATGCAAGCTATTTGGGTTTGAATCATACACATGTCAGGTTATAGGACACGATATTCTCTTTAGTGGAAGATGGGCATTGAAAGGAGATAAAAGCAATAGAATGAGTAAGTACATACATAGATTTCTTTTATAGATCTACATCTAGGCCAAGAATCGCTCAAGTTTTATTACAGTTGGTATTGTGCTCTCTTAATGGCTCTCTTGCTCTGTGCATGCTCATACAGTGCATTTGGAACAAGCGGAGTTGATTGAAGGAAAAGAAACTTGGCTTCTAAAAAATCTCTCTCCAATTGTCTGAAATTACTAATTAAACGCCAACACTAACAGAAAATATGCTTTTCAACTTTCTCACATTCTTAAGTGAATTCATAAGGAAACATGCTCATTTATGCCTGCATGAGTGGAACTGTTAATTGCGAATAAACAAGTAGATATACACATTCCATGCCGGATACCTATGAATCCACTGGAATATGCACCAAGTCAGTATAAAGAGTATCAGTATCCGCATGGATGTCTGGCATCTGAAAATTGATACTCCTACCCGTATGATGTTCTACTGATTTATCGATCAACAATGAAAGAGCAATATGTCTACTAGGAAGCAATTTCATAAAATCTCTCTCTCTCTCTCTCTCTCTCTCTCTCTCTCACATTTTACATCTCATTTAAAAGAGTTGCAAAGGTAGAAAAATGGCCATTCCCAGAAAATAATATCACAGTGCAATTTATTATTCTTAGATACTGAAGATTCCCTTCATCTGATTGAAAATACGACTACTCCATTTAGTTCCTTGGTAGTCCATTTAATTCTAATCGGATGCTCAACCATCAATGAAATGTATCTTATGTCGAATTCATTTGTTTGGCACAATTTCTTAGTCATGGAATGTTAGCAGGAACCTTGCATCTTTTTTCATAATGCCACTAAACTAAATTCAAATAGATTTTTAGTCCTCTTAGCATAATGAGCTGGCTGGCAACATGCCAATACATAGTATTCCAATTCATTGTGCAAGGTTATTGCATCATTTTTTGAAATCACTATTCTTGCCTTCTTTCAGCTCACTTTATATTCACCTCTGTGCTTATGTCATGATAGATCTTATGGTGTGATTTATATCCAAACTGCTGTAGAAGCTCTATTTTTGAGAAGTGCATTCAAAAATGTCATTTTTAGTGGAGGTCTAAGCTTTGAACCAGAAATTTCTTCTAATTCTTCTCAGAAAAACCCAGAACTGCAAGGTATATTTTTCAGCTTTGGAACTTAGAATTGTTCCATCAATTAAGGGGAAGTCTAAAATTGACGCTTTTTTTTAACAGATTTTGTCGCAATCCAGTTCAAGATTAGTTGCCCAATAATAAAAAAAGGCACATCTGTAAGTTCACTTTGCAATGCATTTATTTTCCGTCATTTAGATACTTCTGGACTACTGTCATTAGGCATTTCTGCTAGGTAATATGTTATAGATGCTTATTTTTCTTTTCCTTTATTTATTTTTTTTGTGAGAAACTTGGAGAGTTCAGTATGAAGAAGGTGATCCACATCATAAAATTACTTTTCAATACTTTTTCAGATGGTTACCATGTGTTCTACCCATTCACGAAGTGATAATAAAATCAATGTTTAGTAAATTTCCAAAAAGTACATAATTTGTGGTGATTCAATGGAGGGGTAAAACTTGACAAGAACCTTCTGAATTTATGTCCATACAGAGTACTTATGATATAGAAATACAACGTTGTGACTTACTGAGCATCCATTTTGAAGGGAGGGTATCCTTAGGGCTTAAAACATTCAATTTCTTATATACTAGATGATTACCTCCCCATAACTGAACAGTTCATGATTTGCGTGATTTGATGGAGGGGTAAAAAGCTGACGAAATAATTATAGAATGCATTGAGGTGGGGAACAATCCCACATCATTTACATGGTGAAACCATTTTGCTCAATTGCTCCTTCATTTACATTTATTTCATAGCATAACAAAAGAATCTAATACATTGACAAAAGAATTTATTACTTTTATTGTGTAAATGATATTTAGGACATCACAGTGTGATATACAAATTCGCAAGCATGCACACCCTGCTTGATAAAATGGATTCTGTCATTCAGAATTTCTGTTATATAAAGGAGAATGTTCCATATAAATATGAATTTGTGGACATTTAAGTGTAAATTACATCAAATGCTTATTACAGTAGCCTTCCTTTTCACCATGATTGACAATTTTCACTCCCATCTTTCTCAATGAGAGATACATCTCCCATCTCTTATATCCCCATGAGGTATACCCTATTTTTATTTTTCTTAACCTTTTGCTTAGTTTTCAGTAGTTTCTTTCAACATGCACAAACACACACTTACACACACACACTCTGAACACACATGTATCTTTATGTTTTAGGCAAACAATTGCATGCTTTTGGTTAACTAGAATCTATCATATTGTTTCTAAGGTGCAAATTTTTGCTGTGAATTTACAGTCTTGAATATGGCATAAAAAAAAGAAAACAAATATATAATCTTGAATTTTTCAATCTTAAATATGACCATTGATTGCAAAATCTTCAGTATGCTAATTACTATTCCCTCCTCTTATTAGTTTTCAATCTTAGGTAGTTTGGGGGTTTTGATATCAGATATCTTTGTTGCCAGTATAATTGATTTCAGGACTTGCCACTATCCCGATAAAATCATTACAAAAATATGTGGTTTAATTCAGACCTAGAGATATATATGGTGTTGTTGAAAAAAAATGATAGTGATGCATTCTAGCTATTGAGGATGCAACTTGAGTTTGGTACTCATTTTGAATGTTAACTCTCTGACTACTTCTAATGTGACCATGGGCCCCCAAATTATACTTTGCAAGCGAGTGATTGATTAAAGATTACACTTAGAAGTGATATCGTTTGATAGTTATTTTGGTCTTATGGCAGAGGTCAACAGTGTAAGAAGTTTACCCACTGAAATAATAGATTGAAAAATTTAGAGACAGAAGCAATTAGTCTTTGGTGTTATTGATTTAGTAAAAGTATCTTTAGTGGCACAGTGAATTCTGGAGGATGAACAAATGTCCAACCCCTTGCGTCTTTATGAGATTTGTTCCAAGTTATTATCTAGGATGCATCTTATTGATATTTATGCTAATTTTACTCTTAACTATTTTTTTCTTTCCTTAAGGAAATGGTCCTCCAGTTAGGGCAAAACTTTCATCAGCATGTTCCACGGATTCAAAGAAAGATTCTTTACTTCCGACAAGCCCGAAAGGTATTTGAGAAAATGCATAGGAGACACATAAACATTAAACAAAATGTTCATCTTAACCTAACAAGCTATAGTTGTAGTTTATAACCTTCAATTCCCTTGAAAAACTCTTACTGTTTGTTTCTTTAATTATCATTGGTTTTGATTGATTTTTGAAAAACTCTTACTGTTTGTTTAGGCACACTGTTTCGTCCTATATTGAAGACTCGAAGCATGGTGTTTTCCTACAACCCTATAATTTTTTATTTTTATTTTTAGTTGTGTTTGTGGATGATGTATTAGTTGTATATTTTGTTCCCTTAACTTATGTCGAATAAGGGATTTTGTAAATCAGTGTAATATTTAGTATTTTGGGAGATGATGTATAGGATGATGAGATAATATAGTGATGTTAAAACCCGTACCCGCAAAGTCATGGAGTATTGGGTTCTGTGTGGTTTTTCAAAGGTTTTTAAAAAAATCCATTACATTTTCAAACAAAATTTTGGTTTTTATTTTGTATCTTGCATAATATGAAGATTTTTGCCCCCAGAGCCTTATATATATGATGCATGTGTGAAGTTGCTTGGATTGGCCTGGGGAGGATTGATATTGACTGCCTGTGATGTTATATTTTTAATTGTTAGCAGAATTCCGTAAGGAATTGCTGTAAAAGAGCTAATATTTTAGAGGAGAATTTGATGAAATTTTTACTGAAATTCCTATTAGTATTCTAGAATATAAATGATTTGTATCGATGATGTAAGTTATAGATTAAAAAAAATGGAAGATAAATGCAAAAGTAGATCTATTCCTATGTTGTGATTACTTTAGAACTTTTCATGTGGATCTTTATCCATCTTCCTCTTTATCAAGAATTTTCTCCTTTGACAAAGCCAAAATCTATGACAGCTTTTCTCTAATACCTCTGCTTATATTTTCTTAAGCCTGGCACTAACATTTTCTCTCCTAGTATCAACTCTATCACTCCACTTGACTCAGTTGTCATCATCTTAGCTGCACATGTCAAAATCATTACAAATAATTTCTCCTTCAACTAATCTTGTATTTGGAGTTATCATCAATCTCTCCCACATGCACTCATTTTTAGGCTTATCATGGTTTTTCTGTTAGCTGTTAACTAAGATTGAAGATTCCATTCGGGGATGAAAATATTGAATCGTAAGTATGATAGAAAATACCCACGGTTGAAAAGAATAGAATTTTCCATTAGGCCATCAACAAAAAGCTCTGCCATACAATGGTAGCATAGAGAACACCGATGAGTGTTAAGTACAAAATTATAATTTGGACGTCACTACATCAGATAATAGGATCAATTCAAACTTAAGACTTTATACTGTAAATATGTGAACCAAAGAAAAATGTGTATCAACTTCAGTCGCAATCGTCATTTTCTCTTATTGATTGAAATGCCTGATAGTTGGGCTTATGTGTTTTGTGTGAGAGATAATGTAAGTTACAGATTAAAAAATAAAGATACATGTACAATATCTCATACACTGAAATTTATCCAAAATTGAGGCTAACAAGCATGTTTCATATCAAATTTGCACTATGCTCTCCAGTATATGGATACTAAGTCTAATATGGAGATGCAATTGTACTTGATCACATTTAACAAAAGATCTTCACAGGTACATCACAACAAGCTCCCCCCCCCCCCCCCCCCCCCCCCCCCCCCCCCCCTTCTCTCTCTTTTAACCTCTTTTAAAAATCATACATGGTTAACTATATGAAAATATGACAATGGAGAATTAACTCATGCAGTTTGAGGCGATAATTGCATTAGCTGTTATGTTTAAGTCTCACAAAACAACTGATTTCGATCCCGATCTCCTGACAAATTATCTTGCAAGATATAAGCCAATAAACAACTTAATTCTTCATGAATATAAACCAATAAACAACTCAATGTCTACTACTAAATACACATCTATATAAATCATTCTTCACGAAAACGTGCATATACTTAACTTTTTACAGGAATTTTTATATGCTGCATTGTGTCCACGGGCAAACCTAGGGCTTTTTATATGCTGCATACAAATCATTTTTTACGTAAACGTGCCGTAGGCACGTGTCCACGGGCAAACCTAGTTCTTTTATATATAAAAAAATACCTTTAAATGTCTAGTCAGATTTTTAAGATAATTATAGATATCTAAATTTCGAAATAACCAAATTTATTTTGATATCCTTGTATCCAAGTATGCCTCAATATGACTTCAACCTCAAATGTTCTATAGAGTTTTGTGAGAAGCATGCTTTGAGATGCGTGATGTCGTTAATTGTGTATCCTATAGAGCATGTTTTTATGGGATTATTTTCCCCCCATTGAGGAAGTGGATGCTGCGAGAAGCCACCACTATAAGAAAAGCGCTTCCTTTCACACCCCACAATTTGATATATGGAAATGGATTACAATCCAAAAGCATTTCGATATGACCACATATTATTGAAAATGTGGGTCCAATATTAATTTATGGATCGAGAAGAGAAGCTATTGGTGGATAACCTAATTGTAATCTACATCATGCTAACAATAGAATTAGGGTTTCTATTCCCCCCACCCAAAAAAATTATATATATATATATATATATATATATATATATATATATAGGGGTCGGTTCGTGTGAGAACCAACCCTGGGGTGAGAACCTAAGAGCCTATCCTAGCCATTCATCTGTGTAATCTTAACGGTCAAGATTTTTTAAAATTAAACAATAAGATTAATTAATTTTTGCATTAAGATGTCAATCCCTTTAATTAAGGGATGAGGACCGCGTAATAAAAGGAATAATTATAAATTGCCTTTTTTTGTGTGCGACGGTTAAGGCAAATTTGGTCGAATTGGAGAGAGAAATAATTTATTCCCGTAAAATATTGGAGAAGATTTTGTTTCCCAAATTAATAGCAACTGCAGAATCATTCACCATTTCGTTCCTTACAGTTACTGTTTATTACAGTTGCTATTTATAATTATTACAGTTGCTGTTTAAGTGGTCAGGTATTGCTGTATAATTATTTCAGTTGCTATTTATAATTATTTCAGTTGCTATTCGAGAAGATTTTGTATCCCAACTTAATAGCAACTTCAGAATCATCACCAATTCGTTCCTTCACCAATTAGTTCACTATATAGCAACTGACTGTATTGTAAGTAGATACAATAGCAACTTCAGTTGCTATTTATAATTTTAACTTCAGTTGCTATTTATAGTATTCCTTTGCCAATTTCAGTTGCTATTTATAATTATTTCAGTTGCTATTTATAATTATTACAGTTGCTATTCGAGAAGATTTTGTATCCCAACTTAATAGCAACATCAGAATCATCACCAATTCGTTCCTTCACCAATTAGTTCACTATATAGCAACTGACTGTATTGTAAGTAGATACAATAGCAACTTCAGTTGCTATTTATAATTTTAACTTCAGTTGCTATTTATAGTATTCCTTCACCAATTTCAGTTGCTATTTATAATTATTTCAGTTGCTATTTATAATTATTACAGTTGCTATTCGAGAAGATTTTGTATCCCAACTTAATAGCAACTTCAGAATCATCACCAATTCGTTCCTTCACCAATTCGTTCACTATATAGCAACTGACTGTATTGTAAGTAGATACAATAGCAACTTCAGTTGCTATTTATAATTTTAACTTCAGTTGCTATTTATAGTATTCCTTCACCAATTTCAGTTGCTATTTATAATTATTACAGTTGCTATTTATAATTATTACAGTTGCTATTCGAGAAGATTTTGTATCCCAACTTAATAGCAACTTCAGAATCATCACCACAACTGACTGTATTGTAAGTAGATAAAAATTTCATATTTAGCAACATTGTACGTAGCAACAAATGTTGTTCATCCTGATGAAGATTGTGGTTCGGCTGAAAATAAAATAAAAAAGGCAATATATGTTGCCTAATAATCTGTGATCTACATTCCTTTTAAATAAAATTAAAAAGGCAATATATGTTGCCTAATAATCTGTGATCTTTCATTCCTTTTATTACGCGGTCCTCATCCCTTAATTAAAGGGATTGACATCTTAATGCAGAAATTAATTAATCTTATTGTTTAATTTTAAAAAATCTTGACCGTTAAGATTACACAGATGAATGGCTGGAATAGGCCCTTAGGTTCTCACCCCAGGGAATGGTTCTCACCCGAACCTTTCTCTCTCTCTCTCTCTCTCTCTCTCTCTAAAAGTAGGGTTCTATTCAATATGCTAAGTTTCTGAAATGAATAGAATCTTTGATGAGAAAAGAAGAATTCTGAGAGCTAGTTTCTGTTCATTGTCAATGGCTGCGTTTTGGACGGAAACCTTCACCAACCCCACCTTTATTTATCTAGACTTTGATCAAACTTGTACACTTCTTATGTCACAGTAATGGCAACATATCAAATTAATAATTGCATAATTAATTATTGCTAGTGACATAAATAAGCCTATGTCTAACTTGGCTAATAATAAATTTCATATTAACAAGAAAATTGATCACATTGATTGACTCATAGATGTGACCTAAAATCATGCAATGCAATGCAAGCACTTTGTCATCCAAAGCTTCCGACCCAGATCCCCATTTTTTACTCTCCTTCCATTCCTAGGCGATCCCATTTTTCCCGTCGGAGGTTCTCGCCGGAGCGTTCGTGGCTCCCAGCTGCTCCTTGACGCTCCTTGCTCCCCTTCTCTCCTCAGTTGTTCGCGTGTCCCCCAAAGTTTGAGTTTCGTGCTTCTCTTCCCTCCGGTGTCGCCCTGACTCAGACTCCACGGTGACGCCCGGTCCCCGCTCGCCAGAGATCCACTGCTCGGTGAGTTTTCTTCCAGAGTCGCTCCTCCTCCCGCGGCTTTTCAGTCCGTCCAGTTGACCGCTCACTGTGAGTTCGTCTGATCTATTAGTTAACTTCTTTTTCTGGTAGAATTATTTTTGGGTGTGACGTTTGGGGTTTGCATTGTGCATTGCTGTCTCTTTTAAGCGCGGTTTCGGTCCCCAGAGCTGTGGATCGTCCAGCTTGACGGATTGTTTTTTCTTGCATTGTGCTCCCCTTGGGGATAAACACAATCTGTGGTGTTATCAGCTCCGAGCTGCTCGGTTGCTCTGTTAAACCTCTCGACATCTATTTCATCCCCTTTCTTTCTCTCTCTATTTGGAGGGTGCTATTGCCACTCTTTGGTCTGTGCTGGATTCTTCTTTGGTAGTGCTGTTTTGGTGGGTGTGGATCTGTTATTTGTATGGTACCATTGTCCTGTACATTTCCTCTATTAGTGTTTTGCATTAAGCCTATCTAGGGCTGGTTTCTACCATGGCTCTCTTACAGTCCGAAGCTAGTTCCTCCAGTTTAGATACGGTTCCGGATTGGAAGGGGGACTTGTTTCCTCCTCTTTTGGTTGACACCGATTATCATCGGTGCTCTCCTATCTTCTCTAATTCCCCTTCTCCTCGGTGGTCTGACCCTCATCCGGTCTGCTTCAGGTGCCTCCTTCCTGGGCATTTTAAACGTGAGTGTGTGAATAAACTGAAGTGCTTTTTCTGTGATAAGTTTGGTCACTCTCGTAGTCGATGTTTCTCCCTTCAGAAACTCCTGGGTTTTCCCAGAGGCCATTCCCTTTCGGCCAAACTCCTCTCCTTTCTTAACTATCCCCTCTTAAAGCGCAAGCTGCACGCTTGCTTGGCTAGTAATCTCAGTATTGTAACTGGTAAGGATTTCGACTCCTCTGTTGTTGTTTCTCTGCCAGCTAAGAACTTCACCACTTCTTTCTCTCCTGATTGTGTTTCTCTGGCTACTCTTCGACCTCCTAATATTGCTAACCTTTTTAAGGATCGTAAGGTTTATCCGAAACTCGTCTCCTTCCCTCGCTTGCGTTCTTTCAAAGCTCATCCACGATCTATCTCAGTGGTTCCTTCGTTGAGTTGGAACTTAATTAAAAATTTTGGATTGGTGACATCATACTTCTCTTCTCATTCTTGGTCTCGTTGTGCGAGGGGGCTCGCTCTGCACTGCCGCACTTCTGACCCCCAAGTGCACCCAGACAAGGCTATTGTTTCTTTTGAGGCCTCCTCTTTGGTTTTTAATCCTCCTTGTGCATTGGGGATATCTTCTCCTAAATGTTCTAAGTTCTCATTTCATTTTCCATGGTGCTTATTTTCATTGTATCAACATTTAGGAGTTCAATCGTGGCTCAATCAGCTCCTGATGGAAGTTAAACCCTTCCTGCACTCTTTTACCCCTAAGTCTTCTCCGTTCATGGATGACTTTTCTTTCCCCCGTCTTTCCTTTATTACTAGCGCCGTTCCTATAGCCGCGTCGGTAGCTCCCAGTTTTTTCTTTACCCCTTCTCACCTCGTTGAAGCTAGATCTTCTGACCTTGCGACCTTATCGCCCCCCTCGGTGAAGGTAGCACCTCCCCCCGTGAGGCGGAGATACAATAAGAAAGTCTTTAATAAATCGTAGATTCGAGTGAGTGCCCGTATTCTTGCGAGGAAAGCAACTTCCGTGGCAACTCTTCAGCTGGTGCATAGTTGAGTTTTGGCGTCGCTTTGCCATCCGTGGTATAGGCCGTCTGTTTTGCCCCCGTTGTGCTGCTAGAGTTCCCCGGGACTGCTAGTGGAGTTGGTTGCCTTCGAGTGGGGAGGTTTGGCCTCCTGGTTCATGGCTCTGCCTTTTCGTCCTGATCTTCTTTCGGGCACGACAAGTTTGTTTGGCTCCATCAGATGCTTGGTTTTCCCGGACGATGACTCCGCCCCCTTCTTTTTGTCTCGGTGTGGCGCCTCGTTTTCATTTCGCACCCTCCGTTTGGCGTGCTAATCAGTCGTTTTTGTATTCTTTTATGTATTCTTATTTCTGTTTTACTCCTTGTAAAACCTTTGATTTTTATCTGTAACTTAACTGTTTTTATTAATTAATATATTTTTTGATGGCTGGAACCGTTTGGCTCTATCCGATATATCAAAAAGACATACACAAATTTCCTTGTAGCTAGATAGCATGCTCTGCATTGAAATCTATGTATCTGTTTGAAAATAATAGAAACCACTAGCTTCAATTTAAAATCAACACATGCAGTTATGCATTTGAACATCCAATTACAGAAGAACTCCAGTTTATTTACTAACTCCGCAAGGAATCCATTTGATGGACTGAAAAAAATCCTCCTGATGAGACTGCTATGAATAGCATCAGGAATTGAAATGTTCAGTTTACAAGATAACCTTAACACCTCCAACGATGTCGATCATCAACAAATAGTGTCATCGAGCTGAACACGATCGCCCAGGTGCACATCTTCCAATGACTGGAGGAGAAAAAGAAATCTAAGAACTAGCTCAGGACATTACTTCACCTTCGATGAGTTAACTAAAAAATAAGTTATTACTAATCCATCCAATGTTTAGAAAGCCACACAGAGAGACATGGGGCTGCGGGGGATCAACATAATAACAAATTACCGCAAGAGGGTCAAATACGGAGAGGTCCAGTTACTGGTTCTTGCCCAGAATTCACCTCTTGGTGCTTCAAAGAGAGATTGATGAACTGTGATTCGAGGTCGCTGCTTTTACTATGATTATGAGAAGGAGCAGACTGTGATGGGGGTGATTGTTGTTGTTGGTGAAACAAAACTCGGAGACGAGCAATTTCTCGTTCCAACATCTCCTGCTGGACTAAATAAGTACAAGAACAAGTGCAATTATTATGAAGTATATGCAAACTCGAGCACTCAAAACAAGTTGAAAAACGGTGAATTCTTTTACAATCTGTCGAAATGAATTGAGGGATGGAGATTGATATTAATTCTGAAAAACAGATACTGGTAATATGAAATTTTACAGGAATTTTGCTGTTTTGAACTTAACACGTAAGATTAATATCAGTAATATTGACAGCAAGATAATCAGGTGTCCATCTGTTTGCACACATGGTCATTTGTTTTTCTATTAGCCAAAGAAATTCATATCATCCATACACTCGTGTGCATGGACGAGTGTAATACAAATTCCTAAGGACAGATGTAATGCAAATGCACATGGACGAATAATACAAATGCAAATGGAGCTATATCTGTATTTGGTATTGAATACAAGAAATGGGGTTAGTACAAAAAATGGGGTTAGTACGACTCACTGATGACGATAATGTTAAGTTAAAATATGAGTAGTTGAAGAAGATGAGATCTTGAGATTGTTTCAGACTTTACAAATAGGTCTAACATCTCCATTAAAGGATAAGGGTTTGAATATTGTGTTAACTATTTAATTTAGAAAAAAAAACCGTCTTATAAATACACTGACAGGTAATCTTGTGGGTTTTGGAGAAGAAACAAGTGTAATCTATGTGGGGATACTAGTAGCACGAGCTATAAGAGCAGATGCCAGATTAATTTCCTATCATCATAGATTTGCATCGAGTATCTGCTTTTAATCCCTTAGTGTCTTTCCTCTTTAGTCATGGATGAATTTACTAAACATATTTAAGGGATGAAACTTTTTGGTATATGTTGCTCGTGAATTACATAATTTTAGTTGATAAAAGTTAAGGGTAAAAATTTAAAACTTAAAAGATGGAGAGATGACTTGGAATTTACAGTATTAGAAAGAAGATGAACTGTAAATTCTATGTGGTATCAATTTTATGATAATGTTCGTAAGAAAAATACAAATTCAAAATTAAAGAATAAATTAGTAATAAGATAATCACAAGCTAATATCATAGCCAGCCCGAATAGTGGGCTAAGATCAAATTGACAAAAACTTCACATCAATCAAGAACATCAAAAGAATGGATTGGAAGTAAAGGAAAAAGGTACGTGGACATTTTCTTGGGAGAGAATGCAGAGAAAGAACTGAAGCTGGGAGCTAACAGTAGCATCTCATATCCAATTATTACAGAACCATATCCATATTCAGAAATGATGAACTAGACTAAAGATATTTTATCTCATTGTTGGATGTGATATACTGCTGTAGATATCAAGTAAATCTATCAAACTCTTATCTAAATCCTAAAAGAAACTTTAAGAGAAACACGTTGATAATTCTGAAATAAAATGCTTACGCTTTTTTATAAGGTGCTCCTGTGTCAAACTGTCAAGCCGTTGCTTCAGAGTTTTATTCTCCATGTTCAATATAAAATTTTGCTGATCCACAAATTCGAGTTCAGCCGAAACTTCCATCCCTTCTGCCTGTAGAATAAAATACAGATACAATTTACCAGAAGTACTTCATGATTAAATAGTTACTATTACTTATCATGAGTGTTTAGATTGACGGGACTTGCCTGTAAAGCTTGAACGTTTCTTTCCAGTTCAGCAATGTACTGAAGTTTCCTTACACGAGATCGCTGAGCAAATTGCCTGTGACAGCAGAAAGCTATATATTTAGAAATAAACTAAGAATCGTCAAACTGCATTTTACAATATACGTTGAACCTAAATTAGAATGCGGAGCGCGACTGAAAACACATTGACAATATTAATGAGCTCAAACGCCAAAGCGAATGCTTTTTCAGTAGAGTTCAGGGCATATTATTGATGAGGACATCGGTTCAAGATGATTCGGGTGTTTCTATCAGTGCAGGCATCATCTAGGATAGCTGCTTTATTAGCTTAGAATTTTATTTCAGTACCATATTTGTTTTTGGCAATTATAGCCATATGTAATCTTACTTTTATGCATTAGAATATTTCTGAGATTTTATAATATTTTGAGATTTGTATGAAGATTTGTTTTGAGCATATATATAGACCTTGAGAATAATAAGAAGTTATGCCATTCTTGATTATAAAAATTATTGTGTTAAGTTTTGCTCTTCATCTCTCTTTGTGTGATACAATTGAGATCCAATTTTAGGGTTTGTGATAAACTCTAAAACTACCCCAAATTAAAATCTCAAACCCTAATCCCCAAATTGATTTAATCCCAAAACCTAATCACCCCCTTATCCTGTAGCCGCCTCTCTCTCTCTCCTTCGTTTTTCTTCTTCCTCCTTTTCCATTCCTAAAACCGAACAACCCCCACCCTCCTCCATCGTCATCCTCGTCGACCTTCACCGTCGTCCTCACCTCTACCGCCACCACCAGCCACCGTCATCCTCTCCACTGCAGACAGCCACCGCCGTCTCCCCCTTCCTCCCCTCCTCTGCCTCCTGACGCCCTCTCCATCGAACTCCTCACCCCATCGCTGACCTCCCCTCCCATCCTCCGGCGCTCCTACTTCCAACGACCAGCACACCTCCCCAGCGTTGAAAGTCTTGTTGCTGTCTCCCGGCGACCCCAGAGCCGCCATCAACGCCGCCAATCAATTGCCAATCGACTGTTGTCCACGTCGGCGACCTCCCTCGCCGGTCCCGCCGCTGTGCTGCTCCTCGCCCTTACTGCCAATCTGAGATCTAACCTAGTTCCTTCGAACTCCGGTATACTCTTTTCACTTTTCAAATATTTGTATTATACTGCTTTATCATCTCTATTATATTATTTGATTTATCTGTCATCCATAAATATTGAGATTGAGTGTTCTACTTGCCTAATTAGTATACAAATCAATATTACATCTTTTACTTGCTAAGAATGCTTAGGGGTATAATTATTGATTGTTAGAACTGAATTATTAATTGGGCTTGTTAAACTTAATTTAATTCTTGAAAATCCATCAAACCGATTAACTGTTTAAAATTCTAACTTTGATCTGCACTACATATTGGTAAAATTAATCCTTTAAGATTCTTGGAAATTCTCTATTTAGGATTACGTTTTACATTAATTATGTTGCAAATAACATGCTACGCTGAGAGCATCATTATGCTCCTGATCATCCATTCCAAGCCTGGAATTACCTGGACCCACACAATAATGATTTAAAAAGAACAAAAATTGCACCTGTAAGTCAGGTTTACATGCATCATGATTCCCCCCATAAACATTACTCTTGTTGATGAAATCAATTACATGAGCGATGAGATACCATTCAGGTTTGCACTATTGATCTGTGCTTTTTATTTGATGTTAACAACAAAAGATCTGGTAATGCAAATAGCTCAGCGCTCTGCATTCTGAGGCTCTTTTACAAGCCTAACTACACAACATCATCATCAACACAGCTAAGTTTGCATGCTCTACCAATGCCAAAAATACAAATTAATCCTATCCAAGGAATTAAAGATAAACCCTGTCATATATAAGATTCAAACTTATCCTATATATCTTTAGAAGCTGTTCCTATAAAGTTTTCCTCACTGTTACATAAGTAAAAGGTCGTGTCATCGTCCACATTTCTCCGTTTCCCATTTCTTGATAACAGATTTAGGTTTCAACTTTCAAGGAAGCAAATTGCAAAAATGGTATCTACAGGAAAGAGCTGAACCATGTGAACTAGAGCTTTCATATCCAAGACCGTCAAACTTTTACAGGACCTAGCCACAATGCAAATAAGGGTTAATAAATTAAACAAATCGATTAGTTGCCTACATACTCTTTAGTTCCTTTTAGGTGGTGAAAAATAATATAATTTTTACAGCACCTTAGGATTTGTTGAAAATTTTCAGATAAATTATTTTTGAACTGTTTTTTTGTGTCAAATATACTACAATTTAAAAGTATCAGATTTGGACCTGTATAACAATTAAGTACATTGAACCTGGATCCATGTTGTTGTTTAATTTCATTTCAGTAGTGTGACAGAGCTTCCATAAGTTGATGGAAACCAATTGGTTCCTAAACCATGGGCAAGCTCTATAATCTTTCCCAGGGAAAATCCATTAAAATCGAATGGATATATTGGAAAGACTCAAAAACTGAAAGCATTTATTGCAGAACAACCGCCAAACTTGAGGGAGTTACCCTACAACTCGATAAATGTGAAATTCAATGTTAGTAATACAGATTCTTTCCTTTTTGTTCCTTTCCTTTACATTATGCATGTTTTGTTGAAGTTTTTCTCGGTAAAATTTAGCAAATTAGTGTAATTATGACTTTTTTACCCTTAGTCTATATACATATCAAATTAAATTTAGATTTAAATTGGATTTCCTTTATGCAATATAGAAAAAACTTTCATATAAGTAAATTAAATATTTCTCATTCATCAACAGGCCCGGCCCACTGTTGAGGCAGGTGATGCATTTGCATCAGGCCCCCAAAATTTAAAAAAAAAACAGAGCATAAAGGGGGCCCCCGTTTTCAGAAAAACATATAGGAACTGGTTTGTACTATGCTCTTAAAATGAGATTATTCTGAGATAGGCAATGGTAATTGTTTGATCCCTTAAGCTATCAAAAAAAGGGGGCCCCGTTTTCAGGAAAAAAAAATATATATTTGGAAATGTGTATATGTGGAGTATATGTGAAAAAAATTCTAATACATGAATCGTTTTTTGTTTTTGTTTTGGGCATATGTGGGACCCCTTTTTGAAAGTTTGCTTCAGGCCCCTAAAATCCTAGGGCCGGCCCTGTTCATCAACATAGAGTAGTACGTCTCTTTTTGGAAAAAAGAAGAGAAAGAACAAAGAAATGAAGAATACATCATATATCTTAATCGTTCTTTTCATTATTGACAAAAACAACCACTGATCCAAATTTTATTCCAGCCTTTATTTGTCTTTTGAAAAAGTTTTTTTGTAGCCTTTATACAATGAAAGATGAGGATCATGGTCCATGTCCAGATATGATCGAAGGTGTGTATCCTTGTTTACTATTTATAGCGAATCAAAGAATTGAAAACATTTTCGATAGAAGGGAGCCGCTGCACCAAACACAATTTTCTTTCTACTATCTGAAGACTACCTAAATGCTCATTGAAATGTACAATGTCGAAGAGAAAACTGAGGAGAGTTCACAAGGCAGGAAATATACAAATTAGATGTCACAAGTTCAAAACTAGCTACCAAAATAAAAAAAAGAGGAACTTGCTCTTGATGGATGCTTAGAAAGAGGTTGGATAAACTTATAGTATATGTTAAAAAGCAAATATTACATAGTAAGCCATTGATTCATACACCTTTGACCATATTAGGACATACGTTAATTTATTTTAACCATGCAAATGTCCATATTAGAAGTTGCACTTTTATTGGTATGAAAGAACATAAGACCAAGTGAAAGGATCATAAATTGGAAAAACTGACTATATTAGTCTAAAGAAAGAACATAAGGGTCATAAGACCAAGTGAAAAGCACATATGTTGGTGGGAAAAGTTGGATCTCTTTTACCTCTCTACATTTTTTCTTTTTAAAATTTTAATTTTTTTGAAAAGAAAATGGGGTTACACAAGTTGGATTCTCATAAAAAAAGGAGGAATGAAGACATAATAACATCATTCTCTCTGCCTCTTCAGATTGAGAAGTGCATGCTAAAGTACAGATACTCAACATGCATGAGGTAATACAAAGCACGCCCCTCAAGTGAAAACTTGCGACTTTGAATGTGATAGTTGGCAAGCTGTATTCCATAGGCAAATAAGGGTCATAGCCCTTTCTTTAGCCATCAATTCAGTGGCAGAGAAATAAAAATTGCCCCTCTGGGCAAAATAATGGTTTTGTACAGTTCAAGGCTCAAGGATCAAATATCAATCTTATCCAGATTACCATGCAAAAGACTGAACATGCTGTACGCACCAAGCACAGGGTGACCTAAACTTTCCAGACAACTAATTAATACCATTCTCCTCCACCTCTACCTACCCACTCAAATTGCAGCAGTGGAAATCAGAAACTCACAAAGTAGGCACATGGATTCTGGATCCCTTTCGAGTTTCAAGCATCCAATACACACATACACTGCAACACTGAACATTTAATTTGACCAAACGATCAACAGTGGTACCACTTGTTTCAGTTGATTTTAAGAGTGACCTCAAAAAGTTGATCTTGGTAGTTTTGGTAAATAACTGAAGGAGGAGCAAGGCTTCTACTTTAAGCCAAAAAGGAAGTCCTTAAATAAAAAATGTCTTCCTAGCTGGAATATATCCTAAATTTTAAAGGCAACTGATATATTCTAGTTAGAATGGATACAAGATCCACCACCCTACACCTTAACTAACAACCCATGCACACATCTCTCACTAGTCTAATGCTTATCAATCATTAATTACCTTGTTACTATTAAATGCATCATGTTTTTGTATATTATTCTTTTTAGTAACCATAAATATTTAGTCCAACACATGAGGGCAGTGTTTATGAATGAGTAGCTTAAATTTAGGATAAAAATGACGAACAATTTGGAAATGGGCTACCAACCCAAAATAAATAACTTGAAATAATGAAAAATGGAGTAATGGTAAAATCTTCAACACCTTCTTATGAATGAGAATGTGCATCAAAATTTTGAAATTAGGTATAAAATTAACATGGCATCGTGATATTATATGCAATCATCCACAAAACTAGTTTATACTAGATTTGATGACGAGAAAGAGGACGGAAAAGAGAAATATTAATCTGCATAAATCTTACTGTTTAACCCGCTTTGTATCCGTCTCCGACTGAGATTGCTTCACATGAGAACCTTCCTTTCTTTCACAGACTCCATTATGATCTTGATTAAAATCCTCCTGTTCCTGGTTTTCAACTACAGTATATGTCAATGTATCGTGTTCTCTAGATCCAAAGAAAGAAGCCTTATCCTTTGGTGATGGAGTTGTGCTCTGATAGTTCCCCATGTTCATGCCCGACTCCCATGCTTTAATTGCCGGTCTCACAAATGTTTTTGCGTCAGTGTAGAAACTCGCTCGCTGCACATCTTTAAGGTGGTTGAATTCCTGAACTCTCCACTGGGGTAATGACCCTACATTCTTGTGACCATACTCCTCCGCAACTAAATTATTTACATTAGAGAACACAGAATTTGCATCCAAATAAGCAAATGAATCACTAGATGAACGGCGATGAGCTCCTCTCTTGACGGGTGTCTCCGGCTCATTAAGGAGATCATCAAGCCAAGAAGGTTGTTCTTCAATTAGAAAGCTCTCAGAAGAGGTCCGTTGATGATGCCTATGGGGTCCTTCCCTTGGTTTCGGGATTCCTTTAGGTCCTAGAGAACTATAATCCCCAAAAGATGGGGGATTGCTAGAAAATGGGCATTTAGGAGGTAGCAAAGACTGTTTGCCAGAGCAAGCTTGGTTCCTCAAGTTGGCAATCCCTTTCATATTCGACATTACTCTTGCCTAACCTAACCTGGGAAATTTTGAAAACATTATAGTAACAAATCAATATTATTTCTTTAGCTCTTTCAGATCTGTAATACACACAACTGTTCAAACAGAGACAAAGAACGTAAGCTAACAACTTGACTTTAACAACAACAAACTTAATAATAAGCTACAGAATTGCCCAATATAGAAACGATTAGCGCAATATCATATTTTGAGCCAAGTAAAATAGTAAATAGTAAATTTGATAAATGATGATACGCCTTTATAGTTTTGCAAATAAATCAATCAGTCATGCATTCCTGATCCACTAGCTTAAGTTTATTAAGCAAAAAAAATGCATCAAATATACAACGATGATAATTTTATTTATTTATGTATTTATTGGATAACAGGTCGAACTCTGATTTAAGCGGGATTTGAATCCCAGACCTCTGTTAAGACGCTTTTCCACTATGCTACAACAACACTTGGACAAGGTTGATAAGTTAATTGCATAGTATATATAGAAACTATTAATGTATAAATATCACATTCTGGGCCAGAAGGACTAGTAAATTCAATACTCAATAAAACAATCTACCGCCTTTACTGCTCCACACATAACCAATCATACATTCAAAAGTTTGAAGGCTCCTTTGGCATTGCTTTTCGAGAGTGATTTTGGTTGTAAAAGCACTTTTAGACTCCAAATAGGTGTTTGGAAAGCTTAATTAAAAGTGTGTTTAGCCAAAACTACGTATTTCCTAAAACAACTAATTTTGTCCTTTTTCCAAGCACACCTAAAGTGGTGCTTTTTGTTTTTCAAGAAAAGTGCTTTTACTCACTAAGATAATTTTGAATGGTTTTTGTTTTTCAAGAAAAGTGCTTTTACTCCATAAGATAATTTTGAATGGAAACATATTTTTTCTTACGACACTCTTGCTAACAACACGTTCAGCGAAAACAAAACACTTACCGTTCACACAATAACAAACAGAGCCTAAGTTTAATAAACAAAATGGATCAAATAAACAAGGGTGACAGGTTATTAACACAATGTTTTTTTCAATTTTTTTTTTGAGAAAAAAGGTGACAACGTCACCACTTCATTAATAAAAAATTAACAAAACAAGCAGTACAAATAATTTACAACTATCTGTTCCTAAACGGAATGATGGAGAACAATTACAAAACACAACCTACATCCCTAACTAGTCCCTCCCTAGCTAAACTTGTAAACTAGGCATCTGCACCCTGTTCTCTCATCAAAATCTCCAAGATGTACTTTGAATTCCAACAAAAATCAAAATTGAAATTCAAAATCCATCACTTAGCTCCCACCCCAGAGACTCCCTCACCATCCCCAAACATCCACCAGACAACAACCACAGCCACCATCTCTTACTGACATGCTTATTCTTCTCCCCCACAACGTTGTCGTTGTGTATCCGCCAAACCAACCCCACCGCAGCACCATCTTCCGATTGCGTCAAACCAGCTCTCAACAGTAATCGTTGTTCTCAACCGAAAATGAGAACGCTTGCACTCGCCAATAACTCCACCAAATGTAATTTAAATTACAAACAAAACTAGTTTAAAATTCAAATTACACTAGAATATTCACCTCACACTATCCAACTAAAATTTGAATTTCAAAAATCTATATTGAAATTCAAAATTCAAGGAATCTCACCCTCCACACTTCCAATTCAAATTTGAATTTCACAACCCTAATTTGAAATTCAAAATTCAAAATTCAAATTTGGCTCCACTTCCCCTCTTAGGCATCCACACTGCCCACCGTCGATCTCGTGCTCACTTCCACTCCTCCAAGAATTCCGTCGTACGCAACCATCGCTCCTCCACTCCGCATAGTCGCCATCAACCGATGGCACCACCCAAACAAACTACAACCCCTTTGTCAGCCCCGCCATAGCTCCGATGATGACACACTTGACATCACCTAAACGAGCCTCCCGACTCAGCGATGCTCTCTGCACCCCCCATCGCGCCAGGCTCAACTCCTTTCCTCAACGAGCCAAACCCTAATTGGGAACTCGACGAGCCAAAGCATAACCTCCGGCTAGCCACGATCTTGAGCTACTCCGACGAACCCTAGGTAGAGTCCCGATGCACTCTATCCCGACAATATGAGCCCCTAGGAAGGTCACCACTGATACTCCTCAAACTCTCTCCGCCTAAAACTCTTTAGGAATTTCAAAATCTAAGCTGGAATTTTCAAAACATCAAAATTTCCCCCTCTTAATCCCCAAATAAATTTGAAATTCAAACTTCAAAGTTCACCTAAATCTCATAACCTCCTCTCCGTCCACCCACGGCCACCATCGTCCACCTCCTCTCCATCTCCCTTCTCGACCTTGTCGTCGATAACAAGCTCCATTCCAACCCACCGATGCCAGCATCAACTCACCGACAACCACCACTCACCATCGGCCTAACAGTCGTCTGCCAATCGACGAGGGCCCAGACAAACCACCGGCAGACCACGCCGGCACCACACCCTCGTCGTCGACAACACCCCGTCGCTCCACATCTGTCGCCAGCTCCTTCAATCCCTGAAGAAAGCAGATCCCGCCGACTGCAACCATCTGAGCTGCCTTGACACCACCTTCACTTCCCCTGGCCATGCAACACCTACCATCCACGCCAGCCATTTGGCATCACAAGTTTCCGTCGCGCCGACCGCTTCTACAAAATCTCAAATCGAGAAACCCTAGTCAGATCTCCGATGACATCACCGCTCCGGTAGCGGGATGGGGCTGTGGGGGGAGGAGGAGGAAAAGGTTGCGAGTGAGTCCTCCCCCCTCCCCGATCCGCACCACTTTATGGGTGTTTTGTTTGTTGGGTTTTTTTGGATGAGCTTCTCTCTCTAGAAATTCTAGAGAGAGAAACTCGTTTGGGAATGTTCCGCAACGAGATTTTCTACATACGAAAATACATAAATCGAGTTCATACAGTCAAAATTCAAATAGCACATAAAACTTATGTAAATGCTACAATCATTGTATAGCTCAGCAGATAGTCAGTCATCCATACATTCAAAATACCATTCACATTCCCAAACTAGATCTTTTATATAGATCGAAATTTCATACACTAAAATTTGAATAGCACCGAAAATAAAAACCAAAGATTAATAGAAGCATTATTAGAAATTAGTTAATAACTAAAATGCATTTAATCAGTGTTATCAATGAATAAATGAAATGCATTTGGTATATCAAACACCAGAATCTACGAAACTTGCGAATTGGTCGAAAATATTTGAGGAGATTGGATATCAACTGAATCTAACGAGATACCGCGCGGATGTTGAGGAGAATGCACGTACCAGATCGGCTCTCTTGCTTCGTGATTGTTTGAGATCAAGCCCTAATTAGGGTTTCTGAGAGTTGGAAGAGAGCAGAGGAGGAGGAGGAGGAGAAGGGAGAAGAAGAAGGGGAATAGTTTAGTTGGCGAGACGAGACGAGTCAACATGCGTCAAAACATCGCGAGAAATTGGTTGGCTTTCTCGTGACTTGCTAGATTGTTCGTTCAAGTTCGTGTCAACTAGTACAGCATTTTCTCATGTGGTTATTTTTGCACCTGAGGCTCGTTATAATTAACTTATTGTACACTTAGCTAGCATTAATACGCTATTTGCATAAATTGCTTCTCTCTCTCTCTCTCTCTCCTTTTTTTTTCCCTTTTCCCCCATTTGCTCTGGTAATTTCATCAATCAAAAGTCGGGTATAATATTTTTTGTGTCACTACAAATACACGGCATAATAGCATCTGCAGTTCGTTGGGTTTTTAGACAAATTTTAAAAGAACTGGCTTCAAACGTCTTGCAGTCGTTGGCTATTTAGCTTTTTTTTTCATTTTTCATTCCAGACATATCTGACAGTCGATTTGGCTAAATAAAAAATTAGCCCGACGATACATTATATTTCGTCTGAAGATTGGACGATGTATAATTTACCGTCTTAATTTTTAATATAAAATAATGAACGGACGGTAAATTATACAACGTCGCTTAATTTAATAACAAATAATTTGACCAGAAGAAACATTATACATCGTTTGAATTTTTTAAAAAAAAATCCCGGATGATATAAAATATTCTGTCCTTCACATTTCTAAAAAAGAAATGATCAGGACGGTAGTTTATCTATCGTCCCAGCCATGAGAGATGTGGTTGATTCAATATGTGTTGGCTATTTGGTTTTTTTTTTAATGGGCAGACGGGATATTATGTCCCGTCTGTTTTTTTTTTTTTTAGTTAAAAAATTAACCTTATTTCACCCAACGAGATATCATTTCCTGTTTTACAAATATATTTTTTCCTTCCAATTTTATGGACGGTGTATAATTCACTTTTTGATAAATTTGTAGCAAAATTGTTTAGTGGGACGATACATAAAATATCGTCTGTTCTATTAAATGTACGAAAAGCTAAATTTTGACTAAAACGACTATAGAGGAAGCTCTGTTTGCTATTTGCTATATGCCAAATTTGTAAGATTTGGCAAAAAGGACTACAGATGCTCTAACCTTGTACTGTCGTTTAAAGCATAATGTTAAATGTATGATTTTTGTGTTTAAGTAATAAGTATGTACACCTTTGTACTGTAATTAACATCACATCTCTGGTGTTAATGATATTATTCATTCATTCATTCAATTAAATAAATAAGTGAGAAGTACTTTATAACAAATCTATCTACTTCTACTCTACTATATTTAATGGGAGATTTGGGTTGAAACAAATAAACAATTTTTTATTATTTTTTTGTCACCAAATAAATTCGTGCGTCGCACGCACACCTCTATCTTTATTTATTAACACGAGTATCACACGTGCAAATCAAACTTTTCAAAGTTTTCAAACAAACAAACATTTTATAAATATTTTTTTCACCAATCAAATTCGTGCATCGCATGCGCACCTCCATCTCCATTTATCTCATTTATTAACACGTACATTGCACGTGCAAATCAAAGTTTTTAAAGTTTTTATTTAACTTTTTTTGGAATTACGTGTATCACCCGTTTAACTCCAATCTTTTCAAATAAAACACTACTTTCTCATCAAACAAACCTGGACATCACACGTATAACTACAGTTATATTTATTAACACGCGCATCGCACGTGCAAATCAAAAAAAATTCTTCAGCATTCTTTAAAACTTAAGAGTATCGCCCGTTCAACTCCAACTTTTTTTTAAAAAATTAAGACATTCATCATGCGTGATAATTACTACCGACTTACGTATATCGCACGTTTAACTCTAAGTCTTTATTAACGTGCATCGCACGTGAAACTTACTAGTAACATAATAAGTGAGAGCAACACACATTAAGAAAGAGACTAGGGGAATATGAGATATTACGGTGGCGGTTATCTTATGGATCTTATGCCTTAATAGAAATAACGCACGTTTTTCTAATGTTAACTACAGATTTAACATTATGTTTTATAAAATTTTAGCTCTTATTCATGTGTGGGCCAACCACGTGGAGGCGAGGAAGATGCTTCGCATAGAGAACGGGGAGTAGGATTGGTAGTGGAGATGGCAACGTGCATCTAGCTCTCTTGTGTTAAGAGTAAAATAGAGTATACTTCTATATTGGTTGTTGGTATGGCTGTAAATCGGACCGTACGGGATCGGACAACCATATGTTCAAGCTCGGACCGAAATTCTAATCGGACGGACTTATGTCCAGCTCGGCGTATGTCGGACAAAGTTTTTATAGTCCGGACTCGGTTCGATAAAGAATCAGACCGCAATAATACTCGGACGGACTTATGTCCGGCTCGAGCTCGGTAAAGAATTGGACCTAATAATTTGTTCAAGTTCGGTTCGTATAAGTGTTCGGACGGTCCACGGTAGGACCATTTCTCGAGCCGGACTCGGACGGACGACGGACCGTCCTGTTCATTTTACACCCCTAGTTGTTGGGTTGTTGGCTTTCCGCATTATGTTTTTGGATGTTTGTTGTATCAAGTACTTGGTGGATGTACTAGAGTTGATTGTATTTGGTTTGCAATATTATGTACTATTATTTCGTTAACCTTTCATTAATAGAACAGGTGACCGAGGGGTTACTTTTATTTCAAAAACATATATGTCACTACTATATTAATGGGAGAGTTGAGGTCTGTAACCAAATAAACCCTAACTTTGTAATCAAACAAACCCGTGCAAATATACATCTAAACTAAATTCAACAAATATATACGTGCACTGCATGTGTAGCCAAAATCAAAATATTCCAAGCTTATGCGTCTCTTCCTCTCCCTCACGCCTCCCTGTCCATTCCTCTTGCTCACTATTCCTCTCCTTCCGCTTTCAACTACTTCGCTTTGCACCAATTCGATTCAACAAAGGGGCTTTTGGGATTTGGAGGATGATGAAGAAATTAAGGATCTCGGTTCTCGGAGGATGGAGAAGCTGATGAGGCGATGGAGGAAAGGGACGAATGAGGATGACACACAAGCGAATAGCGAGCGGTGAGGGGAAGGAGGCGGAGGCGGAGGCGGAGCAAGAAGGAAGAGAGACAAGTTGCAAATTTGGGGCTTTGGGAATTCTGACGGTATAGAATTTTTTGCGAAAATAACCCTCTAACTTTGAAAATTTTAACTTAAATACAACTTCTGTATGATGTGTCATTCCTTCCACTGGTAGATAAATAAATATTCCTTACCAAATAAATAAATATAAATTGTTACTATATATAGAGAGAGTAATGTTTTGTTGTGCACTAGGCCTCTGTGTGCACTCGTGTGCACTCGGCCTTTCTACCTTCGTATCAACGATCCGAACCGTTCACATTGATCTACACATCTAAATTAGTCTAAATATGTAAAATCAAATAATGTGAAATTTATTTGCTCATTCATTGAAGTGTTGCAAAATTGTATGGCTGAAAATCGTTGTTTTTTATAGTCACGTGATGGATGGGCAAATGAATTTCAAATGATTTAATTTTACATATTTAGACTAATTTAGATATGTAGATCAATGTGAACGGTTCGGATCGTCTATACGAATGCGGGAAAGCCGAGTTTACACGAGTACACACGGAAACCTAGTGCACAACAGAACATTTCTCTCTCTCTCTCTTTCTCTCTCTCTCTCTCTATATATATATAATTTTTATCTTTTCTTTCTTTATCTTCTTTAATCTTTAATAAGAGAGTTGGGGTTTGTAACCAAACAAATCAATACAATACATGTTTAAACTATATCCAACTAGAATAAGTAACACAATTCCAAACATTTCAATATAAACTATTTCTTTTCATATTCAATATTAGGCATGTATGTACCAAACTAATTATTCTTAATTGTTTTTTGTTTTTTTGTTTTTTAGGCATGCAACCAATATACAATAAACAAGTTTGCTCGGTCGCATGTGTAAAATAATGAAATAACTAAAATGATCACCTATTTCTGGTGCGGTACAGCTGTTCTTGACTTCTTGATGTACATTTATATTGCATAGTTGTTTTAGAAGTATTGCATAAGCGTACCTATGACAAATTTTAATTTGCAGATTGGATGTTTAACACAAATTAGGAGGGGTGGTCCCAAATTATTGTCGTGGTTGGTAATCTTAATTTTAGGCACGCCAAATGTTGTACAGCTTGCTGCCACCTCATACGAGCATTAGGTTATTGTTAGCATGTTTGCCTAATTAGCTTCCCTGTGAAACTCTAAAGTCCAAAAATAATCATTAGTTTTTTGTCATGGAAAATATGCTTTGTACCTCTCATTTGCCTATCATCATCATTCAAATTATTCTAAAGAAAAGAAAAGAAAGCTATCAATCGAGTATTTTCATCGTCAATGTTTTTTGATGATATTTTCATCGTAAATGTTACAAATCCATTACAGTTGCCGACAATATTATGATCGTCTAATCAAGTAATCATCACATTTGCTACTATATGAAAAATTTTGCCGTACGTAATGCCCCACTTTTTGAAAATATTTAGTGCTCTGCCCCATTTCCGAAAACAATTAGCGATCTGCTCATGTTTAGAACACGTCAGCATAAATCGTTATTGAAAATAACGGCATAGATTATTTACGTGCCGTTATTTTCTATAACGGCATCTATTTTACATTTTTTTTCATGTCGTTATTTGGAATAACGGCATCCCAAATAACGACATCAGTATATTTCTTTTACAAGTATGAATCTTCTAACTTTAAAAAATTCTAAGTGTGAAAAAAACTTATAAATAATGCCGTTATCCTGAATAACGGCATTCGAATGACTGATGCCGTTATTGGAGATAACGACATCAGTTATATATAAATGAACTCTTGTCGTTGTTTGGAAACAGAGAGATAAGTTTTTTTTTTTAACTTATTCGTCAGAGAGGATGAATAATAAGTTACTTTTTTATAAAAAAAATTTATAACTGATACCGTTATTCCAAATACCAGCATCAGTATTGAGAATGCCGTTATTTAAAATAACGGCATTTGTTATAAGATTTTCACACTTATAATTTTTTCTCTAAATGGAGACTACAAGCTGTCGAAAAATAAAATAACCTATGCCGTTACTTCAAATAACGGCATGAAAAAAAAATGTAAAATAGATGCCGTTATTGAAAATAACGGCACGTAAATAATCTATGCCGTTATTTTCAATAACGGTTTATGCTGACGTGTCCTAAACAGAAGCAGATCACTAATTGTTTTTGAAAGTGGGGCAGAGCGCCTGCAAATATTTTTAAAAAGTGGGGCAGTAGGGCAAAATTTTCCTAGTATATGCATGCGATGGTTAATTCCTACGTACAGTTCTATCACGGTTGTTTTGAGGAGCAGGTGGCTAATAGTTTCAGGTCTGTTATAAATTCGTTGCTGCTATATAAATGCTGCCACATGCTATATATCTTCTTTTTTGCAGTCAGCAAGGAGCATAATGTATTTTCGAGAATATAAGGGCTGGAGGGAAATTATGGTCAAGTGAGGGCTAGCTTTAGAATTTTTTTTCCCCATGCATGCATGATGCATCCTGTAGAAGTTTTGTTGAAGTTTTAGTTGAGACTTGAGATGAGGTCAGAGGTCATGAGTTGATGACAATCTAACTAGCATGCACTACTTTAAATTAACTGCAAGTGGGTTTGATTAATTAATTAATTGTTTAACCTTAGAATAGATATAAGTTAATTTAGATTAAGAGATAATGATGTAGTTCTGCCTTTTGGAGGTGGTGAATGAATTGGAATGGCCAACTCATTTGAGTACAAAAATAGACCCCAAAGAGCATGAAATATACCCATGACATACTGTCTTCATTCTGAGTTGTAGGCTTGTAGCTTTCAGGGTTGTATTTTATATATATGCACGTGAAATTGTTATGAGTAAACTTCAGTCTTCAACTTACTTTACAGCATATTTAAAATAAAAATTTTAAAACATTTGACTAAAAAAAAATTAAGAAAACAAATAAGCTTACCTTAAAGCATATCATAAAAACTCATATAAGCTCATCATGAAGGTTATTATGCATCTAGAGAACCATCGAAAATTCTAATTACCATACTTGAATGGAGTACAGAGAGTTGTCGCTGGAGTGGTGTTCGGATGAGTCGTGGCTAAAAGGTGAAGTGACAAGCTGCGACTATGATGAGTGCTCAATGAATCTTCATTTAGTTGATGGATAGGGGCTTATGATCTGCAACATCTGATGGTTGAAAGAACATGTTGCATATGTCTTCGTCTGCAAGTTTAGCTTAGCGAGGGACAAGTTAATGTTGTAGGCTTAATTGTATAATAGTATTTTCGATGTGCATTTTTAGGAATATTTTGTTGTAAATTATATGTTATTCTTTGTTTCATTAATATATTATTAATGTAACAGTGACACGGTTATCTTTATTCTATTAAAAAAAAAAAAAAACTAACTAACATATGTTACTGCAATGTTTAAGAACATGACCTTAAACGCAAAAATTTTATGTTGGTTCACGCTAAGTACCACGACTGCGTTGAAGAATACTAAAATAAATATTTGAAAAGCCTTATAACTTCTTTTAGTTATGTCCTTAATCTCCATGATAAACAATAGGATAAGGTGTTAATTTAAAGTCTTGTTCAGAACTTAGATTCACGCATGTTATCACTATGCAAACAAAATATTTGGCAAAATTATATTGTATAGTTTTTTATCCCAAATGACCGCATAGCGCAGTGGATTAGCGCGTCTGACTTCGGATCAGAAGGTCGTGGGTTCGACTCCCACTGTGGTCGATTCAGTTTTTTATCATCTTTTGTTTTTTATATAAGTTATTACTAAATTTTTATTTTTATTTTTATAGTTTACTACATACAAACAGTAATACAAATTCAACCAGTATGCCATACAAGCATACATATACACCAAAATATCCAACCATACAAGAAACCTCTTTGATAAAGAATGTTTCCCCCCAACATGTTGGTACATATCAAAACTATGCAATAATTTCAGAACTACACTGAAAAAGCATATGCATTGCAGGCACAAGGATTCTACCATGTCTAATGGCATATGTATCAGTAATTATACCATGGCCAAAATGAAAAGCTTGATTGATTGTTTTACAGTATATATGGTCCATTGATGTAAGTATGCAACAGCAGATTAGAAGAAAATACTCTCCAACATGACAAATGGGCAATGTATACGACGGATGCATATTAATTTATGTAGCAAAACCACCACAGAAAATGCACGGAATGCAACTCGTGCAATTATGTAATGCAAAGAAAGACATTATGAATGAAAACCACCTTAACAAAACACAAATCTTAGAACTAATAATTGGGAAGGTATGTCGAATGATATAGTACTAGTTGAACTAACAAAATGTGTCTGTAGTGTCAATGACAAATAAGAGGGTTCAGTATAAGCTGAATCATCGATTAGAAAAATGGAACTTTAATTTTAATATTCCAAAGTTCCTCGAGAAAGAATGATACCAATCGGATACCAATCGGTTTCCTGAAGTATCTCAGCAAAATGCTCCAAACCCTGAAGTATCATGTAAAAAACAAACAGATAGGTTAATTTTTTTTTGATTAAAAAACAGATAGGTTATTAAAGAGATATAAGACCTTTCTGGTTTTATACAACACACAACAATTGTTCTTAGCATTCTGAACTTAAAAACGCTGGAAAGCTGTTGTTTGTCTGAGCCAGACATTTATGCCACCTATATATTCAAGGTAAAATGGAATAACTTGGGATTAGCAAAATGTAATCTTTTGTATCTAAGTAGCACAGTTGCAGAAGAAACATTGATACAACAATTCTATAATAGTGCATGGAAATAACAATTACAAGGCACAAAGTGTAGTACTGTAATTCCATAATTAACATAAAATGACCACACTAACACTATTATTAGCTTGATAAAAGAATGCACCAATATATATCATATCAAAGATGTAAACTGCTCAAACACATAATACAATCACTTGCAACATTGTTACCTACATTCCAGCCTATTGCAAGTGTATTCATTAAGTATCGGAAAATATAATTGCACAGAAAGAAAAGAAATAAAAAAACATGTTTTACTTTGCGTTCTTCATAGGCTGCAATGTAGCACTAATAATTTGCTAATGAAACAAGATTGTTAAAAAAATTTCCATATAAAGAATACATGTAAACAAACCAGGGCAGGAAACTCACTTGGCGCACATCTTATGCACTTAGGGTGAAAGAAAGAGAAATAAGATCAACATATTTTGCACACCCAGAGTTGAGATAACCTAATATAAAACAGTTAAACAAAAGATTCAGAAATATAACATAAATTGGCCAAGGAAATTTTTAAAAAAAAAAAAGTAATCTGAACAGTTAACTGATATCCACTATAGCAATTGGATACCTTAACCAATGGCCACTAAGGTGACAAGTGACAAGGTTTATCGGTTCCCATAAAAGTCACATGTTCTATCCATCAACACGAGCTAGCTAACAAACCTAGCTTGTCTTTTTTTTTTAATATCATAAACGGTTGGCCGTAGCCCCCCGTATTTCATTAAAAAGTTTTTAATAAAACATACATGCTGATGCGGCTTGTTTTGGGGAGGTATGTGGATGCACCAGGTGTGAGTTCTTCTCGATTTGTATTGGTGGAGGAAGCTCCGGTGTGGATGGCCCTCAGCCGGGCGAACGATTAGGAAGTAGGCGGGAGTGAGGTGGAGACTGGATGCTCGGGTCGGATCAGGAGGCTCGGATCCGAGGCCTCGTTTACCTGCACACGGTCTAGGAACACCGGGGTTGATCCCGGTGGCAGACCCTCCGACGATCTAGTCAGCTACTAGAGAGAGAGTAACAGTAACTAGCATTTTGAAGGGGAAAGATTGATTACCTGTGGAAGGGGTAGAGGGTCTGGTATTTATAGGAGAAGCCAAGCGGGTCTGGACCCGGTTGCCCGTGGGCCTGACGTGGCAGAAGCCCAAGTGGTTTAGGGCTGACGTGACAGAGACCTGGACAGTTTCCAGGCTGATGTGGCAGGGGCCCAAGCGGTTTCTGCGCTGACGTGGCGGACCAGGATGATCCGGCGGTGCACGCTTTATGAGAAGATTCTGTGGTCCAGGAGGGGCCACATCATCTGACCCATATCAGGATCCCCCACTCCTGGAGGGCTGGGTGACCCAGCCGTGTAGGAGTGGTTCTTTGACTCTGTAGGAAGAGCAGGGCGATGTGTGCAGCGAGGAATAGGGTCTGTACCTTCCCGAAGAGGCCAGGGGGGCAGGATGAAGGGATCCCCTATCGGAGTCATGCGGGGTGTTGGGCGTAGAAGGGTCGGAGCCACTCTCGCCGAGCACCTAGGGTAGGTAGACGAGTGTCTATGGTCGGCAGACGAGTGTAGAGGGTCAGCGGACGAGCTCCGAGGGTCGGCAGATGAGTGTAGAGGATCAGTAGACGATTCCCTCGGTAGTTGGAAGAGCAAGGGGACGTCAACGTCCGCCGAGCTGGAGCTCGGCTTGCCGATCGTATAGGGTCGGTAGGTGAGTGCAGAGGGTCGGCAGACGATTCCCTCGCTAATTGGAAGAGCAAGGGACGTCAACGTCTGCCGAGTTTGAGCTCAGCTTGCTGACCGTATAGGTTTGGTAGACGAGTGTAGAGGGTCGGTAGACGATCCCCTCGCTAGTTGGAAGAGCAAGGGGACTTAAAGGTCTGTCGTGTCTGGAGCTTGGCTTGGCGAGCGTCTGTGGTCGGTAGATGAGTATCGAGGGTCGGGAAACGATTCCCTCGCTTGTTGGGTAGAGGAAGGTTTTGGGGGCTCGCGGTGCCATCCGAGCTCCAAGCCTCCTTTGAATAGAGGGGAATTTTTTGGGGCTTGTGGTGTCGTCCGAGCTCCGAACCTATTGGAAATAAGGGAAGGCCTTTGGGGCTGGCGCTATTGTCCGAGCTCCGAGCCCCTTGTGAATGAAGGAGTATTTGGGGGCTCGCAGTGCCATTCGAGCTCTGAGCCTTCTATGAATAGAAGGGAATTTTTGGGGCTCGCGGTGTTGTCCGAGCTCCGAACTTATTGGGAATAAAGGAAGGCTTTTGGGGGCTCGCGCTGTTGTCTGAGCTCCGAGCCCCTTGTGAATGAAGGAGTATTTGCGGGCTCGCGGCGCAATCCGAGGTTCGAGCCCCTCAATTTGGCAGCGGCTGTTGGATGGGATGTAATGATTTTATTTCATTTAATGCTTTGGGTGTAGAAGTCTCGGTGGCTCGCGATGAGATCCGAGTTCCGAGCCTTATGTGGAATAGGAGGAGAAATTGGGCTCGCGATGCCATCCGAGTGTCGACCCTTTTGTAAAATAGAAGAGGAATTGGGGGCTCGCGGTGTCATCCGAGCTCCGAGCCTCCTGTAAAATAGGAGAAGATATTGGGGCTCGCGATGCCATCTGAGCTCCGAGCCTCTCATGAAAGAGAGGAGGAGTTTGTGGCTCACGGTGTCATCCGAGCTCCTAGCCTCCTGTAAAATAGGAGAAGATATTGGGGCTCGCGGTGTCATCCGAGCTCCGAGCCTCCTGTAAAATAGGAGAAGATATTGGGGCTCGCGATGCCATCCGAGCTCCGAGCCTCCCGTGAAAGACAAGAGGAGTTTGTGGCACGCGGTGCCATCCAAGCGTCGACCCTTCTGTGAAATAGAAGAGGAATTTGGGGCTCGCGGTGTCATCCGAGCTCCGAGCCTCCTGTAAAATAGGAGAAGATATAGGGGCTCGCGATGCCATCCAAGCTCCGAGCCTCCTGTGAAAGAGAGGAGGAGTTTGTGGCTCGTGGTGCCATCCAAGCGTCGACCCTTTTGTGAAATAGAAGAGGAATTTGGGGCTCGCGGTGTCATTTGAGCTCCGAGCCTCCTGTGAAATAGAAGAGGAATTAGGTGCTTGCTGTAGCGCCCCGAATTTCTAATATAATATCTTAGTAAATACGTGGCACAATTTTCAGCATTAACTTCAATGTAATATTAAACACAACCAAACACCAATAAAAAATTTCAACTTTCATTGGAATAATCGTTTACATAGCACAGCGGAATACAATACATCTTAAATCACAATTCTCTTTTCTTTACAACAATTTACAATTACATAAGTCACTATATAAATGGAACTCAAACATCCGAATCCGAGCCTTAAGAAATCATCTGTAAAATATGAGGCTAGAGATAACCCTAACCCCCAAAACTAAAGGGGTCAGCCATAAAGGTGTGAGTGACATAAAAAAAACAAACAACATAAATAAACATTAACATGGATTCATAAACAACATGTAATAAACAAGAATACATAAATTATGACGTAGCAAGGAAACATGAAAATATCAAGTGAAACTAAACTGAGTGTCAAGTGTAGAAAACAGGAAAACACATGCGTAAAACCAAGTCAGGAAAACACAAGTCTATATGCGGACTCTCTAATGCGTACTTATCGAAGTCTATGCATCCCACTCTACATAGGTCTGGTGCAAGCCCTTAACGTCTCCACATTATAGGGTTCAATCTCCGCTATGCAACTAATCCTATCACGATGACTACTACGAGATAAAGATAAACTGTGAGTATTAGCCCATACCCCGATAATTCCGGAGGTCAATCTCTATCCACAGATAATTTCGGAGACTATTTCACTCACACCTGGGAATCTTCGAGAATACCCCACACCGCAAGCAATGGCACCTCATTACACGAATACCACATGTGCGTCGCCTCGACCCTGATAATTCCGGAGAACAATCCCACACCACAGGTAATTCTGGAGACTATTTCACTCACACCTGGATAATTCCGGGGATTATCTCACACCGCAAGCCATGCTGAGGTCCATAACTCATGTTCCCATTCATCATATCACTACTAGTGCCTGTCCTTATCATTTAGGTTATTTAATTACTTAACGAATCTTCTAGAGTTGGTGCACCCTACCGGACTTAACTCAACAACTGATCAACTAAAATACCTCAACAGGCCCAAACATAAATAACTCAACTGCCGGTATACTAGGGTCACACACACCCTCTAGAGATTCACACTCAAATGTCCAAACAAACTTTCCAACATAAATTGCTCAACTTAATATCTTGAAAACATATGTTCAATAGAAGATAAGGTATAAAATAATAAGTTATAGATTAAAGCATTTGGAGAATAAATCATTTGAAAGAACATTCAAAAATATAAAGGTACATCAGTATCAGTCGACTAATAACAAGCGTAAGTCGACTGTCCAAAAAGAGAATTCTATGGTTTTAAGAAAATAATCTAAGTCTTATAAGTCGACTTGTAAAGGTCATAGGTCGACTATCCAGAGAGAAAATACAATAATCTTTAAGAAAATATTCTAAGTATAGCAGTCGACTGAAAAGGGTCATAGGTCGACTGTCCAGAGAGAAAAATTACAATAACTTTGAAAAATAATTCTAAGTGTGCCAGTCGACTGTAAAAGGTATAGGTCGACTGTCCAGAAGGAAATTTCAAGAAAACTGAAGAACATAGCAGCCGGGTCATATCAGTCGACTGAAAATTCATACCAGTCGACTGTCGACCTACAGACTGTATACTTTTGGTTGTGCACAATTCAATCGATACGTAGTTTTACTTTATGAAAACGATTTCTTCAAAAAGCATATTTCTTATATGTTCAAATATAACTGGTAGGACATATAATAGTCCACAAAACTAAATCAAACTACTTGAATTTATAAAAATAGAGATCTTGTTGATTTCCTTCAATCAAACATGAAATTGTGCATATCATCAAAATAGAGTTTTCTAAAAATCAATTACTCATTGAAATTTCTTCGTATTCAGATCCAAAACATATAAATATCAAAATCTCAAAAGAATCCCCAATTTGGGTATATTCCTCAACTCGACTAAATTCTCAAATTTTGATTATCAAGATATGATCTCTTGATTCATAACTTTTCATTCAAATTTCTCAAAACTGAATTACTACTACAACTCACAACCATAATTAATTGATAACATCACCATGTCCAATTTGTATTCAACCAAATACTCAAAATCATAAAAGGTCTCACCTTTATAAGATTCATGCATAAAATTCACCATATTCATTCAATCCAACATTAACCCAAAAGAGAACGACTACCCACATACAATCCTATTTACAATCAACTAGGATTTCACAAGATCCAATTTTTCATCTAATTCATAATGTGCATATTCATATTCAAACCCTAAGCATGCTTTCTAGCAATAAGATTCAACATCCAAGATCCATTAAACATTCATAGATCAAACAATCAAATTGTACCAAATCACATACATAAACAAATTAACAAAACAATTATATGCAAAATACACAAAGCAAAACAAACATGTCACTCACCTCGAATGAAGAAATCCCTTAAGAAAATTTTTCTTTTGCAAAATCGAAGATCCTCTTCTTAATTCCTTCAAAAAATAATAAAATTTTTTGTTGTGCAGCGAATGACGGCTGTGTTTCTTTTAAATAGGCCGGAAATAGAGGATTTAGGGTTTTTAAACACATTTGCAAAATAACCCCTTTAAAATATAACTTTACATAAATAGATTCCTATACTTGGAAACTTGATAAAATCGATTAAATTGAGATTTAAAAGAAAAAGAACCTCCGTATTTCCAGTTGGCACTATTTTAAAAGTCAAGAAAATAGTTTTGCACTTTCACCCCTCAAAATGACAATTTTGCAAAAAGATCATTCTTTTCTTGATATTTGCAAATAGATCCAATAAATAACAGAAAAATCTAGAAAAATTACAAATAAATCCCAAATAATAAATAATGATTTTCCCTAATATTTGGCTTTTGAAATTCTCAAGAAAATATTTGCACATATTTCGCACGTGTAAAAAGATAAATTTTTCTGAAAATATTTATTAAATCCCCAAAAATCATTTCAATTCATTTATAAACCTTTAAAAATAATATTTAAAAATACGGAGTACTACACTCGCGGTGTTATTCGAGCTCCGAACCTTTTGTAAAATAGAAGAGGAATCTGTGGCTCGCGGTGCCATCCAAGCGTCAACCCTTCTGTGAAATAAAAGAGGAATTTGGGGCTTGCGGCGTTATCCGAGCTTCGAGCCTCCTGTGAAATAGAAGAGGAATTTGGTGCTCACGGTGTTATCCGAGCTCCGAACCTCCTGTAAAATAGAAGAGGAATCTGGGACCCGTGGTGCCATCCGAGCTCCGAGTTTTCAGACTTGTAGAAAAAAACCGGTTTGTTGAAAAAGAACTGGGGGCATTAGGGTAATTTTGTGCCAACTGCTGACATCACGCGCGCAAGAATCGAAGCATCTCTAGATCTTAGCGGCCGTTAGATCTTGATAATTAAGATCCAACGGCCAGATCTTTTTGCGAGAATCGAGGAGTCACTTTCTCCGCTATAAATCTCCTCCCCTCCCCACTTTTATTTCCTTCACTTCTTGCATTTTCCAATTTTTAAGAACAGGTCTTACTTGCCGTCGGCAACTTTTACAAGTGATTGCATGGTCCATATCTCAGGTTAGCATTTCTGATCTTATAATGTCCTCAGTTCGGCTCCGAGGCCAGCTCGTCAGGCCGTTCTGGTAAGGAATCAGAGTCCCCGGAGACATCTTGGGATTTGGGCAACTATAAGGTTAAGGAGGAAGTTTTGTCAGGCCCAGGGTCGGACGGTGGTGGTGATGTGGTCTTTGTTGTGTCACCGTTGAGGTATCATCGACCGGGGAAGGAGCTCGTGGACGAGGACGAATAGGAGAAAGAGGATGTCGATGAGGAAGAACATGACCCCGAGGGAGAGAAGGACGTTGGGGATGAAGAGGATGACAAAAAGGATCAGGATTCTGAGGAAGAGGGGGATGTTGAGGATGGGGGAGACTCCGATGAGAACCGAGGGGAGCCAGATTGGAATGTCGAGGAGGACGACGCTCGGGAAGGTGGGGGCGAAGGCCCAGTAGGAGGGGCAGCCGAGGTCGAGAGTGGTCTCCCACCTTTTCCCCCTTTGTTGATGTCGTCACCTGAAAGGAAGGCCCGCCTCCGGATAGCCCCCCCCCCCCCCCCCCCCGGATAAATACGCTCCTAGACCGGGGTTCGAATTTCCCCCGGTCTCTTTCAAGAATCCGGGATCGATCAGGATGTATCCCGATGACGTCAAAGATGTCGATCCTCTCCCTCTTATGCCAGGCGACGAGAGTCAGGTGAAGATCTGGATGGACAGCATTCAATGTGTCTTGAAGGCGGACTACCTTCACATTTTGAAGGCCGCCTACTTCATTCCTCGGAAATTCAAAGTGTTGATTTCAAGACCTGGTATTCGCCCCACGACTTTTCTTGCACCGGGTTACTGCATTTTTCCTGAGGACGCTTTTGTCTCGGGGCTACGGCTGCCGCTGCACCCTTTCGTCAAGCGGGTCTTGAATTGGGCGAGGTTAAGCCCGATGCAGTACGACCCCAACTCTTGGAAGCACTTGATCTGTTTTATCTTGAAGTGCCAGGAGAAGGGGGTCAAGCCGAGGCTGACGTACTTCCGTGCTATCTTAGGGCTTAACTCGCTGGGCAATGCGGAGGGGATCTTTTACTTCTCGCTTAGGCCTCATAAGAAGGTGATGCACGGCCATCCGGACTCCATCAAAGGGTGGAAAGAGAAATATTTTGTAGTCCAGAGCGAGAAGTCTTGGGGGATCCCGACCTCTTGGAATTTCTTTAAGCCGAATCACAAGCCTCCGAAGCGTAGCGATCTGACGGAGAAGGAGTGGGGAGAAAATTGTTGGGGGGCACAGCATAGCATGGCCTCGAGTGACGGAGATGCACCTGGCCCGGGCCGAACTGAGCCCAGTCGACCATAGTATGTTTTCGTTCTGAATTTATGCATCTCTTTGTCTTCGAGTTAACATTAGCCCATCTTCTTTCATTTTTGCAGAGATGACATCCCAACAGGTCGAAAATAGGCGAGCCTTGATAGATGCCGCCGCCAAGAGGAGGGCGGAGAAGGTGAAGAAGGCAGAGCAGGAGAAGCAGACTGCTCAGGGCGCTGGGTCCAGTAAGGGGCCGACCTCGGCAGCCGTGGAGCCATCCCCGAAGAGGACCAAGAGGCAGCATCCTCACACGCCGAGGGCATCTCGGGAGGCGGGGGAAAGTTCTAGTAGCAAGAGGACTACCGAGGTCCCAGAGCAGAGGCTTCCCCCCACTCGCCTTACCGCTGAGCAAATGGTGGGGCAGCAGGGGCTACGACCCTTTGCCCCCGATTGGTCGATTGTACAAGGGGACTCCCTGCTCGAAGGTCCTGTGGCCATCGAGTTTGTCAAAAAAATTGCCACTGAGCGGGATCGGATGGCACTGGCGGTGCTGACGTCTGAGCAGACCTTCATGCGGTGCTCTCAGGCGATGATCTCGGTGAGTGTTTGAGATTTGGTATTTTGGTTTGGACTTCGGAATTTTTTCTGACTCCTTCTACCTCGGACAGGCGATGCTTCACGGGCAGCACTTTCAGAAGTGCTTAGAGAAGGAGGTCGTTGTCGAGAGGAGGAATGCAAAGAAGTATCTCTGCAAACTGAATAAGGCGATGGACGAGCTGAAGGAGGCTAAAAGCATGGAAGCCATCCACGAGGCCCAGATGGCCTCGATCTTCGACCACCACAAGAAGGACGTGGATCGCCTGAAGGAGAAGATAGAGGAGGAAGCGGAGAAGGGGCAGAAGGCCCTGGAGCAGATGGAGATTACCCTGGCGGATGCCCTGATCCTGGCGCAGGACGAGGCCTACGACCGTGCCAAGGAGCATTTCCGGAGGATCCATCTGGACCAGAAGGTCGACCACCTCCACTTCAATTAGCAGCCGGACCTTCCGTCGACTCCTGGTGGTGAGGAGATGGGGGGCGACCAGGATGACGAAGAGGTGCCACCCCCCCCCCCCCTCAAGCATAGCTTAGGCTTCTTTTCACTTTTTTGATTGTATATGCCTCGCGCGGACTGGCCACCGCTTTTTTGTAGCTCCATTTTTTGAAAGTAATGAAAGATAGCTCTTTTGGCCGAGGCTTCGTAACTTGCACAATTTGTAGTTTCCTTTGTGACTGGTTTTTTTCTCTCGTCTTTTTTGGGTAGACGCATGAGGCCTTGGGTGCCGATCCCGTCTCCGCCGAGGAATCCCTGGTCCAAGCGGGGAAGGAGGCCGCAGAGGCATCTCTGGCTCGTCAGCGAAAACAGGCTTGGGACCGAGCTACCGTCGTGAATTATTTTATGAACAAGTCTAGGGAGCTCGGTCTGGAGGTCGCTCGTCTGAAGAAAGCCATTGCCAACCGGGACTGGTGGGTAATCGAGACGAATTGGTCCATCTCAGATGCTTCGAGTGGACGGTCGTCTTCGGAGTCTTTTCTTCGTGAGGCCATTGTTGAGAAGGAGTTGGAGATCCACATGCTGAAGCTGGTGTTGGGGGCCGGTTTGATCGAGGAGGCGAGCAATTCGGTACCGGGGCTGTCTTCGAACTTTTTATTGGAGGGTGCCCAGCCTGATGATGCGAGAAGCTCAGTGGCAGGGGTGACTTCCCTGGTCGGGCCAGCTGAGCATGAGAGGAACCCCGAAGGAAGCGCCGAATTCGAGTTTTAATCCAAGTCTGAGTGAGTTGTAACATGTTCATTGTATTTGTGCCACCGTTACTGGTGCGCGATGAGTAATGATAAAAAGAATTTCCGACTTCTTTAACCTTGTCAATCTCATCGGTAGAGGATAGTTGCCAGGCTCGACGCACAGGAGGTCACCGCCGAGGTGACCTAGTGCAGCGGGCGCATATGCAGTGGCGTTTAGCCTTTCTACAGTCATTAATGGCGACGTTTTGCCTTCCAATAAGCGTTAATGGCGATATTTTGCTTCTTGCCAGGGGTTCCCAGGTGCAATAACTGTGCTTCTCAGGGGGCTATATGACCCCCACTCCCCCTTGTTGGTTGTCAAGAAGTGAGTGGCTGATCTGCCACTCAACTTGGGTGCCTGCCAAAGGTGGGCGCCCCAAAATTAAAACTTTTCCGAGGGCTCCAGATTGGAGGCACACCAATCACCTTCGAAGAATTCGGGGTTTTGGCCTCGAGGATCGCGAGATCCTGCGTTGTTCGTTGGTGAGCGGTGGGTCGATCAATTGGTTCGGGGGATCAGAGAGAGCCGAGGGTCGGTGGCTCCCCTACCGTCCTCGAACAGTTCAGGGTTTTGGCTCGTGAAAGCTGCAAACCCCGAGTTATTTGCGAACGAGAGGAGGGTCGACCAATCGACTTGAGGCTTGGGGCATCTGCCGAAAGTGGACGCTCTAAACTTTAATGAAAAGTTTGCTCAAGTAGTTGTGGTGGAAGGTTGCCGCCTTGTGCATAGGTTGATGGGCTTGAAGAAGTCCAAACCGTGCTAGGGCCAATGTCGAGCCCCCACACCGGGGAGAAAGCCTCGACCTCGCTCGATGGCGACGACGAGCCCCCACACTTGTTCTCAGGAAGACGGTACAGGTGTGGCTGGCGGTTGCCGCCTTGCGCATAGGTTGATGGGCTTGAAGAAGCTCAAACCGTGCTATGGGCAGATGCCGAGCCCCCACACCGGGGAGAAAGCTAGTAATGGGCGTAGCTGAAGGTCATCGCCTAGCATATCGGTCGAGGCACTTTGAAGAAATCCTCGACCTTGCTCGAGGGTGATGACAAGCCCCCACACTTGTTCTCAGGAAGACGATACGGGTGTGGCTGGCGGTTGCCGCCTTGCGCATAGGTTGATGGGCTTGAAGAAGCACAAACCGTGCTAGGGGCAGATGCCGAACCCCCATACTGGGGAGAAAGCCAGTAATGGGCGTAGCTGAAGGTCGTCGCTGAGCGTATCGGTCGAGGTGCTTTGAAGAAAGCCTCGACCTTGCTCAAGGGTGATGACGATCCCCCACACTTGTTCTCAGGTAGAAGGTACAGGTGTGGCTGGCAGTTACCGCCTTGTGCATAGGTTGACGGGCTTGAAGAAGCCCAAACCGTGCTAGGGGCAGATGCCGAGCCCCTACACCGGGGAGAAAGTCAGTAATGGGCATAGCTGAAGGTCGTCACCGAGCGTATCGGTCGAGGTGCTTTGAAGAAAGCCTCGGCTTTGCTCGAGGGCGACGACGAGCCCCACACTTGTTCTCAGGAAGAGGGTACGAGTGTAGTCGAGCACCGAGCCGTAAGCTTGTAAGGGAAACCTTTCTGGCTCGCGATGTTATTCGAGAGCCGAGCCGAAAGCTTGTGAGGGAAGCTTTTCTGGCTTGTGATGCTATTCAAGCACCGAGCCGTAAGCTTGTAGGGGAAGTTTTTCTGGCTCGCGATGCTATCCGAGCGCCGAGCCGTAAGCTTGTAAGGGAAGCTTTTCTGGCTCGCGATGCTATCTGAGTGCTGAGCCGTAAGCTTGTAAGGGAAGCTTTTCTGGCTCGCGATGCTATCCGAGCACCGAGCCTGAGGCACCTTTTTAATGAGAACCAACACAGCCACAAACTTGTTTTAAGAAAGCTGGCATATTTACAACATATTTGAACTTTACAAAAAATGAGACACGACGTGCTGATTACATTCTTCTTAATTTACATGGGATGGAGGCTAACCCTCTCCTCCCAGGAACTTGATGAGATGCTCCGCATTCCAGTGCCTCTTGACAGCCTTGCCTTCTGTGTTGGTTAGGAGGTACGTCCCCAGACACACGACTTCTGATACCTTGTATGGGCCATCCCAGTTTGGGGGCCAATTTTCTCTTTTGGCCGGGGTTGGATACTGCCAACTTCCGGAGGACGAGATCTCCGAGTTTAATGTCGGTGGGACGCACCTTCTTGTTGTAGAACCCTTCGATCCTTTGTTGGTAGATGCTCCTTCTAATGGCTGACTTCTCTCTGACCTCGTCTATGAGGTCCAGGTTGGCTCGTAGCTGTGTAGAGTTGCTTGCTTCGTCGAAAGCCATGATCCGTGGTGAAGGGATCCCAATTTCCAGTGGAATGACGACCTCCGCACTGTATGTCAGATTGAATGGCGACTCCCCCGTGGAGATTCTCTTTGTCGTCCGGTGGGCCAGAGAACGCTTGGCAGCTCATCGACCCATAACCCCTTAGAAGAGTTATCGAGTCGTTTCTTGAGGCCGTCAAGAATTTGGCTGTTCGCATTCTCGGCCTGACCATTGGACTGGGGGTGGCATACTGAAGAGAAATGCTGCTGGATCCCGAGATCTTCGCAGAACTTGCGAAAATGCTTACCCGCAAATTGAGTTCCATTATCCGTGATGAGCACCTGTGGGATCCCGAACCGACAAACGATGTGTTTCCAGAAAAACTGTTGGGTCTGTTGCTCGGTGATCGTTGCTAATGGCTCTACCTCGATCCACTTCGTGAAGTAGTCGATTGCCACTATGAGAAACTTTCGTTGGCCCGTTGTCTTTGGAAATGGGCCTACCAGATCCATCCCCCAATTTGCAAAGGGGATCGGACTGGCCATGGAACAGAGGTTTGCTTGCAGAGCCCTCTTCACGGGGGAGAATCGTTGACAGGGAATGCACTTCTTCACTAGGGCAAGGGTGTCTTGCAGCATAGTGGGCCAGTAGTACCCATGATTCAAAGCCTTTCGCGCGAGCGGGTGGCTTTCCATATGGCATCCACCAATCCCTTTGTGTAGCTCCTTGAGGGCGTACTTTGCTTCATCAGGGGTCAGGCAGAGGAGGTAGGGTCTGCCATCCGTTGTTGTGTAGGACCTTTTAAGGAGGGTTGCATCGATTACGGCAAACCTTTCTGAATGGACCCTGACCCGCCTCGCTTCAGCCCGGTCTTCTGGGAGCTCACCCTTGATTAGAAATTCCTTGATAAGAGTGGTCCAGTTGTCGGGAGGAGCTCCGTCTTCAATGCAAAAAGCCTCAGGGAAGTCTGTACTTGGCTTCAACAGGACTTCGATCAGGACGGTGCGGTCGAGGCCTTCAAAGGATGAGGAAGCTAACTTTGACAGGGCATCGGCCTAGGCGTTCTGCTCCCTGGGGATCCTTAAGACTGCCGACTCGTCAAAGGACGTTAATAGCCGTTGGACCACGGCCAGGTACCTGATCATCCGATCATCCCGGGCCTCGTACTCTCCAGTGATCTGGTTGACCACAAGCTGAGAGTCACTAAAGGCCCTGATCTGTCTAGCGCTGGCCTGATGAGCCAGGATGAGCTCGGCAATTATGGCCTCGTACTCAGCCTCGTTGTTAGAGGCCGAAAAGTTGAGGCGGAGGCAGTATTGAAGGAGGAAACCATCTGGACCCCGCAGAATGATGCTCGCACCACTTCCCGCTTTGCAAGAGGAACCGTCGCCGTAAACTTCTCACGTCTGGTCGACTTCCTTACTTGTCGGTTGCTCGGAGATGGTGCATTCTGTGATGAACTCGGCAAGGGCCTGCCCTTTGATGGCCGTCCTCGATTGATAGCCGATGCTGACTGAGCTCGATCGACCATTTAACTAGTCGTCCCGAGGTCTCGGGCTTATAGAGCACGACCTTCAGAGGTTGGTCCGTGAGCACCTGGACGGAATGTGCCTGAAAATATGGACGGAGCTTTCGTGCAGCCATGATCAAGGAGTATGCTATTTTCACCATCCTGGAATATCTGGTCTCGGCGTCGAGCAAGACCTTGCTCACATAGTACAGAGGCTTTTGGACTCCTTCCTCTTCTCGAATGAGGACGGCACTGAGCACGGTCTTCGAAGCCGAAAAGTAGAGCCAGAGTGGCTCACCTAGTTCGGGCTTGCTCAGGAGAGGAGGGTTGGCAAGGTACTTCTTCAATTGGGCAAACACCTCTTGCTGCTGAGGACCCCATTCAAACCCTCCGGTTCCGCGCAGTGCCTTAAAGAATGGAAGGGACTCCTCCCCGAACTTGGAGAGGAAACGACCGATGGCCGCCAGTCTTCCCGTTAGCCTCTGGACTTCTTTAATGTTCCTGGGAGGGGCCATGTCTATTATGGCCTGAATTTTTTCGGGGTTCGCCTCGATGCCGCGCTGGCTGACGATGAACCCGAGGATCTTTCCCAAGGAGACGCCGAACGCACACTTCGCCGGATTGAGCCTCATGTTGTAGGTTCGAAGGACCCCAAAGGCCTCTTCCAGGTCGGCGACGTGATCTTGTCCCTGTTGGCTTTTGACGAGCATGTCGTCGACGTACACCTCCATGTTACGCCCGATTTGATCCTTGAAGACTCGGTTAACGAGCCTCTGATAAGTAGCACCGGCGTTCTTCAGCCCGAAGGGCATGACCCGGTAGCAGTAAAGCCTTTGGTCAGTGACGAAAGATGTCTTGGCTATGTCGGGAAGAAGCATCTGGATCTGGTTGTAGCCGGAGAAGGCATCCATGAAGGACAGGAGCTCATGACCCGATGTGGCATCGATCAGAGCGTCAATGCTAGGGAGAGGGAACGGATCTTTGGGGCACGCCTTGTTGAGATCCGTGAAGTCTATGCAGATCCTCCAGCTCCCGCTCGCCTTTTTGACCATCACGACGTTCGCCAGCCACTCAGGGTAGCTGAACTCTTGTATGAAACGAGCAGATAAGAGTTTGTCCACTTCCGCATTTACCGCCTACTATCGCTCCGGGGCGAACTTACGTCGCTTCTGGACGACCGGCTTCGAACCGGAGATCATGTTGAGTTTGTGCATGATGAGATCCTCAGAGATACTGGGCATGTCAGAGGGCTTCCAGGCGAAGAGGTCGACATTGCGGCGAATTCTGCTGATCAAGGCAGATTTAAGGTTGGGAGCGAGGGAGCAACTCACTTGGAAACACCTTGACGTGTCCCCCATCTCGAACAAGACATCTTCTAGCTCGTATGCCGGTTCTGGTTCCGGCTGGGTTCTCTCGGGTTGCAGCTTAACAGCATCAAGGGGAAATACCGTGCCCCCGATCGCTGTCATGTATCACGATCGTGCTGCATCTTGGTTTCCTCGGACAAATCCGACACCGGTGTTGGTAGGGAACTTCATTTTCTGGTGGTAGGCTGAGGGAATCGTCTGGAGGGAGCAGAGCCCGGGACAGCCGAGTATGGCGTTGTATGCTGCCTTGACGTTCACAACCATGAAGTCCATTGACTCGGTCCTTTGGTGTGGGGTCGTGCCAGCTGTGACGTCTAAGGTGACGATCCCCTCTATTGGCACCAGGACGCCGGAGAATTCGTGCAGTGTGTATCCAGCTGGCTTTAGCTTATCTCGGGAGAGCTTCAAGTTGTCATCGTCATACTCCAGCTGGACTGTCGGGACGCTGGACACGCTGGCCTCGACATCCAAATGGGAGTGAGAGCGGCAGATGTTCTCATCGATGGGGGTTCCCCGGATGGCCTCCATGATTTCTTTTCGAAAGTCTTGGAACTCTTGGTGGGTGACCGGGGCTCACTTGGCCCGATTTTGTTGAGCCGGTGGGTGCCGGCTGACGCGGCTGAGTGCCGACCCCCGCCCTTGGGACGGAGGTTTGGGATGGTTTGGGGCCGAGTTGGAAGCGGCCCCTCCCCTACTCCGGCTTGCCTGTCGATTCTGGTCCGTCAGTAGGGTTGGATCGGACGGGAGGCACCTGGTTGGAGTCCGTGACTGACCCCCGAGTTGTTGGATGCATGAGCGCCGGCGCCGACACCCTGTGGAGGCATGTCTTGCTAACGTGATGAGGTAACAGCTCTCGTGGCTTTGGGCACCATGTGAGCTCGGGTTGACGGGGTACCGTTGATGGCTGGGCTCAGGCTGGCATCTGCAATAGAGTTTCCCACAGACGGTGCCAACCTGATGCGGCTTATTTTTGGAAGGCGTGTGGATGCACCAGGTGTGAGTTCTTCTCAATTTATATTGGTGGAGGAAGCTCCGGCGTGGACGGCCCTCAGTCGGGCAAACAGTTAGGAAGTAGGCGGGAGTGAGGTGGAGACTGGATGCTCGGGTCGGATCAAGAGGCTCGGATCCGAGGTCTCGTGTACCTGCACACGGTCTAGGAACACCAGGGTTGATCCTGGTGGCAGACCCTCCGACGATCTAGTCAGCTACTAGAGAGAAAGTAATAGTAACTAGGGTTTTGAGGGGGAAAGATTAATTACCTGTGGAAGGAGTAGAGGGTCTGGTATTTATAGGAGAAGCCAAGCGGGTCTGGACCCGTTTGGGGCCGGGTCTGGACCCGGTTGCCCATGGGCCTGACGTGGCAGAAGCCCAAGCGGTTTATGGCTGACGTGGCAGAGACCTGGGCGGTTTCCAGGCTGACGTGGCAGGGGCCCAGGTGGTTTCTGTGCTGACGTGGCAGACCAGGATGATCCGGCGGTGCATGCTTTATGAGGGGATCTTGTGGCCCAGGAAGGGCCACGTCATCTGACCCATATCACATGCCAAAAAGCCCAACAAACAGGCAATGATATTCATGTATCCCACAGGCGGGCCATGATACTCATTCCCTTTCCCAAAACAAGAGCCCCAACGGCTCCAACATACAATAAAATACTACCCAAAATACAAACATCAAAATACAATTTCCCAAAAATACATCGTCGGAAGTCATGCATCTTCCTTCCTAGTTATTGCTTTCGATCATGCATCCTTTGTTGTATCTTCCCTTTCCTGTGAATCTTCCCCATTGATTTGTTGCGCCACATCGGAGTACATATCCCTGATCTTCTTCGTTTGTTCTTCACTTACCGTTTTAGACCAAAATACGATATTAGCAGCAGTCTTGAAAATCATTTGTCGATGCATGATGTGTCTGTGTGTTAGTCTAAAAGTTCTATTATTCCATTCTAACCATAACCCCCAGCATATAGCCACAACACTAACACCCCAAATGTCTCGGTTGTTACTACCAATGTTCTCATCTCTCCATCCCCCCATGCATCTAGTATTGTTTGAGGCCCTGCCCCTAAGTTCCCGATTGTGTTTAGTAGGTCCCTCCAGACTGGCCTCGCAAAACTGCATGTCAATAGTAAATGGTCCACTGATTTGTTATCCTGGTTACACATAACACATTGGGTCAGCCCCTGTCACTTTCTCCTTGCCAAATTATCCCGTGTTAGGATGACGTTTCTACATGCCAACCAATTAAATGCCCTGACCTTAAGTGGTACTTTTACCTTCCAGATAGGGTCGTATACTCTAACACCCCCATCCTTTAGCCTTTTATATGCTGATTTCACCAAGTATATGCCACCCTTTTCTCCCTCCCATTTAACTTTATCTTCATGGTCATGTCCTGTTGGCTTCCAGTTCTGTAAGAAATCTATCAGTTCCCGTTTTTGTCTCCTAGCCTCACTGGTTAGCCCACCTGTAAGTCTTGATCTCCATTGATCTCCATTGATCATTCCTCTACTGTCTGTCCACCTTATCATACTTATCAGTCGCGAATCTGTATGCTTCTGGAAACCTTCTCATTAGGTTGCGAATCTGTATGCTTCTGAAAACCTTCTCATTAGGTTGATAGTGCCACTTCATTTATCCTTCCAGAAACATATAGTAGCCCCATTTCCTATGGAGAATGTTACCCCTGAGATGAACATGTCTCTAGTGCGGTTGACTCCTCTCCAAAATCCGGACATGGACCCTTTGTTTTTCTGTTTCTGGTGCATGCTACCATTCTTCATGTAGGTCGCCTTTACCAATCTACCCCATTTTGACTTAGGCTTTACCTTGAGTTTCCACCACCATTTCCATAGTAGTGCCTAGTTCATTTGGCGAATATTGACCACCCCCAGTCCACCCAATTCTTTCCGTCTGCACACTATTCCCCATCTGATTAACGCGTACCCCTTTCCATCCCCTACCCCATGCCAAAGAAACCGTCTTCTCAGTTTATCAATTTTTTTGGATACCCAAACCGGCATTTCGTAAAATGACATAAAGTACAACGGTATAGAGCTGACCACCGAGTTTAGCAAGATCAGACGTCCCCGAATGATAGCATTTTGCCTTTCCACCCTTCATGTCTGCTAGCTATCTTTTCTATAATACCATTCCAGTCCACCTGCCTGATATTTTCGGTCCCAATAGGTAATCCCAGGTACTTGATCGGTAGTTTTTGGATCGGGCAATTAAGAATACCGGCAATTGTGGTCCCCTCCTTCCCCGTATCGCCTAAGAATGTGATTGAACTTTTGTGGAAATTAACCTTTAATCCTGACCATTCCTCAAAAAGGTAAAGACCCCACTTCAAGAAAGTTGCCCGCGCCACATCGCATTTGCCAAAGATTAAAGTATCATCCGCATATTGGACGTTCATAACTGCGAAAATACCCCTCCTCATGCCAAGGGCATTAATCAGACAATTTTCTCTATAAGCATGTAGCATTCTATGTAACCCGTCAGCCACCAAAGTGAACAACATTGGTGAGAGTGAGTCTCCTTGTCTCAGTCCCCTCCTACATCTGATTTCTTTGCCCGGAACCCCATTGACTAAGACATTGACCTTGGCCGTCGTTAGCCAAGTCTTTGTCCATCCGATCCACCTGCTCCCGAATCCTCGTCTTTCCAGGATCTCCAGTAGGCACTTCCATCTGACCTTGTCGTATGCCTTCTCAAAGTCTAATTTTAGCATAAACTTCACCTTCTTGCGTCTCTTCGTGCCTTGAATGATCTCTTGAACTAACGCTACCCCTTCTAGAATATCCCTCCCTGCAATAAACCCAGTCTGATAGTCCTTGATAATGTCCCCAATGATCCTTCCATGTCTATTCGCAAGGACTTTCATAATGATTTTAACCGAGCAATTAATCAAACTGATTGGCCTGAAGTCACCCACCTTTCTCGCAACTTGTTTTTTTGGGATCAGACAAACATGAGCATAGTTGAGTCTCTCCAAATTAAGACTACCATTATAAAACGCATTCATGACATCCATAATGTCAGTTTTGACCATATCCCAAAACTGCTTATAAAAAAGAATTGGGAATCCATCCGGTCCTGGCGCCTTATCCTGTCCCATCCCCCACACCGCGGCCTTCACCTCCTCCATTGTGAATGAACAAACCTAGCTTGTCATTGGCAGCAAAAACCACTTTTACATGCTACACAATCTTTTCTATGATGAAATGTATGAGTTTCAGAGTAAAAATCGGGCCTGCAACAACAGCAATATTATTTTTGGCTAGACAAATTACTTCCGGATGGCCACTAATCTCCAGTACCTGCATCATACATAGATTATCTCAGAATACAGTGGATCTTACACTATATAAAATAAAGTTAAAACTATTAAGAATATGACCTCAAGCCATACAGACGTGGTTTCACTTCCACTGAACAGATATTGCCCAACAAAAATCGTCACCCTTTTTAACTACCTGCAATGCCAAATAGGCACATTACTAAGATGAACTGAATAATCAAGTACCACAGAAATTAAATATAGAAATGATAACTGCAAAAGTATTAACGCACGGTAAGTGATCAAACAAGATTACTGATGAGTTATGAGACAGAAACAGTATGTAGATTACCATTATTTTCCTTTGACTGGTAAAAAAAATATAGGCGGTGACAGGATCGGCCAGGAAAATTAGTGACCTAAAGTTGCATATTTGAAATCATACTTCCATTCTTAAAAGATTATTATACGTGCATCTAAATTGTTGACCTGTTCCTATTTGTTATTCCAGTGATTAACTTATGCTGAAGGTTCAGATAGCCCGTGGCATATCTTTTTCACTATCTGCTTTGTTTTTTTTTTTTAAAGAATAGCATATGATGTACCATGATTCGAGAAATAGAGATTTAATGGACGCAAACACAGATGCTCACATAATAGGCAAGATGACCCTTAACACAGCTGAAAGGGAGAAAATTGAACATGTAACTTACCCCAAAGATTTGGGATGAAAGCTTTCTAGTTAGCGTTGACATTAATTAATTAACTAGGTTATATATGCATTAATGGAGCTATTGCAACATAATACAGATATAACCATTAACCCATTTTAACCATGCCCCATATGATTATCTCCCAAGACATAGGTAGCTATCAATAGAAATTGTCAGATAGAAGAATGAAAAATTATGAACATATGTATAAAATGAAGACTTGCTAACCTTGGTAAGATCAGCATGTTTGATAGGTTAAACCTCTGTTGAAAGAGCTTTAGAAATGTCTAGCGCTATAGTGATCTCGATCACCAGCTTTCAGTTCAATTGAGCTTTCAGTTGTAACGTATTGCAAACCTGTAGCACCGGGCCACGTGGTGTCCAGCATCACCTAAAAAGTACATGCTGCCTTAACCAGAGTTGAATATTGTATTAAGGAAAACAATTAATGAAAAATGAGTTTATTATTCTGAAAAGATTAATTAGCACAACAGTAGATTTGTTTTCTCTTTACATTTCTCCCAGTTAACAGACTCTTTATTTTTTTTTATCATAATAGGTTGGCCGTAGCCCCACCTTCTGTTTCATTAAAAAGCTTTTAATAAAACAATAATCAAAACTCAGACAATGATGTTCATGCCACCCACATGCTGGTCATGAAATTCATTCTCCGATCCCAAAATGAGTTTCCCTACCATATCTGGTAGTTACCCACCATAATACCCAAAATACATGAACCCACTATACAAATAGATAACCACCAGAAATCATATACGAAACTGTACATATGCCCAACATATTGCCAAAATACAAAATCCTAACCCCAAAAACATCAAAACTCAGCACATGTGCAATTTGCAAGCTTCCTCGAACCGGTCAATCATCCCTCGTTTGCTGTGCCTTCCCCTTCCTGTGCCTCCTCTTGATCGGTGGTAACATCTCTATATATATCCTTGATCTTCTTTGTGTTTTCTTCACCTGCCGTTTTAGACCAGAATATGATATTAGCACAGATCTTACAAATCAGTTGTGGATGCATGCTGTGTTTGTGAGCTAATCTAAATATTCTTTTGTTCCGTTCTAACCATAGACCCCAGCATATTGCCGCCACCCCAATATCCCAAAATTTTAAAATGCTATCGTGAATGTGTTCCACCCTCCACCCCCCTCGGCATCAAGTAACGTTTGTGGTCCCGGCCCTGGGCAGCCCATTCTGTATATAAAATCCCCCAAAATGAGCTTAGCAAAGGAACACGTCACCAGCAGGTGGTCCACCGTTTCGTTATCCTGATTGCTCATGACACAACATGCCGGACCTTGCCATTTTTTTCTAGCTAGGTTATCCCGTGTTAGAATCACATTTCTACAGGCCAACCAACTAAAGGTCCTCACTTTTAGAGGAACTTTTGCCTTCCAGATTGGGTCGTAGATTCTAACTCCCCTATCGTTCAACCTTTTATAAGCGGATCTAACCGAAAAGATTCCCCCTTTTTCTGCCTCCCATTTCACTTTGTCTTCGTGGTCATTACCGGTTGGTTTCCAATCCTGTAAGAACCCACTAATTTCTTGTTTCTGTATTCTTGCCTCGGCGGATAATCTTCCCGTGAGTCTCGGTCTCCACTCCTCATTTCTCCAGTTACTAGTTACCCGGTTGTATTTATCCGTAGTAAACTTGTAAGCCTCTGGGAATCTTCTCTTTAAGTTAATCGGTCCGCACCATTTGTCCCTCCAGAAGCATGTGGTCTCTCCATTACCAATAGAGAATGAAACCATCGAGATGAAAATATCCCTAGCATGGTTGATTCCTCGCCAGAATCCTGACGCTGAGTCCTTGTTTTTCTGTTTCCGGTGCATGCAGCCTTTCTTTAGATATGCCGCCTTTATCAGAAGACCCCATTTTGTCTTAGTCTTAATTTTAAGTTTCCACCACCATTTGCAAAGTAGGGCTTTGTTCATCTGACGAATATTGACCACCCCCAGTCCTCCAAGTTCTTTTCGTCTACAGATAATACCCCATCTGATTAAAGCATACCCCTTCCCTTCCCCATCCCTATGCCAGAGAAACCGTCTTCTGAGTCTGTCAATTCTGTTGGACACCCAGACGGGTAATTTGTAGAATGACATAAAGTAGAACGGTATAGAGCTCACCACTGAGTTTAGCAAGATTAAGCGCCCCCCAAAGGACAACATTTTACCTTTCCACCCCTCTAGTCTGGAGGCAATTCTGTCGATCAGTCCATTCCAGTCTACTCTCCTAATATTGCCAGTGCCGATCGGCAGACCCAAGTACGTGATTGGTAAATTCTTTATCGGGCAGTTCAGAATATTGACAATTGTATTCCCCCCTTCCCCTGTATCTCCTAAGAAAGTGATAGAGCTTTTGTGAAAATTGACCTTAAGCCCCGACCAATCTTCGAATAAGTATAGACCCCACTTCAAGAAAGTTGCCTGTGCAATATCGCATTCCCCGAAAATTAAGGTATCATCTGCATACTGAACGTTCATGACAGCAGAGATGTCCCTTCTCATACCCAGACCATTAATCAATCTAGCTTCTCTGTAAGCGTTTAACATCCGATGAAGCCCATCTCCCACCAGAGTGAATAGTAGTGGTGAAAGTGGGTATCCCTATCTAAGACCCCGTCTACGTCTGATTTCCTTTCCCGGAGTCCCGTTAACCAGTATATTGATCTTGGACGTAGTTAGCCAATTGTGAATCCAACTGATCCACCTGTTCCCGAAGCCTCTTCTTTCCAGAATCTCCAATAAGCATTTTCATTCCATCTTGTCATAAGCCTTTTCGAAATCTAGCTTCAGCATGAACCCCGGTTTCTTACGTCTCTTCGTATCTTGTATAACTTCCTGAACCAAAGCTACCCCTTCTAAGATATCCTTCCCAGCAATAAAACCCGTTTGATAATCCTCAATAATGTCCCCTATGATCCTTCCCAATCTATTCGCTAAAACTTTCGTTATAATTTTGACTAAGCAGTTGATCAAGCTGATAGGCCTGAAGTCACTAACCTCCCTCGCCACCTATTTTTTTGGGATGAGGCATACATTAGCGTAGTTGAGTCTCTCCAGGTTCAAGCTCCCTTCATAGAACGCACCCATGATATCCATAATGTCCAATTTGACAAAATCCCAAAACTGTCTGTAGAATAACATAGGAAGCCCATCTGGTCCTGGTGCCTTATCCTGGCCCATTCCCCACACTGCTGCCTTCACCTCCTCCATAGTGAATGGATCTTGTAGAGCATACACTCTATGTTGCGTTTCACCTTGCAAATCCTCCCACAGATTGTCATTGGAAACGCTTTGTCCTTCTCTGTGTTGGCCAAATAGCTCTTTGAACTTTTCATGAACATGATCGACAATATGTTGCTCATCAGAGACTGAGACACCATCGATATCCAGTGAATGAATGTGGTTTTTTCTCCGTCTCATGTTAGCGACCTTGTGGAAGTATTTTGTATTTGCATCCCCTTCTTTCAGCCACTTTACCCTCGATCGTTGCCTCCACATAATTTCCTCATCTATGTAGGTCCATTGAATCACTTGTCTGCACTCCGTCAGCCTTTGGAATTGGTTATCGTCCAGGTGGCCCGATTCCTCGTTTCTTTCAAGTCCCTCAATTTCGTTGAGGATTTCCTTTTTTCTATGAAAGATATTCACGAACGTTAATCTGTTCTATTTTCTAAGCCTTCTTCTTAGGATGGATAATTTACTGTTCAATCGTGCAGCCGGTTCTGTCTGTCGACTTCCCTCCTCCCAGCAATTCATCACCAAGTCATGGCATTCCTTGTTGGAGAGCCACATCTTCTCAAAGCAGAAAATCTTCTGTCGTCTTGTCCCATCTTCTCCCATACCAATCAAGATAGGGACGTGATCCGAAGTATTTCGAATACACGACCTAGCCAAGCCCAAGGGAAATCTTGTCTCCCAATCAGTGGAGACTAGAATCCTGTCTAGCTTAGCTATAATCGGCTCCCTGCGTCTGTTGGACCACGTAAATCCCCTGTCATTAATCGGGATTTCCATCAATCTCATGGTCGAAATGATCCGATTGAATTTCCTCATATCATGGCCATTGCCTAAGCCACCACTCCTCTCATATGTATGCCTGATAATGTTGAAGTCCCCTCCCACGATCCATGGTGAGCTCCACCTTCCCCTGATGTGTATTAATTCATCCCAAAACTGTTGTCGGTGGCACCTGTCATTTGGACCGTAAACCGCCGTTATGGTTTGCTGCCACCTGTCTTGTTTCTTTTGACCACCACCGAAACCGTATAGTTTCCCACCTAGTCGTCCAGTAAATCAAATTTACTGGTATTTACCCCTACATAATCTCCCCTGACGCCCCAACAGCGTCCCTTACCCTCCATTCCTGGATATGGTCTAACTTTAGACCCCTAAAAATCGAATCCGTTGCACTAATTTAGTTTCTTCCAAACAAACAATATCGATAAAATTGTTTCTAATAACCTCCCCCACCATTCTCTGCTTGGCTCTCTTGCCAAGTCCCCTGACATTCCAGAAGATGGTGTTAAACATTAAGACAATCTTCCCCCCTTGTACTTGTAGGGTTGAATCCAACTCTACCAGGTTCTGGGACACGCAATCAATGCTCGTCCCCACCTCTAAAACCCTGTTAACCATATCAATGTTACCCAATTCCCTACCCCGAATAACATCAATAATATTGGTGTGTGCGTTATGTTGCAAATCTAGACCATAAATGTTAGCAAGTTGAATAAGCACATGATCAGGAATAGAGCCAAAAATAGAAATATGCAGTTTTGTACCTGCGATGTTGTCATAGCCTTTTCGAATACCCATCCTCTGGTAAATTTCTTTGACCGTCATCGGCTTGTCACCTTTGCTGCGCTGCCTGACACTGCGCCTGTAACCCTCCTTAGCCTTGCCGGAAATTTCTTCTTACCAATTTCGGCCCCTGTTGAACGTTCAGCTCTGGTACTATATCTTTTTCGTCTCCTGAAATTTGCTCCTCTGATTTGTTAGAGACATTGTCTGAATCTGAGGACTCCTCTGTGATCTGCCTTTTGTTCGTCGCCCAATTGCCCAACATTGCCTTCATCCTCTTTTTGACCTCGCGCTCCACTCTTATTTCGACCTCCCGTTTAAGCATCTCTTCCACCTGTTTGTCCCCCTCCTCATTAGCCTCCGGCACTAGAGATTGATTTTCTGCCTCCCTCGCACCGCATCCCGTAGTCGTAGAGATGTTTTGCATTTTTAAATTCTCCTCCCCTTCCACCGTTTTTGCCGTACAGCCAAGTTGAGAGCCCACTCGGAAGCCCAACTCCAAAGTCCCTTGGCCCAAATTTTGAACATTTGATCTGTCGGTGTTCACGCCTAAACCCATTGCTGCAGATTCGTGACCCCCCTGCTTCGCAAGTACCCCCCTCTCCCCATCAATCGGATGTGCCTGTCGCAGCGCATCACTTGCAACAGAGCCAGCTACAATGCGCCTCACGCTGTCAGCTCTCCCATCCAAACTGAGACTGCCCTTGGGCCCCACACCAGCTACAGTACTACATAGTACTTCCAGAAAACCAGGGGTAGGAGCCAATCCGCTGTCTGCTGTGTCTTCGATCCAGCAGACTTCGCGCGATCTGCTTGGATCACAGACTTACCGAATGAGAATTCCCCCTTCTTTGGATCTTCTCCCTCTGCGATATCGCTGCTGATGAGCGGTCCCTGTGTCCTGCGCTGAACCAGTGACGAAACCAGCCCCGGTTCAGTAACGCGTAGACCATCGTCTTCCACCTCAAGATGCTTCTTCCCAGCAGCGATATCAGCCCATTTCAACTTAGTTCTTCGTTTGCCACTGTCGTCCCCAAAGAGCTTTTTGCTCACCGTGGCCGGCTGTGGCTCCTCCTCCGCTAGCTCCCCCAGATTATCATCCTCCGTCGTCAACCCAACACAGAATGTTTTGTTTTCCACCATGACCTTAATCATCCTAGGGAGTTGAGCGTCCCCATGAGGAGCCAACCTGACCCTCGCTGCCCCACCTTTATTTCTCGCTGTGGCATTGTCGATTTCTATGATGCTTCCAAACATCCTGAGAACGTCTTGTAGACCGCCCACCTCCCAACAGTGTAGAGGAAGCCCCGTCATCGCCACCCAAACGCCTCTAACATTGTCGTGACCAGCCGCTCCTTCGTCGCCCGTCCAAGTTTTAATGAAAATTCCGAAGCGGCCTCATCTTGAGTTCGTTGCGCCTAACCAGAGCTGCTATACCTTCCGACGAGGGGAATTCTGCCAGCTAGAAATCCCTTACTTTGTATAATTCCCAAGTGTTACGGTTGAAGGTATCGGAAAGTTGTCGCAGCCCAGAGATGATCTCCTCCGACGTTGGCCACCCCGTAACCGCCCTAATAACTCTCAACTTGAGTTTTAGAGCCTCTTTGTTCGATCTCATAACCCCGGTCATGTTCACAGTTGCTCGCGGCACCTCCAGAGGTTTGTAAACAGGCCTAGCCGCCGTCCCAACCCTTCCTCGCTTCTTATCGCCTCTAACCGTGCAGTTGCTCACTTTATGACCGGGAAGTTTGCATTCAAAACATACGAAGACGCCATGAGGGCAATCTTCCTTCCGGTGCAAGTCACCACATAACAAGCACATTGAATCCCTTGCCTTCGCCAACTTAATATCCAGCTTTTTTGAAGACTTGGAGCGTACCGTCTCCCAAACGCCTTCTTCGCCATCCTCAACCACCTGTGTTTCTGCCGCCTTTCGATGAACCTCCCGCAGAGCTGAAAGCAGCTCCTGTTCCGTGAAATCTGCGGGCGACTTGGGGGACTTGGACACATGACGAGGAGGAGTAGGGGACTTCGTCGTCCCACAGGGAACAGCCATAGGGCCAGTGGCCAAGTGAGAGGCAATGGAAGGCTCCTGCAGGCTTTTGGAAGCAGTGGGTGGCCTTGGAGAGCGTTGTTCCGCTTTGTGGTCTTGGTGGTGATAGCGCACTGGAGATCTAGAACGGCGGCGGCATAGGTAATCGCCAGCTCTACCCAGCGGAGGTCTCATGTTCGCTCTCCTGGGGGATCTCCTCCTACGATACTCGCAACGACCTTCCAACTCCCCCTCGTGGCGAGAGTGTCTGCTATGTGGGTTGCACCTTTCATCGTCACTACTGGATTCACGTAGAACCTAGGCTCGCTCTTTCCCACAAAAGTTGGATGAGTCTCCCCGCATAGGAATAGAAAGGTGTGAAGAAGGGCAGAGGAGGGTGGAACAGAGGTTGAAAAGAGAGGAGAAGGCAGAGGGAACAGAGGGTGTTAGAACAGGAGGTAGACGGTGGAAGAGGAAAAAACAGGGATAGGCTGTGCTGGGTTGGTAGAGGGCAACATTGAGGGTGTGGCAAGAGCGGTAATAGGTGGAAGTTAGCTGAGGAGGATGAAGGTTAAGACTAGAAGGGAGCTGGTGGGAGGGAGAAGCAGCTGGTACAGGTGTTGGGATAGGCTTAGTAAAGGCCGTAGGTTGTAAAAAGAGATAATGGTAGGGAGGTATGTGCTGGGACGGACGGAAGGTGAGAGGAAGAGAGGAGGGGGGGAGGGGAGAGGCGGAAGCGATTAGGTGGAGGAGGTGTAGGATGACGGAGAAGATGATGATAGGGTTAGGTTTAGGTTTTTGGAGGAGGAGAGGTTTTCTGATTGTTGCAGAAACGCATTTTTTAAGGTTAGTTAACAGACTCTTTTACCCTTTCAATGCATAATAACTGTCAGCAAATTTCAATTTTACTTTTACAATGATACCCACTAAAGCCTCATTTACCCTCAATGCATAGAAATTTCCCTGGTACAAGAAGTGCACGAGTAATACACTTGAGAGGTCGATTCAGTTTTTCATTATTTTTTGTTTTATATACGTTATTACTAAATTTTTATTTTCTATTTTTATTTTTATAGTTTAATACATACACAGTAATAGAATTTTTTCCCAAACTGTCCCACTTTTTGAAAGTTTTTCCCAAACCGCCCTACTTTTTTTTTAAAAATTCCCAAACCATCCCACTCGGTCTTTGAAAGACCGAGTGTAGTTAAAACGCACGCGGTCTTTCAAAGACCGAGTCTTAGTCTTCGGTTTTTCAAAGTCTAAGACTCGGTCTTTGAAAGACCGCGTGAGGTTTAACTACACCCGGTCTTTCAAAGACCGAGTCTTAGACTGGGAGGGTTTTATTTCAGATCGCTTTCTTTCTTCTTCTCTCTCTCTACTTTACTCTAATCTATCTTCTCTAACTCATCTCCCTCAATCTAGGGTGACCTCCTACCCACAAAATCTCATCTCAATCTAAATATATTTACCAATTATTTCCTAACCCTCTCACCTTCCACTATAAAAACCCTAAACCCATCTTTCGAAAGATCCATATTTTGGAATTTTCCTAAATTTGAAGAGGATAGCAACTTCAACTCTTCTACCCAAATATCTACGACTCTATCCTTGAAGCTTGTGAAGGTATGATGAATATTGGTCTATAATTTTCTACCTTGTTTATAGATTTTGTTTATGGGTAGATAATAACTCGCATATTCGTATAAATATACGTAGGTATGGTTCTCGAGATTCCTATTTGGTTATACTTTGGTGGTAAAATAATTCATGATCCAAAGATTGGTTGTTGTTATAGTCTGTTTTTTTGAGGAAAGATTGGTTGTTGTTGTTGTTATAGTGTGTTGGATCCGGAAATAGTTTGGGTACCTCGTACCATTACATTTGCAGAAGTAGTTGAGAAAATTTATGAAGTTACTAATTGGGATAGGAATCAATGGAATGTGAAAATTTTAGCTCGATACGCAGCAGGTAGAGGAGATGGTCAGTATTTTATGACAGTACCCACTGATAATGCTATGAAATCAATGATTGCTAGGACATTTGATCCCCAATTGTACTTGGTCTGCATTAGAGTTATATATTCAGTAATTTCAAATTTTGAATGCTCAGCCACATGATATTCCTAGTTCAAGCTTCGTAAGGGTAGTATCTACACAACAGATGAGGTCTAACCTCGCTCAATCTTCACAACCAAATCCACTGTCCTCACAAGAAAACACCTTCACAACACCTTCACAAATACAACAAACCTGGATTCTACAGATGCTGAGTTGCCACGCCAACCTAGTCCGGTTCCTGACTATGTTCCAAATGACAGTGTATTTGAACTATTTCAAAATGCAGTCATTAACAACAGCTTATTAGACGATGATGAAGAAAAGGAAGAAACAGACGATGAAGCTGATGATAGTGTAGAAAACGACGATGGAGACGAAGATGATGATGTAGCAAATGTAAATAGACCGAACAACAGTTCTAATGAAGTGAGAGCTACTGATAGCTATGCCAATGTTAACGCTCATGTTACCGAGGAGATGACACAAGGTGCTAGAGTACACCAAGTTCCACAAGAGTTTTCTGATTCATCCAATGTAGACGAATTGTACATTGGACAGGAGTTTGCAAGTAAAGAGTCGATTCAGCAAGCTATCAAGGTGTATTCTATCAAGAAACATCGTGAATTTGTCACATTGAAATCTTCACCGTCACTGTACACTGTTAAATGCAAAATGGCACCTAGAAAACGTACAATTGAGGAGATTGTGCAAGGTCCCCAGGAGTAAGTGATGGTGGATGCCCTTGGAGATTACGAGCAATTGTTCCAAAAGGCGGGACAAATTTTGTGGTGAAGAAGATAGTTGGGCCTCATAATTGTACGAATCCCACATTGAATCAGGACCACTGTAAAGTTGATTCAAACCTTGTTTGTAATTTGATTGTGGGTGTGGTGAAGAAAAATATTAGTTTAACACCGGGGATAATTATTGAAATAGTGAAAATACAATATAATTATCAGATTTTATATAAGAAAGCTTGGATTGCAAAACAGAAGGCAATTGAGAGGTTGTTCGGTGCCTTCGAAGAAGCATACACGAAGTTGCCTTTTCTACTAATAGCTATTCAAGCAGCAAATACAGGAACCGTTGTCCACTGGGATAAATATGAGTCTAGTCCTAGCGAGGAAACATTCAAGGGAATATTTTGGGCATTTAGTCCTTCGATTGAAGGTTTCAAGTCTTACAGACCTGTTATTAGTGTCGACGGAACTCACTTGTATGGTAAGTACAAGGGTTGTTTACTAATTGCTGTTTCCCCAGATGCGAATGATTGTTTATTTTCTTTTGCATTTGCTTTGGTTGATAGAGAGAGTATAAATATGTGGACATGGTTCATGAGTTGCATTCGGTATTATGTCACCGATCGCACTGAGTTGTGTGTTATCTCAGATCGTCATGCTGGTATATTGTCTGCTATGGATTTGCAAAATGGAGCTTGGAACGAACCAAATGCATATCATCGTTATTGTATGCATCATTTTGATACAAATTTCTTTGGTAAATTTGGTAGCAAGGCATTGGAGAAAAAGGCCAAAATTATAGCGTGTCAAAACCAACCCAAAAAGTTCATGGCCAAACTCGCTGAACTTGAAACCGTCAATGTCGAGGCAGCTAATTGGTTGAAAGAGAAGCCGGTTGAGAAATGGACACTTTATGCAGATGAAGGTCGAAGATACGGCATAATGACTACTAACCTGTCAGAAGTCATCAATTCAGTCTGGAAAGGAGTCCGTATTTTACCAGTAACTGCGATTGTTGAGACGATCTTCTTACGTCTCAACTCTTACTTTACTACTCGTCAACAGGAAGCTAGTAAGATTTTATCTGAAGGGAAGATTTTTGCTAAAAGTGTACATGAATTGATCGATAGTCGTCGTGAGAGAGCAAACCGACATGAGGTTACAATGTTTCATCATCAACCTGGAGTTTTTTCCGTGAGAACGAGTATACGCATGGTAAATGGAGAAAGGAAGGGTGGGAACTTGCACACTGTAAACTTGGGTACGAAAATATGCACATGTATGAAATTTCATCTATATCATATTCCATATTCTCATGTATTGGCAGCTTGTGCATATCGTGCAATCGATCACAAGCCTTTTGTTGATAAATTTTACCTTGTCACGTCATTAGCACAAATATGGGCTCCCTTGTTTAATCCTATTCTAGATCAAGCATATTGGCCTACTATTAACGGTCCCGACTCATACCCGATGCTAGTTTGCGTCGTTCACGGAAAGGCCGACCTAAATCCACAAGAATACGCAACGACATGGATGTGAGAGATAGTTCTAGCAGGGGTTCGGGGATGAAATGTTCAAGTTGTGGTATGGAAAGACACAACAAGCGTTGATGTACTAATAGAGGATCTCAAAGTTTTTAATTTGATTAGGTGTTTTCCAATGTGTTTGTAATATTTACTTTGAACTGGATGTGTTTAATTGTGGAAAATGAATGATTGAATGAGGTTTAATTGTGTTTTTATTCAAATATTAGCTTCTAAGTATTTTGGATTCAATAGGTTTAAATGTAGAGCAATTGGATTCAATCAGTCTTGAAGTTGATTGGGGAAAAAATGTACAGGCGTAAGACTCGTAAGACTCGATCTTTAAAAGACCGTTCTTATTATAACTAGACTCGGTCTTTCAGCTTCAAAGACCGAGTCTTGAAGCTGATTGGAAAATATAACTTACAGACGTAAGATTCGGTCTTTGAAAGACCGTGCCTAGTTATAATGTGAACGGTCTTTGAAAGACCGACTGTGGAGTTCACTCATTTCCAGAAAGCAAGATGTTCTCTAGAAATGAGTGAAGTCCACAGTCGGTTTTCGAAAGAACATTCTCAATTTAACTAGACTCGGTCTTTCAATCTAATTTGAAAAAAATTCACAGATTGAAGACTCGGTCTTTCAAAGACCGAGTCTAGTTATAATAAGAACGGTCTTTCGAAAACCGACTGTGGAGTTCACTCATTTCCAGAGAACATCTTGCTTTCTGGAAAGAAGTGTACTCAAAGCTCGGTTTTCGAAAGACCGAGCTAACTATAACTAGACTCGGTCTTTCAAAGACCGAGTCTTGAGTTTAATTGAAAAAAAAAAGTTACAGGCACAAGATTCGGTCTTTCAAAGACCGAGTACGTTAATACTAAACTCGGTCTTTCAAAGACCGAGTCTTGGCTTAAATTTCACATTCAGTCTAGAACAAGCATTTCCCCTTTACATCCCTTTCAAACAAACTCACATACAGTTTCAGCAAATTTGCGAACCAATTCCACATTCATTTTCAACTTCTCGTGAACATATCATAAACATCTCATAAACATCAAGCTTACAGTTTTCAATCCACTATCCCTTCCACATACAGTTTTCATTCACTCTTTTTTCCACATACAGTTTTCATTCACTATCCCTTCCACATACAGTTGTCAATCCACTATCCCTTCCACTATCATAAACATCTCGTGAACAAATATAGTTACAACTTCCACTTCCACTTCCACTTCACATACAGTTTCAACTTCACATACACTTTCACATACAGTTTCCACATCCACTTCCACATAAACTTCACAGTTTCAGTTTCAGTTTCAGTTTCATTTTCTCCCAAACATCAAGCTAACTCAAAATATTACAACATCAAACTAACTTCATATATTACAACATCAAGCTAACTTAAAATATTACAGCATCAAACTCACAACAAGCTAACATATAACTCAAATTAACATCAAGCTAACATATAACTCAAATTAAATATTACAGACAAGAAAGGTGATGTCTTCAAGCGCTACCCTCATCTTGTTCTGTTCACTAAACATTTACCAAACCTGCATTACAGACATGAATCAACTAACTCATAAATTATGGTGAAAAAAATCAACAAAAATAAGCTAATGCTTAAATGCACCTGAATTCCAAAAATCAAGGGTCGGGTGTGAAGAAGTTAGTGGGTCTTCGTTGTCTTCTACCACGTTGTGGAGTAGCTTGTGTGAGACAGGACAACGGGATATTCTCCTCTTCTTGAATCTCACCGCCAACTTGTTGTTGTATCCCCTCCCCTTGAATCTCAGGCCCTGCTTGTTCTTCGTCTTCTGATTCTCTTTGAGGTTGAGGTGGGGGCCTTCGAACAACACTCTTTCGTCGGAGACTAGAACGGCCGCTGGTTCGATAACTGGGAGTCCTTAGTATTGAATCTAATGTTGCTCCCTCGCCCACAAGATTAGCTTGTGCACGGCAACATGTAATCATCTCCCTTATTGTTTCCTTCGTCTGATCGGAGACGTTTCCTAGATCGGCGATTAGTGGCAAGAACATCAACGAGACGCTATTTTCTGACGAATTTGGAAACAATACGTGCCGAATAGTGTGAGAATGTAGACCCTACAATAGCATTCCACCTCCGCCGCAGTTGAACTTACATTCATTTTATTCTTAAAGGTGTCCTTCAACCACTTTAAACGAATAAGTTTACCATTAATCGCACCAGCTTCAACTTCGACACCTAAGTATTCCTCGACTATATAAACCAGATCGAAGTCCGTTGTACCTGTGACTGCCTCTCCATCGATTTGAAGCCCGATAATTATGGAAACGCCTTGCAGAGTGACTGTCATCTCCCCAACTGGCAGGTAAAAGGAGTGCATCTCAGGCCTCCATCTTTCAAGAAGTGCTTCCAAAAGAGGTCGATCGCACTTGATGGAGCTCATCCTACCAATACCGTAGAATCCACAGTCTCTTAGTATCTCGTGTATCCGTGGATGCATGGGTAGTGAATGACCAGTCCTAAAGTGGCACTCCGTAGCCTCACCGTTCCACACATTCTGCGATCGATGCAACGGCTGAAGAGTGAGGAGTGAAGGGTCGAGGGGTCCTGGGCCTCCAGAAGGGATATACGATGATGAAGGGACTGAAGAAGAAGTGTCCGCCTCATTTGGATTGATTTGAACCTACATAGCAATAACATTTACATCAATAGACCGAAATTTCATATAATTCTATTAGAATCAACAATTAATTACTTACATTAGTACCCTCGATATGAGCACGACCACGACCACGACCACGACCACGTCCACTGCGAGTACGTGCTCCATCGCCACATGGAGGTCTACTACTTTCTCCTTCTTCCATGTTCCCCATTGTGCATGCCATTTACAATAAAATACAAATCCTACAACTTCAACAAAATTGTTATTAACTACACATAACCTAGATATCAAAACCAACATTAACAACAATTGCTATATAACAATGCCATTTGCTACTCTACTTGTTTTTTTCATTCTCTATTTAAAACTAAATTAAACAACAATGGATACTCTACATTGTTAAGAAAATCACCAACATTGTCATATATATGACCAACATCGTCAACCAAATTTTCATTTTCTACTCTACTTGTTTTTTTTTCATTTTCTAATTAGAACTAAAATGAAAAAACATTTGCTACTCTACATTGTCAACAACAATTGACATTTGCTACTTTACATTGTCAACAATAACACAAATTCAACTAAGCACCTTCATAATAACCTAAAATTAACACAAAATTTGCTTAGCAAAGGCTTGATAAATATACCTTTCGAGTAGGAGATTCCAAAGCTTGATAGTGACAATGTAGAGTACTTCTAGATCCTTCAACCAAGATCTTCCCCCACCGAAGACGAAATTAAACGAGATCTAAGATATTGGAATTTAGGGTTTTAGGGTTTAAAGAAAGATTCAAATTTGGGGGAAAAGATGGGGGAAATCGAGTAACGATGAGAGAAGACTAGGTTTGGGGGAGTGAATCGATCAATTAGAAGGAAAATCGACCAAGAGAATAACTAGGGTAGCGGCGATGGGTTTCGTTGAGGGAAATTTCGAAGAAGACAAAAGTAGAGAAAAGAATAAAGCAGAGAAGAAGAAGAAAGAAAAGATGTGAAATAACACTCCCAATCGACACTCGGTCTTTGAAAGACCGAGTGTAGTTATTCTTCACGCGGTATTTCAAAGACCGAGTCTTACTCTTCGAATTTTGGAAGTGTAAGACTCGGTCTTTGAAAAACCGAGTGTAGTTATTCTTTACGCGGTCTTTCAAAGACCGAGTCTTACTCTTCGAATTTTGGATGTGTAAGACTCGGTCTTTGAAAGACCGCGTGAAAAATAACTACACTCGGTCTTTCAAAGACCTAGTGGGATGGTTTGGAAATTTAAAAAAAAGTAGGGCGGTTTGGAAAAAACTTTCAAAAAGTGGGACAGTTTGGGAAAAAAATTCCACAGTAATACAAATCAAATTCAACCAGTCAGCGCGCCATACAAGCATACACCAAAATATCCAACCATACAAGAAACCTCTTGATAAAGAAATTGTTTCCCCTCAACATGTTGGTACATAACAAAACTATGCAATAATTTCAAAAACTAGGCTAGACATCCACAGCCACATCCCCAACTCTATAGTTACAATAGCAAGAGATAAGTTCAACCGTCCAATTCTCATTAGCTTTCACAAAATCATCCATAACTGTACATATCAACAGATCAAGCCGTCTTTAAATTTGAAAATATTCATTTAAGGAGAATAAAGAAAAGAGCAAGTGGGTGCATGCATACAACAGTATATTGCATCTACTGATGCACCACGCTTACGAGTATATACACTACAAAATGAAACGTCTATCTCGACGATTTTACCGTGGCGCTTGGTAGAAATGCCAGGATAGAACCCCAAGGGAAAACAATTAAAATTTCCCCTCCCTACACCGGAATTTTTAACAAACGCCAGGGATAGTTGGTGCTACGCCGGCGTTTTCCATTCAAAATGCCAGGTAGATCTCCTATGATCCCCCCTCTCTTATTCCCTCTTCACAATTTTCACTCTCTCCCTCTTTCCTGCTCACTCACAAACCCTAGCCTCACCCAAATCCCCCGACCACCACACCTCGTCATCATCGTCTTCCCCCGTCTCCCGTCATCGTGCCCCCTAGTTTTTCCACAACAACCCAAAATCCAAAACCCTTTCGTCTTCGTGCCCCCTCGCCGTCGTCGTCGTACCCCCGCCCCCCGTCGCCCCTCCCATCATCATCCCCATCACCCATCATCTTTGCTCCCTTCTACCGAAACCTAACTCAAACTCCATCATCATAACCCCCATCGCCAGCTCCAACCTCCATTCCAACCCGGCCTCCGCTCCAACCCGACCTCTACTCAAACCAGACTCCAAACTCCTCCCTCTCAATCTCGAACCCTAACCCCTTTTCTCCATTCATTCTTCTATTCTACTCCGATTCTTGCGTCACCTCAAACTCTTAACTTCCCAGATTTCTAAAACAAGCACAAATTCCCGATCTAATTTACGGTTCCCATCGAATTCATATCCTTCCGACATTGCGTTCTATCTGTTGTAGGGTTTTTTTTTTGATTAAAAGATGACTAAGGTCATCGCTTCATTAAAGAAAACTTAACAAAACAGTCAAAGCAGTTACATAGAGTGCCCGAAGGCAATCAACATCAAAGTTCATCTGAGCAGGGAACTACATCCTGAACCAAGATCAAAATACATCAAAATAGGACAACATCAACTAAACAAAACCAAAAGCTATGGTGACTCAATCTCTGACGGCTAGTGCCCCCCCTGCTTGTGCACTACTCCTCCTCATCTCCCAAGCGCATCTTCTTCCTAGATCTCAGAAGCCCTGTCCATTCATAACAACTTAAGTGAATTTTTTGCATCAAAGAAGAAAGTGTATGAATAACGCTATTGAAACAGTAGTCATTACGATCTAGCCATAGGTTCCACATAATTGACGCCACAACAAGATCCCAATCTAATCTGACCTCTTTTCTAATCCCGTTTGATCTAATGTCCCTCCAGACCTCAGCACTAGAACCTAGACAATGTAAAACCCCGAACGTATGACCCACTTCCCCCCAGACCCATCTAACTCTATGGCAATTGAAAAAAATGTGATTCGTATCTTCTTCGTGAGTTAGACATCTACTACATATCACGTTGTCCACAATTCTCTGCTTCCTCAAATTAACCTTTGAAAGAATCACGTCATTCTCCACCAACCATAGGAATACTTTCACTTTGGAAGGTGCATTGATACCCTATATGACATCTGCGACCTCGTTTCTTATACCTCCATCATTCAGCCATTTGTATAGTGAGGATACCGAGAACTTGCAGTTTTCCTCCAACGTCCACCATCTCTCGTCTTCCGACTGCTGGGTATAATTTCCTTCTATACGAATGAAGTTATTGACTAGTTGGAGTTGACCGATTGATTCCTGATCAAGGAGGTCTTTGACTTCTAATCTCAATTTATTGTTCTTCCAAACGTCGTGCACCAGAGTGTCATTGTTTAGTACTGCCTCTGCCGCTGCGGGGAATAATCCCATAAGCGAGTTATTACCACATCACTTGTCTTTCCAAAATCTTGTATTCTTGCCATCCTTTACCCTACATAGAGTGTTGCTATGATATACCTCGCCCGTCTTGTAAACCCCTTTCCAAAAGAACGATTTCCTACTGTGGATTTCTTTACCCCAAATCTAAACTTCTTCCTTGCCCTATAGTTTGTGAGAGACTTACACCACCAATTATTACGTCGATTTACCAACTTCCACCACCACTTACTTAGCAGGGCATAGTTCATATCTCTAATATTAATGATTCCCAACCCACCAAACTCTTTCCTTTTGCAAACTCTCCCCCAGCTAATAAGGTGGATCCCTTTCCCCCCCTCGTTTGCTCCTTTCCACATGAATCTCCTTTTATATTTGTCTATCTTGTGAATTACCCATACCGATAATTCATAAATAAACATGAGATAGATGGGGATGTTGTTGATGATTGAATTAAGCAAAGTGATCCTACCTCCCAGCGTTAACAGTCTCCCCTTTCAACCTGCTAGTCTTTTCTCAATCCTATCGATTAAAGGTTGCCAATCTTCCCTAGTAAGCTTCCCAGGCCTAATGGGAATCCCTAGATATGCCAGCGGAAACTCTCCCTTATTGCATCCTAGCATGTGTTGGATCAATGTGATGGGAACGGAACAAATCTCGCTAAGCTATATGAAACAGCTCTTATTGAAGTTAACCTTCATTCTAGACCAAGCCTCGAAGCACTTCAAGACTGAACCCATAGCTATGATATCCTCCTTAGCTGCCGAACCAAACAATAAAGTATCATCAGCATACTGAAGGGTAGAAATTGGCTCTGAAAAACCCTTGATATTTATGCCGAAATTAGTCCTCTCCTTTTTGCCGTTAGCTATCATCTCCGGCATCCCATCTGCTACAATTGCAAATAACAACGACGACAAAAGATCCCCTTGTCTAAGCCCTCTCTTGCATCTGATTTCTTTGCCATATGACCCGTTAACGATAAGGAATGATTTACCACCTCTAATGCAACGGTATATCCATTTCCTCCACTCCCCGAATCCTTTCAGAAGCAGCGCTTTGTCCAACGAGTTCCATTCAATCGAGTCATATGCCTTTTGAAAGTCCACTTTAAAAAGAAAGTCATCCGTTTTGTCTTTGCATCCTCTGAAAACAATTTCATGAGCCGAAGCGACGCTATCCATGATGTCTCTTCCTTTAATGAAGTTGCTCTAAAAATCTCCAATAATATCCTTTAAGTGTGGCCCCAGTTTATTGGCCAAAACCTTGGTTATGATCTTAAAGGAACCGTTGAGTAGACTGATGGGTCTCAAGTCTCCCACCTCTTTTACCTCAGGTTTCTTGGGGATCAGAACAATATTCACGTAGTTTAATCTTTCTAAATCTGCCTCCCCCTAATAGAATTCTTGGAAAATGCTCATGAAGTCCCCTTTGATGATTTTCTAATAAAGCATGTAGAAGAATAACGGAAATCCGTCCGGACTAGGCGCCTTATCCAGCCCCAGACTGTTGATAGCGGAGACAACTTCCTCTTCGCTGAAAATGCTTTCAATGCTATCACAGCCATTAATCCTTGATTCCATCCACATATTCTGATTTAGCGAACACCTATGCTCTCTTCTTTTGCCCAACAGCTCCCTGTATTTCTCATTGATATGTTGCGTAATTCTATCCTCATTCTCACACCAAATGCCATCCACCTTTAGCCCAGAAATGTGGTTGTTTCGCCTTCTTCCATTGGCAATCTTATGAAAAAAATTAGTATTAGCGTCTCCCTCCTTCAACCACTGGATTCTGGAACGTTGCATCCAATAATGTTCCTCCATCTTTCCAATTTGGAGGATATCTTGTCTACTCCTATAGAGCTCTCTAATTCGACCTCTATTAAGTCTCTTTCCTCCTCTATAAGTTCTAATTGCTCTATCCTCTCCCCTATCTCAACTTTGAGTCTTTGGTTCTGACCGAATTCCAACCTGGCCCACTGTTTCAACTTTATTATTAGTCTCCTGATCTTTTGAATCCAACAACCCACTGCCGAGTCAGCCGTGGTAGGTGCATTCCAACTCTCCTCAATAATCCTCTGTGATCCTTCGCACAACGTCCATGACTTCTCAAACCTAAACTGATGTCTGTTCCTTCTTTCTCCATCTCCGCAATCCAAGGCTAACGGGGTGTGATCTGAGGTGAATCTGATCATCGCTTTGGCCCTACCTAATGGAAATTTGTCTTTCCATTCAGTGGACACTAGAATTCTGTCTAATTTCGCCAAAGTTGGAGCTGCTTGTAAATTCGACTAGGTGTATTTCCTATTCATCGGATCGATTTCCACCAAATCTAAAGCATCGATTAAAGCGTTGAATTGCTCCCTATCTCCCCTAGACGCTCCTCTACCAAGGTGTTCGAATTGAAATCATGTTATGTTGAAATCACCTCCCACAACCCACGGACCCCTGCACCTTCCTCTAATGCTCCTAAGCTCGTCCCAGAACATATTCCTTTGCGCCGACCCATAAGGACCGTAGACCGTGGTCACCGTGTGAATCCAACTATCAGCACGTTTTCTGATAGTGATCATTACCGAAAATGTCCCCGAAATTTCATCTATAATCTCAAACACTCTAGGATCTACCCCAATCGCTATACCCCCTGAAAACCCTCTCTAAGGTTTAAACTTCCACTCAAAGGATCCTATTCCTTTAATGCTCTGAAAATCTACCGTAGTCGGAGATTCAACCCTAGTTTCCTGAAATGCGCAGATGGTCGGCCTATACCTAATGATAGTGTCACTAATGAGCCTCTTTTTTGATTTCTGTCTCATCCCCCTCACGTTCCAAAAAATGTATAACATTGATAACTATTAGCTCTATCACCTATACTCTAAGTCTCAATGCCCCCCTCCTTATTCTATTTGTCGCTGACTCTCCCCTCTAATAATATTCACGTGATACAATTGCTCCTCTCTATTAGACCCTATGGCTAGACCGTAAAGACTAGCAAAATATATAACGGAATCGTCATTTAAAAGATCTAATACTGAAAAGTGAGCCGAAGAATTACCTTGACAAGCCGAAGTTGGCTCTCTAGTCTTTGCCGCCGCTCTAATCAAATCCTCTTCCCTTGGGCCACTCGAACCCCATTTATCCAACTGCCTTTTGCTTTTTCGCTGAAGGTCTACACTACATTATTTTTGACCATGCCGACCCCTTCGCTCTCTCCTACACCACCTCCTGCCAACTCTCTAACTTGCTTTGCCCATTTTTCGTGCTCAGAGTCGTATGCACTTCCGCCGCTTTGTAGGCCATCCAAAGCACCTATCATACCGCTGAGTGGCTCTGAATCAAACACATGAGAACTCTGCTTTAAGGAAAGCTTCGAGTCAACACATACGACGATGTTGTCATCTTCAATTACTGCCAAAATGTCGATCTGCCTATTTTAATTTTCCCCTATTTCCTCTTCACCTTCAATATTTCCCAATTCCACATTAGCATGCTGTAGCTCAATCCCGACTTCAGCAAGATCTGGCCCATGAACCCTTTCATGAATTAAACAATCTAAAATGGGCCTTTGGATATCTTCGTCGTGCAAACTGGGCCCACGAGACCGACCCACATCCTCAACCCCCAGAGAATCTCCCCTTTGAATTTGCGCGCCAAACCCCCCCTACGCACTATATCCTCTATGGCCTTTTGGATAGAGGCTTGAAGCTCGTCCTTTGACAGCAACGAAAATCCAGGGACCTCCTTCGAAATCCGCTCAGAGCTCGCGACATCCACGTTCGAAGCACTCTTCAATATCCCTGGTATTCCTACTCCCAACACTTTGCTCCCTGTACCTTCGTCCTGAGCTCCCTTCCCATCGCGCCGCTGAGGTACGAGATGCCCCATCGCTGACTCCTTCAATCCTGCTTGCCCTACTTCATTTTGAATTTTGGCATTGAGATTTGATCCATACTGATCCGCAATCTTGATCGACTCCTGAGGCTTGAAGCAAGATGAGCGGCCTGGATCCTGATCTGCAGGATCCGACGGTCCTCCTTCATCGTCTACCTTCAGCTTCCGCAAATCAGACCCCTTTTTCTATCATCTGAACGCTCCTCTTCCTCCCACGTTGATACCTTCCCAAAAGATACGTTCTTCTTTTTCTCCACGATAACTTTAACATCATAAAAACCCCCCTCGAACTCCACTTGGACCATTGATGGGATATTGTAACGACCCCAATTTTTTTTTTTTTTTTTTTTTTTCAAAACTAAGTCTCCAAATTCAATTCTTTCAATTTCTATATCACTTTAATTATAAACTAAGAAAGTTATATTTCAGGAAAAATTTTGGCAGAGTCTCCCCTGTAAATTTTGCCCCGAAACACAAAAAGCTTACGGAATTCAGCTCAAAATTCCGTAGCTCACAAACCACATAATATTTTCATAGGCTCCCCAGGCCAAAATGAGCAGATACATACTGGCAATATAATATAATGCTCTGGGGGCCAAACTCATAACGGATTATCAAATATCAATTAAAAACTATGAATTTCTTTGAAAAACGAGGTAAAATCTTAGAAAAATCATTGTAAAACTTACCACAGAGTCCGGTACTCCACAACGACATGGGTACGGGTTACAAACATACCACACCACCCCACACTACACTCATCATCATCATATACCTGCTTATACATCCATAATACAATTTAAATCATAAATTTCACTATTCCTATAACTAAATAATACAAACTTTTAAAATAAAAAGTTATACTATCACTCCATGCCTCACCTCTGCACTGATGAGAACCTGCAACAGTGGGGGATCTAGGGTAGTCCTCAGACTCCCCTAACCCCCCCAAAACACTAAGGGGTTAGCCATTTCTGGTGTGAGTATAATTACTAATCTAACGACAAATTAAAATAGTATAAAGAAAATACTTAAACTTACAAATACCAAATTAAAATAATGGCACCTGAATCCTGAACACAACAACATCGTCAATACAGTGATAAATCACATACTTTGCCAATCCTGCATTCAATTATTTAATTATCCATACTTCCCACATTTCATAATACACTTCACATCAACCTCGTATAGATATATAAATATACTTATCTTACATTCGCGTAATACGAATATTCATCTTTCCACACTTATCATCATATCAGCATTTCACTATTTATATTAACATAACTACATGATGTTATTACATCATTTCTCCAACTCTATTTAGCCATGCGTTTTATTTACTTATATTATGTCATCAACACACACATTCATCCTGGAAGTTGTGCCGAGGCAGGTAGTTCCCACCATTTCCACGGAAATAGCAGGCGAGTAGTTCCCCGACACACTTCCAAGGTACACAAACTCCTATCACAACATACTTTCTTTACTAACCATTGTCATATCCAATCTTATAAAACAGGTATTTATTTTATTATGTTATAAAAGTATCACATCATAAACATATGCATCTATTCTCATACTACCACATTCCTTCATTTTTCATGACATAATTACCACATCTCATTGCCCATGGGAGTTACTCACATTTCATCACATCATTAACACCTCATTAATTAGAATACTTATACTTATTGCATCAAAACCATGTTTTATAGCTCATTCACATCTTATTATATCACTTTAGTAATTACTTTTTCTTATAACAATACATCTTATTATCATTCTCACTTAATCCCCCAAACACACTCTGGGGCCACCACATATCACATCCCATAGCCGGTAGCTTGGGTAATAATCACTTACCTCAAACACACAGTTTGGGTAATATCACATCACATCTCAAGCCGATAGCTTGATTATTAATTTCACTTCAATCACTTATCATCTTTACTTCACTTTATTTCTCATTTCTATTAATCATTACCACTATTATATCCATTCACCCTGCGAATTATGCCAAGGCAGGTAGTTCCCACAATTTCCACTGACATTGCGGGCAGGTAGTTCCTTGACACAATTCCAAGGTACAACTCATATCAACTGTATTTTACTTAAATGATCACACACATAATACAATTACTCCATATTATTCATGATAACACATCTCTTTTATTATTTCCATCTTAAATTAATCACAAGCGGCATTTATCACTTCTTTTCATATATTAACTCATAGCACGTTCACTTTTACATTTACTTCATTCACACAATTTTCTTTTCCACACACAGTTCACATTTCACTATCCACTTTCTTTTCCACGCACAATTCACAATTTACTATCCACTTTCTTTTCCCACGCAATTCACATTTTACCATTCACTTTCTTTTCCACGCACAATTCACATTTTACTATCCACTTCCTCTTACTACCACATCTATTATTAACACTTATTTATTTTATTAGTTTGTCGACCAGTGAGCCACAGTATCCCAACATACTGAAAGCCGACAGCCCAGTAAACACGCGGCCCGATGCTCACACAGAGTCTTACTCGTCCGAGGCTACGTCTTCCTCCTAGCCGAACTAGCGAGGGAACCACTTACCCCAAGTAGAACTTGGGTACGTCCTCCCAGCCGAAGCCAAGAGGGAAAAAGCCACTGACCCCAGGTAACCTGGGTACTTCCTCGCGACGTCTGTCATCGAGGGAAAAACCACTTACCCCAGATAAACTGGGTACGTCCTCGCGACATCTGTCATCGAGGGAAAAACCACTTACCCCAGATAAACTGGGTACGTCCTCGCGACAGCTGTCATCGAGGGAAACCGGGCCTCAAGCCGATAGCTTGGGCGATAAAATCCACTTACCCCAAACATAGTTTGGGTCCACTTACCCCAAGCCGGTCCTTGGGTGTTAGGAGGTCTAGCCCAAACCCCCAGGATTGCTGTAGGTACTGGTCAACAAGCCATCTGTTATTAGCATTAATCATTGCATCTTTCCATTTTACTTTATCAACATAAAGCATCACAGCTTTTAATTCAACAATAGCCACATCTTTGACTTTAATCACAAGAATAATAACACATTTTATTAACACTTACCATCTCACATTTTTCTTGCGTTTGATGCACATCTGATGTCCACGATATTTATTACCATCTCGTTGTATCCTATATATATATATGCATATCCCATGTCATTTAACATAGAAACCATTATGTTATTTAACCTACCATAACATCACCCATTATGAATACCATGCTATTCGCTACTTCATTAAATCACCCATAAACATACACCAAGTTATATCGTAAATAAAAGAATTATAAGACGTTAGTCTGTATCGTAAGCATATCAAAATATATAAATCATCACAGAATAATATCATATTGTTGCCCATTATTTCACTTCGAACACATTTAAAATGTAAACACGTATCCAATTATTAATTTCATTCACTATTGTATCACACATCATAATCATCTATCTATATATTACAAATATACCCCACACATGCGGGTGTCCCAGACAAAGAGGCCAAAATTAATTATTTCCTCTAATTAAATCTCATAATATCCAACTATAGCATACTAGGTCATACACCTTATTTCATGCAAGTAAAATCACCTATAAGGGTTTATATGTCCCAAAACATGCCCAAAACATGCATTATAAATACACGAGTTTCCAACACATGATCACAATCACTAATTTCGTCTAATTACATCATATAACCTCCATCCATAACATGCTAGCCCATACACAAGGCTCCGCATATGCCAAAATTACCTATATCGGCCTAGATACCCAAAAACATGCACGAAACATGCACGGGGCGAAAATATGCATAAACAATTCAATATATTTAGTTTTTATACTTCAACACGTCACATTAACCCATAATATAGGTTTTATATACTTAGAATAGTTAATTTCATCAAATATCTCAAAATTCCATTTTCGGGCCTTAAAAATCCGTATTTTTCGGAAAATTGAATTTTTAGCATAACTTCTATCAAATATATCGAAATGCCACGAAATTTGGCCACAATATAGAATATACCTAATTACAACATACTCACCTGACGGCTCGAGCAAACGATGTCCCACGTCCGTCCTGTAGCCAGTCGAAGTTTGACTTTTTCCTCCTAATTGAAAAATTATAGAACCGATTAGTTTAAAACTCAAAACTCAACTTACGGATCTCCAAATTTGAATCCGTCTTCACCCACACGTCACAAATGACATATGTAAGTGTGCTACATCGATAGATTTCGAATTCGGGTTCTAATACAAATACTCCCTTATTGATCGAAGGCTTTCTACTAAGAAAAATTCACATTTTCTAAATTCCTTAATCCCCTTCGTCCTAATCTCACATATTAGGGTTAATAATAATAATAAGACTCAACTACACCTCCGAACCCATCAAATTCTCACTAAATCTCGTTCGGGCATTTCATCGAACACCCGGCGTGCACTTTTCACCTATGGTCTATTTCACTCAATTTAATTGAGCTTAAGCCTATAAAAATCATCCTAAATTTATATTAATACTTCCATAATACTCTACACCCTCATATGCATTTTCTATAATTATTTGGATCGAGTTTTCTACCCGATTTCATAAACTCCATAATTTGAGTTTATGCCAAAATCACTACTTCCCATTTTATTCTAATGGCTCACTAAAATTTTTACCACCATCTAAAGGATATTTCTAATATATATATATCTCTATTTTACAAATCCAAAATCCTAATTTACTAACAACTTGTAATTTTTCTAACAATCCACTAATTCCCTAAATCTTCCACTTCCAACACCTCTAAATCTCTCTACCATCATAATCCTATTCAATAAAACTAACCACACTAAATTTTATACGAATAAATAAATTAGGGTATACCTTTTCGGAATCCTTTTGAAAATCTGACACTTCCACGATGTAGAGAACCCCTCAATTAGCATACTCCTCAATTTAATTCGAATTTGGTGGAGAAACGAAGTGGATTGGAGGAGAGAGGGAGAGACCGAAGTGGGGTTTGGTCTGGCTTCGATCGGATCAGAAAAGAAAGAAAGAAGGGAGAAGGAAGAAGGAGAGAAAAGTGAGGGGTTTTAAGAAAATAATTTCCAAACTGATCCACTATGGAAAATAATTACCAAACTGGTCCACTTTTGAAAATATTTACCAAAATTAGTCCATAACTGGTCTATTTTCGAAAATATTTGGATTGAAGACAAATTACACTAAGGTGTTCTCCCATTATAGTAGTAGAGATAAAATTATAATAATAATAATATTTTTATAAATGGATATTTACAAATAGACCCCTAGACCTCCAAAATATTTCAAGTAAACCCAACTCTTTTCTTTAATAGCACCAACAATACAAAATACTTGCAATTATCTCGCAATAATCCTTCAAAATTATAAAATAAAACAAACAATATTTATTCACATAAAATCTCGACTCATGGCTTCAATATATAGCAATAATACCAATCTACCATAAATATCCCTACTGATATCAATATTTAAATAAAATATATCAAAAATAATTTTCACCACTCAAAATATATAAAAACGGACATTTTCGATATTTTAAAAATTCGAGGTGTTACAGATATCCGAAAAATTCTCGCATCCTACTCTGATTCGCGCAAATTCCCTCCTCTCCTGAGTAATAGTAGCTTTGTCCACTTCCTGCAGATAGCCAAATGGTCGAATGAGGTTCTGAAATCCCGAACGAAGCCAACAGTGAAAGGGGAAGTTGAACAATCGAATCCAAATTGACGGCATCTCGTTCGCCTTAAAAGCTCCGTATTTGCGCGACCATTGAGAAAATGTGACGTAGAAGTCGTCGGAACCCATACCTCTTTCACCCAACACTTCATTCAACCTCGCCTCGTCATGACAGTGGACGAAGTAGGCGCTGATATTTAGACGCTGAAGCCGCCATTGGCGCGTCGCGGACGGAGTAATGTTGGCGTAGAGCAAGCTTTTTATCTCCTCAGCTAATGGGTTCCTACTTTGCACTTTGATTACACTGCATATTCGGAATCGACGTTCGAACTCTGCCATGAGAGGAGTAAGGGTAATCAACGCCTTAACCATCGTTCTTCCTCCAGCGAAACTCTCTTGAGTTTTGCTACTGTGAGTGTTGGTCGACGATACGCCTCTTGGAGCTGTGGACGAAGGTGTCGGCGCCCTCTTGTAGCTTGGGCAATCTCTAGAGATGTGGCCAGATCTACGACATGCATAGCAAAACCAGTCTTTGGTGCAATGCGAGATCTGTGTGCCCCCATTGTGCACATTTATGGCACTGTTGGCCATCACCATCCGACGCTGACTCTTCCCTCGTCTGCCTCTTAGCTGCTTTGATCGTTTTACGAGAGCGCACAAGCAACCACTCTCCGTCTTCATCGTTCTTGGTAATCCCAGTTGTCTTTGGCGGAGAGGTCCTTCTAGCGTTGTATCTTGCCAGCGATGCCTTCCTCGCAGACCCCTTGACGGCATCAACATACGAAATAAGCTTTTGCTCCGGGTGTTCCCTATCAGCATCCCTATCCAATGAGACATCTCTCTTTGTCATTCCTTTACCTCTATCCTCTTCAGCTCTATGTGGATCACTCATCTTCCCTCTATGGGAGGATTGAGGAACTCTGTGAGATGTTCGACCTCTCGATCTATTCGAGCGATCGTAGTCCCGTCTATCCCCTTGCTTTCTCCACACACTCCTTTCCGAAGTGTCTTCTCTTTTTCTTTTTGCCATGAACCTGTCTGCCTCTAGCTCTGCTTGCTTGGAATATCTGCTGTTGAAGTTGATTTGGTGAGTACTGCTGCGGTAGTGAGAGCCCTTTTGGGGGGGGGGGGAGGGGGAACTCTTCTATCGCTCCTTTCATTTTAGAAGGATTGCTTATATGAGCAGCTTGAAACTGAAAGATGTGTACTTGCCAGCCCAACACCATTGACCGGCAACAATCATCTGTTGTGGGTTATTGTAATGTTTATTGGATCTTAATCTTTTGTTTGGAATTTAGTTAATTAATTTAAGGTTCTTTAGTTAGATGCTTATAGTTTTTTTGTTAATTTTTCTTTGCAGTTTATTTCAGTAGTTCTTTCAGTATGCTGCCTTCGCTGAGTGCAAACGCCGCGTCGGTGACATCTCCTTCTACTTGTCCTCTTGGTATGTCATCGGTTAATGTTACATTCTTGAAGTTTATATAGTTGAATGGTTCATTGACTGACTCATTTATCCAGTTGTGAATGTTAGTTTGGAATAGTTTGATTGGTTAATTAAGTTGTTATGATCTTTTTAGTTTATTTGGGCTTATTCTTGTATGCACATTCGATGGCTAGAATAGTGTTTTTGCATCTCCTCTATATAATACTGGTTGATGTTTATATTCTGTATAGGTTTTTTGCACAAGTCTAGGAGAATTAGGAGGATGACATTTATTTTTAAGGATTATGACAAGCCCTTTAGTTTCGTTGGTTAGGTGCTTGGCACTAACTAGTGCAACATTAGGTTAACAGTTAGGAGTAATTTTTTCTCTAGTGATACATGGAGCCTTGTGCTCTATAGCTAAACCAATATTGATGAGAGTCGGTTTAGATGAGGATGTAACGACAGGTAGTTAACAATACATAAACCTTGATTGAAGAACAAATTCGAAGGTTTAGATTGTCTTAATTGTTTTTCTCGGGTGTTAGATCTTCTACTGATATTATCGTGTCCATTTGTTACCAACCATAATTGATTGCAGCATAATACTGATTGCATTTGATGATTTGATGTGTGATTGATAATTTGATATGATTAAGTGGCTCAGAGTCAATCTAGTTCAAGCAATCAAGAACTTGATTTTCTCAAATAACAGTCAGTACTTGCTCATTATATTCATATTATTCGATTGATCTATAACATCACACCCTTAGGCACTATAGGTTCCTGTTGTGTAAAATTTTCACAGTGATGGCATCTTTAATTGAATTTCTTCATTCTAGCATAAATGGTTCCAGCCTCGCACAGGCAAGTTAGGCCTAAGATTGTGCAGATTAATAGTGGTCAAAGTCCAAAAACTCATTAGCTAATTAGAGCAGGGCTTCAAAGAATTTTTTTTCTTAGAGCACATCGTTACATATTCCTTTCAAGCTTAGTATGTATGTTTATATATGATGTTTGGTCGGTTTGACCACAATGATAGACTGATAGTAGTGCCAGCTGGGGCTTGATCAGACTTTAGCATGACCTTGTGCAATATATTGACACTTCAATTTTATTTTCTGTGACAGATTGATAATTTAACAGAGTTATTGGACCTACTAATTTGTATGTTTTAACTTTATTTAATATTATCATCAAGTTATTTGAAGTGGAATTCCCAACTTTTGTGCAGTAGCATTAGCACTGAATGATTTGGGGTAAGTGTTTTCCTTTGCTACTTAGTTTAAAGAATTTCTTTGTCAATCGTTCTTTTCCATCTTTTGAATGCTTAATTGTTTATTTGTGTCAAGCCTACTTTCCGTTTCTTCTTTATATATGACTATAACTAGAATAAGTGTTTCCAGTCATTTTGCAAGCACAAGTACTTCCTAATCCTGCAATTTTACATATCTATTACATCAAATGCAATGCTTGCTTATGGAACACTTAAGTTTTTAAATATTTTTATGTAAGGTTCTTCTTAACATATAGTGTGATTGAGGAAGTTACTTTGGGGTGGCCAAGACAGAAAGCAGATGTTGCATTGAGAGAACAGCTTGCTTTAAAACTTCAATACGCTATTAATTCAGTAAGTTAGGCAATCTCAAGATGTTTATAAATGTGGTTACTGTTTCATCTTTGTAATGAGATTGCTGATTATGGGTTTTACTCATATCACCTAATAAACTTATATTTTGATGTACCCCCATAAAAGATAATGTTATATCAAATATAGTCCAGACTCCAGAATACCTTAATTAATACCTATCTTCTAAGGGGTAAATTTCAAATTATCGAGTTTTTTAGTGTTGTTTCAAATGAAGAAAAAAAATAGTAGGGTGGGCTGGGGTGGAATAATATTGAAATGCCCCAATTATTTGATACTACTATGTCGTGATATAAAGAATTGAATTAAATCTCAGGTTGGTTTGAATTCGATTCCTTTGGATGAAGACCCACATTCTCTTAGCGGCGGCTACAAAAGGCGTCTTGCTTTGGCAATTCAGTTGGTAAGATATTTTAGATAGATGATACATTCAATGTCCCATATTTAAGTAACGGTAACCAATTTGTTGTTCTATGCAATCCCTCGGCTTCAGTTATATTTGTAAAATTTCGAAAAGAAAAAAAACAATATATATATATATATATATATATATATATATATATATATATATATATATATATATATATATATATATAATTTACTTGTGGTTGTGCCAGTCTCATGGTCTTTCCAGTTTTTTTAATCAAACATGATATTTCCAATAATAGATAGGGAGAGTAACAGCTTCAATTTAAAAGATGGTGTTTTCAGTTAGAATCTTAGTAATTGCTCTATTTTGTGTTTTTGGAATCGTCTGCATTATCAAATATCCTAATTTTGGAGGTAAATCCTGATATGTTTGCGGAATTTGAAAGCGCTGGTCTAGCATTTGTTGGTAAAGATGAAACTGGGAAAAGAATGGAGGTATGCATTTTTTTAAAATATAGTTTCTGGGTTAATTCGACACAACCTTGTTGATATGTACCACAAATTTAAGCCATATATCAAATTAAATACCTCTAGAAGTTGTGGTGTTAGTTTGTTCTTATGATTTTCTTAATATTGTTAAACAAGGGCACAAGGATATATGTCTGGAACTTCAGTAGGCAATTACCTTCACTACATTTAAAAATACATTGTTTTGTTGGATCCAATAGCATACCTGATTGTAGGATACTTGCGTTATAGTAAACCTTTCATAGTGTGATTCTTTGTAACATTGCTTGCTTAAATTCTCTGGTTGTGAAAAAGTTATTATTTGAGCCTCTATCTCCATTGTTATCCTTTCTAGTCTTAACATCAAACAACTATGGTTCTACCTTGTGAGCTTTGTCTTTTCAATGAATTGAAATAAAACCATTTTCAAGGATTTTTTTTCTTCTCCCAAATCATTGGAGAAGTTTACTTTCTTTCCTCGTCTATTATAGCATACATAAACCCAGTAGCTCTTGGATCAAGTGCAAGGACATGTCTTCCTTTCTTACTTGCTGCTACAGTTTTGGGATACATGGTTGGTTCTGGGTAATATGCTTCTTCCAATTGTTATAATATGGAGATACACTTGTCAACATCTCTGGAAGTTTTGTTTAGTTATTTATTTGTTTGTTTCTGTTATTCAGGTTGCCATCAAACTTTAAGAAAGTATTCCATCCAATTATCTGCTGTGCATTTTTTGTAGACCTAGCGGCAATAGCATTTGGTTATTTCTCAGGGTCTGGATTGGATGCTGTTCTAGGTTTTTAGCCCTTTTCCATATTCATTTTCGAAATCAGGTGTGTAAATGCATATTAGCTTTCATGCTTGTATCACACTGTGTCTCATTCTGGCTCCTTTTGCATAGGTAATTTTAAAACACAACTACAGATGAGCTACTAACTGCACTATTTTCTTAAACTGGACTAATTGTATGAATTGTCTTGTATCCTTTTCAGGGTTTCAATTAATAGAGGACTATTTGGATTGTTATGTTACTTTGAAGGAACATAGTTTGTTGTTAGTTGTTTTGATTGTTGTTATTGTTATTGAATGGGATTGAGGAGTTCTATGTTGTTTTATAACGTATATATGAAAATTTATTTAATGTAGGGTAAATTTTTTTATTAAAAAATGTTTTAAAATTTATTGTTTTTTTTAAATAGCCATATATCCCGGCGTTTTTGCCGGGATAGGGTGTTTTTTCAATAAAATAAAATAATAATATATCCCGGCATTTTTGAGAAAAAAATGCCGGGATAGAACCCCCTTTTTCCTTTTTTCCTAGAAAAAGCTCTATACCGACGTTTTTTCAATTAAACGCCAGGATAGATATAGGCTATAGCGGCGTTTCTCAAAAACGCCGGGATAGACCTTATATCTGTCCCGACGCTCGCTATAACGGTGTTTCTGGCGGCGTTTTCAGAAACGCCGCTACGGTCTATCCCGGCGTTTATAAACGCCGGGATAGACAAAAAAAAACGTTGAGAAAACCCATATTGTTATACTGTTTGTAGTATATTAACAATTTTATACCAACTTCCTAACATATTCTGCTTTTTTTTTTTTTGATAAAAAAATGACTATATCATTGCTTCATTAATGATAGATTAACGAAACTTAGAAGTACATTTACAATATATATAATCTAAATTTTCAAAATCAACAACATAAGTTAATACTAATACATCGAAAGCGGAAAGTAAGATACAAATCCATGACATCCAATATGTCTTTCAGTGTCCCTCCCACCTGACCCCAAGCTACTCCTGCTCCTCTATACGCAGTCTCTTCTTTGTCCCTGCTTGATCTGCCCAAGCATGAATGAACGCGAAGATTTTATGCATTAAAACTGGAAATCTATATTCTATATTACGAAAGCAAAGTTCGTTACGGTCTAGCCAAAGACCAGTTGCAGCGGCCGACAAGTCCCAAGCAACTCTATCCTCCTTTCCTAAGAATGATATCTCTCCATACTCCCCAGACCTCAGCGACCGACTCTGGACTTCTAAACTCCCAAATCCTAAACATACCACCTCCCAGGCTATCCTAGCCCTAGAACTGTAACGCCCCGGATCCCCATTACCGGGTATCTGTGACACTCCCCAGAATCTTTGCCTTCAAATGCATCTCAACATAGTAATAACATGGAAATTTAAAAACTTTTTATTGCCAAATGAGTTATTACATCATTGATTACAACCAATGTCTTGTTCTTGACAAGAATACAAATTACATAAACTCAGTACATCTTATTACAACATACATCACTCTCTTCTGTAAAGTTAACAACTTCTCTCTCTCTGAATGGCAGTCGACGGCTCACTGCCGAAGCTCCACTGAACAGTCAATTTGCTTTCCTGGGACTTGTTCCTCGGCTTGAGTCTTCTGCTGCGCTACTCTGATATCTCTGCACCTGCTCGAAAGGTAGAAGTCGATACCTAAAAGGTGGGGAACGTCAGTACTTCGACTGACGCAAAGCTGGTGATAACAGCGATCCTCTAAAATTCAATCACAACCCATCTTGAATGGAAAAGGGAAACGTGCATCCTAAATTATGTGGTGCTCGTGTATGCCATGACCTAACCACTAAATGCACCAATCACAAGCCTATTCTAAAGCAAACAAGACTTGGAAATCTACATCCGCATGCATCCCATACTACATGCGTCTAAGGCCCAAGCGTAGCCTAATCTAATGTACGAATAAGAATGCACACGATGCACCTACTCTAATGCAAATCAGTTGGGACGTATGCATCCCATACTACATACTTTCCCAAAATCAACTTCGATGGAAATGTATGCATCCCATACTACATACCTTCCAAGGAGTTCGCCTCTCCTGATTGTAGGGTTCAATCCCTCGTCATGCATCCTACCCATGTACCCATCCAGTTCCCAATAGACTGTCCGTCGCCCAAGGAGATTGCAGCGGTCGATCATATTCCACCCTGCAGTGCCCAAGTGGTCACCGCCAGTTGGTACCCGCGCACGGACCTCCTTAGAAATCACGTTGAACCTGGTCCTTACGACCCTTGGTTCCACATGTCCATTCATGGACTCTCACATGCGTGTTCACCCCTGGCCCGGGTTATGAACAAATATATACCAAACACAAAAACAAACCCGCGCTTTAGGGATGTGAGCACCACGGAAGGTCAATTCCTTCGGGCCTCCCGCACCTTACTCCGGCAAACTTTGAGAATCAACAGATCGAGATACGAGCCGGGGACTCAATCCATGAGCGGTCGAGAACGTATCCCTACGACTGGAAGATACAACACCGACTATGGTTTACTAGGACTAATGCAATTTCCCAACCCCCTAATAAACCATTCTAACCCCTACCTTACTCTAATTATTTCGGGTAAGAATTTCTGCTTCCACACTTGCCTATCAACCTCTGGCCCCTAGCGATACCGGCCCGGTTCGCCACTTCCCCGACTTGGACTTGTCCAGCAAAATGGCCTACGCCTGCCGCTACCCCGGCTATAAATATAAAATTGCCCCGTGAGCTCCACTCACTGGCATGCTCGGACGTCCTACGCTCGGCAGAAGTCTAATAATATAGGCTTGATATGTGCAGGGTATCATTTACCCTAGTGACTAACTCGAGTCACACATCCCACTCGGGGAAACAACAACCTCAAACAACAGAGATCGACCATCCCTAGCCATGAGTCACCAACTCAGCTCACACACAAGGGAAAAGATGCTTTCACAATCCTTAGTCCTAACCCAGACTAAGCAACCTACGGGTTTCTGCCCTAATCTCCAAATGGTCATCCCTCTCTCGATACAACTCCTTTTTGGAGTGTATGACCCCAACCTGGAAAGGTTCGATCCTAGACTACAACTACCTAGTTGATCACGAGCTTAGATTCAACCATCCAAGTCCTCGAAATAGCTTTTCAAGCTCCAGCCTGCGTGCTCCCTGTGCACGGGCTGCACCTTACCATTAACACAAAATCCTACTCGTTCATCAGAACGACACAAACTCAATTTCGGTAGAAGGGTGTGGGTGTCCTCAACGACTCTCTAGTTGGTCATGAGTACAATTTACACCATTAAGTCACCCTAACACACTCATCTATCATCAATACACCCATTACACAATTGGTCTCATCAATTCAGAGCACACAGCTCTACACTAGTCCTCTGTCCAGTCTTACAAAAATCATAATAATTCAACCGTTTACTAGATTTGCCTCAAACTAGTTTTGTTGGAAAGGTCTAGGTGTCCCCTACAACTCTCTCCTGAGTCATGATCCTCAAAATATGCCTCTAACAGGTCTCAATTTCCCAATCTTTACAGAGTGTCGAAACTGGCTGAAAACAGCACTTTGCTCAATCACAAAATCACAATAAATTGCACACTTGTTCAATTGACACAAAATCTATTGTGGTGACACTAGACATCATACCCAACATTATGCAAAAAGACCTCATGTCAAAATTCTAATTATGCAGTGAGTAATACTACTGCAAGTTATCTCAGAAACCATCCAGTTTTCTAATTCAACATCAGATACTGATTAGAGATATATTTTTCTCACACCTTTAAAATCATCCAAATAATCTACTGATTTTTTTAGATAATCAAAATGCATTCAGGAATAATGAGTAAAAATTTCAGATCAAAATCATGCTTCAATAATTCACGAAAACTCCTACAATATCAACCATTCTGTTTTTCTTTTCCTGAGTCTGCCTTACGACATATATCCATCTCACAATTTTATTAGCACATCAAATGATCATGAAAAAATCTGAAATAAATCATGGATGATTATAACACATAAATGAACAAACCCTTTTAATTTTGTGGTCTAATTCAACATATTGTGCTCTCGGAAAAATCCACAACATGGCACTCTGAACCAGCTTTCTCTAGTTCCATTCTGACTTCTACTTCTAACTTTAGAAAAAGCAATCATATGAATTCTAACACACATGCATGCAACCAAATTTAATTAAGAGACAAGAATTCAAGTTTAGAGAAACTTCCCACCTTAGGTTGTAGTGGTAGAAGGGATCTCTTCAAGCTTCTCTTGGAAATCTCCTTCTTGGTCCTTCTCCTTTACTTCCTTCTTCTTTTCTCTCCTCCTTCTCTTGGGGTGTTCACTTCTGAAAATTCCAGAGCAAATGAGAGAAATGAAGTGGAAAATGAGGGTGATGGGAAGGGGTGACCGGATTAGACACCGGGGGGGGGGGGGGGGGGGGGGTAGGTTAGACCATAGGTGGTTTTGTAGGCCCCAAAACCATGGCTAGCCCATTGGTTTTGTGTTAGGTGTGTCGGATGCCCAACTTATCTCTTAACGAGCTCCAATGAGTGTGAGACGCGTGTTTTAACGAGCGCACGCAACCTATATTCACTATAGTACCATACCGTGTTATTTTTGCATGTGCGTCGTGCCGAAAACTAGCAGTTATATTAGTATCGGTCCGTCTCGTTCTCGTGCATCTTTGGAATGCAACTCTCCCAAAAACCGTCCCGTAACCCTAACCATCCACCACGATGGCACAATCGACCCATAATACTACAATCAATTGCACGCATACTAATAATATACATACACATATGCATATCCTCAGGTACCGTACAAAACGAGGTGTTACATCACTCCCTCCTTAGAATCGTTCTGTCCCCAGAACGTCCTTAGTGGGAGAAAGAGAAACAACAAAAAATAGAAAACATTCAAAATAAATCCGGATATAAGGCCTTCATGTGGCTCTCTGGCTCCCACGCCTCAAGTGCTCAACACACTCCTCCATCCTGGAGATCAATCTCATCATGTGGATCATTTTGGGGCATACCGCATCCCGTATCCACTGTACTGGGGATGAATCACTTTGGATTGTGTTGCTCTCGTCCTGGACTACTAGAGATCAATTCCTTTCCATAGAACTCCCTGGGGTCTATTGCGTCCCATGTTCCGGAAATACCGGGGAATATCTCGCTCTACGAATTATTCTGGAGCCCTCACCACACGAACTCCTCATGAGTTTTGCTCTCATTCCGAACTACTGGAGATCATTCCCACTCCATAGAACACTCTGGGGCCTATTCCATCCCTCGTCTGGAATGCTGGAGAATATCCCTCTCCGCGGATCATCTGGAGCTCCCTTATTCATCCTTGAATTTCTTTGTGGGTACTACTCTCGTCCTCGGAATACTGGAGACCAATTCCTACTCCACAGATCACTATGGGACCTACTTCATCCCTTGTCTGGAATACTGAGGAATTCCTCACTCCATGGATCATTCTGGAGTCAACGTCATACACGACCTTCTCGTGCACATCGCTCTCGTCCTCGGAATACTGGAGATCATTCCCACTCCACAGAACACTCTGGGGCCTATTTCATCCCTCGCCTGGAATGCTGGGGAACTTCTCACTCCGTGGATCATTCTGTAGCCAACATCATGCACGACTTTCCCGTGAGTATCGCTCTCGTCCTCGAAATACTGGAGATCATTCCCACTCCACAGAACACTCTGGGTCCTATTTCATCCCTCGTCTGGAATGCTGGGGAACATCTCACTCCTTGGATCATTCTGGAGCCCTTACTCATCCTTGAATTTCCCTTGTGGGTATTACTCTCGTCCTTGGAATACTGGAGATCAATCCCTCTCCACAGATCATTCTGGGGCCTATTTCATCCCTCGTCTGGAATACTGGGGAATATCTCACTCCTTAGATCATTCTGGAGCCAATGTCCCACTAGCCTGCCCGTGAACGTTGCTCTCGTCCCTGGAATGCTGGAGATCAATCCCACTCCACAGATCATTCTGGGGCCTATTTCATCCCACGTCTGGAATACTGGAGAATATCTCACTCCCTAGATCATTCTGGAGCCAACATCACACAATCTTTCTCATGAGCGTCGCTCTCGTCCCTGGAATACTGGAGATCAATTCTACTCCACAGATCATTCTGGGGCCTATTCCATCCCTCGTTTGGAATACTGAGGAATGTCTCACTCCATGGATCATTATGGAGCCGACCTCACCACACGAACTCCCCATGAGTATCGCTCTCGTCCCGAAATACTGGAGATCAATCCCTCTCTATAGAACACTCTGGGGCCTATTTCATCCCTCGTCTAGAATGCTGGGGAATATCTCCCTCCGCGGATCATTCTGGAGCCTCCATACTCACGATCGTTCTCGGTTCATCATATCTCCTTCTAGTGCCCGAGTCAAGTTCTCAGCACATCTTCCAGCTCTCGGTTTGCACTTCTAGAGGGTCGGTGACCACTCCCTCCTTAGAAGAAAACGAGGCTCACCAAGGAGAAGGCAAATATTTCAGCCTTATGCCTTATCCCAAACACTTAATAAAATAAGTATAAGACGAGACGACCAACTACCCAAACTTTCATGCTTTATAATAGTCATAATATCATGCTACAAAACATAGTACAAGTTCATCATCCATATCTTGCAAAAATGCAACCAACAAAACATTTTACTATTTATCGACTATGATATCCCTTACTATTACATACTTCTTCTCAGTTAAGCTGAGGTTCGTCCCTGACGAACAGGCTTCCTCCCTTTATCGGTCACCTTTAGTAACTGGTCATTGGGTTTCCCTTGCAGTCGTGGACAATCTGATTTCTTGTGCCCGACTTCTCCACAATTGTAGCAAGTGCTTGTCTGGGCTCTTTTCGGGCATTGACTTTTGAAATGACCTGGTTCTTTACAAAAGTAACACACCACCGTCTGGTTGGTCCCCTTGCTGGTATTAAGCTTTCTGGACTTGTGAGTTGAGTCCCGCTTGTCTTGGTCATTGGTGTGAATATGTTTCTTCCTCCTTTCTTTCGTCTCGGCCTCGCCTTGACTCCGCCTCATGTCCATTTCTGTTACCGCAGCTCGCTTTACTAGCTTGTCGAATTGGCGAATGCCTAACAGAACCATCCTTGACCTCAGCCCAGGCCTAAGTCCTTGCTCAAATCTTTGGGCTTTCTTCGCTTCTTCTTGGACCATCTCCGGCGCATATCGTGACAGCTGAGAAAACTTTGTCTCATATTCCCCGATGGTCATGTTTCCTTGCTTCAAGCTATGGAACTCCATTGCTTTCTTTTCTTGCACATCCAAAGGGAAATAGTGCCGTCGGAATTCCTTAAGGAAATCTTCCCAAGCGATCTGTCTCTCTCCGAGACCACGCTTCACGGACTGCCACCAAACTCCGGCATCCTTCTCCAGTAGAATTGTGGCCAGAAGAACCTTGCTATCTTCGGGAGTCACTAGTACTTCAAACACTGTCTCTACCTGACGTATCCAGTCGTCAGCAGCCGTGAGGTCGACCTGTCCTTCGAAAACTGGCGGTTTCATCTTCTTGAACGATTCCACCATCCTTATTGGGTCTGCTGGGGTAGCGACTCCTAGGGTTCCCTGTGGCGGTGCTTGGTTTCTACTAGCTTCCACAAATGCTCCCATCATTTGGTATACACGGGTAAACTCTGCTTCAACATTGAAGTTTGTGCCGTTGGTCCTACTGCCTTCCCCTCAGCCATTCTACGGTGACTGTTTCTGATTCTTCTAGACACCCTTCAAGGAAAGAAAACACACAGGGTTAGTTTTGGATATAGGGAAGATCACAAACATACGGTAAAATGAAACAATCATGGTTTTGATCTTCCTGCAATCCAAACTAAACCCAGCTATTTGGCATTTTAGTCAAATTTCCTACTGTGTTAGATTACAAATTGAAGTCGGCTCTGATACCACTTCTGTAATGCCCCGGATCCCCATTACCGGGTATCCGTGACACTCCCCAGAATCTTTGCCTTCAAATGCATCTCAACACAGTAATAACATGAAAATTTAAAAACTTTTTATTGCCAAATGAGTTATTACATCATTGATTACAACCAATGTCTTGTGCTTGACAAGAATACAAATTACATAAACTCAGTACATATTATTACAACATACATCACTCCCTTCTGTAAAGTTAACAACTTCTCTCTCTCTGAATGGCAGTCGACGGCTCACTGCCGAAGCTCCGCCGAACAGTCAATTTGCTTTCCTGGGACTTGTTCCTCGGCTTGAGTCTTCTGCTGCGCTACTCTGATATCTATGCACCTGCTCGAAAGGTAGAATTCGATACCTAAAAGGTGGGGAACGTCAGTACTTCGACTGATGCAAAGCTGGTGATAACAGCGATCCTCTAAAATTCAATCACAACCCACTTGAATGGAAAAGGGAAACGTGCATCCGAAATTATGTGGTGCTCGTGTATGCCATGACCTAACCACTAAATGCACCAATCACAAGCCCATTCTAAAGCAAGCAAGACTTGGAAATCTAGATCCGCATGCATCCCATACTACATGTGTCTAAGACCCAAGCATAGCCTAATCTAATGCACGAATAAGAATGCACACGATGCACCTACTCTAATGCAAATCAGTTGGGACGTATGCATCCCATACTACATACTTTCCCAAAATCAACTTCGATGGAAATGTATGCATCCCATACTACATACCTTCCAAGGAGTTCGCCTCTCCTGATTGTAGGGTTCAATCCCTCGCCATGCATCCTACCCATGTACCCATCCAGTTCCCAATAGACTGTCCGTCGCCCAAGGAGATTGCAGCGGTCAGTCATATTCCACCCTGCAGTGCCCAAGTGGTCACCGCAGTTGGTACCCACGCACGGACCTCCTTAGAAACCACGTTGAACCTGGTCCTTACGACCCTTGGTTCCACATGTCCATTCATGGACTCTCGCATGTGTGTTCACCCCTGGCCCGGGTTATGAAGAAATATATACCAAACACAAAACACAAACCTGCGCTTTAGGGACGTGAGCACCACGGAAGGTCAATTCCTTCGGGCCTCCCGCACCTTACTCCGGCAAACTTTGGGAATCAACAGATCGAGATACGAGCCGGGGAATCAATCCATGAGCGGCCGAGAACGTATCCCTACGACTGGAAGATACAACACCGACTATGGTTTACTAGGACTAATGCAATTTCCCAACCCCCTAATAAACCATTCTAACCCCTACCTTACTGTAAATATTTCGGGTAAGAATTTCTGCTTCCACACTTGCCTATCAACCTCTGGCCCCTGGCGATACCGGCCCGGTTCGCCACTTCCCCGACTTGGACTCGTCCAGCAAAATGGCCTACGCCTGCTGCTACCCCGGCTATAAATATAAAATTGCCCCATGAGCTCCACTCACTGGCATGCTCGGACGTCCTACGCTCGGCAGAAGTCTAATAATATAGGCTTGATATGTGCAGGGTATCCTTTACCCTAGTGACTAACTCGAGTCACACATCCCACTCGGGGAAATAGCAACCTCAAACAACAGAGATCGACCATCCCTAGCCATGAGTCACCGACTCAGCTTACACACAAGAAAAAAGATGCTTTCACAATCCTTAGTCCTAACCCAGACTAAGCAACCTACGGGTTTCTGCCCGAATCTCCAAATGGTCATCCCTCTCTCGATACAACTCCGATTGGAGTGTATGACCCCAACCTGGAAAGGTTCGATCCTAGGCTACAACTACCTAGTTGATCACGAGCTTAGATTCAACCATCCAAGTCCTCGAAATAGCTTTTCAAGCTCCAGCCTGCGTGCTCCCTGTGCACGGGCTGCACCTTACCATTAACACAAAATCCTACTCGTTCATCAGAACGACACAAACTCAATTTCGGTAGAAGGGTGTGGGTGTCCTCAACGACTCTCTAGTTGGTCATGAGTACAATTTACACCATTAAGTCACCCTAACACACTCATCTATCATCAATACACCCATTACACAATTGGTCTCATCAATTCAGAGCACACAGCTCTACACTAGTCCTCTGTCCAGTCTTACAAAAATCATAATAATTCAACCGTTTACTGGATTTGCCTCAAACTAGTTTTGTTGGAAAGGTCTAGGTGTCCCCTACAACTCTCTCCTGGGTCATGATCCTCAAAATATGCTTCTAACAGGTCTCAATTTCCCAATCTTTACAGAGTGTCGAAACTGGCTGAAAACAGCACATTGCTCAATCACAAAATCACAGTAAATTGCACACTTGTCAAATTGACACAAAATTTATTGTGGTGACACTAGACATCATACCCAACATTATGAAAAAGACCTCATGTCAGAATTATAATTATTCAGTGAGTAATAGCTACTGCAAGTTATCTCAGAAACCATCCAGTTTTCTAATTCAACATCAGATACTGATTAGAGATATATTTTTCTCACACCTTTAAAATCATCCAAATAATCTACGGATATTTTTAGATAATCAACATGCATTCAGGAATAATGAGTAAAAATTTCAGATCAAAATCATGCTTCAATAATTCACGAAAATTCCTACAATATCAACCATTCTGTTTTTCTTTTCCTGAGTCTGCCTTACGACATATATCCTTCTCACAATTTTATTAGCACATCAAATGATCATGGAAAAATCTGAAATAAATCATGGATGATTATAACACATAAATGAACAAATCCTTTTAATTTTGTGGTCTAATTCAACATATTGTGCTCTCGGAAAAATCCACAACATGGCACTCCGAACCAGCTTTCTCTAGTTCCATTCTGACTTCTACTTCTAACTTTAGAAAAAGTAATCATATGCATTCTAACACACATGCATGCAACCAAATTTAATTAAGAGACAAGAATTCATGTTTAGAGAAACTTCCCACCTTAGGTTGTAGTGGTAGAAGGGATCTCTTCACTATAGTACCATACCGTGTTATTTTTGCATGTGCGTCATGCCGAAAACTAGCAGTTATACTAGTATCGGTCCGTCTCGTTCTCGTGCATCTTTGGAATGCAACTCTCCCAAAAACCATCCCGTAACCCTAACCTTCCACCACGATGGCACAATCGACCCTTAATACTACAATCAATTGCACGCATACTAACAATATACATACACATATGCATATCCTCAGGTACCGTACAAAACAGGGTGTTACAAGAACAAATGAATAAAATGTGATTTGTGTCATCCTCATCAATTGAACATCTTGCGTAATTAACATCGATCGGAATATTACGTTTTGCAGGTTCACCTTTGATAAAATAGTGTCATTCCACACCAGCCAACGAAAGGCTTTCACCTTCAACGGAGCGAATATATTCCATATAATGATCGCCTCTCTTCTCTTAACACCTCCATCATTCAGCCACCTGTACATATCGGAAACTTTGAAATTTTAGTTCTTGTCTAGGCTCCAACATCTTGTATCATCCAACTCAGTGGTGCATCGACCTTGATTCGTAATCAAAATCTTGAGTTTTTGGAGCTGAATTAAACTTTCATCTGGCAGGTTCTCCATCACCTAAATCTTCAACCTCTTTATATCCAAAACATCTGCGACTAAAGTGTCAATGTTAATCACCCCCCTCGCGGCCTCTGGGAATAAGCTAAGAAGAGTATTATTTTCACACCATTTATCCTTCCAGAATCTGGTGTCTTTCCCGTTTTCGATCCTGCATGTACTATTTGCGTGAAACAATTTTCCCACTTTTGCCACTCCTTTCCAAAGATAGGATGCCTTTCCATGAGCGCTTCTTCCCCCAAATAGAAACTTCTTTCTCTTTCGATAACATGCAAATGATCTACACCACAATTTAGTACGTATTCTTCTCACTTTCCACCACCACTTGCTAATCAAGGCCTTCTTCATATCACGCAGATCAATGATTCCCAATCCCCCGTATTCTTTTCTCTTACATACTCATCCCTATTTGGCCAAATTAAATCCTTTATCAGTCTTATTTGCCCCTTTACACAAGAATCTCCTCCTGCATTTATCAATTTTAGTAATAACCCATTTAGGCAGCTTGTATATGGACATGAGGTACACCAGAAGGCTGATAAGAATAGAGTTCAGTAGTGTGAATCCCCCCTCCCCCCGATACACACACACACACATCGAGAGCAATCTTCCTTTCCATCCTGTAAGCCACTTCTGAACTCTCTCAATTAGAGGTTTCCAATTGTTTCTTTTCATCATACCTGGCCTAATTGGCGTTCCAAGATATAAAAGAGGGAACTGTCCCACCTCGCATCCCATAAAGTTTTTAATGAGCATGTGATTTCGGTGGATATGCCTTTGGCAAAAGGGTTAATACAACTCTTGTGTAAGTTCACCTTCAGTCCCGCCCAGGCCTCAAAGCACTTAAGAACAATACTAATAGCAATAATTTCATCTATCTTCGCTGATTTGAACATTAAAGTATCACCGCAGACTGAAGAATAAAGATTTTATATGTAATTCCTTTAATCTCTAACCCTCTGATAACATGTTCTTCTCTGCCCCTCTTGACCATTTCAGCGAGCTCATCCGCTACTAAGGTGAAAAATAGAGATGACAACGGATCTCCCTACCTCAACCCCCTACGACATCTAATTTCTTTCCCCAATCTACCATTAAGAAGGATGCAAGATTGCCCTCCTCTAACGCACATTTTAATCCACATTCTCCACTTCGCTCCAAAGGCCTTCAACTCTAACACCTCGTCTACACAATCCCATTCCACTGAATCATAAGCATTTTTGAAGTCCAGTTTCAGCAAGAATCCATCTGTTTTATCCTTGACTCCTCTAAAAACAATTTCATGCACAAATGTAATATTATCCATAATATCATTCCCTTTGATAAAACTACTTTGAGATTCGCCTACGATATCATTTAAATGAGGAGATAATCTTTGCCCCATTATTTTTGTAATAATCTTAAAGGATCCATTCAACAAGCTAATGGGTCTTAAATTTTCCACCCTTAAGACCTCTTTTTTCTTAGGTATGAGGACAATATTTGCATAGTTGAGCCTATCTATATCTGTTGTACCTTAGTAAAATTCTTTGAAGATCTCCATCATATCATTCCTTATGATTTTCCAATAGATTTTGTAGAAAAATAGAGGAAATCCGTCTGATCCCGGTGCCTTGTCCTGTCCAAGTCCCGAGATAGCTTGAAACACCTTGTCTTCTGAGAAATCTCCCTCTAACCCCTTACTTTCATCTATTCTCGACGTGAACCACATTTTAGGTAATAATCAGCATCTATTGGATTTCTTTTTGCCCAACAGGTCTTTAAACTTATCCTCTATGTGATATCCAATCACTCCATCATCCATTCATCCTCCCTCCAATCCGTTCAACGAACAATCCTACAATGTTATTTTGTCTCATTCTTCTATTGGCCACCTTATGAAAGAATTTAGTGTTTGCGATACCCTTCTTGTGCCACTGTACCTAGATCTCTGCCTCCAATAGTGCTCTTCCATTTCCCTGATCAGTTGAATTTCTTGCATGCAATTAGCTAATTCCTCCACCTCCAATCCATCTAAGTATCTTCCTTCTTCTGCGGATTCTAATTCCTGAGCTCTCTCTCCCAGCTCCTCCATCTTCCTTATAACCGGACCGCACTCTTGTTTGGCCCAATCTTTCAAGCATTTATGAAGCCTCTTTATCTTCGCAATCCAAACTCCTATAGCCTCTGTCACCTCTGTGTCGGTGTGTTGGTGTATGCCCTAGAGGCCAATTATGTATTGACGTTACTAGTTTACATTGTATCATGATATTTATTTCATATATAGGTATTTCATTTATTGTGTTGTTTATTGTGATTAAATGAACATAATAAAGTCCTTAGAATAGTAAGTTCAATACCATGGGATATCAAGCGCAAGACTTGATTGTGAGATCCTATTGGTTGTAATTATAACACTATTCTTAAATGTCCCTAGTCAAGCATTATTGTGAATTAGGACAACAATAATATATAGAGACTAGTTTGTGCGTAGACTGATGACCATATCTCACGGGTTATGTATATGAGATATCAAGTCTTCATAAGGGTACATGTTAGAGTAATACTGTACTGGATTGACCCACCATGAGAACGCTGTATGGATCGTTACGTGAGTGTCATAAGCGGTTCTCATAGTGACCATGGTGTACGTAGTCATTTGACTTGAAGTCACTACAGTTCCGTATATGAGAAGTTATATATTTTAATGTTGTCAAACGTTGCCTGTAATAAGCTGATTATAAAGTCAATTATTGGATATACTACAAATCATGCGGAGGGATGTGAGTGACTTAGATAGGATTTTTCACTCTTACATAACAGGAGCGATATGTACGGGCCTCTTGATTGAGTGAGACTGTAAAATGCATGGTCTTGCTCAAATGAGTCAATATAAGATATTGATCTCATTTGTTTTAGTAAGTCTACGCGGACATCAAAAAACCAAAAAAATTGAACTATATAAGGGTGACACACTCTATGCCTTGTGGTCAATTAAGATATCTGGACAAAGGAACTAGACTACATGGTAATATTGGTCACAGATAGGTTATGTCAAATCACTGACATTCCCGTACTCAAGTAGTAGTGATGTATTGCTAGATACCGCTCACTGTTTGTAATACTCGAATATGATTTTAGTATTACTGTCAACGTAATGGGAACCTACAAGGTCACACACTTAGAATTGATCAAAATTAGATTTAAATGAGATGAATTTAATTAGGAATCCTAGTAAGACTTGGACTCCTAACATGGTTGGATAATTAATTAGATTAAATGGGTCAACTAAAGTTGGAAGGCCCACACACAAACCTAACCCAGGTTAGATTGTGAGCCCAACCGCCTCACCACTCTCTTAGGGTTGTTTTTCTGCACACACATATATATATATATGATATATTTATGTGGGGAAAAAATGCATGAGAAAAATCCTAGCTGTCACAGAAGTTGTGTGAGAGAGATTGTGAGGAACATCCCTTTCCCGTAGCTAGCACCGCGGCGTGAGGTAAAGATTGATTTGATCTGTTCGTGTGGATACCGTAGAGGCACCACAATATTGCAGTGCTGTGATCGGCATACTGTGAAGACAACAGATTCATCTTTAAGGTATAACTTCTAAACACGATTTATGGTTTTTGCATGGATCCATGGCTAGGTTTCGATATTTTTTTTTGTAATTTTTCTACTGTGTATTTAATATGAGATTACCCTCAAAACCTAACACGACACTCCATGATTCAGGAATAATCTTACGCATGCTACTGCAAAGTGTCCAGGCTTTTTTGAACCGAAACGCGTGCCCGTACGTCCTTGCTTCATCCCCGCAGTCTAATTATAATGGAATGTGATCATATGTGAACCTCCTAGCAGACTTAACTCTAACTAGTGGGTGCGCGTCATCCCAATCAGTAGAAACCAATATCCTATCAAGCCTCGCTTGAACCGGGTTGGTTTGCATATTCGTCCATGTAAATCTCCTATTAGCCGGATTGAGCTCCATAAGCTCTAAATATTCAATGGTGGAATTAAAATTATCTCTATCAACTCTACTCGCGTCCCTCCCATTGTGCTCATGAAGAAATTTAGTGATATTAAAATCACCCCCTGCTACCCACGACCCAGCCTACCTACCTCTAATAACTCTAAGATCGTCCCAAAGTTGACCTCGTAATCTAGAATCATAATGACCATAGATGGAAGACACCATGTGTTCCCAATTATCTCTCCTGCGTCTAACTCTAATAGTAACAAAAAATGCCCATATATACTCATCCACAATCTCAATGATATTTGGGACAATGCCTATAGAAATACCCCCAGATAACCCATAGCCGATTTGAACTGCCAATCAAACGAACTCACAAACTTAATACCTTGAAAGTCTTCTACCCCGGGGTTGTCTAGCCTAGTTTCTTGTAGAGCGCAAATGGGAGGCTTAATTTTCCAAAAGCTGTCGCCGATCAGTATTTTTTAGACCTTTGTCTCAAACCCCTAACATTCCAAAAGATGTATAACATTAACAACTTAAAGGAACCTGTCGTTTACTCCCTTGGGGTTAAGAACCACACCAATATAGATTCCTATTTTGACCGCTTCTCCTCTAATAACATGAGCAAGCTCCAACTATTCTACAATAGTAGGGCTCATGGCTAAACCATAAAAACTGGCATAGTATATAAAAGAATTATCATTAATGTAATTCAAAATTGACATATTGCTTTGAGAAGTACCTTCACAGGCTGAAGCGAGCTCCTTTGCTTTTGATGCCACCCTGATAAGGTCCTATTTGCTTGGTCTTTGTGATCCCCATTTGTCCAATTGTCTCTTACTATTCCTTTGATATTCGACTGTTTTTTTATGCTTCCCCCACCCCTGTCAACTCTTGCTCTTGTTTTTCCCAAGCATCTGTATCTAGCTCTGATATACGATCGTCATCTCTAACCCCATCTAGAGCCCCTATCCTTTCATCCTTCGAAACGAAATCATCAATCTTGTTGTTTTGGCCATCATTTTCTTCTAGGTGTCCTCTTAAGGTTTCATCTTGTTCACTCTCTATTTCCTCCTTGACTTAGAGCTCGAATAAATCTCATAATTCCCAACCAAAGCCAATTCCACATTTGTAGCAATATTTTCTTTTTCCTCCTCCAAAAGCTTAATAACAGGCCTATCCCCATTCCCACTTTCCTTATCAGCTTGTGACTTATTTAATACCCTACATTTATCATGCTCACTACAGTTAGAGCACAGCCCATGTTTACTAACCACAACCTTGAGAGCTGTTTTAATCGATGCCTCAAATTCATCGCGAGTCATTGAAAGGACCTATGACCCGATGTGACAGCTCATTGCTTCCTCTAGCGCTTGGAGACCCGTTTTAGGGCCCCATTTCAAAATCCACTTTTTCGAATGGACAAAGTCGTGCCTGTCTCTTGCCCTATCACTTCACGAATTTTTTCCCAAAATGACCCTTTTTGCAAAAGTATTGCCACAAACGACCTGTTTTTTTTTTATTTCCACAAACGCCCTACTCGCTTTTTGAAAAAGCGAGTGTGGTACAAACCACCCCGCTTTTTCGAAAAGCGAGTCTTAGGTTTCAGAAAATTGTAAACCTAAGACTCGCTTTTCGGAAAAGCGGGGTGGTTTGTACCACACTCGCTTTTTCCAAAAGCGAGTCTTGGGCTTCTTTGCCCAGCAACACTCGCTTTTTGAAAAAGCGGGGGTAATTAAACCACACTCGCTTTTTCAAAAAGCGAGTGTCGTTTGGGACTTAAACCCCCGCCCCCAAAACAGATCTCACTTCTTCTCTCTATTCTCCAAGACTCGCTTTTTGAAACCCTAACCCATCGCTCGTAATCTTCGATTTCTGGCCTATTTCATCAAATTAGCCGTCGATTAGCTCCTAAAATCTTCCCTTTCTCATCCCAATCTAGTTGCCCACGTTGTGGTTCAGTTTTCTTTTCGAAATTTTGGGTGATTGCGGTGGATTGAAGAAGAAGGGGTGGAGGTCGGTGACGCTCGCGATTTGGTGGTGGTTCTTTTTGGTTTGTGGTGATTGCGGTGGTTCAATTCTTGCGTGAAGCTTGAGGTATATTTCTAGAACTCAATATTTTCTAATGTTGTATATATATTGTGTGTAATATGTGGTGGTGTGTGTAGAATTTTTGAACGATTTGTTTGTAATCTATGTAGAATTTGGGGATTTGTGAGTAAAAGTGTAATTGTGATTTTGTGAGTAGTATTTGTGCATATGTGCATATGTGAGTAAAAGTACAATTGTGCATATGTGATTTTGTGAAAGTATTTGTGCATATGTGATTTTGTGATTTTGTACATATGCACAATTGTACTTTTACTCACATATGCACATTTAAAAATGTATATCCAAGAATTTGGGGATATCCAAGAATTGGTATATCCAGAAAAACACATTTAAAAATGTGTATATCGAAAAATGTGTATATCCAAGAATTTCTGAACGATTTGCTGAATATATAACTCTATATCTCTGATTTGACCGATTTGTTTGTAATGTGTGTAGAATTTGGGGATTTGTGAGTAAAAGTGTAATTGTGCATATGTGAGTAGTATTTGTGCATATGTGCATATGTGAGTAAAATTTACTGCAATTCTAAGTATATAGTTGTGATCAGGAGAAATTTACTGCAATTCTAAGTATATAGTTGGGATTTGTAATCAGGAGAAATTTACTGCAATTCTAATTATATATCTACTGCAATTCACAGACCAACTATTTGAATTTAGGATATGTGAGTTGTATTTGTGAGTTGTAGATGTTTTGAGTAAAATTAGGATAATATCTCCACTTATAGATTTTGTGAGTTGTAGATTTTGTAATTTAGTAATATCTCCACCTATTATTTTTGACTTTGTGAGTTGTATTTGCATTTCAATTCTCTTTAGCTTCCGTGATTATTTAAATTGCTAAAATGATTTTGGTATTGTTAATAATGAATGCTCGTTCATCATTGTAGGATACTCTTTTTTTTTTGGAAAAATGCCACGGAATAAGGGACGTGTGGAGGCTGGCAGTAGTAGTAGAGCCAATCGTGGCGATGGACCACGTACATCTTTTGGCCCACCTCCACGCAGTGGACGTGTTGGTGGTCGTCGTGGTGGCAACGAACGAAGTAATGTAAGTTATATTTTTTTTTGCATTCGATTTGTTTCACTGTCATATAATTGATTGATATATTTATTTGCTGATGTAAATGGTGTTTTGCAGGTCCCAACAAACCAAAATGTGGCTGGTACTTCGTCGCCTGCCCCTTCTTCATCTACGGTTCCCCTTGTTGGTCCAGGTCCACTCGACCCCAGTCTTCTAACTTGTCAGTCGCACCATCGCTCCAAAGATGTGTGGGAGGGGGATTCGAAAGAGTGTACCTTCCGTGGGGGGCATCCTCTCCCTATGCACCCACGGATTCACCAAATACTACGGGATTGCGGTCTATATGGTATTGCACTGATGAGCGGCATCAAGTGCGATCGGCCTCTACTGACAGCACTCCTGGAGAGATGGCGTCCTGAGACCCAGAGCTTCCACTTGTCAGTTGGGGAGATGACTGTTACGTTGCAGGACGTTTCAGTCATCACAGGCCTTCCGGTAGATGGGCAGGCGGTGACCGGCTCTATGGACTTCGACGCCCCATACTTAGTAGAACAATACTTAGGTGTCGAAGTGGAGACTGGTGCAGTAGTTGGGAAACAAATTCGTCTGAAGTGGTTGAAGGAAAAATTTAAAGACCGACTGAAAGATGATTCGACCGAAGAGGAGGTCCAGATGTACTGCAGGGCGTACATCCTTACTCTTTTTGGAGGGGTACTATTCTCTAACTCAAGCGGTCATTCCGTCCCCCTCATGTACCTTCCGCTTATTGCTGACTTAGGACGAGTCGGCCAGTATAGTTGGGGTAGTGCCGCCCTAGCAGCCCTCTACAGGAGCTTGTGCCTATGTGCCCTCGGGTCCGTGCAGATGAATGGCCCGATGATTTTGCTTCAAGTGTGGAGCTGGGAGCGTATCCACGTTGGGCGTCCCGTAGTTAGAAAACAATCACCCAGCTGGATCCATCTCCCTGAAGACCCGTACATGCTTCCTCCTCTAGGTGTGTACTGGTCGGGTAACCTAACCTGGACTGCCAACCCCAACAGATGCCTGACCTACTACCGTGATGAGTTGGACAGGTTGGCAGATAACTGCGTTGTATGGATGCCCTACACGGAGGAGCGTCTAGCTCGATTACCGCCCAATGCCCTGTATAGACGAGATCTTTGGCTGACAAAAGCACCGCTCATCAACTTCAGCACTGTCGAGTTCTATTTCGTTAGCAGAGTACTTCGACAGTTTGGTCTCCAGCAGTTGATTCCAGTAGCAGAGCCATTCAATGCAGATATCCATAAAATTACCGGAATGGGTCGTACGCCAGGTCACAATTGGGCGGAAAGCTTCTCCACATATGTCGAGAGATGGAACTTACAAAGGTTTGATGAAATAATCCGCAACATACCTCCTTTCGAATTAGCAAACCACGCGAACTACATGAATTGGTATCGGAGGATGACAAGGCGGTACATCTCTCCGACAGGGCAGACTCCAGCCGGTGTGGTGATGCCTATACGTCGACCGGCAGCAGAACCTGTAGATTTGCACTCCATGCATTTGCCGATGTTTCAACCGAAGGCATCGGCTGTTCGCACGATTGTAAGTTTTTTAGAAATTTTTAAGTCTTTTATTTTTTTTGAACTCTAACTACAAAAAACAATATATTATATTTTGTAGATGGCCCAGACTTGGAGTATGGGCAGGAAATGTGCAGCGGTATTGAGTAGTAACGTGGCCGATGCGGTGAAGGACTTCGCACGCGAAATGCTGACATCCTGTCGAGCACAGGCAGATGCTGTGGGGGAGGGGGCGACCTTGGATGCAATCTTAAACACTCCCGCACATCGGACTAATACACGCAATAGACGATTCAAGAAAGTCGCTAGTAAGCCACCGCGTCGTACCATTGTTGAAGAAGCAGAGGAGGAGCAAGTAGAGGAGGAGGAGCCAGTAGAAGGTATTACACAGAAAACTCCATCTCCCCGAGCGAAGAGGCAACGGAAACGAACCCATATTTTTACACCGGACCCGTGATCAGCGGTGTTGTAATTAACTTTGAACCCATAGTTGTGTAGTTGAATGTTGTCAAGATTTTGTTTGGTCAGTTAACTTGTAATTAACTTTTGTATAATGCATTCAATGAAATTCGAATTTTAGAATGGGGTGTGTGCGTGGTGTTATCTTGATTGTGGAAGTTTTCCTCTTTTTTTTTGTTTTGTTGTGTGATTTTATTTTGTTTTTGTGCGTGTGGTGATCCTGAGAATGTAGATGGGTTAAATATGATTTTGGTTGGGATTGTGGTGATATTGAATGGCTGCAATGTTAATGGTATGAATATGGTTGTGGTGGATATGTTAGTCGTGTAATTGTCCCACCAAGAAGTGATTCTTACATCCTTACTGCATACAGAGAAAGCGAGTCTAGCTAAAATGACCCCGCTTTCTCAGAAAGCAAGTCTATCATTTGGGAATTCCAGAGCTGTCGAAGCCTCTGGGATTCAAGCAGCATAAACAGTCGGTTTCTGAGAAAGCGGGATAGTTATCACTAAACTCGCTTTCTGAGAAAGCGAGTCTTCGTTCTGTATCTTTTTTAGCGAGCAGATCAGCGAGTCTTGTACTTTCACCCACGGGATCTTGAAAAGCGACTGTTCAACCAGAGAAATTTGATTCTCTGGTTTTCTACATATCGAAGACACGCTTTCTCAAAAACCGTGGTGTTTAAGACTATTCTCGCTTTCTGAGAAAGCGAGTCTTGGAGCTGTATCATTTTCATCTAGCAGAGTCAAGACTCGCTTTCTGAGAAAGCGAGTCTAGTACTTTCACCCACGGGATCTTGAAAAGCGACTGTTAAACCAGAGAAATTTGATTCTCTGGTTTTCTACAGATCGAAGACACGCTTTTCGATAAAGCGGGATAGTTTGTATAAGACTCGGTTTCTCCAAAAGCGAGTCTTACCTATCTTATTGAAATTTTTTTTTAGATAACAATACTCATAACGCAACAAACACACAAGGACATCAAAAACAAAAAACCCGAAATTTCTAAAATAAAACTTTATCGTTTTTATCGACATAATCTAGTACAATAACAAAGTCCAAATTAATAATTACAAGCACACAATATTTAAGTTTGCTGAGTTCCACTATTAGTGCATCGTCGCTTATTGTGTCCTTGTATACCACATTTTGAACATCTCATACCCGTACCACGACTTGACCTATCTCTCACATCCATGTCATTGCGGAATCTGGTAGTTCTAGGCCTGCCCTTCCTTTTACGTCGCAAACTGGCATCGGGTACTAGTTTTGGTCCATCAATAATAGGCCAATATGCTGGATCTAGTATAGGCTGAAACACTGGACCGTATGTTTGTGCTAATGAAGCAACGGTGTAAAATTTATCAACGAGATGCTTGTGGTCGATTGCACGATATGCACAGGCTGCCAGTACATGAGAACATGGGATATGGTATAGATGAAATTTCATACATGTGCACGTCTTCGTTCCCAAATTCACAGTGTGCAAGTTCCCACCCTTCCTTTCTCCACCCACCATGCGTATACCCGTTCTCACGGAAAAAACTCATGGTTGATGATGGAACATTGTCACCCCATGTCCGTTAGCTCTCTCACGGCAACTATCAAGCAGTTCATGTACTTTTCGAGAAAAAATCCTCCCTTCGGATAAAAGTTGAGTTGCTTCTTGTCGACGAGTAGTAAAATAATTGTTCAGACGTTCGAAGATCGTCTCAACAATCGCTGTCACTGGCAAACTACGGACTCCTTTCAAGACTGAGTTGAACACTTCTGACAAGTTCGTAGTCATTATCCCGTATCTACGACCTTCATCTTCATAAAGTGCCCATTTCTCTACCGGCTTCTCTTTCAACCAATTAGCCGCCTCCACATTTACGTTCTCAAGCTCAGCAAGTTTGGCCATAAACTTTTTGGGTTGGTGTTCACACGCTATAATTTTCGCCTTCTTACGCAATGCCTTGCTACCAAATTTAGTAAAGAAATTTGTAGCAAAATGGTGCATACAATAACGGTGATATCCACTTGGTTCGTTCCAAGCTCCATTTTGTAACTCCATAGCATGCATTATACCAGCGTGACGATCAGAAATAATACACAACTCAGTGCGATCGGTGACATAATATCGGATGCAACTCATGAACCATGTCCACGTATTTATACTCTCTCCATCAACCAGTGCAAATGCAAACGGAAATAAACAATCATTCGCATCTGGGGAAGCAGCAATTAGCAAGCAACCCTTGTACTTACCGTACAAGTGAGTTCCGTCAACACTGATCACCGGTCTGCAGGACTTGAAACCTTCAATTGAAGGACCAAATGCCCAGAATACACCCTTGAATGTTTCCTCGCCAGGGCCAGTCTCATACTTATCCCAGTGAACCTTCGTTCCTGTATTTGCAGCTTGAATTGCTGTGAGTAGAGCAGGCAACTTTGTGTATGCTTCTTCGAAGGTACCATACAACCTCTCGATCGCTTTTTGTTTTGCTCGCCAAGCTTTCTTATAGAAAATCTGATAATTATATTGTATTTTAACAATCTCAATAATTGACCTCGGTGATAAAGAGGTATCTTTTTTCACCACATCAACAATCAGATTACAAACAATATTGTAATCAATTTTAAGGTGATCTTGATTCAGCGTTGGATTCGTACAAGTGTGTGGCCCAACTATCTTCTTCACCACAAAATTCGTCCTGCCTTTTGGAACCATTGCTCGTAATCTCCAAGGGCAGCCACCATCACTTACTCCGGGGGGCCCCTGCACGATCTCCTGAATGGTACGTTTTCTAGGTGCCATTTTGCATTTAACAGTGTACAGTGACGGTGTAGATTTCAAAGTTACGAATTCACGATGTTTTTTTATAGAATACAACTTCACTGCCTGTTGAATCGACTGCTTACTTATAAACTCCTGTCCAACGTACAATTTGTCTACATTGGACGAACCAGACGACTCTTGTGGACCTAGGTGTACTCTAGCACCTTCAGCCATCTCCTCAGTAACATGACCGTCAACATTGCCGTAGCTATAAGTACCTCTGGCTTCATTAGAACTGCTGTTCGTGGGATTTACATTTGCACCACTGTCAACATCTTCATCATCGTCTACGTCATCAGTGTCACCACTATCAACATCTTCATCGTCTGTTTCTTCATCTTCTTCATCATCTTCTAATAAGCTGTTGTTACAGACTGCATTTTCAAAGAGTTCAAACATGCTGTTATTTGGTACAGAGTTAGGAACCGGGCTAGGTTGGCGTGGCAGCTCAACATTTACAGAATCCGGAATTGGAGTATGGGCGAAGGTGTTTTCTTGTGAGGATATCGGATTTGGTTGTGAAGATTGATCGGGGTTAGGCCTCGACTGCTGTGTAGGTACTACCCGTATGAAGCTTGCACTGGGGATATCATGTGGCTGGGCATTGACAACCCGGATTTGCTGAATATATAACTCTACTACAGACCAAGCACAATTGGGATCAAATGTCCTAGCAATCAATGACTTCAGCGCATTATCAGTAGGTACGGGCACTGTCATAAAATACTGACCATCTCCTCTTCCTGCTGCGTATCGAGCTAACATTTTCAAATTCCATTCATTCCTATCCCAATTAGTAACTTCATAGATTTTCCCAACTAATTCTTCAAATGTGATGGTACGGGGCACCCAAACTATTTCCGGATCCAAATGACTATAACAACAACCAATCTTTGGATCACGAATTATTTCACCACCAAAATATAACCAAATAGGAATCTCCAAATCCATACCTACGTTAATTTATACCAATAATCGAGTTATTATCTACCCATAAAGAAAACCTATTCAAATTAACAAAATAATGGGGGAATAAACAACATACCTTCAAGACTGAGTTGCTCGCCTTTTGAAGTATACCCAAATTCCAACAAATTAAACCTCTAACGGAAGATGGGTTTAAGTTGTCCAAAGCAATTTTGTGGGTTATTCAACAAATTATGAGGGTATTTTGACGAATTTGAGATGAGAGATGGGTTAGGGTTTTGCGAACGAAGAGGAAGAGAAAGAATAGAGAGAAGAAGCGAGATCTGTTTTGGGGGCGGGGGTTTAAGTCCCAAACGACACTCGCTTTTTGAAAAAGCGAGTGTGGTTTAATTACCCCCGCTTTTTCAAAAAGCGAGTGTTGCTGGGCAAAGAAGCCCAAGACTCGCTTTTGGAAAAAGCGAGTGTGGTACAAACCACCCCGCTTTTCCGAAAAGCGAGTCTTAGGTTTACAATTTTCTGAAACCTAAGACTCGCTTTTCGAAAAAGCGGGGTGGTTTGTACCACACTCGCTTTTTCAAAAAGCGAGTAGGGCGTTTGTGGAAATAAAAAAAAACAGGTCGTTTGTGGCAATACTTTTGCAAAAAGGGTCATTTTGGGAAAAAATTCTCACTTCACCGCTCACCTTTCCTTGCAGGCCCATCGCAAGTGAACAACTGCTCCCCACTAACCTCTTACTTTCATTCATCTTCAGATCCGTTGTTTTGCTAGCCTTTGGAAATTGACGGTCTTGATCCATCTTGATATAATCGGGCGGCTGGTGAGTACTTTTGCTTGGAGTTTTGATTGTACGGTTGTGATCAATCTTAGTTAAATCCAACGGTCTGATTACATTTTCTACCTCTCACTCGAAAGAATGTTCATCTTTCGCCTCAAACTCACCCACTGCTCCTCCCCTGAAAGAGACGGTCTTCTTACGCTCGATGATGAACTTTTGTCCATTTTGATTCTTATTACTGAATGTAATTCACTCCATGCATTTTTGATGAAAATAAACTATAAATGAAAGAAAAGAAAAGAAAAGGCAAATGTTACTCACTGCACATAGCTTTTTGGCATTCTTCATGGCATTCTTTAGATTATCAAGGGCCTCCTGATGATACTCAACACTTAGCCAGGAAAAATCAAACCTTACAATTGTGAAGCCAAATATCTGCATTAGTCAACAGAATATAAGGAAGGCGGAGGCAAGAGGGAGCTGAGTTGCTGGGTGTCGAGGCGTGATAGATGACTACAATATATTGCAGTCGACTACAACAGCAGTGCCTGGGCTCGACTTCAGGTGCAGTCGAGCGACATCGGTAGACAACAACTATTATGTCTGGTTCTTTAGGGATCTATTTGAATGCAGTTTGTTCTCCAAGTTATATCGTACAACTCTTATTGTTTGGCTTTCTCTTTAGGGTATATCGAAGGGTGAAGGATCAAGACTACAACCTAGGGTTTCTCTAGATCTCTATATAACAATGTAGTGGTCTCTATGAGAGGTAGTACTTCATTTGAGAGTTTTCTCTATTGTAAAATGCATAATATCTTCTAGTGAGGCTTGAGAGATAGGTTCTTGGTGAGAGTATTGTAACTCTTGTATCTTCTCTAGTTGAATAATATCTTGGTTATTTCACCCCCAAATTAGGTTTACCGAACCAGGGGAAAATTGTGTACTTATGTGTTTGGTTTGGTCTACATTGCTTGGTTGTTGATGTGATCGGTTATCGCCCCTCTTTATATCCGTACAAGGAGGACACGAGGAAGAAAGAGGTCAACTATTGACTTGATAAAAGTGTTGAGTTCTAATTGAGGAATAACTCACCAACGAGATGCAAAACAATAGAATCATTAGCAAGAGAACACAAGTAATAAAAAAAAATACACAAGAACACACGAGATTTTTTCGAGGTTCACTCAATACAATGACTACTTTCCCGCGCAGAGGCACTCTTGCCATTTTCACTAGAAATGTAAAGAACAGATTTATAATTCTCTCAAGAACTCACCACCAAGGTGTAGAGTTTTCTTGTATATCTTTCTCTCTCTAACAGCTGATAGATCTTTCTATTCTGAAAGAACACTCTTTTTTATAACCCTAAAATCGTACTCAATATAAATAGAACAAATCTCAGTCGTAGATTAAACAACGTCACGTGGTTGACTGCACACTTTGAGGTTAACTGCAATTACCCTTCGAACCAATAGAGAGAAAACGGTCGATTGTGTGGTCGACTGCTCTTTCCTTCGAGCAGTCCAGAGGGCTTGATAGTCGACTGTCATGCTCTCTAGAGGAGGAGCTGCACCTTGCGGTCGACTGCCAAGTTGCAATCGACCGTATCCTGCTGTGTGCACTACCTATGCATTTTGCTGCTACAACTTCTTGTGCCTCCTCTTCACTTGCTCGCTCCCACTTCGACTCATCAACTTGTCAATCTTCAATCCATTATCGTGTATTAGATCAACAACCCCAACAAAAAGTTCTTCAAGATGTACCACATGCTTTGCCTTGTTATATCCATAGGGAAAAGAGAAAATTCAAGCTATTCTCTCATTTGCCGATATTCAGAGTATTGTTATAATTTTTGCCTATAAAATTGAGTGGAAGATCCTGCTGCCCCTTGCAGAGAGGGACTAATTTTATCAATTAGCATCCTATTATAGATGAAGTGGTGGTGGCATGCATAGGTAAAACTTGCCGGTATCCTTTATATTCTATTCCTAATTAAGTAGTATTTAGTTACATGAAATGGTGTATATTTTAATTTTGAATTTTCAAATTTCTTAAGTTTGTAATCAAATTCCGATAACTTTAATTAATTTAGCCCCTGCCTTTTAGCATTTTTTTTGATAATACGGATAAAGCCAGGCTCCAGCCTTCATATATAATTATATATAAATAAATAATAAAGCTACACAAATATGTACAAATAGTTTACAAGATGTAAAAAAAGAGAAACAATAATAAATACAAAAGTTGTAGGTGACGATTTAGAACAAGTACCTGATTCCAAGTATTGATGATCTGTTCAATCGACTGCAGGGTGCAACGGTGTTCTCAAAGATTGATCTATGGTCAGGTTACCATCAGGCCCGAGTCAAGGAGGAAGATGTGCACAAGACAGCCTTTAGGACTCGTTATGGGCATTATGAGGTTTTGGTGATGCCGTTTGGAGTGACGAATGCACCAGCAATATTTATGGATTTGATGAACAGGGTTCTGCGGCCGTTCATCGACTTGTTCGTCGTGGTGTTTATCAACGACATCCTGGTGTACTCGAAGTCAGAGGAGGTGCATGCTGAGCATTTAGCAGAAGTTTTGAAGAAATTGCAGGAGCAACATCTGTTGGTGTATACCCTAGAGGCCAGTTGTGTATTGAAATTACTAGTTTACATTGTATCATGGTATTTATTTCATATATGAGACATTTTATTTATTGTGTTGTTTATTGTGATTAAATGAATATAATAAAGCTCTTAGAATAGTAGGTTCAATACCATGGGATATCAAGTGCATGACTTTATTGTGAGATCCTATTGGTTATAATCAGAACACTATTCTTAAATGTCCCTAGTCAAGTATTATTGTGAATTAGGACAACAATAATACATAGAGACTAGTTTGTGTGTAGACTGATGACCATATCCCACGGGTCATGGATATGAGATATCAAGTCTTTACATTGGTACATATTAGAGTAATAATGTACTGGACTGATCCACCATGAGAACGCTGCATGGATCGTTACGTGAGTGTCATAAGCGGTTCTCACAGTGACCATGCTGTATGTGGTCCTTTGACTTGAAGTTACTACGGTTCCCTACATGAGAAGTTATATATTTTAATGTCATCAAACGTTGCCTGTAATAAGGTGATTATAAAGTCGACTGTTAGATATACTACAAATCATGCAGAGGGATGCGAGTGTCTTAGATAGGATTTGTCCTTCTTACATAACATGAGCGATATCTATGGGCCACTTGATTGAGTGAGACTTTGCATGACCGTGCTCAAATAAGTCAATATGAGATATTGAACTTATTTGTTTTATTAATTCTGCTCGGAGATCAAGAAACCAAAGATTGAACTATACAAGGGTGATACGCTCTATGCCTTGTGGTCAATTAAGATTTCTGGACAAAAGGACTAGACTACATAGTAACATTGGTCACGGATAGGTTATGTCTAATCAGTGACAACCCAGTTACTTGAGTAGCAGTGATGTATTGCTAGATATCGCTCACTGTTTGTAATACTATAATATAATTTTAGTATTACTGTCAACGTACAGGGAACCTACATGGTCACACACTTAGAATTGATCGAAATTGAGATTTAAGATGAATTTAATTGGGGATCCAAGTAAGACTTGGACTCCTCACATTTGTTGGACATTTAATTAGATTAAATGGACTGACTAAAGTTCAAAGACCCACACACGGATTTGAACCAGGTCAGATTGTGAGTCCAATAGCCTCATTACTCTCTTAGGGTTGATTTCTTGCAGTTATATATATGATACCTATCTGTGTAAAAGTGTCACATAAGAAAACCCTAGCCGTCACAGAAAATGTGTGTGAGAGAGAGATCGTGAGGAACATCCCCTTCCCGCAGCTAGCACCACGGTGTGAGAGAAAGCTTGATTTGATCCGTTCGTGTGGATACCGTAAATGCACTGCAATATTGCAGTGTTGTGATCGGCATACTGTGGAGACAGCAGGTCCATCTTCAAGGTATAACTCTTAAACACAATTTATGGTTTTTGCATGGATCCATGGCTAGGTTTCGATATTTCTTTATAATTTTTTCGCTGTGTATTTAATCTGAGATTACCCTCGAAACCTAACAACATCTGTATGCCAAGTTGTCAAAGTGTTACTTTTAGTAGTCTGAGATTGCATTTCAGGGTCACGTCCTTTCTAAGGAGGGATTGACTACTGACCCTTAGAAGATTGAAGTATTGCAGAGTTGGCCTAGACCAACGACTGTGAAGAAGGTTCGGAGTTTTTTGGGGTTGATAGGATACTATCGGCATTTCATTCAAGGTTACGCGCAGATAGCAGTTCTGTTGACAGGATTGACAAAGAAGAATGTGGAGTTCAAGTGGACACATAGGTATGAAGCCAGTTTTCAGGAATTGAAGGAGAAGTTGACGACAACACATGTTCTTGTGTTGCCGCAAGCTGGCGTAGATTATGACATCTACAGTGATGCGTCTCACCGAGGTTTGGGATGTTTCTAATGCAAGAAGGGAAGTTCATTGCATATGGGTCGAGGCAATTGCGACCTCATGAGAAGAACTATTCGATGCTTGATTTGGAGCTTGCAGCCATCATTTTTGCCTTGAAGGAGTGGAGTCACTATGTATATGGTGAGAAGGTCAACATGCATACGGATCACAAGAGTTTGAAGTATATCTATCATAAGAAGGATCTGAATCTTCGTCAGAGGTGGTGGTTGGAAGGTTTGTAGGACATTCGATCTAAGATCAAGTATCACCCAGGAAAAGTGAATGTGGTGGCTGATGCACTCAGAAGAAGGTTAGTCTGTCTCGTTTGATTACGATGCAGAAGGAGTTGACTGAGGAGCTGGATGGGGCAGGTATTGAGGTGGTATTGCAAGGATTGGGGGCATCGTTGGCACAGTTGCGACTTCAGCTTACTTTGAGGGAGCAGATCATGGAGGGCTAGAAGTCAGACACAGAGATTCAGAAGATGTTAGAGCAGATTTTCGTCGGTAAACTGTCAGAGTTTCGTGTCAAAGATGGGGTGCTTTGGATGGGAGAGAGATTGTGTGTGCCAGAAAGGGATGATTTGAAGGAAGCACATACAAATCTATTGTTAGTACATCCCGGAGGCACAAAGATGTATAAGGACATTAAGAAGTATTTTTGGTGGCCAGGGATGAAGAGGGATGTTGCAGACTTTGTGGCAAGGTATTTGACTTGTCAGCAGATCAAGGCAGAGAATCAAAAGCCTGGAGGATTGTTGCAGTCATTCCCTATTCCAGAGTGGAAGTGGGAGAATATCAGTATTGACTTCATCACCGGTTTACTGAGGAGTCAGAAGGGCAATGACTCGATTTGGGTCATTATGGACCGATTGACAAAGTCGGCACATTTCTTGTCAGTAAAGGTTACATGGTCATTGGAGAAGTTGGCCGAGGTGTACATTGGAGAGGTCGTGAGACTTCATGGAATTTCGGTAACAATCGTCTTCGACAGAGATGCAAGGTTTACATCAAGGTTTGTGAGGAGTTTGCAAGCAACTTTGGGTAACAGAACTGACTTTAGTACCGCGTTTCATCCATAAACAGATGGACAAACAGAAAGGGTGAATCGAGTACTGAAAGATATGTTGAGGGCATGTATTATGGATTTTGGTGGAGGCTGGGAGAAGTACTGGTGGAGTTTGACTACAACAACAACTATTATGCGAGTATTGACATGGTGCCATATGAGGATCTGTATGGGAGGAAGTGCAAAATACCTATTTGTTGGTATGAAAGTTGGCGAGAGGAAGATGTTTGGGCCAGAGATCGTGCAGCAGAATTCAGAGAAAATCGAGCTGATTCAGAAGAGGTTAGTCAAAGCGCAGAGCAGGCACAAGAGTTCTGCCGATGCTCGATGCTGAGATCTGGAATTTAAGGTTGGAGATATAGTTTTTTTGAAGGTATCATCCACAAAAGGAGTTATTAGATTCGGATGAGGAGGCAAGTTGGCACCGAGGTATATTGGACCTTACAAGATTCTGAAACAGATTGGGCAGGCAGCTTACAGATTGGATCTACGAGAGGAGTTGGCACAAGTACACAATGTGTTCCATGTGTCTATGTTGATGAACTACGTACCAGATCAAAGTCATCAGCTACCCGAGGTACCGAAAGGACTACAGTTGAATTTGAGCTACAAAGAGCAACCTGTGGAGATCTTGGATCGTTGAGAAAAGATTCTGCGGAATAAGGTCATACCGTTGGTCAAAGTGCTATGGAGGAACCAGCTATTCAAGGAGGCTACCTGGGAGCAGGAGGACCGGATGAAGACTGATTTTCCGAAATTGTTTGTGTAAATTCCTTGCTGTATTTTTCTTTCTTTCTTTCTTTCTTTCTTTCTTTCTTTCTTTCCCTTGTTAGCGGTAGTTCTGAGGACAGAACGCTTCTAAGAAGGGAGTGATGTAACTCCCCAAAAATTTTAAATACATATTTTGAATAAATAAATAAATTTTAAATTAATTTATTTAATTTTTTTGAATTTTTGAGAAAATGTCATTTTGCACGTGCAAATATTTTTGAAATACAAGTTTGGAATTTTGAGTTGCTAAATAAATTCTCTTATTTATAAATGGATATATTTGAATTTTTGGATTTTTTCTGAATAAGAGAAACTGTTTTTGTAAATATTTCGAAAGAAGAGGACTTTTGTGTAAAAAATTGTTTGGAGTCAAAATTTGGATTCAAAATTTTGTTGGGTTGCATTTGGGGGCCGATTTTCAGAGGTGTGATTTAGGGGATGAGATTTTATCTATTTGATTTGATTTTGATTTGATTTGATTGGGTAAATATTAAACTTTGCAAATTGGGACTTCTAGGGGGTTTTATTTGTAAAGTGTCCCCATAGAAACTCTAATATGCACCCCGGCCTATTTAGTGAGCATAAAATTTTTGGCCTCACATCCCTTTGGATATTTTTGTGATTTTCTTGGTGTTTTAGAGTGGATCTTTGCTTGGAGGAGAATGTTGCTAGTTTGCAACAAAATTCTTCTTGAGGTAGGTAACTTTCATCTCTCTTGATGTGTTTTGGTTTCTCATGAACAATATAGAATCATGCTAGGGTTTAGATCTTGTGGGATTACGATTATATTAGCATGAATATGATATTTTGTTTATAAGATAATCGTAGAGATGGATTGTTCTATAATGATTTGCCATTAATGTGATAAAAATCAAATCTTGATGTCGTGGTATACTTGTTTGATCTACTTTTAAATTATGAGTATTAGCGAGTATGAAAGATCACTTCTTTGCCCATGAAATTGGATTTAATGAACCCATAATTATTGTAGATGGTTAGAACTTGTCATATGTTCTAAATATTCATGTGATCAATTAATGACGATATCTTTATGTTTAATTCAATGTTTTTATTGAGTAAAATTTTTATAAATTAATTTCCAATGATTGGAGCAGGAAATATTGTGTATTTGAATTGAAAAGGATCAAATATGGAAAGAGTTAGGGTTTCGACAACTAGGGTTAGGGTTTGGCGGCTAACCCTAGGGTGCAACCACCCGGGGTTGCACTGTGCCGAACCCGAGCACTGTGCAAACCCCAGGTTGCGGTTTTGCACAGTGCTGGTTTCGACCAGCACTATTTGGGGGATGTTTAGGTGTGTGTGAGGGTTTTTAGTGGTGTTCTAGGGTTGCAAACCCTAGGTTGGACATGGGTGTGTATGTATATACTTATATTTGGAAACAATGTGAAGTTTTGAGTGATTTGTTGATCACGAATTAAAGTTGCAAGTTTCAAATATTATTAAAGATCTAATTTCAGTTTATTGATGATTAGAGGTTCTATTTTTGTGCAAATGGATTATAAATTTGGCGACGTAACCTACGTTTATGGATCAAACATAAACTCAATTTTTCAAAATTAAATATTTATTTTTGAATGGACTATTCTTAAGGATAAGAAGACATAAATTTCAGATTTGAGGAGAAATGAGTTTTTTTTCCAGTTTTTGACAAATTTGAGTTGTGATTTCGAATATATAAAACTATAACTTTATAGAAGAGATTCTCAGTTTTGAAGGGAGTTCACGTTTGTTTTGAAGGATAATTATTTCAAATTTTTAATGAGTTATTTCAGTTTTGAAGTTGATAAATCTTCCAGAAATTTGAGTGTATTTGCATATATGGAAAGGAGTATTATGACTCAATTTTGAAGAGATATAATTAAATTATTTTGTTTCTATAAACGAAGGGGGTCTTTATGAAAGTAAAATGTTTATTAAATGATGAGTGGGTTATGATAGAACGATTGTGAATAATTGAATGTTTGTATTTGGATTGAGAAAATCTTGATTGAGATGTTTGTGGAAAAGTGATGTTCCCAAAGATGAGTAAAATAAAGAATATTTTGTTTGATTGAACTAAGTGGCGGTTCGTGTTAAAAGTTAGGGTCATTGGGAGAACCTTAGAAAGTTATGGTTGAGAATTTTTGTGTTGCGAGCATTAGAGGCTGAGCAGGATCCAGGATTACCGACAGTTGATTATTTGAATTATAGTAATTAGCTAGGGAGGGCTAGTGTTCCTAGTTTGTGGATTTAGGTCTAGTAGGGTGGAGCTAGCTCTAGGTGACTCAGGTTACTTTTTTTGTAAGGATAGTCACTAGTTGGTGATATGATGAAACAATAGCCAACGTGAGTTATGGACTCCAGGATGATTCACAGAGTGAGATAATCCCCAGTATTCCGGGATGAGGGATGAAAGAGGCCCCAGAATGATATACGCAATGAAATTGATCTCCAGTATTCCGGGAAGAGAGCGACGCTCATGGGATATTTGTGTAATGAGCCCCAATATTTCGGGATGAGGGATGAAAGAGGCCCCAGAATGATATACGCAATGAAATTGATCTCCAGTATTCCGGGAAGAGAGCGACGCTCATGGGATATTTGTGTAATGAGGGCTCCAGGATGACATGCAGAGTGAGACAATCCCTAGTATTCCGGAACGAGGAATGAAAGAGGCTCCAGAATGATCTGCGAAGTGAAATTGGTCTCCAGTATTCCGGGGCGAGAGCCAATACTTGCAAATTATCTAAATCTCGTAGTAGTCATGGTAGTAGGTTGCATAGCGAGGGAATAAACCCTATATAATATGAAGGAAGCTAAAGGCTTGCCCTCAGACCTATGTAGTATGTGATGCATGGAATCCGAACAAGTATGCATTAGTGTGCATCGTGTGCATTGTGTTTTCTTAACATTGTTTTATGCATATCTCTTTGTTTTCTTGACACACACTCATTCTCTTAAGTTTAGTAGAACTTGTCGATTCATGAATCTTTCATTGTTGCTTTATTTTATGTTATGTGGCAAGATTGTGATTGTGATAATTTGGATGGCTATTGTTGCTATAGTATTGCGTCGGTTGTATTCAACTAACGTACCCACAGTTTGCCTGTTTTGCGGGATTTGCGAGTAAGTGGCTTGAGTAAAGTTAAAGCTTGGATTTGAGATGACATAAATTTAAGTGTTGAGATGTGTTGTAATAAATATGTTTAATTTTCCACTGTGCATTGTAATAAAGAACTATTGTAAAGAAAAGTTTTAATTTTTTCTGTGTTTTATACTGTGTTTGGATTACATTGAAATAAGATTCTGGAGTTGTGTCTCTTATTTCTATTATTATAATTCGGGGCACTACTTATTCGATGAGTTTTTTTTCCACTAGGTTTTCCCCTAAAAATGTTTTTAGTGAGGCAATCTAAGTCGCACCCACTTAGATTCCTGAAGAATCATAATCCTGAAGAATTATTTGTGCTCTTTTCTTTCACTAAGGATTTTCCCCACATGTGAGTTTTTCTTTAGGAAAGTTTTTAATGAGACAATGCTTTTAAGTAGGCATCTAAGGGGGGAGTGTTGTGAAACCGTGGATTTTTTTGCCGTCATAGGTCACTTTTTGAAAATATTTGCGATTATGGGCTAGTTTCGAAACTATTCGCGCTCGTGGGCTACCTTGTGCCACGTCAGCAGTGGCCGATATTCTCATTAGCGATATATTCATTTTGAAAGTCGGTAATGGGAATAGCAACCTATGTTTTAAAAAAAATTCAATTTTTTGTTTGTTGCCGCTATTCCCACTAGCGACCTTAGTATATATGAGGTCGCTGATGGGATTAGGGATCTCAAATGAATGTATTGAGTCACTTAGCGATTTCTAGAGAGCTTTTGCTTTCTTGGGGGAAAAAATTAAACCACTATTAGGAATAGCGACCTGAGTATACTTAGGTCGTTATTCGCAATAGCGACCTCAGTAGGAAACAAAATCTCCTTATTCTTTGTAAAATTTACAAAATAGTCACAAACTCACACAACTTAGGCCTCTATTCGGAATAACGACTTTAGTACAATAAATGTCTCTATTTCGAATAGCGACCTTTGTACATTCGGAATAGCGACCTCAGTTTAAAAAATAAATTGATTGTTATTTTTTCAGAGAGCAAAAGCTCTCTTGATTTTGCTAAGTGTTAGAATACAATTTATTAAAGGTCGCTAATCCCATTAGCGATCTTATATATACTAAGGTCGTTATTCCCAATAGCGACCACAATTTTTTCTCTCCAAAGAGAGCAAAAACTCTATAGAAATCGTTAATAAGTATCTCAATAAATTCATTTGAGGTCGCTAATCTCATTAGCGACCTCATATATACTAAGGTCGCTAGTGGGCATAGCGATAACAAACAAAAAAATCCAAAAAATTTAAAACATAGGCCGCTATTCCCATTAACGACTTTCAAAATGAATAGGCTGCTATTGGGAATAGCGGCCGCTGCTAACGTGGCACAGACTAGCCCACAAGCGCTAATAGTTTGGAAACTAGCCCTTAAACACAAATATTTTCAAAAAGTGGCATAGTACGGCAAAAAAAAATGTAACCATGACCACCTATTAGGTGGATGACCACCTATTCAGGTGGCGGCCCAACCACACTACCAAACCCTAACCCTAACCCTAACTTCCCCCTATATATAGGTTATGAATAAAGAAGCACAATATTGGATTTCGGCTACACCCCCCCCCCCCCCCCCCCCCCCCCCTCTCTCTCTCTCTTGCAAAAAAAATCATAATAAAACTACTTATTCCTTTAACAATTGTCGTGCACATGCACATAATGGATGGTCATATATGTTGAGAAATATTCATTATATAGTCATTATATAGGGCTTTTTTAGATATTAGTCCCTTTTGAAATATGTATTTTTAAATTTGTCCATATTTTTACATTATTTGCTATTAGGTCCCTTAATCAAGTCTTATTAAACTAAATAGGTCCGTCAATGGTGATTTTTATCCAAATGCAACATAATCATAATTAATAGGTGATATGGCTAAAAATGGGGTTTAATCGGGATCGTCCAAATCAGGTACGAATCTTGAAGCCCAAGGACAAGGCAGTAATTTCTCTACAAAAAGGGTCCAAAATGGTTATTGGATCTCCTCCCCAGGAACCCAATAACCCAGGAGCGGATCCACTAACAAGAGGGTGCGGGTTCTAACCCGCTGCACACCTAACCTAACAAGATAAAATCGGGATCCCTGATCAATCTTGATCAACGGTCCTGATGAACGTCAATCTTTTCACCGGGATTTGGGGATTAAATTCCTTATCTGATTACAGGAATATACCTTATCAGGTTACATTCCTAATCTGTTTACCAGGAGATTATACCATATCAGACCACAGGGATTACATCCCTAAACTGTTCTCTAAGACGCCTATAAATACCCCTCACCCACCTCCATTCAGAGGTAATCAATCTTTTGCTAGTTAAACGCTCTTTCATAATCATTTCTGGTTACTGACTTGAGCGTCGGAGGGTGCGTCGCCGGGAACAACCCCGGTGTCTCGCACTTTTTGCAGGTGCACGGCAGGAGCGACGATCGACGCCCGGTGGAACAGGTATACAGGTTTACTATTCAGTTTCCCTAAGAATCCACAAATTCATCTGTTTGCCCCCACACCGAATTTAGCGGCAACAGATTGGCGCCGTCTGTGGGAATCTAACGAATAGAGACCTCTCCTCTTCCCCGAGAACAGGTCTTCCCCAGCCATGCCGCCTCGCAAAGTCAGGTCAAGGGGATCTAACCGAGTACCCAACCCTGACCAGCAAGAAGTCATTCCTGATCCCGCTCAGCAACAAGGGCAACTTCCCCCTACCGCGGTAGAGCCGCTCCAACAGAACCTTCCCCCTCCTGATCCAAAGGGTCCAAACCCTCAGAAACAGCCTTTTCACCAAGAGAACATCTCCATCCACAACGCCTCCACTGACTCCATGGCCTCCCATCATCCCCGAGCCTCTGCTCGCCACGATGCAGCCACCAAACGCTAGAAAGATGATGACCTCCGTCGTCACCTGGACGAAAAACGGGCTCGAGGGGAAGCCTCCCGCCAGCATGAGCGATCTCCTCGTCGCAGAGAGTACAGGAGGTCCCCCATCCGAAGAGGGAGGAAAGAGTCTCCCGATCATTACCGAAGAAGGCACTCTCCCGCAGGTCGGCAACAGCCCAGGAACAATGAGGCACCAATCACCCGTGCCGAGTTCCAGCAGTTCCAAGCGACCGTCCTGTAGGCTCTCAACCGCCGTCAGAATCCTACTGAGCCGAAGCTTCTGTCCCCTCCTCCGGTCCGAAGCCCTCGCCGACGGTCTCCCTCTCCTCGACCCGCTCCTACCCACTCCAGACGCACCCCGAGTCCTCGTCGTTCTCGAAGTTACCATCGCCGCAGCCCTCGCTCTCCCTCTTACGAAGGCGAGTCTCGAGGCTCGGCAGATTACCGTCGGATAGATGACACCATGAACCGCCGCCTTCATGAAGTGGAAAGACGCCTGGGTCAAATACACCGAGAAGAGGAGCTTAGGGGAAGGACCCTACGTCCTAGCCGACCCCCTTTCTCCCGAACCATAGTGGATGCACCTGTCCCGTTCGGCTTCAAACCTCCCCAATTCGAGATTTACACCGGAGAGACTGACCCGGTTGATCACATAGAGAGTTTTAAAACTCTAATGCTCCTTCACCAGGCTTCCGATGCCCTTCTCTGCAAAACCTTCCCCGCAACTCTCAAAGGGCCGGCCCGAGAGTGGTATTCTCGCCTCACCCCCTCCTCGATATTCTCTTTCGAACAGTTCGAAACCCTCTTCGTCACACACTTCGTAAGCAGCAGAAGGGCAGAGAAGACCAGCATCTCCCTCCTGCACCTTCACCAGAAGAAGGGGGAAAAGCTGAGAGATTATGTGAAGAGGTTCACAGCTGAAGCCAGGACCATAGCATCTCTGGACCAGTCGGTCGCTACGGTAGCATTTCAATCCAATGTCCTCAATTCCAACCTCCGCTTCTCCCTCGCCAAGAAACCACCTCATGACTTTTCCGACCTACTCCTTCGCACTGAAAAGTACATCCGGGCCGAAGAGGCCGAGCAACAACCCCACCGGGAGGGTTCTACCTCCGGGTTCAAGAGGAAGGGGGCGGAAGAAGAAGAAGGGGCCAGGAAGCTCCAGAAAGATAATGCCGGACAGCGCCGACCTCCTCCTAGATTTGAAAAGTTCACTCCCCTCACTACTAACATCTCCACCATCTTCATGGAAGTTGAGAAAGAGGGAGTCTTACCCCCTGCTCCGAGGATGAACACCCCGGCAAAGAGAAGAGATAAAGAGAAATGGTGCCGCTATCACCGAGACCATGGTCATGATACCAACGATTGCCGTGCTCTGAAAAACGAAATCAAAGCCCTTATCCAGAGAGGGCAGCTGACTAGGTTTGTGAGAAAAGACCAAGCAGAACTTCCGCCTCCGCCTCGGGGGGCTAACAAGCGCCCGGAAAGAGAAGAGACGTCAGACTTCGAGGAAGAACGAGTCCTCCACCTCATTCACGGGGGCCCAATGGGGGGCTCCTCGAACTCCTCTTGGAAAGCCTTTATAAGGGAAGTCAACTCGGTCCGAGCCACTCCTCCTCCCAAAGGACTTGGAGTGCCAGTCACATTCTTCGACGAAGACCTCGAGGGAATTCGGACCCCGCATTGTGACGCACTCGTCATTAGCCTCCACATGGCGAATTTCAAAGTGGAGAGGATCTTAGTAGACAACGGCAGCTCCGTCAACATCCTCTTCCTCTCTGCTTTTAAAGGCCTAAAGCTCTCCAGAGACAGACTCAAGCCCACCGGTTACACTCTCCACGGGTTCACGGGGGTTCCGGTAACTATTGAAGGGGTGATCACCCTCGATGTAACTGCCGGCCAAACTCCTACCACCCGGACAGAACCGATGGACTTCATGGTGGTGGATGTTCCCGCTGCCTACAACGTCATTTTGGGTCGGCCAGGCCTCGCAGCTTTAGAAGCTGTCCCCTCAGCATACCATCTGAAGATGAAGTTTCCCACCCGGTCCGGGGTCGGGGAAGTAAGGGGAAATCAGGAGCAGGCCCGGAAGTGTTACATGACCTCAACCCTTGGGCCCGTCCTCTCCTTAGAAACTCTGGAAATTCCTCAAGACACAGCGAAACCGACCTCCGAGCCGGTGGATGAACTGGAGGAAGTGCTCTTCTCCGAACAGGAGCCGACCCGCAAGTTCTTCATAAGCAAGACCCTTCCGTCCGCCCTATACTCAGATATTGTAAAGTGCATCCGAACCAATAAAGACCTCTTCGCATGGTCCGCGGCAGATATGCCCGGTATCTCCGAAGAACTCCTAGTCCACCGCCTGAGCGTCGACCCGAGTTCCAAACCGGTTCAGCAGAAGAGGCGCAAATTCGCCCCCGAGCGTCAGCTCGCTATCAAAGAGGAGGTAGATAAGCTGTTGAAGGCCCGATTCATACAGGAGGTAAACTACCCAGAATGGTTGTCTAACGTAGTAATGGTGAAGAAGTCCAATGGGACGTGGAGAATTTGTATTGATTTCACCGACCTCAACAAGGCCTGCCCCAAAGATCCTTTCTCTCTACCAAGCATCGACACTCTGATTGACGCAACCTCGGGACATGAGCTCCTCAGCTTCATGGATGCCTTCTCGGGTTACAATCAGATAAGAATGTTCCCTCCGGACATTCCGAAGACATCTTTCGTGACCGACCAAGGCCTCTATTGCTACAGAGTCATGCCATTCGGACTGAAAAACGCAGGCGCGACATACCAACACCTCGTCAACAAGGTCTTCCAGGCCCAGATCGGCCGAAATATGGAAGTGTACGTCGACGATATGCTTGTAAAGAGCATCCGAGGTGTTGACCATGTAACCGACCTTCAGGAGGCCTTCGACGTCCTAAGAAAGCACAATATGAGACTCAACCCGAACAAGTGTGCGTTCGGCGTCTCATCAGGGAAATTCCTCGGCTTCATGGTTAGCCAACGAGGAATTGAAGTAAATCCGGAGAAGATAAAGGCCATATTGGACATGGTCCCCCCCAGAAATGTTAAAGAAGTTCAGAGATTGACTGGTCGCGTAGCCGCCATAGGGCGCTTTCTGTCGAAGTCCGGGGAGAAGTGCCTCCCGTTCTTCAAAGCCCTCAGGGGGGCTAAAGGATTCGAGTGGGGGCAGCAGCAACAAGACTCCTTCGACCAGCTTAAAGCTTACCTCGTCAATCCACCTCTCCTTAGCAAACCGATACCCGGCGAACCACTCTACCTCTATCTAGCAGCTTCCGAACAGACGCTCAGTGCGGTCCTAGTCAGAGAGGAAGAGAGGGCTCAGAAGCCCATTTACTACGTCAGCAAGGTGCTTCGGGACGCCGAGCTCCGGTACCCGAAGATTGAGAAGATGGCCTATGCCCTGGTGATGGCCGCGAGAAAGCTTCGGCCCTACTTTCAGTCCCATTCGGTGGTCGTCCTTACCGATCAGCCGCTGAAACAGGTCCTTCACAAGCCTGAGACTTCCGGTCGCCTTATGAAGTGGTCGATCGAGCTGAGCCAACATGATATAACTTATCAGCCTCGGACCGCAATCAAGGCTCAGGCACTGGCCGAATTCATAGTCGAAAGTACGATCCCCGAACACCGCCAAACAGCAAAGGGGCCGCCGATTTGGTCAATTTATGTCGACGGATCTTCCTGCAATGAGGGAAGCGGGGCAGGAGTTATCCTGGCAGGCCCGGATGACTTCATCCTCCAATACTCCCTCCGTATAAGTTTCAAAGCCTCGAACAACGAGGCCGAATACGAAGCACTAATAGCCGGACTTCGATTGGCCCGAAATGCTGGGGCACAACGGCTACAGATCTTCAGCGACTCCCAGTTGGTCGTCAATCAGGTCCTCGGCGAGTACGAAGCCCGCGATGATAGAATGGTTAAATACTTGTCCAAGGTAAAGAGCCTCATGGCGCTGTTTGACGAGGCTCTCATCCAAAGGATCCCCCGAGAAGAAAATGCTCAGGCCGACGCCTTATCCAAGTTAGCCTCCTCTTCCCTTCAAGGTCTGGAACAGACCGTGTTGATAGAAGTCCTCCTAAAGCCGAGCATAGAGGACGAGTCGCCTGACTCCGTCGAAACGTTGCCCGTCCTCCTCGAAGACGACTGGATGAAACCCCTCGTCGAGTTCTTAAAGGACGGACTCCTCCCCGAAGACCCGAGGGAGGCAAGAAGGATCAGGACCCGAGCCGAGCGTTATACATTAATCGAAGGTATCTTATATAAATGCTCCTTCACCCAGGTCGACGGTCGCCCTTACCTAAAGTGTCTTTCCCCCGGGCAAGCCGACTATGCCCTGCAAGAGCTCCATGAGGGCATCGGCGGGGCCCATTCTGGCTCCAGGGCTCTAGCGCGCAAAGTGTTAAACTACGGGTATTACTGGCCCACACTCCTACGGGATGCCGAACGACACGTTCGGCATTGCAGCTCCTGTCAAAAGTATGCAGACATCCGACGCCTTCCACAAGCACCGCTCGCCTCCCTATCAAGTCCTATCCCCTTCGCTATATGGGGGATGGATTTACTAGGGCCGTTTCCAACAGTCCCCGGACAGCTAAAATTCCTAGTCGTGGCGGTCGACTACTTCTCTAAATGGATCGAAGCCGAGCCCTTGGCTACAATCACCGAGCATAGGGTCGTTCAATTCTTCTGGAAAAGTGTGATTTGCCGGTTCGGCGTTCCCCGAGTCATAGTCACGGATAATGGGACACAGTTTACTGGAGCCGCCTTCCGAGCTCTATGTGAAGACCTCTCCATACAACACCGATTCTCCTCCGTCTCCCATCCTCAGTCGAATGGCCAGGCCGAGAATGCCAACCGACAGATTCTTTCAGGCATCAAGAAGAGATTAGACAAGTGTTTCAAAGGGCTGTGGGTCGATCAGCTGCCGAATGTGCTCTGGAATCACCGTACCACCAAGCGGACCCCAACAGGCGAGAGCCCATTTAATCTCACCTATGGGGCCGAGGCCATCATCCCCCTGGAAGTAGGTATACCCTCTCCTCGTCTGATAGCCTATGAAGAAGAGCAGAACGCTAGAGAGCTCAGAGCGAGCTTAGATCTGATAGATGAAATCCGAGAGAGAGCGGCCATACGCCAACAAGCTTATCGAAGGAGGATCGAGCTAGCCTACAACAAAAGGGTCCGTCCAACGGACCTCAAAGAGGGGGATCTAGTCCTCCGGAAACTGGCCATCTCGTTCCCCGGACAGAAAAGCAAACTGGCCCCGAACTGGGAGGGACCGTACAAAATCTCAAAAGTGATCCGCCCCGGCGCATACAAGCTAGAAGATCTCGAAGGCAGAGAAATTCTCAGGACTTGGAATGCCGACCATCTTTTGAAATACCAAGAAAAGGCACCTACGCCTCTCTAAGTAACTCGAGATGTCGAACCTTCCGCTTCCCTTTACTAGTAGTGATTTTTCTTTTTATTTATTTCTTCATTGTAATAACGGCTAGCAACTTTAGAAGCAGCCGATCATTAGATATTAATAAATAAAGTTTTTCGTATTGTCACTGCTACTACATCTCTCTGCTTTTAACTCTCTAATCTAACAATGGTTCCGGAGTCCAACACTTGGCTCGATTCTACTTCGCGAGCTCGCTCCTGAGCGAGCTAGAAGTAGTTCGCCATTCGGAATTGCTCCCACAGCCGTTGAATGGTACGGAGTCCAACACTTGGTTCGATCCCACTTCGCAAGTTCGCTACTAAGCGAGCTAGAAGTGATTCACCATTCGGAATTGCTCCTACGCCTCCTGAATTAACGATGGTTCCGGAGTCCAACACTTGGCTCGATTCTACTTCGCGAGCTCGCTCCTGAGCGAGCTAGAAGTAGTTCGCCATTCGGAATTGCTCCCACAGCCGTTGAATGGTACGGAGTCCAACACTTGGTTCGATCCCACTTCGCAAGTTCGCTACTAAGCGAGCTAGAAGTGATTCACCATTCGGAATTGCTCCTACGCCTCCTGAATTAACGATGGTTCCGGAGTCCAACACTTGGCTCGATTCTACTTCGCGAGTTCGCTCCTGAGCGAGCTAGAAGTAGTTCGCCATTCGGAATTGCTCCCACAGCCGTTGAATGGTACGGAGTCCAACACTTGGTTCGATCCCACTTCGCAAGTTCGCTACTAAGCGAGCTAGAAGTGATTCACCATTCGGAATTGCTCCTATGCCTCCTGAATTAACGATGGTTCCGGAGTCCAACACTTGGCTCGATTCTGCTTCGCAAGTTCGCTCCTGAGCGAGCTAGAAGTAGTTCGCCATTCGGAATTGCTCCCACAGCCGTTGAATGGTACGGAGTCCAACACTTGGTTCGATTCCACTTCGCAAGTTCGCTACTAAGCGAGCTAGAAGTGATTCACCATTCGGAATTGCTCCTATGCCTCCTGAATTAACGATGGTTCCGAAGTCCAACACTTGGCTCGATTCTGCTTCGCAAGTTCGCTCCTGAGCGAGCTAGAAGTAGTTCGCCATTCGAAATTGCTCCTGCAGCCGTTGAATGGATCGGAGTCCAACACTTGGCTCGATTCTACTTCGCGAGCTCGCTTGTAAGCAGACCAGAAGTAGCTCGCCATTCGTAACTGCTCCTGCATCCCTGAAACTAACCACACGATGGTTCGGAGTCTCAAACCTCGGCACAAGCTGCCGGGCGTCCTTGACACCGACCGTATTACGGGCGTCAGTTCGGCACCCACGCCGAGCGCTCCTGCCACCGACCGTTTTACGGGCGTAAGTTCGGCAGTCAAGACCACTTAAAATTCAACAAGTCTCAAACTTCGGCACAAGCTGCCGAGCGTCCTTGACACCGACCGTATTACGGGCGTAAGTTCGGCACCCACGCCGAGCGCTCCTGCCACCGACCGTTTTACGGGCGTTAGTTCGGCAGTCAAGACCACTTAAAATTCAACAAGTCTCAAATTTCGGCACAAGCTGCCGAGCGTCCTTGACACCGACCGTATTACGGGCGTAAGTTCGGCACCCACGCCGAGCGCTCCTGCCACCGACCGTTTTACGGGCGTTAGTTCGGCAGTCAAGACCACTTAAAATTCAACAAGTCTCAAACTTCGGCACAAGCTGCCGAGCGTCCTTGACTCCGACCGTACTACGGCCACGAATTCGGCACCACCTGCCGAGCGCTCTTGCCACCGACCGTATTACGGGCTTGAGTTCGACAGACAAGATTTCCAAAAAAAAAAAAGGAGAAAAAAATCTCCAAGTCTCCAACCTCGGTTCCACAACCCCACGACTAGAGCAAAAATTGGGCAACGACAATTCGGCGACAATTGAATCGACTTCAATTTTATTAAAAACAACCCTCACATACATCAAGATTACAAGGACCTAAAAAGCGAAAATTACAAGACTCTGAACTCGGAGCCATCAACGCCTTCGAGGCACCGGGATGCTCCTCTTCAAGGACACTTGAGGTCGACGACGCTTGCCTCCGGAACCCGATCCCAGGCCAGCGAGTTGGGACGTGTCCTCGGCACTGCTTCTGGCAGCCACGCCGACGGATGCGCCGCTCGACGAAATGGCCACCGAGCTCTGCGCATCCCCCGGGCTCGGATGACCGAGGCGCGCACGGGTCGCCATCTCGTAAAAGGTGATACCACGTTCGCTCTCCGCTCGGGTGCATGAAGTGCTCCTCACATTAATTGGCCCCGAGCGCGGTCTGAGGCGAGCTACCTCTGCCTCCAGTTCGGATATCCGACCCCTCAATGAGCCATCTTGCGCCTCGGCTTCGAAGCAGGCCGGTACTGCCGAGCTCGGAACGCCTACGTGGCTCGCAATGAGATGACGAATATGAGTGACTTCGATGCTCCTATCAACAGTGGCTCTCTTCAACACATCGACTTCGGCGACCAATTCATCCCATTCAGCGGTAAGCTTGACCACCTTGGTCGTCAGCTCCTCTCCTTCCGTCCGAAGCTCAGTCTCTACAGTTTGCAAATGCTGAATCTCCGAAAGCAGATTGTCTCTCTCCGCCGTCACCTTCGACAATGTGTGGCGAAAGCACTGGGTCCGAAGACTGCTGGTAAAGGCTGTCGGCGAGCCCTCGTCTTTACCCGAGGGGGTCATCTCGGCAATCCTGCCTTCCAGGCGCCGAATGTCGCTATCTCGCTGCCCCAAGATGAGCTGAAGCTGGCTTCGTTCGCTTTCGGCTCGCCGCAGTCCCAGCTCGACTTCGTAAAGTCGCTCTCTACACCTCGCCAGACTTAGCCTCGTCGCCCCGAGACCGCCCTCGGCGCGAACCTTGTCATCCGACCCCGTATGCTCGACCCCTTGGGAAACCACGACGAGCTGAAAAGGAAACGCAAACAAGCAACAAAAATTCAGGCATTGTCTAAGTCCCAGACTTCGGACATCTCTTTCAAACGAACGCTCGAACACTCAACAATCAACGGACGAAGACACGAAATCGAGCCCAAAAAGTTATGTTTTTTCATTCATAGCAAAAGGGGTAGCGGTGGCCAGTCCGCTATTAGGCATTACACGTCAAAAGCAAAACAAAAAAAAAGGAGAGAGAAACGACAAGCGAAGTCAGGGCTCGACCTCTTTTCCGGGGCGACGAGTGGGGGTCGGGGATGCCACCTCCGAAGGGGCCGCCATCACCAAAGGGGTAACCACCGACCCCTGAGCTCCGACGGGGGGATCGACCAAAGGCACGTCGTCGCCCCTCTCCTCCTCTTCTTCTTCCTCTTCCCCCTCCGATTCGGGGTCGAAGCCTTCAACATGCCTCGGGAACAGCCTCCAACCCGAGCAGTCCACGTTGGGGTAGGCCTCCGTCACCCGGGCGATAGCGTCGGCGAAGGCCTTGGCCATATTTTGGGCGAGGTAGCTTTGCGCCTTCTCCATGGTTGCCTCCTCCGCCTTCTTCACCGCCGCCGCTTTGGCCTCGGCCGCCTCCCCCAACTGCCTGGTCGCCTCCTCCTTCTGCTGAAGAAGTTGGTCCTCCAGTGTCTTGACCCTGTCCTCGAGGTAGGTCACCCTCGTCGACTTCGCCTCGAAGTTCAGCTCGAGTTTGTCGAGCTCGTTCCGGATCTGGGCCTTCTCCTTCCGAGCTTGGTTGTTCTCCTTCTTCATCTCCTTCTCCTGGGCCGCCAACCTCTCGGTGAGGTGCCCGAAGTGAACAACGATCTGCGAACAGAATGCAGAAATTCATAGAAATTACAACTTGAGAAGTTCGGCATGAAAAGGGGGGAGAAGAGGTTCAACACTCACCGACACCGCCGAGCGCGCTATCTCGATGACGTTGTCTCCCTCCCGTCCGGCCTCCATGGCCGCCCGATCCTTCGGCGTGGCGAGGTGCTTGATGGCCTCCATGCTCGCCAAAGAATTGCCAAGGAACCCGTCGAGTTTCCGAACCTGCCAGTCCGGGACGTGGATCCTTTTATGAGCCTCGGTCAGAAGCTCCTCGGCCGCCTTCGTCAACGGCGGCGTCGCCATGGTGAGGGTCGCGGCAACGGGGAACTCGCCGACCTTGGTCGACGACGAAGCAACCCCGACCTCAGCAACGGGGCTCTCCAGGATCTCTACCTCTTCGGCCACCGCGGTGACCTTCGGAGCCTTGGACGCCGGCTGCTTCGACACCACCCTCTTCCTCTTCCTCGGAGCCTTGTTGGCGAGGCCCGTCCTCAACGCCAACACTGCTTGATAGTCCATTTGCTCTGCGCCACAAGTCAAGTTGGTTAGCTCGGAACAAGACAAGAAAAATGAAGTACAAAAAGAAAAAACGAAGGCAGTGAATAAAAGAAGCCGCGTACTGGGGTTAACATGAGCGAGCCCTCCCTCATATAGGACGTCCTCGGTCAACTCCCTCCAGTCATACTTCGGCCGATCTAGAAGCATCCGTACGGCGTCCTCCTCTTCGGGTCGAAGCGTCGGCGGCGCCTTCACCCTCTTCGGAACACCTTCCACCCAACCAACGGGGATAGGCCAGGCCTCCGCGCTGCGCACCACAAGGTACTTCTCGCGCCAGAACTTGATAGAGTCCGGACATCCGACAAGCCTCCCCCCATGCCTCGGAGTCAGATAGTACCGGTATGCCGACCTATTCCCTTGATGCAGCTGATAGATGGTCCGAAGCACGTTCAGCTCCGGCCGAATCCCCTCCGCTTGGCAGTGAAGTACGAAATCGTTTATGACTCTCCATGCGTTCGGCATAAGTTGGATGGGGCTGACCCCGAACCAACTTAGGACCGCTACCGCGAACGGATGGAGAGGTAGCCGAGCTCCGGCGATAAAGGCGTCGACCGGCCAGCAACATATGGTCACCGGCAACGGCGAGTTGGCCCTAACCCCGGGGCCCGGCAGCATAAGCTCGTACTCCAGCGGAATCTGGAAGCAGTCCCGGATCACCCCTAAGTCCTCTTCGGTGAGGATCGACACCGTCTCGTCGGCCTCCGTCGTCTCCCTCGCCGCATTCTCCTCGAACGACCTCGCCCTTCCGTGCACTATCAGTTCGGCCTGGTCCTTTGGTAGTTCTCTAACCCTATGGAGCCCCGTCAACGGTCCCGGCAACTTACCGAACTCCCCCATGCGCTTCGGATCCACCACAACAGAATCTTTTCCGAACACCTTCTTGCCCTCAGCAGCTCGACTCGAAGCTGGAGCTCCGGCGGCTCCAAGGGAGGGCTCGGACGAAGAAGAAGTTTGGGAGACAGACATGTTTAGAAGATAAATATAAAAGTTACCTTGAAAGGGGGAACTCGTCGGAAACTTCACCGGAAAACGGTCAGTGATCACCTGGAGACCTCTCAAAAGCAGACTAAGACACGAGCGAAAACTTGGAAGGTAAAAAATGAGGGAGGGGGTGAGGATTTTATAGAGGAGCCAGCGCTTCAATCGAGGTAAATGGGCCTTTACTGCAGGCCCACCACCGCAAAACAACAAAAAGAGACTCCAAGAGACTCCAAGCGTCACCTTGTTCTTCACGCTGATCCGGACGGCTCATTAATGACCATCTCGTCTGGCAGAAGCCCAGGAGGCGGCATTAATGGACGTCACATCTGTCAGAAGCTCAGACGACGTCACATCTGTCAGAAGCTCAGTCGACGTCACATCTGTCAGAAGCCCTGAGGATCACATCCGCAAGCACTGTCGAAGCCGCCAAAACTCCACCTAAAAGGGATAAGTCAGAAACGTCGGCACAAGCTGCCGAGCACTCGTGCCACCGACCGTTTTACGGGCGTGAGTTCGGCACCATTTCAGTTCGGCACCCACGCCGAACACTCGTGCCACCGACCGTTTTACGGGCGTGAGTTCGGCACCATTTCAGTTCGGCACCCTCGCCGAGCACCCGTGCCACCGACCGTTTTACGGGAGTGAGTTCGGCACAATTTCAGCTCGGCACCATCCTCCGAGCACTCGTGCCACCGACCGTTTTATGGGCGTGAGTTCGGCACCATTTCAGTTCGGCACCCTCGCCGAGCACCCGTGCCACCGACCGTTTTACGGGCGTGAGTTCGGCACAATTTCAGCTCGGCACCATCCTCCGAGCACTCGTGCCACCGACCGTTTTACGGGCGTGAGTTCGGCACCATTTTAGCTCGGCACCCACGCCGAGCACTCGTGCCACCGACCGTTTTACGAGCATGAGTTCGGCACCATTTCAGATCGGCACCCACGCCGAGCACTCGTGCCACCGACGGTTTTACGGGCGTGAGTTCGGCACCATTTCAGATCGGCACCCACGCCGAGCACTCGTGCCACCGACCGTTTTACGGGCGTGAGTTCGGCACCATTTCAGATCGGCACCCACGCCGAGCACTCGTGCCACCGACCGTTTTACGGGCGTGAGTTCGGCACCCACGCCGACCACTCGTGCCACCGACCGTTTTACGGGCGTGAGTTCGGCACCATTTCAGTTCGGCACCCACGCCGAGCACCCGTGCCACCGACCGTTTTACGGGCGTGAGTTCGGCACCATTTCAGTTCGGCACCCACGCCGAGCACTCGTGCCACCGACCGTTTTACGGGCGTGAGTTCGGCACCATTTCAGCTCGGCACCCACGCCGAGCACTCGTGCCACTGACTGTTTTGCGGGCGTGAGCTCGGCACCAATTCAGCTCGGCACCATCCGCCGAGCACTCCTGCCACCGACCGTTTTGCGGGCGTGAGCTCGGCGTCAATTCAGTTCGGCATCGTCCGCCGAACGCTCCTGTCACCGACCGTTTTAAGGGCGTGAGCTCGGCGTCATGTGAGTTCGGCATCGGCTGCCGAATGTCCGCGGCGCCGACTGCATCACGTGCGTGGGTTCGGCGTCCTTGGCACCAGCCCCCAACAAACAGGAGACGGCCAAATCGCCAACTAAAAAGAGCGCAACGCCGGTTCAAGAGTCCCATCTGCAGAAAAAATCACCATACCACCTCCTTCGCAATTCAGCAATGTTCCATTTAGTTCCCGATACAACTCCACTAGCCACTGAAACGGTTAGACTACTCCTTAAAGTCTGATCACACTCAGTCTTTAGGAGTGGGGGGCTCGTGATGTGGCTAAAAATGGGGTTTAATCGGGATCGTCCAAATCAGGTACGAATCTTGAAGCCCAAGGACAAGGCAGTAATTTCTCTACAAAAAGGGTCCAAAATGGTTATTGGATCTCCTCCCCAGGAACCCAATAACCCAGGAGCGGATCCACTAACAAGAGGGTGCGGGTTCTAACCCGCTGCACACCTAACCCAACAAGATAAAATCGGGATCCCTGATCAATCTTGATCAACGGTCCTGATGAACGTCAATCTTTTCACCGGGATTTGGGGATTAAATTCCTTATCTGATTACAGGAATATACCTTATCAGGTTACATTCCTAATCTGTTTACCAGGAGATTATACCATATCAGACCACAGGGATTACATCCCTAAACTGTTCTCTAAGACGCCTATAAATACCCCCCACCCACCTCCATTCAGAGGTAATCAATCTTTTGCTAGTTAAACGCTCTTTCATAATCATTTCTGGTTACTGACTTGAGCGTCGGAGGGTGCGTCGCCAGGAACAACCCCGGTGTCTCGCACTTTTTGCAGGTGCACGGCGGGAGCGACGATCGACGCCCTGTGGAACAGGTATACAGGTTTACTATTCAGTTTCCCTAAGAATCCACAAATTCATCTGTTTGCCCCCACACCGAATTTAGCGGCAACAATAGGCTAATTAGGTATGACAAAAAAAACCAACATATACTCATGTTATGTTGGTGGAACTAGAGTAGTATAGTTTATCATTTTTTGTGAAGAAAAGCATTGGAATTAGTTAAATTTTGGAGACAGAAATCCATTTGTAATTGGCGTGTTAGTCTAAACTAGATGTTGGAGATAAGACGGTGGAATTAAATGCGTATTTCGAAAATGAAAAAGATTTTAATTAAGTATGACGGCGATTTGAGTGGAGATTCATGGTTAATCAATCGTAGGGACCAATTACATAATTTTTAGATCAATTAGGAGACCTAATAGCAAATAATGTGGAAATAGAGGCTAATATCTTAAACACCCTTAAATTTATATATACTAGTAATTTACACGTGCGATGCACGTTTTAATAATTTCAAAAAATAAAAATAAAACTCTGACGTAGGGAGGATTTGAATCGGAAACCTCTTTTATATTAGTTATGTATGTGCGTTACACATGTTGGTAGAATGACAAAATAACAAATGACACTAAGGCCTTCTCCCATTATAATATTAGAGATTAGAGATTAGAGATTAGAGATTGGAGATTAGAGATATTTTGGATTAATCAATTAATCATAGATTTATTTATTTATTTATAAACTCATAGCTGTGAGCTATAGGCCCATACCATAAGCCAACCCACATTGCTAAAATCACGGCTCACATCCGACAGCCCACAAGGTAGATTAGGGTTTACTCTGATTTAAGAAAAGGCCTCTAAGATTCGTGCCGACGAGGCCAGAAGATTGATTACAACGAACGAGCGCTTCGCTCTTCTTCCCAAATCTCAGGGGTTTTTGGTTTCTTTCTTCTTCTTCTTCTTCTTCTTCAAAGTAGAGGAGAGAGAAAGTATGTGGTATTTGTGCGCATTCTACCATCGTTTATTGGATTACAGGCGGCCCGAAGTCGAAGCGCTCGCTCAACTCTTTGGGGCATTCGATCAAATAGATGGTGCACGTGCTTCGCTCGAATGGAAGCTTCCAGAAAATCACCACATCGACTCCCCTTTCCACTTCGTCAACCTCCCCTCCGAACAAATCGCCAAAAACATCGCCAATCGAAGTAATCATTAAAACCCATCTCTAAAGTTCCAATCTTTTTGATTTTTTATAATTTTATTCTGTTGATTTTTTGAATTTTATGGGGTAATTTGTCGGTTGTTAGGTCAGTTGATGGGTAGGTAATCTGGTTATAGTTCTTGGTTAACGGAAAGATTAAATCTTGTTTGAGTATGAACTTGGATATTATTTTTTGGTATTAGATTGAAAAAGTCGGGTTTTTTATTGTTAGGATTGTTGATGATATTGTATTAGTTGATGATAAGATGAACAAAATAGGATATCAAGAATGTAACTTTAGCAAAAGTAGGAGAATTAAATGAGTGTAGAGACAAGAGAGACCTATGAGTGGCCATTTTCTATACTTGGTTAGTCGTTGATGGTGAACATTGATGGAAGAGAAGCGTTTTTGGGGAATTTGACGATATAGGTTTATATCCGTTGGGAAATCAACAAGTGTGCTTAGAGAGTGAGTGCAGTTGAAAGGAGAATGTTGTGGTGGATTATGTATGGGTAATAGGTTGTAATTTTGCTGAAAGATTGGATAAAGGATTAAGTGCTTTGGAAGCTCAAATGAGAGAAATCTTGTTGAGATGTTTTGTGCATTTGCCATGGAACCAATATTGGCATTACTTATGATATTAGTGATTGTTGATGGAGCAAGGAGGCCTAGGTGTATTTCGTCCGGGCAGTTAAAGAAGTTAAATAAAAAACTTCTTCATTTGAAGGTTAAGATGATTTTATTAGAGGCGGATAGAGGCGAAATACATGTTTTACCTTTCATCTCTCAAAGCACCATAGTAATTGGTGGACGGATATTAGTTTGTCTGTTTACAGTATTCCGAAGTGAATGGGCTGAAAGTGATCAAAGCATTTTTCCCAAGTAGTTGGGGTCGAGTACATGAATTATGGTTTTCCATTCTGCTTTGGATCCCATTACCACCCTACCCTTAAAATTTTGTACAAATGTATTAATCATCTTTTAAAGTCATGTGTACATACTAATATACATCTACCTTAGTATCAAATCTATCCATCAAATTGCTCCCAATACTTTTTCCTGTGAACATGCTTTTTATTGTTCAACTGTTAGCTTATTGACACATGTTCCCTTTCTTACAATGTTATAGAAACTAGAAAGTTCCAAGTTCCAACTATGCTTCTTTCCGCCTTCTCTTGAAGTTTTTGGGATTTTGCAGTAATTTTCTTCACTTTTCTCCTTAAAGGCGGTAAACTTAATTGACAAAAGAAGTTAAATCAGGTTAACCTTGGCCAACTTTTAGTTGGGGTCTTATTTTTAGTCGTATATGCTATACATGCACATTTGTATATACATATGTGCCCCTATGAGCCAAATTAGGCATCCATGACACTTTATGTGATCTTAAGTCGGTTGAACTTGTAATCTATACAAATTATTCTATTTAAAGTGATGGTAGGTTTTTTTTTTTATAAAAGTGATAATAGGAACATATGTTTTTAAGATCATTTAAATAAAGCATCTAGGTCTAGAATCAATAATTATTTTGCATAGCCAGTTAGTTGTGGAAAGAGTATCTTCTGACAATCTTCATCCATATTCTGTTAAGCATGGCTAGAAGTGGTCATAAGGGAGGGTCTTATTTTCTTTTAGGTGGATAATGATAATAGTGATTTGGATAAAGTAACATTAATATAATGAAAATAACTTAAATTTCTTGCCTTTAGTAATATTACTTGCATGAATGACATTAGTCTATGCTGGTGAATCTGGCAACTATAAGATATCCTGTTCGCGCATCCTTCTCAAATTTTACTTTTCCTTTATCAAGGAAAACGTTATATATGTAGAAATTCTATCAGCACCCATCTGATTGAGATCAATATATCCTGGGAGTTTTTGTTAAGCTGAGGAATTGCAGGTATTCTCATCAAGGGTATTTATGAACTATGGGGACAAGCAGGCAGCTTTGAAGAACTGGAAAATGCCGTAAGAGAATACCCTGAAGAACGGAAATCGCCATATTTAACACCAGAAAGCTCATTCCGGATAATTGTGGACAGCTTTGGCAAGGTCATTAGCTTTCAAGATCAGAACGAGCGCATCCAAGCCCTTGCTTATATACCATTCAAGGTTTGTGTGTAAAATAGATGAATGTATTTGCACATTGCTAAATTGCAGACACTAGATGAGCATGGTCTTTGAGTTTTACCTTAGTTAAATGAAAGTGTTAGCTACAATGAATTGCTTCTTATCTAGAGTTTGCAATTTTATAATATACAGATTATGGTTCATGAATTTATTGTTATAGTTTTCTTCTTCTGTTTCAGTAAATTTATTTGTTTCAGGAAGATTGATAAAGAAACAATTATTTTTGAGAATTAGTTTTGTTTTATGCCACCAAGATAGGCAATGGAAGCTGTGTACTTATTATGTGAAAACGTAATGAGAAGAAGAGGAAAAACTCTACATGGGGTTTTCATTGATCTAAAGTCTTACCGACTCTTACAGTAGTCAAAAGGTCCTTAAAATAATTATGTACTAGGTTTTAGATAAGAGGTTCTAGTAGTTGTAATTAATGTCAATAATGTAGAGATAAAACATTGAAGTTTAGGAACTAATAATAATTTTACTAAATTTTCAACAATGCAAAGATGAAACTTTGCTCTCAACCAGAATGGGATAGATTGGAGGTGGTGGTATGTTTACATTTAGTTGAATTCTGTTGTTTAGCTATATAGATGTTCAAATATGTGATTACAAAGATACATCTCTTATTGTCCCCTTCCATGTTCTATTTTTGTGCTTCTAGCTGGTTATTTCTCCTTTAAACACATTGTTTGGTATCTATCTGTATTTCTCTATATCATATTATGGTCGGTAGCTTCTCTCGTTTCAACATTTCTGCTGTTTGTATTAGAGAGGAAGTCAAATTTAGGCGTCTTTTTAGATTGATCGGTAGTAGTAGACGTGAGGATCAGACGACCAGTCATTTGGTAGAGCAACAACTGGAATGAAAAACCTAAAAGATGAGCTTCAAATTATCTTATTGTGTAGTCTTTGTTTCCAGTTTATTGGTTTTAGGGTAGCTGTTCATGTATTCATGTATCTTGTCTGAAAATTGATTACAGCTTGTAGCTATTGTTCACCTGTTATATCTGTAAACGATTGCTGTTCTTATAACTAATACATATTTTTCAGGGTCGCGTTGATTTGCGCAACCCAGATCACAAGTTCTGGCTTATGGAGACTGATGATTATGGATCAAATAACGGCCTTCCTCCAGTTGTTCAAAAGGCTGTATTTTTTGGGCGCGAGGTTGGAGCTGCAGATAGAAGTCTTTTACCTACCTACCAGTTGAAAAGTCGTAAATATCTGGGTCCCACTGCCATGGATGCAGAAGTTGCTTTTCTTATGGCTAATCAAGGGTTGGCTCAACCAGGAAAGATAGTCTATGACCCTTTTGTTGGGACTGGCAGCATTCTTGTCGCTGCTGCTCATTTTGGAGCTATGACAATGGTTTGTGTTGTCCTTTTCTTTTGACTAAATTTGATGTTATCGTCAATCTTAGGAACTAGGACTTTGCAATTTGCAGGATATTGTGGAGATTCTGATATAATTTTTCCAGGGTGCAGACATTGACATAAGGGTAGTGCGTGATGGAAAGGGTCCTGATTGTAATGTTTGGAGCAATTTCAAACAGGTGATTCTTTTATCTCGACCATCACTTTATGGAAATTCCCATTAGATGGACAAATATATTGAATTTTCTTATCAAATAAGCGGGTGGTAATTGTTATTTTGTGATTTTTTTACCCTGCCATTGGTTTTTGCTAGCTTTAATTGTCTATTTTTTCAATCTTTGTGATATTTTCTCATCAATAACCTGATTGTGGTGGGTTGTATATATTGGTTTCTCTGTTCATAAGGTTTGACATTTATTTTGCAGTATGGTTTGCCAATGCCAGTTTCGTTGTTGAGAGCAGACAATAACCTTCCCCCTTGGCGCCCCGGCCTAAAGGAGGTATATGCTCGGACTATAGGCTCTTGTATACTCATACTAGAATTACTTGAAGTTAGGAGCTTGAATATCTTTACTTCCTCCATGAAAGACTCCAATCAAGCGTACACTTCGTATTCCAAATTTCATTATAACACAATTTCCATTCCTTTAGTAGAGGCTTGCACGGTCTGGGTTGATTGGGGTTTTGTTTTGAGCAAATTTGTGCAATGATTGAAATCGTGTATTGTTTCTAAAAGATTTAAAACCCACCTTTGTGGGGTTTCAGGGGGAGAATTTCATTATAACACAATTTCCATTCCTTTAGTAGACGCTTGCACGGTCTGGGTTGATTGGGGTTTTGAGCAAATTTGCGCAATTATTGAAATCATGTATTGTTTTGAAAAGATTTAAAACCCACCTTTGTGGGGTTTCAGGGGGATTTTGGGTTTGGACCAGGTTGTCTTCTAACGCCCTAGTTGAACGGGTTATGTTAAAGCTCCATCATAAGTTGAAACATATACACATATAATTGTTTTACTTCATAGAAAAAAATATTTTCAACGAAGATACATTTTCTACTTGTTCAGGCGGCTTTGGTTGTGGGTGTAGAATTTTTTTGTTTTGCGCTAAAGTCCTATCTTTGTCTGGTTTGCATGTTGTTGCACAGCCCTAGGTGTAGTTGTATCCATCAATTCATTGTTGAGGTTCTAATTCTGACCGATACTTTTACAAGATATTTGATTCTATAATTTGCGACCCACCCTATGGTGTTCGAGCTGGTGGCAGAAAATCCGGTGGCCGGAAATTGCTGAAAGGAGTCATTGGGCCCTACACCGTTCCCGATGAGAAGAGGTACAATCACATACCGTCCACTGCTCCTTACAGCCTTGCTGAGTGCATGCACGACCTCCTTGAGCTCGCTGCAAAAATGCTTGTAATGAACGGAAGATTGGTGTTCTTCTACCCAGTAGTGAGAGAAGAAGGCTTCACCGAGGCCAAGTTCCCTGAACATCCATGCTTCACTTTGGTTGCTTCATGTGAGCAGATCCTTAGCCTACGGTACAGTCGCCATTTGCTGACATTGGTGAAGACTGCCCAGTACACAGAGGAGATTGCCGAGGCGGCAAGAAAGAAGCACCTTGAGTTCAAAGAGAACCATCTGAAGTGGTTGGAGGATGGTAACCTGCATTCTGCTGTTTTCGCTCCTGCTGATTCTCTGACTGCTTTGGATGGGCAACCTAAGTTTGACAGAGATTCTAAGCCGAAATATAGAGGGAAGTACGTTTAGTAGTAAGTAGTTTGAATTTATGTTGTGAGTTTATTGATACTAAATTTGATTTGTGAAAACTGTACATTAGAGATTTATCTCTAAACTTACAGCTAGAAGATTATTGTTATCGAGGTGGAAAATTTGAGACAAAATATCCACTTCTGGAACTAAATTGACATGATCCTAATTAGCTGAATATCTCTGTCACTGATCTGAAATTGCATTTAGCGACTACTTTGAAATTCAATGTTTCGAGAATGCAAATCCAGTTGGTGAACTGTAGTGAGGTAGCATTATCCTATAGAAGTGTGCCAACAAAGATAGTTGAGGAAAATAGGAAAATTGATAGTGGGTGTAGCATTTCCCTATTATTATTACATTGTGGAAAGGCGGTGTTTATGGCGGTGTTTATGTTCTGCTCGTCGCATCGACTCGCAAGATTTTTTTGAATTAAACAGTAAAGAAAATTGTTGTTTTCTTGCTTGCAATTGTTGTGTTCTTGCTTGCAATTGGCTTGTAACAAAAGTGAATCTTGCAACTTGGTTGAACTAAAAAATAATTACAATCGATACTTATATAGTGAACCAGTCACAATAATTTGCAAAGAAAATCATACTTGGGAGTATAATATCTAGAAATTTTCTTCTACTTGACATGTCAGACACAATCACAAGATGCTGTCTCTTTAACCTTCAATTAATTCATTATTACTGTCTTCACCTGCACATGCAAATGAGTAATGACAACATCGTGCCATGGCCATAGCATCAGCATTTTTATTATACAAGATGTTTGTATATTGTTTAAACAAGGCTAAATTCCAGTCAACTCAGCCTATGTTTGATGAATCTACAGATAACCTATCCCATTTCTTTTTTTTTTTTTTAACGGTTTGCCAAATTATTTGTGAACTTTATTGCGGGTTGTCCATCTCTGGCTCTCTGCTTAAAAAATTGCTTAAGTGACCTTTTCCATCGCTTTTGGGTTTCCTAAAATGCCCATAATTATAGAAATAATCTGTGGGTAAATTTCAGATAACCTACTGAATTTTACTCCTTTGATAGCAAATCCTACTCAAATTTTTTTTCTTCAGAAAACCCTACTTAAGTTTGCTCCGTTCGGCAGTAAGGCATGCTTCGTTAACTTTGGGGTGTTTTTTGGAAAAAATGCTGACGTTTCCACTTTTGAAAGACGAAAATACCCTTATGGAAATTTGGGGTGTTTTTTTTTGTTGAAAAATTGGGAGATTAGGCAGGAAATTTAGGGGGGTTTCATCAATTTTTGTGTGTGGTATAATTCCTTAAAAATTCCTTTAAAATTCTTTCTTCCTTAATAAAAAATCCTTCAAAATCATTCAAAATTGTGAAATTACTTTATAAACAGAGCTCATAATGCTCATAAACATATTAAACAAAGCTCAAGATGCCCGAAAACAACATAAACATAGCTCATAATGCTCACAAACAACATAAACAGAGGTCAAGATGCCCGAAAACAATATAAACAGAGCTTATAATGTTCATACACAACATAAACAAAGCTTAAAACATACAACATAAACAGAGCTTATAATGCTCACAAACAACATAAACAGAGCTCAAGATGCCTGGGAACAACATAAACAGAGCTCATAATGCTATTAAACAACATAAACAGCTCAAGATGCCTGAGAATAACATAAACAGAACTCATAATGTTCACAAACAACATAAACAGAACTCAAGATGCTTGAAAACAACATAAAAAAAAGCTCATAATGCTCACAAACAACATAAACAACGCTTAAGATGCATGAAAACAATATAAAGAGAACTCATAATGCTCACAAACAACATAAATTTGTTCTCAAGATGCTTGAAACAAATATAAACAAAACTCATAATGCTCACAAATTTTCAAATTCCACTCTCTCACTCACCCTGAATTTGTAATCACAAATCCCAAATCCCAACTTCACTCTCACCATAGCCTTCTCTATTGCGGTTGTTCTGATTGTTTGCGTCTTTGTTGCAAACTTGCTGGAATTTGAACTAGAGGGCAGATATCAAGTTGTCGCTGTTTTTAGCTTGTTGCTACTACATTCCCACCTCGTACCAAACTTTATAATATAAAATTTCATATAAAATTACTAAAAAAGTAAGAATTTAAACAATATTACATGCAATTTAGACAACAATATGAAATAAAATTCTCAACTACATGCAATTTAGACTCTATAGGAAATGAATTCTCAAATTAACTTTTGGCTAAACACGCCTTAAATTAAGTTTCCTAAACATCTATTTCGATTCAAAATCCACTCTCCAAAAACAATGCTAATTGGAGCCTTATCAAAAAGTGCATTCAGGCAAAAGCACTTCTCCAAACTTGCCATTTTTTGCCTTTCTCTAACCACACCCCAACAGGTACTTTTACCCTTAAGAATGTGTTCTATATAATCAATAAGTGCAGTGCCTTTAAGAGTGTGTTCAAACCCAAGAACATTGATATCATTTCTCCAGATTGTTTTTTATGTGAATTATTTTGCAACTGTACAAAATCCCAACAAGTAGTATAGATAAGTGAAAAGAGTGTCGAACCCACAATGACTAATTATTTTATCGAGTACCAAAATTACTAGATTAACTACTATTTGGAAGATCAAAAAGATGATAAAAAATAGCAAGTAAATTAAATTAATCTAAATGAAAGAAATAAACTAATTAAAAAGAACGGAATCTGAAATTTGGTTGTTTGTTAATAGCAAAATTAATTCTAGGACTTTTGATTTTACCTAGTTAGTCCCACACAATTTATAACTCCATGTGAATAAAAATACTATTTTTTCAAGTTGTAGACCAAAATCCCGAAATTATTCAATATTCTCTCTCAAGCAATATAAAAAATATTACCAACTAATTATTTGTCATAGTTTATGCACAAATCACTAATTGAAAATTCATTAAGATCTATGGATTTCTTAACGGTCACATTAACAGCGGTTCGCCCTTGTAACGGTGTATAATTTTATTAATTCGAAATCAAAAATTACCAGTTCGGTCTCTCCATGATTTAACAAATCATACAAAAGTTGGCCAAACAATTGTAAGCATTAAGAACAAAAATCAAACGCACAACCATGGAAAAATAGGGAAAAAATGGAATTAAAATTGTGTTATCAAAACTAGGCTACATCAAAGCCCTAGGAAAATAAAATTAGTTCATAATAAATTTGCAACTAACAAACATGTTCTTGGATTGCATAATAAAAATTAGAAGAGAAGAAGAAGAAAAACTCTGTTTGTTGCCAAAAATCCGAGTCGAAGCACCTCGAAATCCGAGCCACAGCACAGAGCCGTCTTTCTCCCTTTCTTTTATGTTCGCTGATGTCGCCTCGAAATCCGAGAATGCACACCCCTTTCTCTCCTCTCTCCTCCATCTTGAATTTCGCACCACCAACCCCTCCAAAGTGCAGCTCGTCTCTCTCTCCTCTGTCTTGAATTTCGCGCCGCACACAACCACATCCTCTCTTTCCTTCTTTTTTCACACCACTTCTCTGACTTTTTTTAAAAATTGATTTAGAGGTTAGACATCGCTCTCCCTCTATCATTAAGCATCCCCTTCTTTTTGCTTTTTGGTTGCTGTATTTATAGGGCCCAAACCTGTGCTATTAGGGTTTATTTTTGCATAAAACCCCACATCTTCCTTTATTTCTTTCATTTTTCTGATTTGCTCTTTATTTCTTGCTTCTTTTTTCTTCTTCTCTTTCTCTTCTTGAAGCACGTGCTGCACACACACAAAAATAAAATCAGAATTTAGGATTTAAAAATAACAACAAAATTAATTAGTTTAAATTAATTAAACTAACTAATAATCAAATTAGCTCAATTAAACCCTTTTAAATATATTTATTTCATTTTCACCCTCTATTGGCAATTAAAATTTCTATTTTTGCTTTTCACATGGCCAAATTGTAAAATTCAAATTTCAACAAATCAATAAAATTTAATCAATCATTCTCCTTGTTTTGTTTGTTAATTTTTACTGAAAATCTTCACCTTTCGCATCAAAATATCTTGTTCCTTAAAAAATAATTAGTTAACTGAAATCTATGGAAATAACATAAATTATCAACAAGATAGACAAATACAAGCAATTTTTATGGGTAAATGAGTACAAATATTTATATAAATATTAGACATATCAAATACCACCAAACTTAAGATTTTGCTTGTCCTCGAGCAAAGGTAAAACCATGAATAAAGGAATAATAATCAATAAAGGCTCAACTCATCACACTAAGTGTAGAACCCCGTATTTTCAAATATTATTTTTATATTTGAAAATGAATTTTAATTGATTTTTGGAGATTTAATGAATATTTTCAGAAAAATTTATTTTTTGTACACGTGCAAAACACGTGCAAATACATTTTTAGAAGTTGGAAAATTAAGTTTTATTCATGAAAAATCATTATTTAATATTTTTGATTTAATTGGTATTTTTCCAGATTTTTCTGAAATTTATTGGAACTATTTGCAATTTCTGAGAAAAGAAGGACCTTTTTGCAAATTTGACATTTTTAGGGGTTTAAGTGCAAAATGTACATGCTGGACGTTTTGAACAGTATTGATTGAGATTTAGAATGTATATTTTCTTATAAATCCTAATTTAAATGAGTTTTGATGGAATTTCCAAAGATAGAACTATATATGTAAATTGTATTTTGGAAAGGATTGTTTTGCAAAAATGCGGGTAAAACCCTAATATTCAATCCGGGATATTTAAGAGAATTTCTCCAGCCGTCATTTCAGAAAATACAGAAATTTTTGGAGATCTATTTTGGTGGAGAAGGAGTTTTGGATCTAGCAAAGGGGAGGACTTTTTCTTGGACTTTTCTCTATTCAAGGTGAGAGATATAGAAATTGTTTTGTTGTTTGATTCATGTGAGTGACTTTGTTTTGTTTGTTTGATTTTGTGAGTATTATAATTCGTCTTGTTGATTTATCTATGTGTGCAAGTATCATGATGTAATGATTGGATGTTGTGAACAATATAGATATTGTATTGTGGTATGAATCATGTGAATAATTGTGAATGAAATAGTAGATCTTTATTATTAAAATTGTGTTGCTAAAAACATGTTGAGATTGAGTATGCACATCTGGACATTAGACTTATAAATCAGATTTTATTTAGATTTGTGAAAGAAATTTAGATCTTGTAAAACCCTAATGGAAGGATTTGTGATTTGGAACATGAGAACTTGAATTTTGACATATTGATGTTTTGAGTAATATATATATATATATATACATATACATGATGAGGATTTGTGGAGATTTATCATTTTTCCTGAATACGAACTATTTTCATAAACATTGATCATTAGAAAGCTTCAGATTTTGATTTTGGTAATCAGACCTAAGTTTTGAAATCTGTAGGCCGACAGTCGACTGGCCTACTGTGCAGTCGACTGGTACGAGCCTGACACTGTATCTTAGAATCTTTGAAAAAGTCGTTCTGGACAGTCGACCTAGCTCATAGGCAGTCGACTGGTTCCACTGAAGAAATTATTTTTGTAAGAATTATTAGTCCTTCTGGACAGTCGACCTATAACCCTTTAAGTCGACTTATACACTTAGAATATTTTTGAGAAGATTATTGGAATTTACCTCGGGTAAGTCGACTGATTCCTTTTCTTAAGTCGACTTATATGACTTAGTTTATTTTTGTAAAAAGTTGGGAATTGTCCTCTGGACAGTCGACTTACTAGAGTATAAGTCGACTGGTACTGAAGGATCTTTGTGAACTTTAGTGTTATTTCGAATGGTTGGTTTTTCAGATAACTTAGTCTATACTTGACATTCAGTTCAGCATTTGATTAAGCATTTGACCTTGAGATATTCAGTCAAGTATTTCATTTGAGACATTTAGTTGAGCCACTTGGTTTAGTGGAACTTTGTTTTAGACTTTTGAGTTGAGTTTCTAGAGGTGTGTGACCCTAGTATACCGGTGTTGAGTATTTTGTCGAGGCCCTTTGAGGCATTTCAGTTATTGAGATTTGAATTTAGGCCGGTAGGGTATACCTCTCTAGGAGATTCGTTAAGTAATTAATTAACAAAAATGATAAGGACAGGCACTAGTGGTGATATGATGAACGGGAACATGAGTCAAGAACCTCAGTATGACTTTCGGTGTGGGATTTAATCTCCGGAATTATCACAGTAGATTATTAGTGGTGTGGGATATGTCTCCGGAATTATCACAGTTTTGTGGTGTGGGACAATCTCCGGAATTATCACGGTAACTACTTGTGGTGTGGGATTGATCTTCGGAATTATCGGAGTCGAGGTGAAGCACATGTGGTATTCGTGTGGTGACGTGTCAGTGTGGGATGATCTCCAGAATTATTCAAGTAAAATATCTTGGGTGTGGGATCCATCTCCGGAATTATCGGGCATGAGATACTATCCATAGTTTATCTTTATCTCGTAGTAGTCATCGTGTTAGGATTAGTTCATAACGCGGGAATTGAACCCTATGAAGTGAAGACGTTAAGGGCTTGCACCGAACCTATGTAGAATGGGATGCATAGACTTCGACAAGTACGCATTAGAGAGTCTGCATATAGAACTTGTGTTTTCTTGGCTTGGTTTTATGCATGTGGTTTTCTTGTTTTCTACACATGACACTTAGCTTAGTATCACTTGATATTTTATGTTACCTGTCATTTCGAACTTTCCATATTCTTTTAGTACTTGTGGTTTTAGAATTTGTGAGGTATGATCTTTTATGTTGTTTGTATGTTTATTTTTATATTTCTCACACCATTTATGGCTGACCCCTTTAGTTTTGGGGGTTAGGGATCATCTCTAGCCTCACATGTTGCAGGTAGTTGCCTAGAGTTGGAGATGGGATACTTGAGTGATTTTGAGATATAATTGACTCATAAGAGATTTGTGTAAATTTGTAGTAACAGTTTGAGACAAATTTGTGTTGTAAATAAAGAGAATATTGAGTTGAGTTTGTTTTGAATTCCGCTGTGTTTTGTAAAAGATTTGTTGTAATAAAAGTTGAAAATTTTAGTGGTGTTGGTTGTGTTGATATTATATTGAAGTGGATCATTGGAAATGTGCCACGTATTTTCTAAGATATCTTATTAGAAATTCGAGGCGCTACAGAGATTGGTATCAGAGCAACGCTTCAATAGTAATACTAAACATAACATAAAAATAACCTTGGTGTGGACACTAAAGAGTGAGTACCTAGGTGTGGACATTAAAGAGTGAGTATCACATAGAACTGAATATGATGTTTTACCTTTGGTATACGATTGAAGTTTGCCAAAGGATATTGATGTGAGTTTGAATTGTGTGTGTGATGCTCTAATTTTACCCTCGTTTTGCAGTATTCAAAATGGTTGCACCCAGGGGCAGGAATGGTGGCAATAATGAGGATGAATCTGGTAGTTCTCGAGGAACGGGAATTGACCTTGAGGCTGAATTCGCCATGGTATACCAGACGCTGAATACGCTGATGGCATTCAATGTGGCGCAAGCTCAGAATCAGCAGTAGAATCAGCAGCCAAATCATGGAGCTGGATAGGGATTGGTGAACGCCGACCCTATCAAGCAGATTGAATCCTTTAAGAGGATGAGGCCGCCAGTCTTTGAGGGGCAAGCTGGTCCGACCGTAGCTGATGATTGGATTCGGAAGATGGAGACGATCTTCGAGGTATCGGAGACTCCAGCAGCCAGCAAGGTGAAGTTGGCTACGATGCAGCTAGAGAAGGACGCTGGTGTTTGGTGGGAGTCGCTGAAAAGGACCTTGGGAGATCAGCAGTTGACTTGGGAAGCTTTTCTGAAGGAGTTCAAAGATCGCTTCTTTCCCCTAGATGTTCAGGAGAAGAAGGTGACTGAATTCTTGAACCTTCAGCAGGGCAGCATGACTGTGCGGGAGTATGAGACCAAATTTGCTCAGCTTTCGCCATATGCACCAGAATTGGTTGTTGACGAGGCAAAGAAGGCCAAAAAGTTTGAGCAGGGCTTGAGGCCAAGCTTGAGGTCGAGGATGATCCCGTTGGGCATCAGAAGATTCGACAAGCTGGTCAGGAGAGCAGCTATGACTGAGGAGGATATGGACCAGTTCCAGAAGAAGCAAGATACATGGAACCGGAACAAGAGGCCAGCATCAGGCCAGAGTGGGAAGGGATTCTCAGCAAAGCAGGCCAAGTTCAGTAATCCGGTGCAGAAGGCACCTGCAGCTCAAGGGGTGACCTGTTATTACTGCAAGGAGGCAGGACATTACAGGTCAGCATGTCCGAAGTTGGCGAAGCAGCTTTGTTCCCAGTGTGCGCAGGCAGGACATTCTCAGCCTCATTGTCCACAACTGAAGAAGGATGGTTCAGGTGGGAGCAAATTTCAGCAGAGGCAAGGGCGAGTATTTGCATTGACCGAGGAAGACGCTGGTAAATCGGAAAATGTAATACAGGGTATGCAAGAATTTTGAATTTTATTTTGAATCAATGTAATAAGTAAAACCTTTATTTGAGAACAATTTAAGATTGAGTATCATTCTTATTGTAACAGGAGTTGTTTTAATTAATGGAATAAAGGCAAAGGTTTTATTTGACACTGGTTCATCGCATACATTTGTATCGCCAAGCTTTGCAAAGATCTTAGGTGTGGAACCGAAGTTGTTTCCAGACAGGGTTTTGTCGGTGGCAACGCCGTCAGGTGAAGAGCTGATAGCGGATCGATATTACGAAGGCTGTGATATCGAGATTGGTGGGAGGTTGTTCGGCATTGATATGATCGAACTGAAAGTCTTGGGAGTGGATGTCATCGTGGGCATTGATTGGATGGCAATATATGATGCCACAATCGAATGCAAGCTGAAGGAGGTGTTGGTGAAAGCACCAGGTGGACCTGCAGTGACTTTCCAAGGGAAGAAGAAGATTCCGAAGGTAGCTGCAATGGTATCTAAGATGGCAGTTTCAGTTGAAGTCAAGGGCATTCCGGTTGTTCGAGATTTTCCTCAGGTGTTCTTGGATGACTTTCCAGGATTACCGCCACAGAGAGATGTGGAGTTTTGCATAAATGTTCAGCCGGGGAGTGCACCGATTTCTAAGGCTCCGTACAGGATGGCACCTGTAGAGCAGGATGAAGTGAAGAAGCAGATTGAGGAGCTGTTGAGCAAAGGACTTATTTGGCCGAGTTCTTCTCCGTGGGGAGCGCCAGTGCTGTTAGTCAAGAAGGATGGGTCAATGAGGATGTGCATTGACTATCGGGAATTGAATAGGGTGACTATTCAGAACAAGTATCCGTTGCCGCGGATTGATGATTTGTTCGACAGACTTCGAGGAGCAGCTGTATTTTCGAAGATTGACTTAAGGTCAGGGTATCATCAAGTACGAGTCAAGGAGGAAGATGTGAGTAAGACAGCTTTCAGGACTCGTCATGGGTTGTATGAATTTTTGGTGATGCCATTCGGGTTGACGAATGCACCAGCAGTGTTCATGGATATGATGAATCGGGTTTTGAGGCCGTTTATTGACTCCTTCGTGGTGGTTTTCATCGACGACATTTTGGTGTATTCGAAGTCGGAGGAGGAGCATTCTACGCACTTGACAGCGGTGTTACAGAAATTGCAGGAGCATAGTTTGTATGCCAAGTTGTCGAAGTGTGAGTTTTGGAAGTCTGAGGTAGCTTTCCTTGGTCATATTCTTTCTAAGGAGGGAGTAGCTACTGATCCTCAGAAAGTGGAAGCAGTGAAGGATTGGCCCAGGCCAACATCTGTGAAGGAAGTCAGAAGTTTCTTGGGTTTAGCTGGATATTACAGGAGATTTATCCAGGGTTATTATCAGATTGCAGTTCCTTTGACAGGTTTGACCCAGAAGAGTGTGGCATTTGTGTGGACAGATAAGTGCGAGGAGAGTTTCCTTGAGTTAAAGGAGAGGTTGACTACCGCACCTATCTTAGCTTTGCCGCAAGCTGGAAAGGATTATGATATCTACAGTGATGCGTCTCTCAGAGGTTTGGGATGTGTCTTGATGCAAGAAGGCAAGGTTATTGCTTATGGCTCGAGGCAATTGCGTCCGCATGAGAAGAATTACCCGACGCATGATTTGGAGCTAGCAGCTATCATTTATGCCTTGAAGCTGTGGAGGCATTATGTCTATGGTGAAAAGGTTAATATGTACACCGACCACAATAGCCTGAAGTACATTTATTAGCAGAGGGATCTAAATCTTCGGCAGAGAAGGTGGTTGGAAGTATTGGAAGACATTCGTCCCGAGATCAAGTATCATCCGGGCAAAGCGAATGTGGTGGCTGATGGACTTAGCAGGAAGAGTAGTTTATCGAGTTTGATCACTACTCGCAGTGAGTTGGCAGCAGAGATCGATCAGGCAGGTATCGAGGTGGTACTGCAAGGTTTAGGGGCATCTTTGGCTCAGTTGAGGCTGCAGCCGTCCCTGAGAGAGAGGATTGTGGAAGGTCAGAGATCAGATTCAGAGATTCAGAAGATGTTGCAACAGGTTTCAGAAGGCAAGCTGTCAGAGTTTCGTGTCCGAGATGGAGTTCTTTGGATGGGTGAGAGGTTGTGTGTTCCAGATGATGCAGATTTGAGAGAGAGTATTTTGCAGGAAGCACACAATACATTGTTGTCAGTTCATCCAGGAGGCACGAAGATGTACAGGGACATCAAACAGCATTTTTGGTGGTCTGGTATGAAGCGGGATGTAGCAGATTTTGTGGCAAGGTGTCTGACTTGTCAGCAGATCAAAGCAGAAAATCAGAGACCTGGAGGTTTGTTACAGCCATTACCCATTCCGGAGTGGAAGTGGGAGAATATCAGCATGGATTTCATCACGGGTTTGCCGAGGAGTTCGAAGGGCAATGACTCGATTTGGGTTGTTGTGGACCGTTTGACTAAGTCGGCTCACTTTCTAGCCATGAAGATTACTTGGTCGATGGAGAAATTAGCTGAGTTATACATTGGGGAAATTGTGAGACTTCATGGAGTTCCTGTGTCGATTGTTTCCGACAGAGATGCAAGGTTTACTTCAAGGTTTTGGAAGAGCCTACAAGCAGCTTTGGGCACCAGAACCGATTTCAGTACAGTGTTTCATCCGCAGACAGATGGTCAGACTGAGAGGGTGAATCGAGTGCTGGAAGATATGTTGAGAGCTTGTGTTATGGATTTTGGAGGAAGTTGGGAGAGAAACTTGGCATGGGTTGAGTTTGCTTATAACAACAGTTACCATGCGAGTATTGGGATGACACCGTATGAGGCTTTGTACGGGAGGAGTTGCAGGACACCTGTTTGTTGGTATGAGGTTGGCGAGAGGCAGATGTATGGTCCTGAGATCGTACAGCAGACATCGGAGCAGATTGAGCTGATTCGCAAGAGATTGGTCGAGGCTCAGAGTCGTCAGAAGAGTTATGCTGATACTCGACGAAGAGACTTGGAGTTTGAGGTTGGGGATGCAGTTTTTCTCAAGGTTTCTCCGACCAAGGGAGTGATCAGGTTCGGTAAGGGAGGCAAGTTGGCGCCAAGGTATATTGATCCATACAGGATCGTGGGGCGGATTGGCAAGACAGCATACAGATTGAAGCTTCCAGAAGAGTTGGCACAGGTGCATGATGTATTCCATGTGTCATTGTTGAGGAAGTATGTGCCAGATCAGAATCATCAGTTGGTAGAGATTCCTGAAGATCTACAGGTGAACTTGAGTTACAAGGAACGGCCAGTTGAGATCGTTGATCGTAGGGAGAAAGTTCTTCGGAGCAAGGTGATACCTATGGTCAAGGTATTGTGGAGGAATTAGCAGTTTGAGGAGGCTACTTGGGAGCCTGAGGATCGCATGTAGAAGGATTTCCCTGAACTATTTGTATGAGTGTATTTCTGTTATGTGATTGTAATTCTTTGAATGATTGTACTTTGAATTGAGTTGTATTTCCTCTATTTGATTGAGTTGTCTTATACAATTGTTTGAATTATATTTACATTAATGAGATATTGATTCTTTGATGATATGTTGTTGAACTCATTAGTAGTAGTTCTGAGGACAGAACTCTTCTAAGGAGGGAGTGATGTTGAACTCCGTATTTTCAGATATTATTTTATATTTGAAATTGTATTTAAAATTGATTTTTGAGGTTTAATGAATATTTTCAGAAAGTTTATCTTTTGTACACGTGCAAAACACGTGCAAATGCTTTTTGAGAAGTTTGAAAATTTTAGTTTTCTTTATGAAAAATCATTATTTAATATTTGAGATTTATTTAGAATTTTTCCAGATTTTTCTGAAATTTATTGGAGCTATTTGCAATTTTTGAGAAAAGAATGACCTTTTTGTAAATTTGACATTTTTAAGGGTTAAAGTGCAAATGTGATTTCTGGACGTTTTGAACAGTGATAATTGAGATTTAGAATGAATATTTTCTTATAAATCCAAATTTAAACGAATTTTGATGGAATTTCCAAAGAATGATCTATAGATGTAAATTGTATTTTTGGAAAGAAATATTTTGCAAAGTGTGGGTAAAATCCTAATTATCAATCCGGCATATTTAAGGGATTTTTCCCAGCCGTCATTATTGATAAAATACAAAATTTTGAGATCTCGTTTTGGTGGAGAAAGGCAATTTTGGATCTAGCAAAAAGGAGGATTTTCGTGGACTTCTCTAATTAAAAGGTGAGTGACTTGGTTTGTTTTGTTTTGATTTTGTGAATAACTTTGTGAGATTGTTGTTTGCGAATGACTTAAATTATCTTGTTGTTGATCTATGGATGCGGGTGGTATTTATGCTAGATTTGATGTTGTGAATATTATAGACCTAGTGTTGTGGTATGATTTATATGAATACATGATTGTTGTTATACCATGTTGAGAAATGTAAGATTGATTAGTAGATCTTGTGCATACCACCATATTATTAAGTTTTGAGTATGATTTTGATCGGATGAGAAACACCTGGATCTTATATATATTGTAGATCAGATTGATTTAGTGTTGCGTACAAATTTTAATCTTGTGAAACCCTAATGAAGGAATTAGAGATCTAGAACATGAGAACTTGGGTTTGACATATTTGAGGTTTGGAGTATTATACCCTTAATGAAGATCTTTTGCCTGATTACGAGTTAATTTCCTTGAATAATGAATCGTTAAAGAACCTTAGTTTTGTCTACTGTATTCAGACTTAAATTTGAGAACTGTAGGCCGACAGCCGACTGGTCTACCTATCAGTCGACTGGTACGACCCTACAGATGTATTATTAGCCTTTTGAAAATCCGTTCTGGACAGCCGACTGAGACTCTTGATAGTCGACTGTCATATTTAGGAAAATTTCTGTGTTAAATCTTGTCAGTTCTTGTCTGGACAGTCGACCTATGATCCTTTTAAGTCGACTTGTATACTTAGAATAATTTTGGGAAGATTATTAGAAATCTCTTCGGGTAAGTCGACTGACCTTCTCTTAAGTCGACTGTTATATGACTTAGTTTATTTTGCTAAATTTTGGATAATTATCCCTCTGGACAGTCGACTTACCACAGTATAAGTCGACTGGTACTGATGGAGTTTTGGACCTTGAGTGTTTAGTTCTCAGATAATTCAGCCTATACCTTGTTTTCAGTTAAGCTTTTGATTTGAGACTTTCAGTTCAGTATTTGATTTGAGACATTCAGTTGAGTCACTATGATTAGTGGGACTTTTGTTCAGATATTTGTTTTGAGTCTCTAGAGGAGTGTGTCCCTAGTATACCGGTATTGAGTTATTTTGTTGAGGCCCTTTGAGGCATTTCAGTATTCAGTTTTGATCTTTAGGCCGGTAGGGTACACCACTCTAGGAGATTCGTTGAGTAATTAGATAACCCTAATAATAAGGACAGGCACTAGTGGTGATATGATGAACGGGGACATGAGTTATGCACCTCAGTATGGCTTTAGATGTGAGATTTAATCTCCGGAATTATCCAAGTAACTTTCTTGAGATGTGGGATGATCTCCGGAATTATCCAGGTAAATTACCTGAGATGTGGGATCCATCTCCGGAATTATCCAAGTGGTTTGCTTGAGATGTGGGATTGGTCTCCAGAATTATCAAAGTCGAGGCGACACACATGTGGTATTCTCGTGATGTTGTGTCTATGTTTAGATGTGGGATGATCTCCGGAATTATCCAGGTAAAATGCCTGAGATGTGGGATCCATCTCCGGAATTATCAAGCATGGACCAATTCTCACAGTTTATCTTTGTCTCGTGGTAGTCATCGTGTTAGGTTTAGTTGCATAACGTGGGGATTGAACCCTATGAAGTGGAGACGTTAAGGGCTTGCACCGGACCTATGTAGAATGGGATGCATAGACTCCGACAAGTACGCATTAGAGAGTCTCATATAGACTTTGTGTGTTTTCTTGACTTAGCACTATGCATATGGATTTCTCGGTTTTCTACACGTAACACTTGTTTGGTATCACTTGTTGTTACAATTCTTGTTGTCTCATATTTTATGAATCTTGGTTCACCATATGTTACTTATGACTCCATGCTTAAATTTTATTTATGTTGTTTGTTGTTGTCACTCACACCATTTATGGCTGACCCCTTTAGTTTGGGGGTTAGGGATTCTCTCTAGCCTCACATGTTGCAGGTTGTGCTCAGAGTTGGAGATGGAATGCCTAAGTTGGTTTGAGATATATTTGACTCATAAGAGTTTTGTGTAAATTTGTAATAGCTGTGTTGAAACAAATTTGTATTGTAAATAAAGAAAAGATTGAGTTGAGTTTGTTTTGAATTCCGTTGTGCATTGTAAATGATTTGTTGTAATAAAAGTTGAAAATTTTAGTGGTGTGGATTATGTTTACTATTGTATTGAAGTGGATCACTGGGTATGTGCCACGTAATTTCTATGTTATTAATCTAGGAATTCGGGGCGCTACAGTTGACTTCTTCGATGATATGTTGTTTGGACTCATTAGTAGTAGTTCTGAGGACAGAACTCTTCTAAGGAGGGAGTGATGTAGAACCCCGTATTTTCAAATATTATTTTTATATTTGAAAATGAATTTTAATTGATTTTTGGAGATTTAATGAATATTTTCAGAAAAATTTATTTTTTGTACACGTGCAAAACACATGCAAATACATTTTTAGAAGTTGGAAAATTAAGTTTTATACATGAAAAATCATTATTTAATATTTGTGATTTAATTGGTATTTTTCCAGATTTTTCTGAAATTTATTGGAACTATTTGCAATTTTTGAGAAAAGAATGACCTTTTTGCAAATTTGACATTTTTAGGGGTTTAAGTGCAAAATGTACATGCTGGACGTTTTGAACAGTATTGATTGAGATTTAGAATGTATATTTTCTTATAAATCCTAATTTAAATGAGTTTTGATGGAATTTCCAAAGATAGAACTATATATGTAAATTGTATTTTGGAAAGGATTGTTTTGCAAAAATGCGGGTAAAACCCTAATATTCAATCCGGGATATTTAAGAGAATTTCTCCAGCCGTCATTTCAGAAAATACAGAAATTTTTGGAGATCTATTTTGGTGGAGAAGGAGTTTTGGATCTAGCAAAGGGGAGGACTTTTTCTTGGACTTTTCTCTATTCAAGGTGAGAGATATAGAAATTGTTTTGTTGTTTGATTCATGTGAGTGACTTTGTTTTGTTTGTTTGATTTTGTGAGTATTATAATTCGTCTTGTTGATTTATCTATGTGTGCAAGTATCATGATGTAATGATTGGATGTTGTGAACAATATAGATATTGTATTGTGGTATGAATCATGTGAATAATTGTGAAAGAAATAGTAGATCTTTATTATTAAAATTGTGTTGCTAAAAACATGTTGAGATTGAGTATGCACATCTGGACATTAGACTTATAAATCAGATTTTATTTAGATTTGTGAAAGAAATTTAGATCTTGTAAAACCCTAATGGAAGGATTTGTGATTTGGAACATGAGAACTTGAATTTTGACATATTGATGTTTTGAGTAATATATATATATACAGATACATGATGAGGATTTGTGGAGATTTATCATTTTTCCTGAATACGAACTATTTTCATAAACATTGATCATTAGAAAGCTTCAGATTTTGATTTTGGTAATCAGACCTAAGTTTTGAAATCTGTAGGCCGACAGTCGACTGGCCTACTGTGCAGTCGACTGGTACGAGCCTGACACTGTATCTTAGAATCTTTGAAAAAGTCGTTCTGGACAGTCGACCTAGCTCATAGGCAGTCGACTGGTTCCACTGAAGAAATTATTTTTGTAAGAATTATTAGTCCTTCTGGACAGTCGACCTATAACCCTTTAAGTCGACTTATACACTTAGAATATTTTTGAGAAGATTATTGGAATTTACCTCGGGTAAGCCGACTGATTCCTTTTCTTAAGTCGACTTATATGACTTAGTTTATTTTTGTAAAAAGTTGGGAATTGTCCTCTGGACAGTCGACTTACTAGAGTATAAGTCGACTGGTACTGAAGGATCTTTGTGAACTTTAGTGTGATTTCGAATGGTTGGTTTTTCAGATAACGTAGTCTATACTTGACATTCAGTTCAACATTTGATTAAGCATTTGACCTTGAGATATTCAGTCAAGTATTTCATTTGAGACATTTAGTTGAGCCACTTGGTTTAGTGGAACTTTGTTTTAGACTTTTGAGTTGAGTCTCTAGAGGTGTGTGACCCTAGTATACCGGTGTTGAGTATTTTGTCGAGGCCCTTTGAGGCATTTCAGTTATTGAGATTTGAATTTAGGTCGGTAGGGTATACCTCTCTAGGAGATTCGTTAAGTAATTAATTAACAAAAATGATAAGGACAGGCACTAGTGGTGATATGATGAACGGGAACATGAGTCAAGAACCTCAGTATGACTTTCGGTGTGGGATTTAATCTCCGGAATTATCACAGTAGATTATTAGTGGTGTGGGATATGTCTCCGGAATTATCACAGTTTTGTGGTGTGGGACAATCTCCGGAATTATCACGGTAACTACTTGTGGTGTGGGATTGATCTCTGGAATTATTGGAGTCGAGGTGAAGCACATGTGGTATTTGTGTGGTGGCGTGTCAATGTTTCGGTGTGGGATGATCTCCGGAATTATTCAAGTAAAATATCTTGGGTGTGGGATCCATCTCCGGAATTATCGGGCATGAGATACTATCCATAGTTTATCTTTATCTCGTAGTAGTCATCGTGTTAGGATTAGTTCATAACGCGGGGATTGAACCCTATGAAGTGAAGACGTTAAGGGCTTGCACCGAACCTATGTAGAATGGGATGCATAGACTTCGACAAGTACGCATTAGAGAGTCTGCATATAGAACTTGTGTTTTCTTGGCTTGGTTTTATGCATGTGGTTTTCTTGTTTTCTACACATGACACTTAGCTTAGTATCACTTGATGTTTTATGTTACCTGTCATTTCAAACTTTCCATATTCTTTTAGTACTTGTGGTTTAAGAATTTGTGAGGTATGATCTTTTATGTTGTTTGTATGTTTATTTTTATATTTCTCACACCATTTATGGCTGACCCCTTTAGTTTTGGGGGTTAGGGATCATCTCTAGCCTCACATGTTGCAGGTAGTTGCCTAGAGTTGGAGATGGGATACTTGAGTGATTTTGAGATATAATTGACTCATAAGAGATTTGTGTAAATTTGTAGTAACAGTTTGAGACAAATTTGTGTTGTAAATAAAGAGAATATTGAGTTGAGTTTGTTTTGAATTCCGCTGTGTTTTGTAAAAGATTTGTTGTAATAAAAGTTAAAATTTTTAGTGGTGTTGGTTGTGTTGATATTATATTGTAGTGGATCACTGGGAATGTGCCACGTATTTTCTAAGATATCTTATTAGAAATTCGGGGCGCTACACTAAGAGATCTTATCATGCAAGCATCAAAATTTCAATTTAAAATATAAACAATAACAAATAAAGTAAAATCAAACATACTCACTTTCTCCAGTGCAATTATTTATTCATAATTTCCAACCCAATCATATTTTTCATACAATTAATGTAATTATATCATGTAACAACTTAATCTGTGATTTCCCCTTCTCACTACTACAAACCGAGTAGCAAACTAGAGTCTTCTCTAAGTTGTCACTTGTCTTTTGACGAATGCAAACATTTGTGATGAATTTACCCGGTTACTTGACAAGTCATAAACTTAGAGTGCTTTTGCATACTCATATTTCAAGTTGCCATTTGACGTAAAAGTAAACATTGGTGATGAATACCCCTAGTTACTAAGCAACTTAAAACATTGGAGTAGATTGAACTTTATTCATTCAATTATTTGATCATTATCCCTCTATTTACTTAAACTTTGTTAGGACTAGATCAAAGGAGATGATCACAAGAAAAAAAAATCACATTTTTCTTTTATGTATACTCACACAATTTTGTAAGAAATTTTGAATTTCAATAATCCTAAAGTAAATAAGTATGCTTAATCTTGCTTTATAAGATATCGTCTATCCTGAAAAAATCATTTCAATGCTTTAGCACAATAAAGAACTCAAAAGTGTAATGGTAAGCCTAATTGAAATGCTTTGTTTTGTTTTCTTTTCAAATATATATAAAACGTTTAAAAAATTTGTAACCCTTCCCCCAAACTTGAATATCACATTGTCCTCAATGGGAAAGAAAAAAAAGAAAAACAAAAAGAATGCGAAAAGTTCAGAATTTCTCTCATGATTCGTGTTAAAATTCTGGACGCGCGACGTTCATTGTTTTAGTGACATCTGGAGTTGTAGATATCCAAATTGCCTGATTTTTTGTGTTCTGAAACGCTAAGACAATTTCCTACGATCGCTCTTTGAAACACTTTTCCACATTCTGACTGTATCCTACTAAAAATGGCTATCAATGTCGGTCCAGAAAATAGCTCCACTCAGAAACCTCCAAAATTATGCAATCCTATAAAACAAAGTCAAAAATTAAAATTAAAATAAACTTAAAGGGAAAATATTAACTAAATGCAGCAAAAGAAAACATGGGTTGCCTCCCAAGATGTAACCCCCGTTTCCGTAAATACGTATTTCCCAAATATTTTCTGCATCTCGATTATTATTTTGTTAAATTCATTTTGGATCTTCTATAAAAAAATTTTAAAAAAATTTCTAAACGACTATTTATGTTATTTCAAATAATAGTGTATCTTAACTTCACTTTCCATTTTATAATTGATCGACTATTTATATTTTATATTATTACTGTTCGGATTTTAATGAACTTGTTAAAACTCAAATCCTATCTTGATATTTATATTTTTACTATTACTGTTATTATTATTATTATGTTTATGATAATTTTTATTATTGCTATTATTATTATAAATTTTGACTGTTATTAAAAACCCATTTCTATTTGTTAATTGCATTTGTAGTCATTTCAAAATAAATTCTATATTGTAATACAAATTACATTTTATTATAAATCATATTTTTATTGGTTATTTTATTTTTCTTTTGGATTTTAAACCCAAAACCCTATAATCCTATATCCCTTATTAGTTTTAAAACTCAAACCCAAATTCACACCCTATATAACCCCTGTTAACTTTCCAACCCCTAATTATCTATTAACCTAACCTAATTACCTCTACTAATTAACCACCTGTAACGCCCCGCCCCAATACTAAGATAATTTTTAATATTTTTAGAATACAAATTAGATACTATGTAGTACAACTGCCCACCACAGGCTGCCTCTCAAAAGGTGGTTAACCCATTAGGTGACTCTTGATCATAGGCAATTATATATTTATACTCAAATTATTTTTTTATATCTCCATTATGGGACTATTATTCCCAATATCCCTTACAAATCCCGTGTACTTCATGTACACGTCGTCCAATCTAATCCCGATCTCAAGGCAATCTGCCTTTTGACCTTTCAACAGGCGGGCCCCACCCCCTAATCTCCCCCACGTCATCACGTGGGGAGCAAATCTCTCAACAACAGCAAGTTAAGTGCTGTTCTTTCTTCCAAACCGGTGGGCCCCATATTTTTATTTCAAATCCTTTTTCAAACCAAATTATTTCACAGCCAACTTATATATATATATATATATATATATATATATATATATATATATTTACATATTATATATATTTCAGAAATACGGGGTATTACATACACCCCACCTTAGAAATCAGCGTCCTCGCTGAGTACGGGGCACACATCTAGTGTAGGATCCGCCTTTCTAGCCGATGTGGCGTCGTCCTCGATCTCGGACATCAATCACTCTCAACACCGCAGATCGGATACCCGGCTATCAATCACTCTCAACACCGCAGATCATACCCGATCCCGGAGATCAGTGACTCTCAATACCGCAGAATATACCCGATCCCGGAGATCAATGACTCTCAACACCGTGGATCATACTGAGGCCATCTTCCACACCCGGTGTCGAAAGTCGGCTCTGATACCAATCTCTGTAGCGCCCCGAATTTCTAATATAATATCTTAGAAAATACGTGGCACAATTCCAGCATCAACTTCAATGTAATATTACACATAACCCAAAAACACAGATAATTTTTATTTCAACTTTCATTACAACAATCTTTACAAACACAGCGGAATACCAAAATACCTTGAATTACAAACTTTCTTTCTTACAACAATTTCTTTTACAAAATTTACACAAAAGCTCTACTACATCAATTTATCTCAAGCATCCAAACCTCAAGCTTTAAGCAACAACAACCTGTAAAACATGAGGCTAGAGATGATCCCTAACCCCGAAAACTAAAGGGGTCAGCCATAAAGGTGTGAGTGACATAAAAACAAATAATATAATTAAATCATAAAACACTGAGTCTTCAACAACATGTATTATCAACAAGAATAAATGAAATGAGAAATAACAAATAAGTAAAACATGAAAACATCAAGGAATATAAGATAGTAAGTAGCAATTTATGAAAACGTCAAGTGATTTTAGACTAAGTGTCAAGTGTAGAAAACAGGAAAACACAAGCATAAAACCAAGTCAAGAAAACACAATTCTATATGCTGGCACTCTAATGCGTACTTTCGGATTCTATGCATTCCATAGTACATAGGTCCGGTGCAAGCCCTTAACGATCTCCACTTATAGGGATAACCCCTCGTGATGCAACTAATCCTACTACGGTGATGGGAAACAAGATCCAGAATACTCCGCGAATAGGCACCACAGCCCTCGACGCGCAAGCATCATGTAAGCTAGCTCAAAAACAACCGGAGAATCATCTCCCAAACCCGTGTACCCCACGAATAGGCTTGCAAGGTCTTCGACGTGCAGATACACCAGGTACATTCTGTGAATAGGCCTGCCGACCCTCGACACGCGAATGCACCCTGCATGCTCCGTGAATAGGCCTGCAGACCCTCGACACACGAACACACAAATATCCTCTCGAGGCAAAACACAACAAACAGTCCTGGAACGCATCCGTTGGACTAACAAAACCATGAGCCTATACTTACGTTTCCCAAGTTCCATCACATCTCCACTAGTGTCTGTCCTTAAGTTGATTATTATTAAAACACCAAATCTCCATCTCTAGAGTTAGTGTATCCTGCCGGACTTAAATACTCAACAACAACTAAACCAAGACCCCTCAGGTCTAACCCAACAAATCTCAACTGCCGGTTCACAGGACTCCCACTCAACTCCTAGAGATCTCAACAAGACTAAAATTCACAAATCCATCGTCAAAATGATCATAAGGAGAAACCTCTCCAATCAACAAAACCCAAATCTTTATGAAATTCCAGAATCCAAATCCAACAATAAAATATCTTGAAATCATATGTTCTGTAGAAACAATAATATTTAGAATAGTAAGTTATAGATCCAAAATATTTAAAGAATTAGTCGTTTAAAGAACATCAGAATACCTCAAAAAAATATCAGCAACAGTCGACTGTAAAGGGTCATCAGTCGACTCTCCAGAGCGAAATCCAACATTTTAAAGAAATAAATTCTAAGTAGTAGCAGTCGACTGTAAAAGGGTATAGGTCGACTGTCCAGACAGAAAAATTACAATAACTTCGAGAAAATAATCCGAGTGGTACCAGTCGACTGTAAAAGTCATCAGTCGACTGTCCAGAACGAAATTCCAAGAAAACTATTGAAAACAGTTGTCGGGTCGTGCCAGTCGACTGTAAAGGTCACAACAGTCGACTGTCGACCTACAGACTGCAGACTTTAGGTTGTGTATATATCAACTGATACGAAGATTTACTTTACAAAACGAAATCTATAAAAAGTATATTTCTGATATGATCAAATACAACTTATAGAATACACAAAGGTCCATAGAAACCAATCAAAACCACTTGAATAGATAAAATAACTTTTGATGAACTTCTTCAAATAAACCATGAATGTGTGCATATATCAAAATTAGAGTTTTTAAGAAATCAATCATACATCAAATAACTTTGTTTTATATTCCAAACCATATCAATACCAAAATATTCAGATTTAAACTTAGCATTTGAGAAATCCAAATTCGAACAACATCTTTCACAAAATCACAAATCCCCATTTTAGTCATCATAACTCAAATTCTCAAAACATGGTCCTCCAAACCATTACTCATTCTCAAAATTTCTCAACTCAATCTCAACTATTCTTTATAGTTGATTCATGAACAAAAACAAATTTATCCTTAACATGGCCAAGTTGTATTCATCCAACTCACCAATAGTCCCAAAAATCTAATCTTTAATTAATTAATGCATAACATCCATCAAACTCAATCAAATCAATAATCCAAAAGAAAAGTCTACTTACAATTTATATTAGGTTCTCCAACAAATCTAAAATCATTCACATGCAAATATCTAGGGTTCTTCTCAAAGATTCAATTTTTCATCCATCCAACATACATATTCATACCAAACCCTAGCATGCTTTCTAGCAAATAGAATTCAACATCCAAGATCCATCATATAACATTCACAAAATGAAAGAAGACAACAAATCACTCACATACAACATTCAAAGAACAAACAAAACAAAACAACAAACAATTTACATCACTCACCTCAAATGAAGAAATCCAATTGAATAAGCAAAACCCTTCTTTGTGAAATCCAAGATCTTCTCTTTCAATCTCCAAGAAAAATAAAAATAATAAACCTTTGTGTTATGCAGCGAAAGGCGGCTGCACTCCACCTCCTTTAAATACCCGGAATAGAGGAATTAGGGTTTTGAAGCATATTTGCAAAACAATTCTTTAACAATTATTACTTTACATATATAAACCTTTCTTAGTTAAAATAAGTTAAATAAATTAAAACCAAATCAAATCCTTTTACCACTGAGTTTTCCAGCAATCCAAAACAGCCCAGAAATAAAGAAAATTCGGATTTGTACTCAGGGTGGCCATTTTGCACAAAAGTCATTCTTTTTTGTAATATTTGCAAATACATCATAAAATATTCGTAAAAATCCAGAAAATTCAGAAATAATATCTAATAATACATATTATATTTTTCAACAAAAATATCTGACTTTTACTTTTCAGGAAAACATTTGCACAAGATCCAACATAAATTCCATATTTTGCAAAAATACCATATTTGTTTAAATCTTTACCAAATCAACTCTAAATAGAATTTAAATATATTTTAATTTCAATGATGAACATGGAAATCCCAAAAATCAGTAAAAATGAAATTTCATTATTTATTTGAGATCCAAACGGCTTTTTACATAAAAGCCCCTCTCTTTCGAGGTATTTATAAGAATAGTTTCTTTATTCAGAAAAATCCCAAAATTTAGAATATACTCTATTATAAGTAGGAGAATTTATTAAAAATATAAAATTGGATATTTATATCAAAAAATATTTGCACGTGTTTTGCACGTGTAAAAGATAAATCTTTAGAAAAATATTTATTAAGTCTCCAGAAAAATCATTTTTATTCATTTATAAATCCTTAAAATTATATTTAAAAATACGGGGTACTACACCTCCCACCCCCCCCCTCTTTTACTGTTTCATCGTCCCCTACCTCCGACTTGTCCTTTACCTCACTCAGTTGCTCCTCCACCCAACCGCCACCGTCTCAACCCCGCTGCACTCCCCCTCATCCTCCATTGCTTCTTCATCCTCTTCCTCGAGCCATCGGCCCTGTCCTTGACCCCCAGTCGAACTGCCATGTTCTCCTATGTTCTCCTACCGAAACAGAGCATCGCTCGAGCCCGCCTCCTTCGTCGTTGTCGTCGCTCCTCGACCGCAGCACCACTCCTCCGACCTCGATGCACCTCCACCAGTCGACCAATGCCTACAGCATTCCTCGCCGTTGTCTTCTTCCTCCATTACCGCTGTCGAGCTCCTTCTCCCCTGTGTTGGAGCCAAAACCCATCCGCCACCATCTCCTCGAGCTCTCCCCGCCTTCGCCAATGCTACCTCCCCTTTCCATCGTTGCCCTGTGCCCTATGCCCTGTGCCGACCGCCGTCAGCCTCACCCTGAGCACTGCCGCCCACCATCAGAGCCGAAACCCATTGTCGTTGCTTTCGATTATGAGTTTTTATCTTTTGAATCCTGACCGTTGATCGCCTTGTTGATCTTGATCATCACATTGCGATCATCATCATCCAGCCCTAGATCAGAGCCGCCTGATCTGATCTGATCTTGATCTCTTTATCTCATCCGTCCGATCTGATCAGACCTGATCGTGATCATCATCAACTCTTGGATCTAGCCATCCGATTGTGTTCGTGATCATCTTGTTCGTGATTCGTTCGCTTGTGTTCGTGCTCGGGAATCTGTTCCCGTTATTCTCGTTCTTGCTTCTTTTTCGTCGTCAATTTCAAGGTAAGTAACTTGTATACTTTTCTGTTGCATATACAAATACTAAATACCGCATGTAGTGTAGTTGTTTCAAGATCTATTCTCATTGAAAACCTATTAGATCTTGTCCATATGTGTCGATTTGCCCGTAGTTGTCTCATTACACACACGACATGAAATTTAGACTTAGATCTAATTAATTCTTGTTGCATATATGTATGTTGGTTGTGAACCATAATATGATATGTGGATTCACATGCTTGACGTGTACTGGTAGTATATCCTGTTGAAGATCTGTTAAATTCCCTATACCATGTTGCTTGGACATCTAGTATACCCTATTTCACGTTTTGTTATGATTTGGATGTATTTCATTTGATCTAGTTGATTTTATGCATGAAGAATAATTATGTCCTTGTTGTTACCTCGTTTTTGTTCAGTATTTTAGACCCTATTAATGTCAGTATTTGAAAATTATTTGTGAATATGAATTATAGAGAATTTTTTCTACTTTTCAAATTTTCTGACAGATCTCAGTTTCAATTTGTGAGTTGCAAGTTATTGCTGTGTTACTTCAGAGGTGTAGAAAATTCCAGATTCTGTTTTATATGAATTCTGTATGGTTATTTATTTTTATACTGATGTTAAAGATAATATTTTGATTCAATATTTTGCTGAGTACAAATAGACTTGACTGGGATTAACCCCTAATTTTTGTGAATTTAATTGATGACTTTTATAAACTATTCTATGCTTGCAAACAACTACTATACATGCAGAATTTTCATGTTATTCAGTAAAGAACCTAAATTTCAACTTGATTCTACTTGTTGTTGATAAAAACTTTGTGAATGAGAATTGTAGCCTACTGTATCTACTTTATCACCCTTTTGATGAATCTGGTTTTCGATTTATACTTTGTAATCTATTGCTATTTTAGTACTGCCGTGTTCAGAGTTTCCAATTTACAAATTTGCTATATCTTACTATTTTCTGATTTTATTTGACTATACTATCTATGTTGGAAAATTATGAAACTTTGTTTTCTGATACTAAACATACTAGGAAATACCCTAGATTTTTCTTAGATTTAATCAGTAAGTTTTTATGTCGTTTTCCTATTTATGAATACAAACTTCTGATTTCTGGCTGAACATGTTTTCTGGATACAATTCTGTTTTGAGTCTTGTTTTTGTGAAATGCCATATGGCTTATATATATTTGCTGGATTCGGCCAAGAATCTATTTTCCAGATTTTCTGATGGATCCAGGTTTGCATATGTGTGGCAACGGGAATCCCAGATTTGGTGCGGTACTGTCTTGCTGTCCTGAACTAGAATTTTCGTTGTCCTACCCTTTTATGAGTTGTCCTTCACCTGCGCATGCTTATGGCTGACCTGAACCTGTTCCCTTGTTCATGCCAAGTTATTATTGCCATATTTTGTATATGTACATGCCTGTTTGATAATAATAACAAATAACCAAGCCGGGGTTAAGGGAAATACCTTAGTAGTAGACAATATAGGTATGTACACTCAGAAGTGGGCCCGTGTTTTCCATTTTTATGTTTGATTCATGTTGATACATGAACCTGTTGCACTTTATGTTTGATTCATGAATCCGTGGATTCGTGAACCCGTTGTACTTTATGCTTTGATGCATGAACCTGTTGGTTTGTTTACCTATTACCTGTTGATTCATGAACCTGTTGGTTCATGCACCTGTTTACTACCTGATCCATGAACCTGTTCTTGTTACCTGTTACTTGACGCCTGAGTATACGGTTCTATAGAAACCTACCACTAGTTCTAAACGAAATTTGCATGTAAATAGCTATCATGTGGTAAAAAAAATGAGATGCATGAAGTGCTACCTAGATAGTAATAAATACAAGACTTAACATAACATGACACCTATTACATGCTTACCTGTACATGCTACTTGTTTACCTGTTACATGTTTACCTGCTTGCATAATACCTGTTACATGTCACATGTCACATGCACCTGTTATCTGACCACATTACTTGATTCTGTTCATGATTCATGCTAGTTGTTCTATTTTGTTGCCATATCTATTCCATGCTATGTTTGCTTCCGCTGTTACTCTATTCGTGTTTTATCTTTTCCTGTACTTGTTGTCTACACTACAAGGGCACGTAACTTGCATTTGATGGGAGTTTTGTTTCTCCTTCATTTTCCTGCAATTTGTTAAATTGCAGACTTTGGTGACCAGTTGCCCGATGGAGTAGGTGATCAAAGATTCTAGTGGGCTGGAGTTCTTGCTACATTTATTTATTCTTGATGGTTATTCTTGAATAATTTGTAATTTGTTGCATGGGTATTTGTATTGGGCATTTTATCCCAGACTCATGTTTTGTTCCAGACATGATTATTTGAAATTCAGTATTCTTGCTTCTTATTTTAAGTAATTTTGTTGACTGTATTAATTCAGTTACGCATGCGTGGTTGACTATTTCTCTTGTATATCTCTTGTTTATACTTGTACTCGTTGTAAAGATCCTGACATCTTATGAATGGTGAAAGCCATTCGTGAGACTTAGTCACGTATCCATATTCCGTATTCCTTTTTGGGAAGCGGGGCGTGACACAAGAAGCACTAAGTTTTAAGTCTTCAGCCAGACTTGATAGGGAGATGGTTATGTGACGCCAAGATCCAACAACATCAAAACATCTTTTGTAATAACTTTCTTCGTGTTTGGATTAGGTTTTCTTTGAGCATCCCCCAAGCTAGATGGCAGTGGTTGAAGCTTGAGTTTAAGTCGTTTCTTTCTTGATGATGACGTTCTTGATATCCCCACCTCCTTGAATGTCAGCTGCGAAGAAAAATTAATAGATGGTGCAACTTAAACGTATTCCAAAATCTTTTTTTTCTCAGATTCAAGAGTTGCTGAATTTGTTGGACACACTTTAATTGGTAATTTCTCAACTTCCGCTCTATGTGTCTCTCCCACAATTAGATTAGTTTCACAAACTTGAAAACATAAGTGAACTTCAGCAGCAACCTCCATGGATTTAAAACATCAAACATTACTTGCTCAACCTCAACCCTCAAAACAAGTTTTTCTTGTTGAACATCAATCAAAGCTCTCCCCGTAGCCAGAAAGGGTCTCCCCAAAATCAAACGGATTTGTTCATCTTCCTCCATGCCAGGCACAATAAAATTAGCGGAAAATATGAACTTGTCTACTTTCACCAAAACATCCTCAATTACTTCTCTTGGGTACTTAGTAGATCTGTCCGCCAATTGCAATGAGATTGTGGTGGATTTTTCTTCTCCAATACCTAATTTCCTAAAAACAGAATAAGGCATAAGATTAATACTTGCTCCTAAATCACATAATGCTTTATCAAAAGAAGAATTTCCAATAGCGCAAGGAATTGTAAAACTCCATTGACCTTTAAGTTTATGAGTCAGCTTCTTTTGTAAAATTGCACTACTCCTTTCGGTTAGCATCACTATTTTATGCTCCTCCAATTTTCGCTTGTTTGATAAAATATCCTTAAAAAATTTAGCATATGTAGGCATTTGTTCCAAAGCTTCAATAAGAGGAATATTAATATGCAATTTCTTAAAAATATTTAAAAATTTAGAAAATTGATTTCGAGATTATTCTTTTTAAGTCTTTGTGGAAAAGGAATAGGTGGATCATAAGGTGAATTGGGATAAGTGTCAGAATTAAACTCCCCTAAAATTGTTTTGGCTTGAAACTCCTTTATCCTTCTTAGAATGGTGATTGACCACCTGCTGCGTTTGTTCCTCCACAATTTGCTCGATCTCACTTTGCTTTTCAACCACATTTTGTTCGGCAATTTCTTCTAGTGGCTGCTCAATTGTTGTTCCACTTCTAAGTGTTATTGCTTTGACATGCTCCTTGGAATTAACCACTGTGTTACTAGGTAATGTTCCTACCATTTTTTTGTACGAATATTTGAAATTTGACCCATTTGCGCTTCAAGATTTAGAATTGAAGTTGAAGTTTAAGTTGCAACATTTTGGATCGCCAATTTTGTCTTTTGCATGTACTGCATGAACATATCCTCAAGTATCGGTTTCTTTTCTTGCTGTAAAAAATTTTGAGGTGGTCTAATTGCTCATTGATTGTTGTTCCATGAAAAATTGGGGTGGTTTCTCTATCCGAAATTATACGTGTTCAAATAAGGATTGTCTTGATATTGGAAATTGGACACGTAATTTGCTTGATAGGAAATTGGTTGAGAAAATGGATTTTCCACTTGGCAATCTGTATTTGAGTGATTTTCTACACAAAGATCAAAATTCATATTAGTTTGAATAGCATTAACATTCATATTACCTATTTTTTTAGATAAAATTTTAATTTTTACAGTTAAAGTAGTAATAGAATCAAGTTCAAAAACTCCAGACACTTTTCTTGACATTGTTCTCTCTAAAGACCACTGGTAATTATTAGATGCCATCTATTCTAAAAGCTCATAGACTGCTTCATGAGTTTTGCTCATAAGTGCATCTCCAGCTGCTGCTTCAACCATAAATCGATTTGTAACTCCCAACCCATTATAGAATATTTGAATTTGTAGCCATTTCGGAACTTCATGATAAGGAAACTTTCTCAATAACTCTTTATACCTCTCTCACGCATCATACAAAGACTAAGTCTCAAATTGAGTGAATGTGCTAATGTCATTCCTTAACTTTGCTGTCTTTGCCGGCGGCAAATACTTAGCAAAATTTTTTTGTGTAAGTCCCTCCCAAGTAGTAATACCACCGGGTGATAGAAAATTTAGCCAAGCCTTAGCCTTATCTCTTAGTGAAAAAGGAAAGAGTCTCAATCAAATTGCATCATCTGATACTCCATTATGCTTGAAAGTATCATAAATTTCTAGAAAGTTTGCAATGTGAACATTAGGATCCTCGTGCAATAGTCCCCCAAATTGAACAGTTTGTTGAATTATTTGAATGATTGCTGGTTTAATTTCAAAATTGTTAGCTTCAATAACCGGTCTCTTTATGCTTGATGTTGCTCCATTAAGTGAGGGCATATCATAATCTCTCAAAGCCTTATTTTTCTCATCGTTTGCCACTGTGATACACTTCTATGTCCTGAAATATATCTATAAAAAATAAAAATAAAAATAAAAACTAAAAAAATAAAAAATAAATATAATAAGAAAATTCCAAATTAGTAACAATTTAACAATTATCAATATCAATAAAAGAAAAATTAGTCCCCAGCAACGGCGCCAAAAACATGATGTGAATTATTTAGCAAGTGTACAAAAACGCAACAAGCAGTATAGATTAGTGAAAAGAGCGTTGAACCCACAAGCACTAATTATTTTATCGAGTACTGAAATTACTAGATTAACTACTATTTGGAAGATCGAAAAGATGATAAAAAATAGCAACTAAATTAAATTAATCTAAAAGAAAGAAATAAACTAATTAAAAGGAACAGAATTCGAACACTAATTTTACCTAGTTTGTCTCACATAATTTATAACTTTATGTGAATAAAAATACTATTTTCCCAAGTTGTAGACCAAAATCTTCAAATTATTCAATATTCTTTCTCAAGTAATATCAAAAATATTCTCAACTAATTATTTTGTCATAGTTCATGTACAAATCACTAATTGAAAATTCATTAAGATCTATGAATTTCTTAACGATCACATTAACAGCGGTTCGCTCTTATAACGGTGTTTAATTTTATTAATTCGAAATCACAAATTACCAGTTCGGTCTCTCCATGATTTAATAAATCATACAAAAGTTGGCCAAACAATTGTAAGCATTAAGAACAAAAATAAAACACACAACCATGGAAAAATAGAAAAATAATATGGAATTAAAATTGTGTTCTCAAAACTAGACTACATCAAAGCCCTAGAAAAATAAAAATTAGTTCATAATAAATTTGTAGCTAACAAACATGTTCTTGGATTGCATAATAAAAATTAGAAGATAAGAAGAAGAAAAACCCTGTTTGTTGCCCAAAATCCGAGTCGAAGCGCCTCGAAATCCAAGCCGCAACAAGAGCCGTCTTTCTCCCTTTCTTTTCTGTTCGCTAACGTCGCCTCGAAATCCGAGAACACATACCCCTTTCTCTCCTCTGTCCTCCATCTTAAATTTTGCGCCGCCAACCCCTCCAAAGTGCAGCCTGTCTCTCTCCTCTGTCTTGAATTTCGCGTCGCACACAGCCATGTCCTCTATTTCCTTCTTCTTTCACGCCGCTTCTCTATTTTTTTTTATTGATTTAGAGGTCATCCGTCGCTCTCCCTCTATCGTTAAGCGTCCCCTTCTTTTTGCTTTTGGCTGCTATATTTATAGGGCCCGAACCAGTACTATTAAGGTTTATTTTTGCATAAAACCCCACATCTTCCTTTATTTCTTTCTTTTTTCTGATTTGCTCTTTATTTCTTGCTTCTTTTTTCTTCTTCTCTTTCTCTTCTTGAAGCACGTGCTGCACACACACAAAAATAAAATCAGAATTTAGGATTTAAAAATAAAAACAAAATTAATTAGTTTAAATTAATTAAACCAACTAGTAATCACATTAGCTCAATTAAACCCTTTTAAATATGTTTATTTCATTTTCACCCTCTATTGATAATTAAAATTTCTATTTTTGCTTTTCACATGGCAAATTGTAAATTTCAAATTTCAACAAATCAATAAAAATTAATCAATCATTCTCCTTATTTTGTTTGTTAATTTTTACTGAAAATCTTCACATTTCGCATCAAAATATCTTATTCCTTCAAAAATAATTAATTAAATGAAATCTATGGAAATAAGATAAATTATCAACAAGAGACAAATACAAGCAATTTTTATGGGTAAATGAATACAAATATTTATATTAAAATTAGACACATCAGTTTTCAGCACTAAGCATTTTAACATTAATATGCATATATCATCTCCAATATAATGATGAAAAGCATTAAAAAATTGCAATCGATATATTGAAATATCTATTCACAAAATTTCACATAAAATCAACAATTCTAAAACGAACAACACTGAACTTAGCCCAATATCTAGTATCCAAATTTGATATCTAGTGTCCTAGACTAGGGCTGTAAATCGGATCGAACGGGACTGGACAGCCATATGTTCAAGCTCGGACCGAAATTCTACTCAGATGGGCTTATGTCCTGCTCGGTCCAGGTCGGACAACAATTTTATAGTCCAGGCTCGGTTCGTTATAAAAGCAAAAGACTATGTTTGTTCGAACGGACTAAACTCGGTAAAGCATCAGACCTAATAATTTGTTCAAGTTCGGTTCTATAATAGTTCAAACGGTCCACTGTCGGGCCATTTTTCGAGCCAGACTCAAACGGACGATGTACCATCCTATTCATTTTACAGCCCCATCCAAGACAATAACCTGTAGAGTCATATCCAGATTAACAGCTATAATCCATAGATGTTAAAATTTGTGATATCACTAGGTAATGAGTATCTAGTGTCCAGATAAACAAACAATTCATATCCAGCTCTAATTATAGATTAATAGCTATGATCCATATGATGTCATTAGGAAGGGTCAATGAGTTATTCACAATCTAGAAAAAGAGAGAAAGTATTGATGTTAAAATTTGGCAAAGCAATGTGTAAGAGAAATAGATAGTGGCAAAGTTAAGGAGAGCAAGCAAGTAATATTAGGAATATATTGTCATAAGTGTCTTGTAGAGTGTCCCCTAGAAATGGATATTTACCCAAGACCATGCAATATAAAGTAACTCTTAAAGCCCACATATCAGCAGCTCTACCACGATACGTTAAACCTGCAAATAAAAGGAAAATTAGGTTTATTTTTTCTTATCATCCTTTTTAAAATTTGCACATCCTAAAAGCACAAAACTACTAAAAGCACAAAACTAAAACTTTACTTTCTACGAATATTTCTTTACCTAAACAACATTCTGCAGCAGTAAAAACAGGATTGCCAGGAGACCTTCAGAGCTCATCATTGTCATCCTAAATAAACAAGGCTATATAAATTACAAGTTCACAACACACAAAAATCGAGTAGAAGTAACACATTTCATGATTTTGGTTACTGCAATTAAATATCTGCTCTTTTACATAACATAATTAGTACAAGGAACTTTGATATGTAAAATGAAATTGATTGCTCTTTAATTGGATTCATTTATGACACAAAATACATCAAAAGTGGAAAAACCTGCATTACATGCAAATATGCAATAACAGACACCAGATACTCCAATACTAGATGGATGGTTACAATGGAGAAACCTGGGTCAAATAAATAACATAGATATATTTCTAGCACATCGTAAAAGCTGATATGGTTCAAATGCATAGAGTGAGCAGACATATATCTACTGCACAACAACCAAATGTGACATATCTCATCTGCTAAAGTACTGAAGCACACAGTTTCAATCAGCACATTTGCTGCTCTATGCTCTCATCAATTATTTTTCAATTTCAATCTTCCATGACCATGCTTATGAATTCTCTAATGGATTATAAGAGTTGGTACTTTTCTTGCTATAAAGGTATACAATTAATTCTGTAGGAAGATTGTAGAGACCAACAGTATTTTACAAATATTCTATTCCATTTTTCTCTAATTAATCAAATTAACATCTCAACACAACACATTCATTCAGTCCATACATTATCTTTATTCTCTTCTTTTTTATTTAGTTATACAATTAATTCTCTAGGATGATTGTCGAGACCAAAAATATTCTAAAAATATCGCTAATCTAATGTTCCATTGTTTGACTTGCCAAATTATCATCTCAACACATCATATTCATTCAGTCCAAACATTATCCTTCTTCTCTTCCATTTGTTATAGAATAACAAAACAAATAATATATGCTCACCTCCCTAAGAACATAAGTCATGACAGTTTCTGAAGGTGCCACTCGCAACTTCAACATATGGAACTTGTGGAAAACCTAAATGTTGACAAAAAACAAACAATTGGTAGTGTTCAATAATGATGTTCAGTTGAGTTATTTAAGTATTCATGTAATCAAGAATTGTTGGAATTAAGCTAAACCAATAATAAATTTAGACCCATGCCAATGTTATAGTAGCGTACAATGTCAAAAGCTGAAATGAATCTGAAGACAAAGTTAGTCTTCTATTGCAAAAATAATTGGGTCATGTCTTATATTCGTATCACGCACAACACACATGTTTCAGCTCTTCACAGCATGCAACACAATATAACACCAACAATCTCATTATTCCCACAAAAGTGAAGCAATTTACCAGTGAGCCTGAAAGCAGTAACCCAAATAAAAAATGATCCATCGTTCACTTCAGGACCTAGGGATTCTCTGACATTCGAGATGAATCGGAGGATTACCACCTTCAGTCGAATTAATGAAGAAGGAGGAGGAAGAGACGAAGGCGTGACATCAACATCGATCGGGGAGTTGAAGAGGGAGCCGATTAGGGCTTTGGTGGAGGCGAGGATTAGAGGACTTCTTCGATTTCTCACAGTTTCCACCATTTTCCCCCAATTTTGAATTCTAGGGTTTTAGATTGAGAGAGAAGATAAAGAGGGGTTAAAGAAAGAGGAATCTTGATCTGGTGGAGAGGACGGCGAAGTCAAAGGTGTAGAGGATGGCGGAGTCAGCGGCGGAGACAATCTTGTTCTGATCGTTGCAGGCGCAGGCGATGAAGGCGGCATTGGAGGAGAGAAAGGGGAAATGGTGGATTGTTGGCGGAGTTGATGAGAGAGTGGGCTAGGAGGGGTTATTTTATACAGCCACCTATGTGTATTGTGGACATTCCATGCTAAAGACAGGGGCTCCTAACGGAAAACTAAGTTCGATAGGGTTAAATGCCAAGAAAAAAACTGAGTATAATTTTCTATTAAAGGGGTAAAACTCAGTAGGATTAACTGAAATTTACCCTTAATCTAACTCTAATTATATGCTTAATCCAACCTGAATTATATTGATCATATTTAAGAACCTTAGAAATGTGAGGAGTTTTCTTTCAATTTTTATTGTATTAAAAAATTATTAAAAATTAATTGTATTAGAGAGAGATATTATGTAATAGATAGAGAGAAATATGTAATTATATCACTAATTGGGCTAGAAAACCTATTAAGGGCATAGAGAAAACCTATTAAGGGCATAGTGGCAGGGTGGACGATTCACAACGAAGTTTGCCAAATAGTCTAACAAACAATGAAAAAAAATATATGAGATGCGTTAACTGTAAACTCATGAAACTTGTGTTAAGTTTATTGGCAAAGTTTAGCACTGATTTTTTGATCACTAGAAAAAATATTTACCAATAGACCAGTATGGTACTTGCTAGTACTAGGGGTGGGCATCGGTCGGTATCCGACCTAATATGGACCATCCACTACCGATCCAAAGAAGATCGGTTTTTTAATTTTCTCATCCGCAACCAATCCGAACCTTAATTGGATCGATTTCCATCCAAGCCGATTAAGCTCGATTTGGATTAGATTGGATGGTCGGTTTGGCGTGCTACTTTTCACCTTCAACATCATTCATAATTTTGTTGAAATTTAAAAGATCAACTTCAATCAAACTTAAGAAATAACATGCTATTTGTTATTCAGAAATTAATTTAAAATGAAGATTCATAAAACCACAAGTTGTTAATGAATTTTGCACTAATTGTTTGAGATGATGACGTTTAAATGAGTGAGATAAACTGCTTTTTCACTTGCATACTTCTGTAATCTTAGTTTATTATCATAAAAGAAACATCAATAACCATAACTAACTGAATTTCAAGTGCAATAAAAAAAGATTTAGAAAATAATTTCTACTTGACTTGATTAAAGTAACTACTAAATGTTACATCAACATTATGATTCTATTAAGTTGGGTCACACTGTAAATCAAGCATTGCTCAACAACATAACACATAGGATTATGGAGAACCAAAATATAGGTAGAACAACTGCTCGGTTTGTATTAAAGAAATTAAAAAAGACTGTTTGTATCTCAAGGAAAATGAGAAATGACTATTTATATATTCAAGAAATTAAAGGAGAACTCTATTTTTTATGGACTTATGCATAGAGGTATGGTCGGTTCGGTTACATCGGTTATTTGAAAGCCTCATTCAACAACCGAACCGGTCTAATTGGTTATTGAAGATCAAGAACCGATCCAATCCAAACCCCCAATTGGTTCGGTTAAAAACCGGTTGGTTCGGGTTGGATTGGTTCGGATTGGTCGGTTCGAATAATAGTTGTCCACCCCTACTTGCTACTATGTAATTGTAGAGCCCAAAAATTATTCATAACAAAAGCATTACATATCAATTACAATTTGAAATAGGCTAAATTTTTTAAAAAAAAAAAAAACCTTGAACTATGACCTTTATGCAGAAAACCCCCTGACATTTTTTATGCAGATCCCCCCTTGAAGTATGGTTGTTGCAAAAAACTTCCCTGAAGTATTTCAAAAAACCACATCTAACTTTTCTATTTGTATCAATAACCTCATTCATTTTTGCAAGTTGTTTCAAAAAATATCATTTATCTTTCGTATTATTATCAAAAACCTCTCTCAACTTTAGCAGTAGTTTTCTGCATAAAGACCATAATTGAAGGTTTTTTTTCCCTTTAAATTAGCCTTTGAAATATTTCTCCCCAACATGACTGTACATAGAAATTGGTAGAAGTGAAGTCAAAGGGGTAAACTAAAATTCAGACCACTTAGGGACTTAGGGGTTTGCAATTGAAAATCTCCCTAAAAAATGACTAGCAAAGAGGAGCACTATACAATTATGAGCTCTACACACTATAGAAATTGGTAGAAGTGAAGTCAAAGGGGTTAACTAAAATTCAGACCACTTAGGGACTTAGGGGTTTGCAATTGAAAATCTCCCTAAAAAATGACTAGCAAAGAGGAGCACTATACAATTATGAGCTCTACACACTATAGAACAAACTCATTGAGCCACTCAACTCGACTGTCTTGCTCCTTACCTCATCCACAAAACCCTTATATGTTGTGTTTTACCAAGTCTTAACAGACATGCTAAATAGGACTTCCTCCCTTTCACAATATAAATTATTCTATGTATCTACACGTATGTTTAAAAAATATAAGATTAACAAAAAATACTAATATTTTTAATTTTTAAAGCTCATAAATGAACTATTCATTGTAAAATGTTCAATTTGTCATTCTCTATAATTTTAGTATTACTCATTTTATATAAAAAAAAAGAGTAAAATTTAAAAAGATTCTCTGGATTCCAAACTAGGCAAGAATACCAGATTTTGGAAAGACAAGTGGTGTGGCAGTAACTCGTTGATGGGACTGTTCCCAGCAGCCGCAGAGGCAGTGACCAACATTGACACGCTGGTGTATGACGTTTGGAAGAACAACACTTTGAGATTAGAAGTCAAAGATTCTCTGGATCAAGATTCTATTAGTCAACTTGAACTGGTCAACAATTTCATCCGCATAGAAGGTTTTATTACGCAGGAGGCAGAAGACGAAAGATGGTGGTCCCTAGAGACTGATGGAAAGTTCTCGGTATCCTCATTATACAAAAGGCTGAACGACGGAGGATTGAGGAATGGGAGCGCGGCGGTCATATGGGCATCAACGCACCTTTTAAAGTGCAAATCTTCCTATGGTTGGTGGATAACGATGCAATTTTGTCGAAAGTTAACCTGGGGAAACGAGGATTGCTGGACTGTGTTCTATGTAATAGGTGCCTTACCCAAGAAGAGGATACGAACCATATATTTTTTAAAGTGCAGCAGAGCGAGATGGGTTTGGGGGAAACTAGGTCTAGCTTTCGGGTTAGGACAATGTCCAGGTTCTAGTGCGGAGGTTTGGGGGGACATTAGATTGCACAACATTAGAAAACAAGTGAGACCATATTGGGACCTTCTAGTAGCTTCAATCATTTGGAATCTGTGGCTAGACCGTAACGACCTCTGTTTCAATAGCATTGATCATAGACTTTCTTCTCTCATGTATAAAATTAAATTCTGCTGTTTGGAATGGACAGGACTGCTTAGCTCAAGGAAGAAGAGGCGTATGGATGGGGAGGAGTAGTTCAGATGCAGGTGGCGAGCTCCTGAGCTCCTTTGGTTTGGTGACTGTTCTTTGGGTTCAGGTGGCGAGATACTGAGTTCCTTTAGGATGTTTTGATGTATTTTGTTACGTTCAGGCTGTACTTTTAGCTGAACGTTGTTGTTGATTGGCTACGGCCTACCTTTGTATCTTCCTTCCTGTACTTTGTATCTTCATTCCTGTTTCGTTAAATTTCTCTTTAATGAAGCGATGACTTAGTCATCTTTTTATCAAAAAAAAAAAAAAATTTAAAAATTTAAAAAAAATATTTGATGGACCTTTAAAAATGACCAAATATATATCTTAAAAATTTAAAATGACTTATATTTTTGGAAAAAGAAAGAGACTATATTAACTTATATTTTTAAACGGCAGGTGTAATAATCTTCACAAATGCTACACATACCTCAAACTTACCCCAATTACTAAAAGACAAACTCCCAACCACTAAAAGACAAATAAAAAATGATTAAAATATTATCCAAATATTGTCTTTTAGTAGTTGAGGTATGTTTGGGGTAAAATTTGAGGTAGGTGTAGTCCTTCTCAATAATCTTCATACAAACCAACAGCCAGTCAAAAGTTTAACTGACATGCCATGTGTTATGAACTGGTTGGCCCCAAGATCCTGATCTTTCTTATCAATTTTTTTAGTCAATGTATTGCGTAGTCTTCGGTCAAATGTGCATTGCTAGTCTCCATCAAATTATATACAAATACAAGTAACTAGGTAAAGAAATTTCATTTCATTTCATAAGATATTACTCCACCATTAATTTAATTTAATTTCCGATCTTCCCAAGTGCAGATGTGTATTATCTTCTATAGTATTTGTACTGATTGATCAACTTTTTGTCAATTTGTATATGAAATTGTTTGTACATGAGAGTTTTGAGGATCAAATTTGTGGTATTCTATTGATTTGTTTCCCCTTCTCTCTTATGATTATTTCGTTAAGTATCTATTACTTGAACTTTTGGAGTATTTTTTATCTTACATTTTTCTGTCTTTTAAAAGATTTATTTATTTTTAAAAAATAAAATTATAGAACCCCATAAAATAGATTTGCAATACATTTATATTGTAATTTCTATTATTTGTTTGACTATAAAATAAGTAGGAAACCATAAAAATTCAGTTTCTTTTGCTAAGATGTTATTTTTATAAATTATGAAATAGTTTTCTACAATTGTTTTTTTATTTGTTTGGTAGAGAATGATAGAAAGGTGATGCCAACTATTTTGACTCTCTATAAAATAAATAAATAAATAAATATATAAATAAATAAATAAATAAATATATATACATACATACATACATACATACATACATACATACATACATACATATATATATATATATATATAAATAAAAGATTAAAAAACAAAGATTAAAAAATCTTTTCTAAGGGATAAAGAAATCAAATTGGATAAAAAAAAGAAAGTTTCAACCCTAATTCTATTAAAAACAAACAGCACGAAAAAGAAAAAAGAAAATACATAAATGTTCAGATAAAAATTATCCAAAAATACATGTGCCAGGTAAGGATTTTGTATCTTTGGGTTGTTTTGGTTTCTATTGCACTATGATGATTTGGTCATGTAATGAATAATATGAAGTGTCTAGAGTCGAGTACTAGAGTGAACTCTTTTGTAATATTTTGTTTCTTTAATTTCACATTAACAGAACAGGTGATCATAACGGTCATTTTTATCTCAAACAAAATAAAAATTATCCAAAAATGTTTCCATTTCATTAATTTCAGAATATTTAATGTGGGCTCTTTTAAAAGAATAGATGGAGATTTGGTAATGTGGATGGATAAACTTTGCTAGCTGGCAATCGAATTATGATATCACCTACCCCGGATTTTCACGTGCTGTATCTTAACTGACATATAGTCCCTCTCTTTCTCCATACTCTAGTTTCACTCTATCTCTCTCTTTCATACCAACTCACAAGCAAAACAAGAATCTTGGTTTTGAAGTTAAGGGAGAATCAAGAAGTGGGCATGTTGAAAATATGGGGTTTAATGGTTGTCGTAGTAGTAGGAGTATGGAAGAGAGTTGAAGGGTACCCAGAAGAGGATTTGGTGGTGGGGTTGCCAGGTCAGCCTAAAGTTGGATTCAGGCAGTATGCAGGGTATGTTGATGTTGATGACAAAACAGGGAAGAGTCTCTTCTATTACTTTGCTGAGGCTGAGGAGAATGCTGATAAGAAGCCCCTCACTCTCTGGCTCAATGGAGGTAATTTATGTTTCATTTTTGTACTTGATATGATTATAAGTTGGTCTCTTAGTGTTTGTTTGTGGGGATAATTGTGGGGGGGCATGTGTCTATATGAGATTGGATTATTCTTTTAGGATTTTTATATTCTCAAAGATTCTCATTGTTTCCTGTGTTGGTATTTCCATGTTTGCTGGATCTGTTCTTCCCGATTCGCTTCATCTGCACAGTAAGTCAAAGTATAGAGTAACCGAGAAAAAAGAAGAGTAATTGGCTGTAGAATGAGGGATCTGTCATGTTAATTTTGTATTAATTTTCAGACGGATTTCTGATGATTCACAAAATGTGTTTTTTAAAAAGGTAATGGAGCCTCATACTTAAAAAGAAAAATATCCTCGCATACGCACACCGACAGATTCTATATAGACAATCCACACCGTTTCACGTGGTGTTTGTTATGTCCTATTACCGTAATCAATATCTTTGAAGCTTTAAAAATGATTCATTTTTAACTTTGTAGGAGAGAAAATATATTACTAATCCATTACTAATAAAAACAAAATCTTCTTCCCAAATCTTCACGGTCTGCCGTATTCTGTATGAATCATTCTTCACCGATCGTCTTTAATAGAAGACTAAGTTTGGGACAAAATTAAGTTAGGGTAACTGAAGTTATCTCTCATAACTTTAGAAAATTTTAGTTATCCTAACTTTGACATGTTGAAACTCATTTTGGAGTTAATATAATTATAATTATCTTACCCTGATAGTGTTCGGTTTATGTCCTGCATACTATGGTTTGATGCGAAGAGAATACGATGAATCGAGAAGATATTCGAAGCATCACAAGTAAAATAAAAAATAGTAGCAACAACAAGCAAGCAATTGACAGTCTACTGCCATATTGGGCAGTTGACCGTCATAGCCCTCTGACCTGGGTCGAGCGCGTTGCAGTCGACTGCCCTAGGAGGTGATCTCTTTTAAGCCCATCTTCCTCTACAGGTTAGATAGTACGGTTCTTATCGTGTAGCTTTCTCTTCAGGGTATATCAGACCACAATTGTATCACAACTACAACCTAGAATTTCTCGAGATTTCTGTATATAATTGTAACGGTCTCCTTTGAGAGATAAGAGCGTGTAAAGAGAAAAAGAGTAGATGTACTTCATTGATAGTTCTCCATTGTAAACATCAGATTATCTTTTAATGAGGCTTGAAAGATACATAAGTTCTTGGTGAGAGTGAATGTAATTCTTGTATCTGCTCTAGTTGAATAATATCTCAGTTCTTTATGTGAGAACTAGTATATAAATAGAAAATTCAAGCAACTAAATCAAGATAAAATATGAGTTTTAAGTTTTTATAAATTGGCCGGTCTGAGGAGAGGCGTGTATTCACTGCCCTAAGGAATTATTACTGCCTAACTTGCGATCTTCCGTGGCAAGATACTCCCCTCCAATTGAAGCCGTAGTCTTCCTCTTGGTCCGAACAAGCGAAGTCAATTTTGACCCAACTTATCTCATTCAGATGCTTAACAAAAACCGGCACAAAGAATAAATACGTGAAGTACTAAATACTTTGAAAGTGAGTAGATTGAGAGTAGGAGAGGTAGATTGTTTGTCTCTAGCACTCCACAAACCCAGCCTATTTATAGACCAAATCGGCCAGGCAAAAAAAAAGACAAATGGTTTAATGGAAATAAGAGGAGGTTAATAGGATTAAAGAAAAAAAATTATAAATGCCTAATTGAAAGCTTCGGTTACAATCAAAACCGAAGTCGATTTTGATTGCGACAGTCAATGCCCATTCAAATGCATTAAAAATGGGTATTGGGCTAATTGGGCCATAAAATTATGGGCCTTATAAAAAATTGATTTTAAAAATAAAACAATAAATATTCCCCAATCCCCCCTCAAATCTATTACAAAAAGAAAACAAAAAATGTGTTGAGCATCTTATACTATGCATTCATCTTCTGTCCTTGAACTTACACCTAGTAACAATTACTTTAACCTAAGGAAATCATAGGGGACTATGCATTGAACTAGGCCCCTTGGCCAGGTCTTCATAAGAGTACACACAATACAGAGTATTTGTGGGTCACGTAGGTTGGTGCTATATGGCCATGCACACTATACCATATCATGAGAATTCTAGGGAGCAGCCTAATTCCACGGTCGCGGCCTCACAACAACTTATTTAGGTAAGCCCTTAAAAGGTGCAGTGGACAATACCTTGTAGAGATCCTGCCTTCAAACTTATTTAGAGTACAAGACTCATCCTATAATTTCCATACATATTAGCACTATAGGAATGGGGTTTGAGTAAGTGTACCAAGGTATTACACCATAGTAAAGTTAGTGCTCCCACGGGATCACCAGTCCAGCTTGTTTATACCCTTTAAACTTCTTTGGATGCATTCAATCGATGAAGTAGGGTTACTACCGTCGATGACCCCTTTATGGGCTTAACCTCATACCCCTCGATGACTCTAGGATCCTAGTCCTAGAGAAACCCCCTTACTCAAATGGTCAGAAAGATTCTACTTCGACTTAACATAGTCTAGGATCAAATCATTAAACAACAATTCCTTGATTGATTTGTACCTTACATGCAAATGTCTGTCAAATTTGAGTATAAGTGCAATTTCTGTTAACCCTTCTACAACTTCGAAGTTTTAGTTTAGTGGTAAGACTTTCACATGGTATCCGAGCCTATACTCCTATAAGACATATACTATTTTCTCCTCGTCATCGAGGTGGAGTGGTTCCCGCTTTCATGGGAATCACTCCACCTCCCGTCAACAACCTCTCTCTCCCGATCAATTACCAAAATCCTGATCTCCCTCACTAACCAAATCAGCCACCAACCCTAATTCCTATTCAATTCATAATCTCTAAACCCTAACCCTAATCCACAACAACAACAAGAGCGGCAACACCAACAAATTCGGCAACAACCCATCAATAACTCCATCAACAACATCAACAACATTTTCTCCTTTACTTCCCTCAACCTCAACAACAACCTCATCCTCGAATCCAACTTCAACAGCAAACCCAACATTAACAGCAAACTACAACTTCCCCTCTCCAACACCCTGACTGTGACACCCTGACGGCAACCGCTCGCAACTCCGACTGCAACACCCGACAGTTGCCTCCTCTCCTACTGCCCCGAAACCCGATCCCTCTCCATCGAAACTCCAACAACAAATCAAGAAATCAAGAAACTACCTTCATCATCATCATCATCATCATCATCACCACCACCATTGCTGTTGCTGCTTCCCTTCCCTCAAAACGCCGAATTCCACAACTTCTACTACCTCATCAACATCAATGCCAACAATTTGACTCTGAATCAACAACCACCATTGCACCGGCTCCCACTCCCGCTCCCCGCACGCCGCCATCAATCTCAACTGCAACCTCTCTTCCCCGATTCCCAACTCAGATCCATCCATCAACATCTTCAACCTTAAACCTATTACTCCATACCCGAACCCTAATCCAGATCTTCCCGCACCAAACTTCAACGTCGGCAACGCTGTCGTTATTTCCAATCGCCATCCCTCTCCCTCAATCCCTACTCCTAACCCTAATTCTATTTCCTTCTATCCAATACTCGATCCGACCCGACCAAAAACCCTTTATCTCTCTCCCAAACCCTAATACCTTAACCGTTTTCTTTCCTATTTTTCAAAAAAAAACTATTTATTGCAGGTTCTTTAAGCTTCTACAGTCGTCCCGATCCCGAGAGATTTCGGTACTTCGTCAACAAACTCAAACTGGTTGATTGATCGTGAGTTTGAGAGGGGGAGATATCGACACCATCCCAGTTCTCATCTCCCTCATCCCACCTTCCGTCGGTGCCCACCAACTTCCACATCCAAATCTCAATTCAAACTCACACTGATTAATCCATCGTGAGTTTGAGAGGGGGGATCTCAACATCATTTCAGATCCTGACGTCCATCTTGAGGCCATCTTCTACTTCCTTCCTCCACTACTATTACATCTCAGTTTGGAGGTGACATCCCAACATGCGCTGCTACCGTGTGCCACTAACACTACTTCCTTCCACTACTACTTCTACTTTTCAGTTCGGGAGTGGGATCCCAACATGCGCTACTACCGTGCGTTATTACTATTTCTACTTTTCATTCGGAAGTGAGATCCCAACATCGTCCCATGCGCCATCTACCGAACGTCTTTCCTACACCATCGAGCGTCGTCACCAAGCACCATCCCTGCATCATCCCAAATCCGAGAGCCGGATTGTTCCTGCACCATCTTGTACCGTCCTATGCACCATCACTGAGCACCGTCCCTGCACCACCCTGTGTCGTACCTACCATATGAACATCGTCAATATTCCAAACTTATGTTGCTTGAACTAACTTAAGTTTGAGAGGGGGCGTTAGATATTACGTTAGATGAGAGATATTAGTTTAGTCCCATATTGAATAATGTATTAGTTTAGTTTTTTCTTCTCTCCTATATATAGGAGACACTGTACTCATTTATAATCAGCCAATAATAATTCAATAAAGTATTTCTTTCTATCCTTAAATCTATCATGTTAGATATTATATTAGATGAGAGATATTAGTTTAGTCGCATATCGAATAATGTATCAGTTTAGTCTTTCCTTATCTCTTATATATAGGAGACATTGTACTCAATTATAATCAATCAATAATAATTCAATAAAGTATTCATTTCTATCCCTAAATCTATCATGATATCAGAGCAACCCAGGTTCGAATCCCACCGGCTACGCAATTTAAATGCGGATAAAAAAATACCGTTGCGTATTGTCCAGGTTTCGGCCCACAATTTGTTGGGTATTTATCTCGTTTCTTTGACTCATAAAAAAATGGCTCTCGACTTGAGGCGGCGTGTTAGAATACAAGTGTAATTTCCCTCAACCCTTCTACAATTTCGAAGTTTTAGCTTAGTGGCAGGGACTTTCACATTGTCATTTATAATATCTTGCTTCCACAAGTCAATAACATATTTATTAGCATACATAGGGTATATAACTACACAAAGATAAATCACTAAGTAGATCTCTAGTCTATCTTGCTTCTGAGCAAGTAGTATCAAGAGCTATCAACTCTGCTGTCATGGTGATTCTAGCAATCACGGTATGTTTCATAGAACCCCATGATATAGTAGCGCCACCTAACAATAGCTTGTATTCAGAAGTGGATTTTACATTATGTGAATCTGCTACCTATTTTGAATCAGAGTACCCCTCCAATATGTCGCGAAATCAAGTATACAAAAATGCATAATTCAATGTAACACGTAAATATTTAAAAACTCTTTTTAATGCATGCCAATGTTCTTTGTTAGGATTATGAGTATATCTACTGAGTCTACTCACAACATATGCAATATCAGGTCGAGTTCTTTTGGAAACATATAATAATGATCAAATCATTTGTGAATATTTTAATTGAGCAACTGGCTTACCATTGTTCTTCTTTAATATAATGTTTGGGTCATATGGAGTAGATACATGTTTACAATCATGATAGTTATTTCTTAAGCATGGATTCTATAAAATGTGACTGATAATGATATGCCTTTATCAGTTCTAGATATTTTTATGCCTAGTATACCATTCGCTTCTCCAAGATCTTTCATGTCAAAGTTATTAGCAAGGTATTGTTTCACATCATAAATAAGATCAATGGTTTTGCTAAATATGAGAATATCATCAACATATAAGTATAAAATAATGCACTCAAAACAAACCTATTTAATATAATACATTTATCATATTCATTTGCAACAAATCCATATTTGCAAATCGTAACATTAAATTTATGATGTCATTGCTTGGGAGCCTGTTTCAAACCATACAATGATTTAACTGATCTACATACTTTATTCTCTTGTCCTTTTAATAACAGAACCTTCAGGTTGTTCCATATAAATCTCCTCTTCTAAGTCACCATTAAGAAACACAGTTTTAACATCCCTTTGGTGAATTAATTTATGAATAGAAGCTAATGCAAGGAGAGTTCTTATAGTAGTAATTCTAACAATAGTAGATCAAGTATCAAAATAATAGATAACCTTTCTTTTGTGTATAACCCTTAGTTACTGATCAGGTTTTATATTAATCAATAAATCCATCAGCTTTCAATTTATTCTTAAATATCCATCTGCAACATACAAGTTTACAACTAGGGGGGTAAATCAGTAAGATACCGAGTGTGATTTTTCTATAATAGATCAATGCTCACTATCTACGGCTTCCTTCCAAAAAAGATTATCAGTTTTAGGCATAGCATCAACATAGGCAGATGAGATGACTCACTTTCTATAAAATACATAAAATAATCATCACCAAAATCTTTTTCAGCCCTCTCTTACTTCTCCTATGTTCAGGTTCAGACTCAGACTCGAAAGGTAAGCAACTACTAGGTTCGGATGTGCTAGGAGTGTCAAGAGAATAGCTTAAAGAAGGATTTGTTGGTTGACTAGGGATCCTAGTTTTATAAGGAAAGATATTCTTAAAATAGGTAGCGTCCCTAGATTCTACAATAGAATTATTAAAGATCTCACTAATGTTGGAATGGATAGTTAGAAATCTATTGGCATTACTATCTTTAGCTTGTCCAATAAATATGACATTTACAGTTTTTGGATCCTAATTTCCTATTCTCAAGTCCTGGAATACCTACTTTTGCTAAACAACCCCAAACTCTAAGATGGTTAATTCTATGTGGCCTATTTTCCCAATATTCATAAGAACTCTTATTGGTTGTATTATGGGGAATCCTATTCATAATATAACACAGTCATGATGGATTCACCCTACAAATTACCAGGAGCACATGAACTAACAAGCATAGAATTCATCATGTCCATCAATGTTCTGTTCTTCCTTTTAGCAATTGCATTTGACTGAGAGAGTTCACAGCAATCACCTCGTGAATGATCTCATGTTCTTGGCAGAACTGAGTTAGTTTATTTGAAGTATATTCTCCTCGGTCAGATCTAAGAATCTTTATCTTCTTTTCAAGTTGATTTTCAACCTCCGCTTTATATATCTTAATGTGTTCAAGCCCTTCATCTTTAGTCTTAAGCAAATAAATTTAGAAATATTTAGAATAATCATCGATGAATATAACAAAATATCTTCTACCACCTCTAGTGGGATATCTATTCAAATCACATACATCACTATGCATAAGCTTAAGTGGATTTGAATCTCTAACAATATTAGAAAATGGTTTTCTAGTGTGTTTACATTGGACACATATTTCACACTTACTATTTTGGTTCAAGTCAATCTTAGACAATAAATTAGCATGCATCATTCGCTTAATAGAACAAAGGTTTATATGACCAAGCTTATCATGCCATAAACAAGAGTTATTTTCAACATTCAAAATAGTAAAACGACAAGTTTCACCCATAATACTAGGGGTTACATTAAGCTTAAATAATCCATCACACAAGATACCTTTTCCTACAAAAATATTATTTTTAGAGATTACAAACTTGTTGGATTCGAAAACAATCTTATATCCAATACTAAGACAAAACAGACCCACTAATTAGATTTCTCCTAACGGTGGGAACATGCAACACATTAAGAAGGGTCAACGTCTTTCCAGATGTCATCATAAGATCAATTCGTCTTTTCCCTACTATACACGCTGCAGAGTCGTCCCCTATAATCACATCTCTACTCGATTCCTGATAATTAGAAAATCAGGAGTGACAAAACGAACATGTATATTTGCTCTAGTATCTAACCACCAGTCATTAGAGTTAAAAGAGATTAATTTCAGGAATATAGTTTACCAACCTAAAAGTAGAATCTGAGTTCCTTGCTTCAATCATGTTGACTTGAGGTTTGGAAGTACCATGGTCTTTGGGAGGTCCTTTAACTATTCGGTCTTCTTGAAGTAGCACTCCTTGAAAAAGTGATTGGTTCTTCCACATATATAGCAACATTTCTTTTGGAATTTGGGACCGTTAAAGGGTTTTAGGTTTCTACCTTGGTTATGCGAATGGTTGTTTCTAAAGTTCTTCTTGAAATTCTTCTTGAACTTAGGTTTGAAGGGCTTCTTGGCTTGGCCATTTGGATTCTTGGTTAGGTTTACTTTAGGATTGGGTTCTACTTTATCTTTCTGCCATGTCTATCTTCAACCCTTACTCTCACTATGACTTCTTGAAAGGTAAGGTCAACTTGTTCATGTCTAAGTTTTCTAGCAAAGGAGGCCAACTAGAAGTGAGTTTGTCAATAAGGTAAGAAACTTTGTAATCATTTGAAAAAATAGAACCTTTGGATTCTAGGTATCTAACATGGTTTTGGAATTCATGCAATTGATCATTAGTAGGTTTATTATCCACTAGTTTAAAGTCATTAAAAGAGAATGCACTAAACCTATGGGTGGCAACATCATCTAACCATATTCTGCTTCTAGAGCGTCCCAAAGCTCTTTTGCCGAGGTGACATCACTATAAATGTCATACAAGCTATCAGATAAGGCAGATGCGATGCAAGCAATGAAACTATATGTCTGTAGGGTCTTTAGATTTGGAAGTCAAGGTGGTTGTGGTTACTTGAGGCTTGGGGGTCTCATTCACATGGTCGGGATTAGCAGGAGCTGCTAAAGCGGATATGAGTCATTGGGTGGTCAACCAAAAACTCATTTGTTTTTCGGGTTTGGCGGAGCGAGAATCATCCTTGAAGTCGGCCATGGAAAATCACACAAAGCAAAGTCTTAAGTATAAATAAATTTTACAATTAATACAAAGCTAACAAACTTGTTTTATTTTATTACAATATGCGACAACAAGTACAAAAATCATGTCTGCCTAGATATCTATTTAGGCAATTTGAAACAAGATTAAGATTACTCATTTCAATTAAAAAAATTAAGAGATAGTGATGTAAACTTAATCCTAAGTAGAGAATTTTTAAAGAATATCAAAAGATCAAGTTTACCAATAAGTAATGCAGATTAAGTTAGAAATTAAAACTATTAATTGATTTGATGGATTTTCAAGATATGAGATAAGTTTAACAAGCTCAATTAAAAATTCAATCCTAACAATCAATAATTATACTTAGGCGTTCTTAGCATGTAATATATGCAATAATGATCTGTACTCTAATTAATAAGTAGAAGCACACACACTCAATAGTTGTGGACGACAGTAAATTTAGATAGACTAAATTTGAAAAAAAAAATCCTCGAACTATCTCCTTTATGCAGAAAAGCTCATTTAACTTTTTTTGCGCATAAAACCACACTCAAGTACGGTTGCAAAAAACTTCTATGAAGCATATTTTCAAAAAACCACATCTAACTTTTCTGCTTGTATTTAATAACCTCATTTATCTTTGCAAGTTGGTTCAAAAAACATCATGCATCTTTCTCATTATTGTCAAAAAACCTCACTCAACTTTAGCAGAAAGCTCAGGCCGTCAGAGTTGGTTTTTTGCAACTATGCTTGAGTGTGGTTTTTTGCATAAAAAAAGTTCAGTGAGGTTTTCTGCATAAAGGGGATAGTTCAAGGGTTTTTTTGTGTCAAATTTAGCCATTTAGATAATACTGTAGAGATGATAAAGCAGTATCAAAATAATGGAGAAAAAAGAAAGAAGTTACCGGTGTGCGAGGAAAGTGTCGAAGGTGAAGACAGGGTCTTTGAGTGGTTGACGACAGCAAGACTGATGAAGCTTCGGGGGGTTATGGTGGTTGCGAGGAGCATGACAGTAGAGGATGGTGGCTTCAGGGGTTGAGTTGTGGGGTCGAGGCAGCGAACAACAAGGGAGAGGTTGGCCGATGGTAGTGGATTTGAATATTAGGATTCAGATTAGAAATGAATTTGGAGATTAGGGTTTGGATCTAAAGTGGATTTGAGAGTGGAGAAGGTGTCGTCGTTGAGGGGAAGGCAGTAAGGTGGTCGATGGGGGTGAGCGTCGATGGGGTGGTGTCGGGTTGGCGCGCCAGGGTTTTGGGGTGGTCGGAGGCATGAAGAGGCAGCAAAGGGGGATCGAGTTGAAGAAGAAAGAAGAAGGGGGTACTGACGCTGTGGGTTTCAGAGTAAAGGGAAAGGGAAGAAGGAGAGGGCTTCAATGAAGGAGAGGGGTGCTGATGGGTTCAGAATCAACGAAAGAAGGAGAAGAGAGAAAGTGGGGATGGCGGCAGTGAGAGAGGGTTTGGGTTTGGGGTTTGAATAATGGATTTGGGTATTTGGGGATAGTTAGGAGTGGGATTTAGAATTTCTTACAAATTCCAATGTTCTCTTATGGTCTCACAAATACAAGAGGAGAATGAAGAGCAACAACTCAACACGCAATATTTTTTTTAATCAATAATAGCATACATTCTCATTATTCTCAAGGCCTATATAGGCTCAACAAAATCTCAATACAAATCTTCAAAATATTCTAATGCAGAAAATAAAGGGTGCAAATTGCAAAACTATTACATATGGTTAAAATTCTAAAAAACAAATAAAAATTGCTGAAATAAAGATAACCTACTGGAGTAGCCATCCTAGATAATGCATGTACTGACAGAATTGCCCAAATCGTCTCAAACTGATGTCTTCATAAGATAGTAATCATGCAACAAATTAAATTGAGTCCGATTTGAAATTAACTATAATATGAGAAGTCTAGTTACAAAAGGCCACTATCTAATTCGAGATGATTGTAGCTAGAGCTGGTATCGGGTCCTATCGGGTCGGGTCCTCCACTACCCGGACCCAATATCCTATGGGTCCAAAAATTGGATCCGGACCCGAACTTGCAAGAACCGGGTCCGGGTCCGGGTCCTAGTCAAAAAAGTTTACCCGTCGGGTCCAGTAGCGGGAAATAAATATTTGCACGTAAGTATTTTGCACCCGATATCCTACGTTCCAACAATTTTTGCACTGAAGTACATGAATAAATATTATATTTACACATCTATATTTAACAATTATTATTTATATGTATATTCCTATAACACTCTTATTTAAATTTCATCTTTTTGAGGTATTTTTAATGGGTCCCGGTCGGTTCTATTTTGAGCGGACCCGGACCCGGACTCGAACCCAGAAGTGCAACAGGTCTTATTTTAGGACAGAGATCCGTATAGATCGGGTCGGTTCCGGTCCAATGTCGGGTCTGGGTATCGGGTAAATGTGACAGTGCTAATTGTAGCATTCTAGCAATTATAGTGTGCAACCAAGACGATATCCAAGCTCAAATTTTGTGTCTTATGTCTTCACATGCAGTTTAAGAGGATACAATATGTGGACCTGTAATGATATCAAAGATGTTGTTTCTATATAGATCCGAAAGTCTAAAAACAATATGATACACTTGTCAACCTACAAATCTTAGGTCAAATGTAAGAGTAGCTAAAGATGCAAATCTAGCAAGTAAATAATTCCTTAGATTGTTAGAACTAGTATATAAATAATTGAAAATTCAAGCAACTAAATGAAGAAAAAATTGATGAGTTTTGAGGTTTTAAAAATTGGCCTGGCGGAGAAGAGACGTTTATTCACTGCCCTAAGAAATTATTGACACCAACGTGCGAGCTTTTGTGGCAAGACACTCCCTAGTGGTACAATCCTGCAATCGAAATAGTAATCTTCCTCTTGGCATGAACAAGCGAAGACAATTTTGATCCAACTTATCTCCTTCGGATGCTCAACAAAAAACGGCACAAAGAATAAATATGTGAAATACTAAATACTTTGAGAGAGTAGATTGAGAGTAGGAGAAGTAGAGAGCAAGATTGCTTTTCTCTAACACTCCACAAGCCCAACCTATTTATAGGCCAAATATGCCAGAAGAAAAAAAAAAGAAGGCATGGTCTGATGGAATTAAGAGGGGATTAATGGGATTAAAGAAAAAGTTATAACGGCCTAATCGAAAGCTTCGGTTACAATCAAAACCGAAGTCGGTTTTGATTGTGACAGCCAATGCCATTCGAATTCATTAAAAAGGCTATAGGGCTAATTGGTCCAAAAAAGAATGGGCCTTATAAAAAATGATTTTTTCCCAATATTTTAAAACAATAAATATCTAACAATTTCTCCCCCTGATTAGGGTTTGCCCAAATTGGGACAAATTTGTGCGCTTTTGTGTGTTTGGTTTGATCTACTATTACTTGGTGGTATGTTAGTAGGGATCGGTTGTTGCAGACTCAGCAGTGAATTCCTATCAATTGGTATTGGAGTTTTAGGTCATAAATTTCGCAGTTCAGGAGTTACTCGAGTTCCTTGGAGTAGATGACAAATCCGGGTTTCACAAAGATCAATCAGTTCGACGGTAAAATCAACTTTAATCTCTGGAAGGAGTTCATGCACAACACATCAGTTCAACAGAGCTTTGATCTAAGCCCTAGAAGGAGATAAAGGCAGACCAATCAGTATAAAGCAGGAGAATAGGAAAGTGATTTGTTCAGAAGCCTTGGGTTTAATCTGAATGTTATCGGCGAAGGACGTCAGGTGTAGCAGTGCGGCAAGTCAGTGGGCAAGACTCAGGAATCGCCATTACAAGACCGGATGTACTGGAAGAGAAAACTGTTCAATTACTCAATAAAAAAGGTACCACTCTTTTAGATCATATAGAAGAAGTCAATTCGGAGCTATCTTGATTGAGGGCAATAAACGCAGATGATCTAAAATCTTTCTAATTGATAGATTCACTACCAAATCCATACAAGCATTTGATAACCACCATGCTAGATGAGGAGTATGTTAAGGAGAATTTTTCAGTAGCAGGTGTGATCGAGGGCTTGGAGATGGATGAACTTAGGAGGGAGATTTAGGGATTGACATCTACTTCTATGAGTTGCATCGGGGTGGATGATACTTCAAGTGGGGAAGGGAAAGAGCAAGTAAGGGTAGGATTCGTTGCCACCATTGCAGAGCGATTGAGCATTACAAGAGGAGTTGTCTCAAGTGGTTGAATCAGAAGTGCACCAACATTGTTTGTGTCGCTGAATTATGTGATAACTTAGACTGCACTCTTGTCTCGAGTTCTATAAATGTGTATTCTGGCTGGTTTCTTGATTCAGATAGTTTTTTCTCATATTTTCTCAGTGAGATAATTTCTACTTGCAAGTCTACAGGAGATCGTTGTGTGAGAACGGTGGTTGATTAGATTTGTGAAGTAATAAGTGAGGAAATTGTTGAGTCGGAGATGTCAAACGGACATAGGTACACACTAGAGAATGTTATGCATATTCTTTTGCTGAAACATAATCTGATATCCTTGGGAACTTTGAAAGCACGGGGCTGCATGTACTCAACTGAAGCTGTAGTTCTATTAGTTTAGGAATGTCGTAAGATGATGAAGGGAGGGAAGGGGTGTTCAGTACAACCTCAACAAGTTTTGTGGGAACATGAAAACTCGTCTCAGTGTTTTGAAGGCCATCGTTCCTTAAAACATTTTCTCGTATGCCGTCACTAGAATCACCAAAGTGAGATCAGCGACGTTCGAATATCGTCGATAGGTGGAGAGTGCCTCAGGGTAAATGAAGTTTGTGCATAGGGTGGCGCTTCCGTGATAATGCGTACTAAGGTATGCCCTTGAAGGAGGCATACTATTGGAGAAATAAAGGTGGAGATAGATTCAAATAGCAGAAGAAGCCATTGAAGCAGTTTTGTTTGAGGAGAGTGAAAGAGTCCAGAGGCGATTAATCACACATGTATGGATTTATGTGTATGCAATTCAAGATAAAAATTGTTGGGTTTATGTCTTGCATACTATGGTTTTGATGTAAAGAGAAGATGATGAAGCGAGAAGAGGTTCAAAGCGTCCAGGTAGAAGAAGAAAAAGCTGCAACAATAAGCAAGCAATTAATAGTCAACTGCCATTCTGGGCAGTCGACCGCTATAGCCCTCTGACTTGGATTGAGCGCATTGCAATCAACTGCCCTAGGGGGGTAGTTGACTGACCACATCTGTAAGCAGAAAAAGGGGATTGGTTTTGGGTGATCTATTTTGAGCCCTTCGTCCTTTACAAGTTAGATCGTATGGTTCTTATCGTGTAATTTTCTCTTTAGGGTATATCAGACGACTATTATATCAAAACCACAAACTAGGGTTTCTCTAGATCTCTATATATAATTGTAACGACATCTTTTGAGAGACGAGAGCGTATAAAGAGCAAAAGAGAAAAAAATACTTCATTGAGAGTTCTCCATTGTAAACAACATATTATCTTCTAGTGAGGCATAAGAGAGAGATAAGTTCTTGGTGAGAGTGATTGAAACTCTTGCATATTCTCTAGTTGAATAATATCTCGGTTATTTCTTCCCCGGATTAGGGTTCGCCCAAACCGGAACAAAATTGTGCGCTTTTGTGTGTTGGTTTGATCTACTCTTGCTTGGGGTTTGTTCGTAGTGAAAACTCAGCAGTGAATTCCGAACATATAGGTGAGAAAACCATAGTTATTAACTCCAGTCTTACCTACCTTTTCTTAACTTTGAACATAACTTTAAGTTGGAGGTGGCGGTATGGCAAGCCAAGTTAACGTACCTTGTAATTCCAAAGTCAAGATAGCCTTGGTTCTTGATATGGGTTAGAAATGACGTGGCCCACCCTGGGCCACGGGATCCCCTTAAGATGCGCGCACCTCCTAATCCTCCGGATCTGCCACGTCAGCGTCGGAAAATCGCCCGGGCTACTGCCACGTCAGCCCGGAAACCGTCCGGGCGTCTGCCAAGTCAGCCCTATACCGCTCGGATTTCCACCGCTTCAGCCTCACAGGCAACCGGGTCCAGACCCAGCCCCAAACGGGTCCAGACCCGGTTGGCATCTTCTATAAATACCAGACCCCTACTCCTCCTTGTAATCGATCTTTTCCCACCAAAACCCTAGTTACTGTTACTCTCTCTTAGTGACTGATTAGATCGTCGGAGGGTCTGCCACCGGGACCAACCTCGGTGTTTGGAGACCGTTTGCAGGTACACGAGACCTCGGATCCGAGCCACCCGCTCCGAGCCGAGCATCAGCCTCCACCTCACTACCACCCACCTCAGTACCGTTCGTCCAGTCGAGGGCCGTCTGCATAGGAGTCTCCTCCATCAATACAAATCGAGTAAGAACTCACGCCTGGTGCATCCACACGCCTCCCAAAAACAAACCGCATCAGGATGGCGCCGTCTGTGGGAAACTATCTATTGTAGACGCTGACCCGAGCTCTGCATCCAACGGTACCCCTGTAGACGCCGACCCGAGCTCTGCCTCCAAGGGTACCCCCGTCGACCCGAGCTCACATGGCACCCAAGGCCGCAAAAACTGTTACCTCCGCACGTCGGCAGGACATGCCTCCACAAGGCATTGCTGCCGATGCTCATGGACCAAACAACAAAGGGGTCAGTCACGGGCCCCAGCCAAACGCCTCCCGTCCGGTCCAGAACGACCTACGGGGGGTAATCTTGAACCGACAGGCTAGCCGCAGCAGGGGAAGAACTGCTTCCAACTCAGCTCCAAACCATCCAAGACCTCCATCCCAAGGGAGAGAGCCAGCGCTCAGCTGTGTCGGTCGGCGACAGCCCGTTCAACCAAACCGGGTCGAGCGAGCCCCAGTTACCCACTAGGAGTTCCAGGACTTCCGGAGGGAAATCCTTGGGGCCATCCGAGGGGTCCCCATCAATGAGAACGCCCGCCGTTCCCACACACAGTTGGATGCCGAGGCTAGCGTTTCTCGCCCCTCAACAATCCCACCAGAGCAAGATGACGACATTTTGAAGCGCCTCCAAGAAATGGAGGATCGTCTCGACCACTTTGGCAACGGCGATCCAAGGACAACTCAGGGGTACAGGCCGGTTCGCCCTCCTTTCTCCGCCCTCATCCTGCAGGCGGAGATACCCCGGAATTTTCGTCCTCCTCAGTTCAAGACATATGACGGCGAGGGTGATCCTGCTGATCACATGGAGGGCTTCAAAACCCTCATGATGATTCACAGCGCATCAGATCCCCTCCTGTGCCGAGCCTTCCCCACCACCCTTTGGGGCTCGGCTCGGGAATGGTTCTCCAAGCTCACCCCCGGCTCCATCTATTCTTTCGACCTGCTAGAGGGCAACTTCCTCGCCCGCTTCGTAACCAGCCGAAAGGCCGAAAGAACGAGTGCGTCCCTACTTGGGCTCCGACAAAAGGAAGGGGAGTCACTCCGAGTGTTCGTCCGGAGGTTCACCGCCGAGGCAAGGTCGGTCTCGTCCCTCGACCTTGGGGTTGCCTCGGCAGCCTTCCGGCACAACGTCCGACACGGACAGCTGAAGGCCTTCCTGGCAAAGAAGCCTCCGATAGACTTCCCCAACCTCCTCAACCGGGTCAAAAAATACATCCGAGCTGAAGAGGCCCTTAATCCAGAGGACCAGAAGGAAGTTCCCGGGAAGGGGAAGCGCAAGGCCGACGAAGTTGAGCCGGCGAAGAAAGCTCCGAGAGACGGGGGCACGCGAAGAAGGTTCCGCCGATCCCCCACTTCGAGAGGTACACTCCGCTGACGCAGAACGTGTCGACAATCCTCTTAGCGATTGAAGACAACGACCTCGTACAGTACCCTCCTCGACCATCCAACAACACCAGCAAGAAGAGGGATCAGCAGTTCTACTGCTGCTTCCACCGGGATAACGGGCACGACACAGATCACTGCCGTGCCCTGAAGGATGAAATTGAGGCACTCATTCAATGAGAGTACCTCTGAGAATTCAAAAGGGAAGGCGCCCAGAAATAGAGGGACGCCAGGAACAGGAGGGATTCCCCTCCTCCTAGAGCGCACCGACAGCGTCCCGAGCGGGATCCGGAGCCCGAAGAGCCTGAGGGTCAGGCAATCCTGCATTGCGTTCACGGAGGGCCCATGGGAGGGGAATCCAACACTTTCCGCAAGGCCTTCGTCCGGGATGTCAACACCGTCCAGGGCCCTCTCTCCCCCCAAGTCCAGCAACTTCCTGTCTCCCTCTCAGGAGAGGATCTGGAGGGTGTCCGGCTCCCTCATTGTGACGCACTGGTCATCAGCCTCAGCATGGCGAACTTCGAGGTCCGGCGAATCCTCATGGACAACGGAAGCTCGGTCAACATTATATTCCTAGGAGCATTCGAGAACCTGAAGCTCTCCCGTGAGAAACTAAAGCCGGCCAGGTACACCCTGCACGGATTCTCCGGCGTCCCCGTGACTATAGAGGGGATCGTCACCCTAGACGTGACGGCAGGCGCGACCCCGAACAGAAGGACCGAGTCCATGGACTTCATGGTTGTGAATGTCAAGGCAGCCTACAATGCCATCCTCGGCCGTCCGGGGCTCAGCTCCCTCCAGGCGGTTCCCTCGGCCTACCATCAGAAAATGAAATTCCTTACTAACACTGGTGTCGGATTTGTCCGAGGGAATCAAGAAGCAGCACGCTCGTGCTACATGACGGCGATCGAAAGCGGTGTATTTCCCCTCGATGCCATCGAGCTGGAGCCCGAAAGGACCCAGCCCGAACCAGAGCCGGCGGACGAGCTAGAGGATGTCTCGTTTGAGACAAGGGATGCGTCGAAGCACTTCCGAGTAAGCTGCTCCCTTGCGCCCCATCTCAAGTCTGCCCTCATTGCCTGCATTCGCTGCAATGTCGACCTCTTTGCATGGAAGCCCTCCGACATGCCCGGTATCTCCGAGGATCTCATCATGCCCAAACTCAGCGTGATCCCCGGGTCGAAACCAGTTGTCCAAAAGTGGCGCAAGTTCGCTCCGGAGCGACAACAGGCAGTGAACGCGGAAGTGGACAAGCTCTTGTCCGTGCGTTTTGTACAAGAGGTCAGTTACCCTGAGTGGCTGGCGAACGTCGTCATGGTCAAGAAGGCGAGCGGGAGTTGGAGGATCTGCATAGATTTCACCGACCTCAACAAGGCATGCCCCAAGGATCCGTTCCCTCTCCCCAGCATTGATGCCCTGATCGATGCTACCTCGGGCCACGAGCTCTTATCCTTCATGGATGCCTTCTCGGGCTATAACCAGATCCAGATGTTCCCTCCGGACATCGCCAAGACGTCCTTCGTCACAGACCAGGGACTGTACTGCTACCGGGTCATCCCCTTCGGGCTGAAGAACGCCGGCGCCACCTATCAGAGGCTCGTCAACCGAGTCTTCAAAGATCAAATCAGACGTAACATGGAGGTATACGTTGACGACATGCTCGTTAAAAGTCAACAAGGACAGGACCACGTCGCCGACCTAGAAGAGGCCTTTGGGGTCCTTCGAACTCACAACATGAGGCTCAACCCGGCGAAGTGTGCCTTCGGCGTCTCCTCGGGGAAGTTCTTAGGGTTCATCGTCAGCCAGCACGGCATCGAGGCGAACCCCAAAAAAATTCAGGCCATAATAGACATGGCCCCTCTCAGGAACGTCAAAGAAGTCCAGAGGCTAACGGGGAGACTGGCGGCCATCGGCCGTTTCCTCTTCAAGTCTGGAGAGAAGTCCCTTCCGTTCTTCAAGGTGCTGCGCGGCACCGGAGGGTTCGAGTGGGGTACTCAGCAGCAAGAGGCCTTCGCCCAGTTGAAGGAGTACCTCGCCAACCCTCCTCTCCTCAGCAAGCCCGAACCAGGGGAGCCACTCTGGCTCTACCTTTTCGCTTCGGAGAACGTGCTCAGCGCCGTCCTCGTCCGAGAAGAGGAAGTGTTCCAAAAGCCCCTGTACTATGTAAGCAAGGTCCTGCTCGATGCCGAGACCCGGTATTCTAGGATGGAGAAAGTAGCGTATGCCTTGGTCATGGCCGCGCGGAAGCTCTGTCCTTACTTTCAGGCGCATTCGGTCCAGGTACTCACGGATCAACCCCTGAAGGCCATGCTCTACAAACCCGAGAGCTCTGGTCGACTAGTCAAATGGTCGATCGAACTCAGCCAGTACGACATCAGCTATCAACCAAGAACGGCCATCAAAGGGCAGGCCCTTGCCGAATTCATCACAGAATGCACCATCTCCGAGCAGCCCGCAAGCAAAGAAGCCGACCAGATGTGGGAAGTTTACGTCGATGGCTCCTCTTACGAGGCAGGAAGCGGTGCGGGCATTATTCTCCGGGGTCCAGATGGCTTTCTCCTTCAATACTGTCTCTGCCTCAACTTCTCGACCTCTAACAACGACGCTGAATACGAGGCCATGATCGCCGGGCTCAATCTGGCTCACCAGGCCGGCGCCAGACAGATTAGGGCCTTTAGCGACTCTCAGCTGGTGGTCAACCAGATCACGGGGGAGTACGAGGCCCGTGACGATCGAATGATCAGGTACCTGGCCGTGGTCCAACGCCTATTAACATCCGTCGACGAATCGGCTGTATTGAGGATCCCCTGGGAGCTGAACGCCCAGGCCGACGCCCTGTCAAAGTTGGCTTCCTCATCCTTCGAAGGCCTCAACCGCACGGCCCTGATTGAAGTCCTGTTGAAGCCAAGTACAGACTTCCCGGAGATTCTGTGCGTCGAAGATGGAGCCCCCCGTAACTACTGGACCACTCTCATCAAAAAGTTTCTAGTCAAGGGAGAGCTCCCCGAAGACCGGGCCGAAGCAAGGCGGATCAGGGTCCGATCGGAAAGATTCGCGGTCATCAATGCCACCCTCTTCAAAAGGTCCTATACAACAACGGATGGCAGACCCTACATCCGCTGCCTAACCCCAGACGAAGCCAAGTACGCCCTCAAGGAGCTGCACGAGGGGATCGGCGGATGTCACATGGGAAGCCGTTCGCTAGCACGGAAGGCGTTAAATCATGGGTACTACTGGCCTACTATGCTGCAAGACGCCCTCGCCCTAGTAAAGAAGTGCGGCCCTTGCCAACGGTTCTTCCCCGTGAAGAGGGCTCCTCAGGCGAACCTCCAGTCAATGGCCAGTCCGACCCCCTTTGCAATGTGGGGAATGGATTTGGTAGGCCCATTTCCAAAAGCAACGGGCCAGCGAAAGTTCCTCATTGTGGCGATCGACTACTTCACTAAGTGGATCGAGGCCGAGCCATTAGCAATAATCACCGAGCGACAGACCCAACAGTTTTTCTGAAAACACATCGTCTCCCGGTTCGGGATTCCGCAGGTGCTCATCACCAACAATGAGACTCAATTTGCGGGTAGGCATTTCTGCAAGTTCTGCGAAGATCTCGGGATCCAGCAGCGCTTCTCCTCAGTATGCCACCCCCAGTCTAACGGTCAGACCGAGAACGCGAACCACCAAATCTTCGACGGCCTCAAGAAACGACTCGATAACTCTTCTAAGGGGTTATGGGTCGACGAGTTACCCAGCGTTCTCTGGGCCCACCGAACAACAAAGAGAATTCCCACGGGAGAATCCCCTTTCAATCTGACATACGGTGCAGAGGCCGTCATTTCCTTGGAGATCGGGATCCCTTCACCCCGAATCATGGCTTTCGACGAGGCCGCCAACTCCAAACAGCTGCGGGCCGACCTGGACCTCATAGACGAGGTCAGAGAGAAGTCTGCCATTAGGAGAAGCATCTACCAACAAAGGGTTGAGAAGTTCTACAACAAGAAGGTGCGTCCCACCGACATCAAGCTCGGAGACCTCGTCCTCCGAAAACTGGCGGTATCCAATCCCGGTCAGAAAAGGAAATTGGCCCCGAACTGGGAGGGCCCTTACAAAGTATCGGAGGTCGTGCGCCCTGGGACGTACCGCCTGACCAACCCGGAGGGCAATGCCATCAAGAGGCCTTGGAATGCTGAACACCTCATCAAGTTCCTATGAGGAGATTAGCCTCCATCCCATGTAAATTATGAAGAACGTAATCGGCACGTCGTGCCTTGTTTTTTGTAAAAATCCCTTATGATGTAAATATGCCAACTTTTTAAAACAAGTCTATGGCTTCGTATTTTGTTCTCAATAAAAGGCGCCTAGAGGTCGGCGCTCGGAAAGCAGCGCGAGCCAGAAAAGCTTCTCTTACAAGCATGGGGCTCAGCACTCGGATAACGGCGCGAGCCACAAAAGCTTCTCTTACAAACTTGGGGCTCGGCACTCGGATAACAGCGAGAGCCAAAAAAGCTTCTCTTACAAGCTTGGGGCTCGGCGCTCGGATAACAGTGCGAGACAGAAAAGCTTCTCTTACAAGCTTGGGGCTCGGCACACGGATAACAGCGCGAGCCAGAAGAGCTTCTCTTACAATCTTGGGGCTCAGCACTCGGATAACGGCACGAGCCAGAAAAACTTCTCTTACAAGCTTGGGGCTCGGCACTCGGATAACAGCGCGAGCCAGAAAAGCTTCTCTTACAAGCTTGGGGCTCAGCGCTCGGATAACAGTGCGAGCCAGAAAAGCTTCTCTTACAAGCTTGGGGCTCCGCACACGGATAACGGTGCGAGCCAGAAAAGCTTCTCTTACAAGCTTGGGGCCCGACACTCGGATAACAGCGCGAGCCAGAAAAGCTTCTCTTACAAGCTTGGGGCTCAGCACACAGATAACAGCACGAGCCAGAAAAGTTTCTCTTACAAGCTTGGAGCTTGGCGCACGAATAAACAGCGCGAGCCAGAAAAGCTTTCCTACATGTTTAGGACAGCTACACCCCCTGAGAACAAGTGCGGGAGCTCGGCGTCGACCTCGAGCAGGGCAGAGACTTTCCTCAAAGCTCCTCGGTCCTTGACGCTTGGCGGCGACCCTCTGCTATGCCTGCTACTGGCTTTCTTCCCGGTGTGGGGGCTCGGCACCCGTCCCTTGCTCGGTTTGGGCTTCTTCAAGCCCATCAACCGATGCACGAGGCGACAACCGCCAGCCACGCCCGCACCGTCGGTCCTGAGAACAAGTGCGGGAGCTCGACGTCGACCTCGAGCAGGGCATGGGCTTTCCTCAAAGCTCCTCGGTCCTTGACGCTCGGCGGCGACCCTCTGCTACGCCTGTTACTGGCTTTCTCTCCGGTGTGGGGGCTCGGCACCCGTCCCTCGCTCGGTTTGGGCTTCTTCAAGCCCATCAACCGATGCACGAGGCGACAACCGCCAGCCACGCCTGCACCGTCTTTCCTGAGAACAAGTGCGGGAGCTCGGCGTCGACCTCGAGCAAGGCAGGGGCTTTCTTCAAAGCTCCTCGGCCTTTGACGCTCGGCGGCGATCCCCTGCTACGCCTACTACTGGCTTTCTCCCCGGTGTGGGGGCTCGGCACCCGTCCCTCGCTCGGTTTAGGCTTCTTCAAGCCCATCAACCGATGCACGAGGCGACAACCGCCAGCCACGCCTACACCGTCTTTCCTGAGAACAAGTGCGGGAGCTCGGCGTCGACCTCGAGCAAGGCAAGGGCTTTCTTCAAAGCTCCTCGGCCTTTGATGCTCAGCGGCGACCCCCTGCTACGCCTGCTATTGGACCGGGGGGCTCGGCACCCGTCCCTCGCTCGGTTTGGGCTTCTTCAAGCCCATCAACCGATGCACGAGGCGACAACCGCCAGCCACGCCCGCACCGTCTTTCCTGAGAACAAGTGCGGGAGCTCGGCATCGACCTCGAGCAGGGTAGTGGCTTTCTTCAAAGCTCCTCGGCCTTTGACGCTCGCGGCGACCCTCTGCTACGCCTGCTACTGGCTTTCTCCCCGGTGTGGGGGCTCGGCACCCGTCCCTCGCTCGGTTTGGGCTTCTTCAAGCCCATCAACCGATGCACGAGGCGACAACTGCCAGCCACGCTCGCACCGTCTTTCCTGAGAACAAGTGCGGGAGCTCGGCATCGATCTCGAGCAAGGCAGGGACTTTCTTCAAAGCTCCTAGGCCTTTGACGCTCGACGGCGATCCTCTGCTATGCCTGCTACTGGCTTTCTCCCCGGTGTGGGGGCTCGGCACCCGTCCCTCGCTCGGTTTGTGCTTCTTCAAGCCCATCAACCGATGCACGAGGCAACAACCGCCAGCCACGCCCGCACCGTCTTTCCTGAGAACAAGTGCGGGAGCTCGGCGTCGACCTTGAGCAAGGCAGGGGCTTTCCTCAAAGCTCCTCGGCCTTTGACGCTCGGCGGCGTCCCTCTGCTATGCCTGCTACTGGCTTTCTTCCCGGTGTGGAGGCTCGGCACCCGTCCCTCGCTCGGTTTGGGCTTCTTCAAGCCCATCAACCGCCCACACCGCCATCCCCAAGAGATAGCGGCGCGTCATTAGCCCAGAGCAAGGCCGCGGCTTCCTTCGAAGCCGCTCGACCAATACGCTCGGCTACAGCCTAGTGCCACGATTCAGCAAAATTTTACATTAAGGTTTAGAGCGTCCGCCTTGTAGAACCCCATAGTTTCAAATATTATTTTTATATTTGAAAATGAATTTAAATTGATTTTTGGAGATTTAATGAATATTTTCAGAAAAATTTATCTTTTGTACACGTGCAAAACACGTGCAAATACTTTTTGAGAAGTTTGAAAAAATTAAGTTTTCTTCATGAAAAATCATTATTTAATATTTGAGATTTAATTAGTATTTTTCCAGATTTTTCTGAAATTAATTGGAACTATTTGCAATTTTTGAGAAAAGGACCTTTTTGCAAATTTGACATTTTTAGGGGTTAAAGTGCAAAATGTATATTCTGGACGTTTTGAAAAGTATTGATTGAGATTTAGAATTTATATTTTCTTTTAAATCCAAATTTAAATGAATTTTGATTGAATTTCCAAGAATAGAACTATATATGTAAGTTGTATTTTGGAAGGGTTTATTTTGCAAAAGTGTGGGTAAAACCCTAAACCTAATCCCGGATATTTAAGAGAATTTTTCCAGCCGTCATTGCTACAATATACAGAAATTTTGGAGATTTATTTTGGTGGAGAAAGGAGTTTTTGGATCTAGCAAAAGGAAGACTTTTTCGTGGACTTTTCTCAATTTAAGGTGAGTGATATAAAAATTGTTTTGTTGTCCGATTCATGTGAGTGACATTGTGTGTTTTGTTTTTGTTTGTGAATGATATAAACCCATCTTGTTGTTGATCTATGTATGCGAGTGGCAATGTTGTTTGATTTGATGTTGTGAATGATTAGATCTTTGTTATTAAAATTGTGTTGCTAAAAAGCATGTTAAGATTTGAGTATGAACACCTGGACATTGAATTTTATAAATCAGATTTTGATTTAGATTTGTGAAAGAAATTTAGTCTGGTAAAACCCTAATGAAAGAATTTGTGATTAGAACATGAGAACTTGAATTTTGACACATTTGATGTTTTGAGTAATATATATATATATACATGATGAGGATTTGTTGAGATTTGTCATTTTTCCTGAATACGAACTATTTTCATAAATATTGAATCATTAGAAAACTCCAGTTTTGATTTTGTAATCAGACCTAATTTGTGAAAACTGTAGGCCGACAGCCGACTGGCCTACTGTACAGTCGACTGGTACGAGTCTGTTACTGTATTTTAGAATCCTTAAAAAGTCGTTCTGGACAGTCGACCTAGCTTGTGGGCAGTCGACTGGTTCACTGAGGAATTTATTTTGTAAAATTATTTCAGTCCTTTCGGGGCAGTCGACCTATGACTCCTTTAAGTCGACTTATAAACTTAGAATATTTTCTTGAAAAATTATTGGAATTTACCTCGGGTAAGTCGACCGAAGTCTTTTTAAGTCGACTTATATGACTTAGTTTATTTTTGTAAAATTTTGGATAATTGTCTTCTGGACAGTCGACTTACCACAGTATAAGTCGACTGGTACTAAAAGATCTTTGTAAACTTTAGTGCTATTTCGAATGATTGGTTTTTCAGATAATTCAGTCTATACTTGACATTCAGTTCAGTATTTTATTAAGCATTTGACGTTGAGATATTCAGTTAAGTATTTAATTTGAGACATTCAGTTGAGCCACTTTGTTTAGTGGGACTTTGCTTTAGACATTTGAGTTTGAGTCTCTAGAGGTGTGTGACCCTAGTATACCGGTGTTGAGTTATTTTGTTGAGGCCCAGTGAGGCATTTCAGTTATTTAGTTCTGAATTTAGGTCGGTAGGGTACACCGCTCTAGGAGATTCGTTAAGTAATTAATTAACCCAAAAATGATAAGGACAGGCACTAGTGGTGATATGATGAACGAGAACATGAGTCAAGAACCTCAGTAGGGCTTTCGGTGTGAGATTTAATCTCCGGAATTATCGCAGTAGATTATTAGTGGTGTGGGATATGTCTTCGGAATTATCAGTCTTGTGGTGTGGGACAATCTCCGGAATTATCACGGTAACTACTTGTGGTGTGGGATTGATCTCCGGAATTATTGGAGTCGAGGTGAAGCACATGTGGTATTCGTGTGGTGACGTGTCAATGTTTCGGTGTGGGATGATCTCCGGAATTATTCAAGTGAAATATCTTGGGTGTGGGATCCATCTCCGGAATTATCGGGCATGAGATACTATCCATAGATTATCTTTACCTCGTAGTAGTCATCGTGTTAGGATTAGTTCATAACGCGGGGATTGAACCCTATGAAGAGAAGACGTTAAGGGCTTGCACCGAACCTATGTAGAATGGGATGCATAGACTTCGACAAGTACGCATTAGAGAGTCTGCATTTAGAATCTGTGTTTCTAGGCTTGGTTTTATGCACGTGATTTCCTGTTTTGTACACCTGACACTTAGCTTAGTGCCACTTGATGTTTTATGTTACCTGTCATTTCGTACTTCCCATATTCTTATTTAGTACCTGTTGTTTAAGAATTTATGAGGTATGATCTTTTATGTTGTTTGTTTGTTTTTATGTTACTCACACCATTTATGGCTGACCCCTTTAGTTTTGGGAGTTAGGGATCATCTCTAGCCTCATATGTTGCAGGTTGTTGCTTAGAGTTGAAGATTGGATGTTTAAGTTGGTTTGAGAAAAAGTGATTGATGCTGTTTATTTCTGAGGCACGTGTGGAAGCACCAGGTGTGAGTTCGAACTCAATTTGTATTGAAGGAGATAGCCGCTCGTCTGCCGACCTTCGGTTGACCTTCTGGGGCCTACGATGAGCTCGGAAAGGCGTTGAAGGTTGGGCTCGGATCGGAAGGGTCGGATCCGAGGTCTTGTGTACCTGCAGACGGTCCTGAAACACCGGGGTTTGTCCCGGTGGCGGACCCTCCGACGCTCTAGTCAGTCTCTGTGAGAGAGTAGCAATAACTAGGTATATTTAAGTGGCAAAAGATTGATTCCCTCCAAAAGGTGGGTGAGGGTCTAGTATTTATAGAGAATCCCAACCGGGTTTGGTTCCGAAAGCCCATGGGCCTGACGTGGCAGAAGGCCCAGGGGGTTTAGGGCGGTTGCGGTGATACCAGGAGTGGTATAGGGCTGACGTGGCGAAACCCTTGGCGGTATTTGGATCTGACGTGGTCCATCGTGAGTCCTCTGTGCCTCTGGGGGAATCGGAGGGCCTAGGCTGCGCCAGGTCATCCTCCCGCCCCGTCAGAGAGGGGGGACGGCCTGAGGGACTGCTCCGGATCGGACTCCGGGGGATACTGAGGCTCGTCAGCACGAGGAAGCCGGCACTGTGGGGGCAAACACGAGGTTCGGCGCCGACCCTGAAGGGGTCCGGAGCCGAACCAGGTTGTTATTCTTGCTTTTCTGAGTAGGAATAGTATTGGGCCCTGGTTGGGCCTCAGGCCATTTTTACACTGTCACACAAGCCCCCCACTCCTGCAGGGGGTGCGGGAGCTAGCCGTGGAGGAGTGTTCATGATTGTAAAAAATGGGAGGGCGGATCATAGGGCCTTTCTGGTGGTGCTGTCCTGAAGCTTGGATAGGACCTCGAGCTAGTCGAGGGTCAAGGTGTAGGTGAAGGCGATGGCGAACCGTTGTCTCTTCCGGAGAAGAGTACCCTGGTGTTCGATTGAACCTCGAGGGGTCGAGGGATTACGCGTCGACAAGGGTGATGGCGAGCCGTTGCTTCTTCCTGAGAAGAGTACCCGGGTGCCAGACCGAACCTCGAGAGGAGGGGGAATTATGGGCTGGTAAGGGTGATGACTAGCCGATGGATCTTCCGAAGAAGAGTACCCGGGTGCCAGACCGAACCTCGAGCTGGCGAGGGATTGTGGGTCGGTTAGGGTGAAGGCGAGCCGTTGTTTCTTCCTGAGAAGAGTACCCCGGTGCCAGGCCGAACCTCGAGACGAGGGGGGATTACGGGCTGGTAAGGGTGATGGCCCGCCGGTGGATCTTCCGAAGAAGAGTACCCAGGTGCCGGACCGGACCTCGAGCTGGCGAGGAATTACGGGTCGGTGAGGGTGAAGGCGAGCCGTTGTTTCTTCCTGAGAAGAGTACCCCGGTGCCAGACCGAACCTCGAGATGAGGGGGAATTATGGGCTGGTAAGGGTGATGGCCAGCCGGTGGATCTTCCGAAGAAGAGTACCCAGGTGCCAGACCCGACCTCGAGCTGGCGAGGGATTACGGGTCGGTGAGGGTGAAGGCGAGCCGTTGTTTCTTCCTGAGAAGAGTACCCCGATGCCAAACCGAACCTCGAGACGAGGGGGAATTATGGGCTGGTAAGGGTGATGGCCAGCCGGTGGATCTTCCGAAGAAGAGTACCCAGGTGCCAGACCCGACCTCGAGCTGGCGAGGGATTACGGGTCGGTGAGGGTGAAGGCGAGTCGTTGTTTCTTCCTGAGAAGAGTATCCTGGTGCCAGACCGGACCTCGAGTTGGTGAGGGGGAGTTACGGGCCGTTTATGGGGCGAACCGTTGTGCCTTGGGGTTGTTCTGAGTAGTGTGGTCCGTTGTTTTTCGCGAAGCATTTTGGGGGCGCCTGGGGACCTGTGCAAGATTCCCATTTCCTAGGTGCGTTAATGGCGCCGCTAAGTAACGGTATGGCGCATGGTCTTCCGTCGTTTGGTTTTCCCCACATCATAATGGCCGGCCCCTGGGGGGGGGGCTTATAAGTACCCACCCCCCCCTTTCTCGTTGTGGTTCAAATCCAGGCAAAGGTGGTCTGTTTGGCCCATAAAGGTGTCTGCTTCGGCGGACGCCTGTTTTTTGAAAATTCTTGCCCCTGGTTTTGTCGGAGAGGTAGTTTCTTTGTCGCCCGATCTTCTCTTGGATCTGATGGCCCTGAGGTGGCGGTCAGATCCAGGGGGGGTCCGGGCGAGAGGGATAGCGACCGAACGTCGAAGGGTGAGCCGTCTGCAATAGCGGAGGTTCTATCCTTCCGAGAGGGATGAAGGGCGTTCCGGGCCGGTTGTTTGCAACTGCGAAGGTTCGGTTGCTGGAGTAGGCTGGGCCTTTGCAGTTGCATCAACTGGCTCGGAATGGAGCACTTCTTTCGGCCTTCGGGTGTTGATCTGCTTTTGACCGAGGTGCTTGCCGAGGGGGGCGTCTTGAAGCTTTGGGCCCTGGGTAGATGAGTAGTTCTCCGATTGGAGGCTGATTATTCTGTGTCCCAATAGGGCTCCAGGTTGAGGCGGTTTCGGTCTCACCCGGGAACAGTTCGGGTCTTCGGCCGATGACGCTGTAAGCCCCGAGCTGCTCGCGGGTGAAAGGGGAACCGGCCCAGTCTCGGAGCCCGGGGCGTCTGTCTGAGGACGACGCCTTAAATCTTAAAAATAAAAATGTTCCCTCCTCCGAATACTTCTTCTGCGCTGGCCTCCGCGACTGGCTGCCAGCCTGTCAATGGATGATGTCAGCGTCGCACGTTTTGAGGATGTGGCGCGAATTCTTAGGTGGCAGTTGCATGTCGGATAGGTGAACAGTACTCGCGGGAATCGAGGAGTCGCTTCTATCTCCCATAAATAGTCCCCCCTCTCCCCTATTTGTCCACTCCTTTCTCTTTCAAAATAAAATTTTTCAATACTTCAGCGCTCATCTTCGCGTCTTGCTGTACCGGACTTGCCCTTCCGAAGTAACCCCAGGTGAGTTAGCAAGCCTATTTAGTCTAGGCATAGATGGATAGGGCTCAGTCTGGCTCGTCAGCGTCGACGTCTGGGGGGGGTGGAGCCTATCTCTGACTCGACGTCCTGGGAGGAGCCCGTACTCGAGGAGGAGTCAGTGCATGCTGACGGGTCTTCTGACACGGTTTCGTGGGAGGAACCGGTGGTTGAGGAGGCGGCACATGGTGCGAGGTTGTCGCGCTCTCGTCGTCCCTTCGTGGTGGAGAGTAGTGGGTCGGAGGAAGCGACTGATGGTTCGGACGACGTCCGTGTTTCGGAGTCGGCTGCCGAGGGAGAGAGAGGCGAGGGCGGCATTGTAAGGAGATCCATGGTTCCGGGGGTAGGTCCGAACTCCATGCCGACTGGTCGGGGGCCCTTATTCACTCCTTCGTCGGAGCGGTCCGAGAAGAGGAAGAAGGCTCCGAGGAAGGTAGAGTGGGGAACTAGTGGCTCGAGCCAGGGGACTGGTTCGCCCGCGCAGCCGAAGCATTTCCGTCGGTATCCGGACGACCTGTCCGACCAGGAGCTCTTTGGCGTGCAGGCCTATTCGCCGAGCCGGACGAGAGTGTTGATGGACGCGATTCTGACCGCCTTGGATGGCGGGGACTTGGAAGTCTTGCAATTGGCGTACCACATAGGGCCTAGTTACGAGTTGATGCTGCCGAGCTCTACTCTTCGCCCAACCGATCCCTTGTCTGCTTGGTACTGTGTCTTCCCCGTGGACGCGTTTATTTCTGGACTGAGGTTGCCGATCCATCCGTTTGTTCGGGAAGTGTTGAACTGGGCCTCCCTGGCGCCGATGCAGTACGGGCCGAACTCTTGGGAGCAGATAATCAGCTTTGTACTGACGTGCGAGGAACAACGGGTGCCCTTGCATTTGAACGTGTTCCGCGCGTTGCTGGCGCTTTGCCTGGCAGCCGAGGGGGTTTACTATATCTCCCCCCGGAGTAGGCGGAAGGTTGTTCATAGCCGTCTTGATTCTTTTAAGGACTGGAGGAAAAAGTATCTGGTAATTCGGAGTGAAGAGCCCTGGGACATCCCGACTCGATGGAATTACTCCAAGCCGAGTTATCCTGCGCCGGGGCAGGGAGATCTGACGGTCGAGGAGTGGGGGCTTGTAGAGTGTCTTCGTTTGTCCCCTAGTATTAATTGGACTGAGGTGACGGAGGTTCGCCTGGCGAGCGTTGGACTGAGCCCCGCCGTTCTCCGTATGTAGTTGTTTCTTTTCCCTCGATCCTTTCGTACATTCTCGCTCATTGTTCTTAATGGTTATTTTCTGCAGATATGGATGAGGCATCGATCCAAGCAAGGCGGCTCGCCATGAAGAAGGAAAATGCCGAGAAGAAGAAGAAGGCGGAGGCGGCGAAGAGGCCGAGGGAGCTGCCCCTTGTTATCTCGGAAGTCCAACTCGAGCCGAGGACCAAGAGGGGTCTCTCCGAGATGAGCAAGGGCGCGGCTTCTTCGAAGGGTCAGGGCGCAGCGGGGGCCCCTGTTCTCGGCAAGGGGAAAGGTCCCTGGGTCGAGGCCGAGGAAGAGGATCCGGTGGTGGAGCTAATGCGGCAGCGGTGGGCTCCTGACTGGTCGGTTCTGATGGGGGACCGTCTGACAGAGGAGGCCCAGGCCGTTGAGGTGGTGGAAAAACTGGCGACCCCTCGCGATCGCAAGGTGATGGAGGGCGAGCCCGTAGAGGTGGCGTTCGTCCGCCTGGCGCGGGCCACTGTGCAGGTAAGCCTGTCGACTCTGTACCTCCTTGTTGACTTTTGTGCCGAGGCCTGATCTTTGTCTGCCGTTGGTTGTAGGCTTGCATACAGGGGGCCAACATCAAGAACCTGTACGAGGCGTCCCTGGCTCAAGAGCGAGCTCGGGCGGAAAAGAGCGAGCTGGAGGTGAAGGAGATGCGAATCGAACTCGAGGGTTCGCAAAAGAGAGAGCAGCAGTTGGGGCTCCAGCTCAAGGCCAAGGATGTGGAGTGGGAGAAGGAGATGGCCTCCCTGAAGACGAAGTTCACCAAGGAGGCGAAGGAGGTGTTGCACACGGGTCAGCAGATGGTGATCGCGGCCCAGGACAAGAGCTATGAGAGGGCCCTTAGCCATGTGAGGCATTTCTTCCCGGCCCTCGATCTGTCCAATTTTGAGTATGATATGGAGATCGAGGGGACGTCGAAGACTCCGGGTGAAGAAGGGCCCGCCGTCGACCCCTCGGCCGACGCTCCCGTGGATCCGTCCGTCGGCGCGGAGGTGGGTCAAGGAGTTGTGTAATTTTTGTCTTTCTTTTTCTCTCCCTCGATTGTGTTTGCCTCCCGCGGACTGGCCACCGCAATTTTTGTAAGAAACACTTGGATTTACAGTGGTAAGAAAAGTTTTTGACCGGCCGGTTGTTTTTGAGTCTGGACATTTCTGAATCTTCTTGAGAATGTGCGTTGAGTTGGTTGGTTGTGTTGTAGGTCGCTGGAGGGGGGCTCGGAACACTGATGAGGCTTGTAACTTTTGTCGGAATAAGTCCGCCGTCTTAAGCGTGGAGGCGCGCCGGTTGAGAAGAGCGGTGTGGGATCGGGAGCTTGGCGGCGCGGACCTTAGACAGGCCGGGCTTAGTACTTTGGTGCCGAGGTCCTCTCCCGGGGGGTTACCTCGCGACATCTTTGTGGAGAAGGAGACGGGGGTGCCTTGTTACAAGGCGATGTCGGGTGCTTCGTTCTCTTCCTTCGTGGGTCGACAGGCGGAGGGGGTTCCCTTTGCGCTGCTGCTGTTGCAGTGGGCGCGACCGGATGACGCCCTGAGCTCTGTGGTTGGAGGGTCGAATGTGGCTGAGGCTAAGGAGCACCATAACGAGGGGAGGGGCCCCTAGTTGCTTGACCGAAATACTCTCCGTTCCTCGTTGGGCCTGAGGGGCCCTGATCTTCCTGATTTGAGATGAGTGGAGCGGTCTTGTATCGGTCTTTGTTTTTCTTTTGTTTTATTTTTCCTCTTTGGAACGAAAATAAAAAGGGGTATGAAAGGAGAATCCTTTTCCTTCCCCGCTCCGGTCAGTAGTGTAGTACGCAATGTCGGAGGCAAGGTCTGGCTCCATCGTTCCGCAAGGGATCGAAGAGGGGCTTTAGGAAGGACTTTTGGTCCGGACTCGTATTGAGATTATCGAGACATTTGGGTTCGGACAAAAAGGGATATCTTTAGCATAAGGTAGGGAGGGCCGCTAAGGCAGCTTTTTACAAGTGAGGGTTTATACAAAAGCCGATTTACATTTAGCCGGGTCATAACCTATGCTCGTTCGGCGTCGAGGGGGAACACACCTCCCCCGACGGTGGTCATGTAGCACGACCGCGCCGCTTCTTGGCTGCCTCGGACGATGCCGACTCCTTGAGGGGTGGGGAACTTGAGCTTCAGATGGTAAGCCGAAGGCACTGCTTGTAGGGAGCATAGTCCAGGCCGGCCAAGTATGGCGTCGTAGGCCGTCTTGATGTTGACCACCATGAAGTCCATGGATTCGGTCCTCTTGACAGGAGTCGATCCGGCGGTAACGTCGAGGGTAACAATTCCTTCTATCACGACAGGGACGCCTGAGAACCCGTGCAGGGTGTACCCGGCTGGCTTGAGTTTGCCTCGGGGTAACCTGAGATTTTCGAAGGCATCGAGGAAGAGAATATTCACCGAGCTACCGTTGTCGACGAGGATCCTGCGGACCTCACAATTAGCCATGTGAAGGTTGATGACGAGGGCATCGCAGTGGGGCAGGCGGACTCCTTCAAGGTCTTCCCCTGAAAAGGAGACCGGCCTTGATTGTAGTTTGGGTGAGGGGTTGTCTCCGACAGCGTTCACCTCTCGGATGAAGGCTTTTCTGGAAGTTTTTGATTCACCTCCCATCGGCCCTCCGTGGACGCAGTGCAAGATAAAAGGGATATCTACGGCTCCCTCGGAATCGGGGTCCCGACTCTGGGTCTGGTTCGGAGGAGGATTCGGAGCCGATTGGCTCCGGTTCCTAGCGGCTCGCCGATCCCGTGGGCCTTCTCGGGTAAATTCTCGGAGGTACCCTCTGGAAATGAGCCCTTCAATTTCGTCTTTCAGGGCTCGGCATTGGTCGGTCTCATGCCCGTGATCTCTGTGGAAGCGGCAGTAAAAGCGCTGGTCTCGATTCTTATTGTTATTAGATCGGGGGGGTAGTCGGACAATGCCCTTGTCTTCGATTTCCAAGAGGATGGCGGATACGTTATGCGTCAGGGGGGTGTACTTCTCGAAGCGGGGGACTGGCGGGACCTTCTTCATGGCCCCCGGGTCCCTTGGAGCTTTCTTTGGTGGTTCGACTTCCTCGGTCTTCCGCTTCCCTTTCCCGGTGGGATCCTTGGCGTCTTCGGGATTTAGGGCCTCTTCTGCCCTAATGTATTTCTCGACCCTATTAAGGAGGTCGGGAAAGTCGACGGGGGGTCTCTTGGCCAGAGAAGCCTTCAGCTGTCCGGGGCGGACGTTGTGTCGGAATGCCGCTGAAGCGACGCCTGGGTCGAGGGAGGAGACCGACCTTGCCTCCGCGGTAAATCTCCGGACGAACACCCTGAGTGATTCCCCCTCTTCCTGTTTGAGCCTGAGTAATGAGGCGCTGGTCCTTTCGGCCTTCCGGCTAGTGACAAAATGGGCTAGAAAATTCCCCTCGAGTTGGTCGAAGGAGTAAATGGAGCCGGGGGCGAGTTTCGAGAACCACTCGCGAGCAGGACCCCGAAGGGTGGCCGGGAAGGCTCTGCAGAGCAGGGGATCCGAGGCGCTGTGAATCATCATGAGGGTTTTGAAACCTTCCATGTGATCAGCAGGATCCCCTTCGCCATCGTAGGTCTCGAATTGAGGGGGTCGGAAATTCCGGGGTATTTCTGCTTGGAGGATTGGGGCGGAGAAGGGAGGACGGACAGGCCTGTACCCCTGAGGCGCTCTTCGGCCGCCGTCCCCTACGTGATCGAGGCGGTCCTCCATTTCTTGTAGGCGCCTTAGGAGTACGTCGTCGTCTTCTGGTTGGATCGTTGAAGGGCGGGACGCGCTGGCTTCGGCGTCCGACCCTGTTCGGGAATGGAGGGTTTCTTCCCTGGGGGCCCGTCGGAGGGCCCCCAGCATTTCTCTTCGGAAGTCTCGGAACTCCTTGTGAGTGACGGGGGCTCCTTCGGCCCGGTTTGGTTGGTCCGAGGGTTGTCTTCCGATTCGGCTGAGCTCGGGTCTGCGCGCCTCGGGCGGTGGCCTCGGGTGGTTCGGGACCGGGTTGGAAGCGGCCCTTCCCCTGCTGCGGGTAATCTTGCGGTTGAGGATTACTCCCCGGAGGTCGGGCTGGGCTGGTCGGCCGACGTTCTTTTGGGACTCCCGAGAGGGAGTCTTGTGTTTCGACGTGTGTGGCCTGGCTTTACCGGTGGGTGGGGGCGAGTCCCGTCGGTTGACGGAGGAAGCAGCCCCCTTGCCTTTGGAGGCCATGAGGATTTGGCTGTCGATGGCCTTTGAGGGTCTGGGTCGGATCGGCTTCTGGAGCAGCTGTTCCCACAGACGGCGCCAACCTGATGCTGTTTATTTCTGAGGCACGTGTGGAAGCACCAGGTGTGAGTTCGAACTCAATTTGTATTGAAGGAGATAGCCGCTCGTCTGCCGACCTTCGGTTGACCTTCTGGGGCCTACGATGAGCTCGGAAAGGCGTTGAAGGTTGGGCTCGGATCGGAAGGGTCGGATCCGAGGTCTTGTGTACCTGCAGACGGTCCTGAAACACCGGGGTTTGTCCCGGTGGCGGACCCTCCGACGCTCTAGTCAGTCTCTGTGAGAGAGTAGCAATAACTAGGTATATTTAAGTGGCAAAAGATTGATTCCCTCCAAAAGGTGGGTGAGGGTCTAGTATTTATAGAGAATCCCAACCGGGTTTGGTTCCGAAAGCCCATGGGCCTGACGTGGCAGAAGGCCCAGGGGGTTTAGGGCGGTTGCGGTGATACCAGGAGTGGTATAGGGCTGACGTGGCGAAACCCTTGGCGGTATTTGGATCTGACGTGGTCCATCGTGAGTCCTCTGTGCCTCTGGGGGAATCGGAGGGCCTAGGCTGCGCCAGGTCATCCTCCCGCCCCGTCAGAGAGGGGGGACGGCCTGAGGGACTGCTCCGGATCGGACTCCGGGGGATACTGAGGCTCGTCAGCACGAGGAAGCCGGCACTGTGGGGGCAAACACGAGGTTCGGCGCCGACCCTGAAGGGGTCCGGAGCCGAACCAGGTTGTTATTCTTGCTTTTCTGAGTAGGAATAGTATTGGGCCCTGGTTGGGCCTCAGGCCATTTTTACACTGTCACAGTGATTTAATAAGAGTTTTGTGCAAAATTGTAATAGCAGATTTGAGTTAGTTTCGTGTTGTAAATAAAGAAAACATTGTATGAGTTGTTTTGAATTCTGCTGTGATTTGTAAAAGTTGGTTGTAATAAAAATTGAAAATTTTAGTGGTGTTAGTTGTGTTTAATATTATATTGAAGTGGATCGCTGGGATTGTGCCCTGTATTTTCTAAGATATCTTATTAGAAATTCGGGGCGCTACACGCCTTCGGCAGACGCCCCGAGTTTCGAGTCGTTTGGTTGACCACCCTCTCGCCCGCGAACAACTCGGGGTTTATGGATTTCGCAAGCCCAAACCCCGAATTGTTCGAGGACGGCAGGGGAGCCACCGACCCTCTGCTCTCTCTGTCCCGAACTGACCCTCTGCTTTCAATTGACCCTCCTCTCGTCCACGAACAACCCGGGGTCTCCTGCTATTGCGAGTTCGAAACCCCGAATTGTTCGAGGACGGCAGGAGAGCCACCGAGCCTCGGCTCTCCGAGAACCCCCGAACCAATCGGCAGGCCCACCGCTCACCAACGAACAACCCGGGGTCTCGTGGCTCTCCAGGCCCGAACCCCGAATAGTCCGAGGGTGATTGGTGTGCCCCCGATCCGGAGCGTTCGGAGAATATTTTGTTTCTGGGCGCCCGCCTCCGGCAGGCACCAAAGTCATGCAATTTTCACTTAACAATTAGTTGGGGGGAAGTAGGGATTATATAACCCTCTGAGGGAGGCAGTTATTACGTCTGGGAATGCAAAACGGCGGAAGACGAAACGTCGCCATTAATGCTCATGGGAAGGCGAAACGTCGCCATTTATGACCTAGTCGCCTTGGCGGCGACCCCTTCGCAGCAGACACAGCAGCCACCTTCGACAACCGAGACAATCAAGGTTCAAAAGAACAAACGAATGCTATTATTATTACTCATTGCTTACAACTCAATGAACGTCGGTACAAATACAAAGAACAACTCACAAACTCACTCGCACTCGGTCTGAAATTCAAACTCGGCGCCTCCTTCGGAGCTCTTCTCACGCTCGGCTGGACCGGCCCGGGAAGATACTCCCGCCACCGAGCTTCCTGCATCACCGGGCTGGGCCTCATCCAATAGAAATGTCGAAGACCGCCCCGGGGTCGAGTTGCTGGCCTCTTCCATCAGACCCGCGCCTAACACCAGCTTCAGCCTGCGAATCTCTAGCTCTTTCTCAACCACGGCCTCGCGAAGGAAAGACTCAGAAGCTGACCGCCCGCTCGAGGCATCCGAGAGGGACCAGTCCGTTTTGATTACCCACCAGTCCCGGTCGGCTATGGCCTTCTTCAGGCACGCCACCTCTAGACCGAGCTCCCTAGACTTGTTCAGAAAATAATTAACGGCGGCCGCTCGGTCCCGAGCTTGTTTTTGCTGGCGAGCCAAAGTTGCCTCCATGGCCTCCTCCCCCGCTCGAACTGGAGGTACCTTGGCAGCAACAGGGGCGGCGACCCAGGTCTCGTGTGTCTATCAAAAGACGAGAGCAAACATCACAAAAAACGCAAGTCTTGAAGCCTCGACCCAAAAAAGTATATTTCATTTCTTTTAAAAAATTGATACAAAAGCCGCGGTGGCCAGTCCGCTCGGGGCATTTACATCAAAATAAACAAAAAGAAAAAAAAAACTATTCTATTCTTGGGGGGGGTGGCACCTTATCCTTGGCCTGGACGCCCCCCGCTTCATCGCCCCCCGGGGTCGGCGGAAGGTTCGCCTCCCAACCATAGTAGAGGTGGTCCACGTTCTGCTCGGGGTAGATCTGTCGGAAGTGTGCCTTGGCCTGCTCATACGCCTCGTCCTGCGCTATGATCAGAGCTTCTGCCGAGGCCGCCTCCATCCTCTTCAGGGCCTTCCCCCTTCTCCGCCTCCTCAATCCTCTCCTTGAGACGATCCACGTCCGCCTTGTGGATGTCGGAGAGCGAGGCCACCTGGGCCTCGTGGACCTTCACCATAGTCTGGGCCTCCTTCAGGTCATCGATCGCCTTGTTCAGCTCGCGGAGGTACTTCTCTGCGTTCCTCCTCTCGATGTAAATCTCCTTCTCCAAGTACTTTTGGAAGTGCTGGCCATGGAGCATCGCCTGTCCAAGGGGAAAAAGATCAGAAAAATTTCACCAAGTTCAAAACCAAGGGAGAAGGTGCCGAACTGACTTACCGAGATATGCGCCTGGGACCAGCGCATGAAGGCCTGCTCGGCCGTCTGCGACGCCAGTGCCATAAAGTCTCGCTCGGTGCCGGCCTTCGTGACGAACTCTACCGCCACTAGCCCATCGAGTAGACTGTCCCCCCGCACGATCGACCAATCGGGGACGAAGGGCCGCAGTCCTTGTTGGCCCACCATCTCCTCGGCGGTGGGGCGTGGCGGGGGAAGGCTCCTCCCCGGGGCATCAACAGTTTTTCCCGAACTACTCCCTCCATCCCGAGGCGCCCTCGGGGTAGGGGGTGGTGATGCTTCTTGGCCTTCTTTGCTTGCAGAGGCTCCTCGGCTACCAGGACCGGCACCTTGGCAGACCCCTCGACCTGAGCGGCCAGCTTCTCTTGCTCCGCCTTCTTCTTCTTCTTCTGAATGTCTGCCCTCGTCTTCGCGGCGACAGCCAGCAGGGCCCGCCTCTCGTCCACCTGTTCGGAAGTCATCTCTGCAAGAATGAAGGAGGCTAAAGTTAACACGAAGGCTGAAAGATGAAAAATTCAGAACGAAACATACTAGGGTTGGCCGGGCTCAGTCCGGCCCGAGCGAGGTGCAGCTCGGTCACTCGAGGCCACGCAATACTGTGACCCCTAACTATCTTCTTCACTCGCTTCCACTCCTTGGCTGTCAAGTCGCTTCGCTTTGGAGGTTTATGGTACGGCTTGAAGAAGCTCCACTGGGTCGGTATTCCCCAATCCTTCTTACTCCGCACCACAAAATACTTCTCTTTCCACCCTTTGATGGAATCCGGATGGCCATGCATGATCTGCTTGTGCGGCCTCGGCGAGAAATAGAAAATCCCGTCCTAATCTCTGAGCGAGCTGATCCCTAGGATGGCTCGGAAGTACGTCAACCTCGGCTTCACCCCCTTCTCTTGGCACCCCAAAATGAAGCAGATCAGGTGCTTCCAAGAGTTCGGGCCGTACTGCATGGGGCACAGTTTTGCCCAATTCAAGACCCTCTTGACAAAGGGATGCAGGGGCAGCCTCAGGCCCGAGGCGAATGCGTCATCAGGAAACATACAATAGCCCGGCGCCAGGACCGTGGTGGGCCGAATGCCGGGGCTCGGAATGAAGACCTCGAACTCCTGCGGGATGAAATAAGAGGCCCTCAGAACATGGAGATAGTCAGCCCTTAATATGCACTGGATGCTGTCCATCCTAATCTTCACTCGGCCCTCTTCACCTGGCACGGGGGGATGGGGCCTATGTCCTTGATGTCATCAGGATTCATCCGAATCGACCCCGAATTTTTGAAGGAGACTGGGGGGAACTCGAGCCCCGGTCTGGGTGCATATTCATCTTGCGGAGGACTGTCCGAGATGGTCAGCTTCCGCTTCTTCCGGCGAGGGCGAGCCTTCCTCTCGGGAGACGGGGTCGACAGGGGTGGGAGAGGTGGAAGGTCATCCCCGACCGACCTTCCCGCTGTGCCTTCGCCAGCACCCTCTTCAGCATCCTCATCCTCATCAACAACGGTGCCCTCATCCTCACCGTCATCATCGGTATCCGGATCCTCCTGATCCTCATCCTCCCCCTCCTCTTCGCCTTCGGCACCCTGGCCCTCTTCGTCATTTCCCTCCTCATCGCCCTTCCTGACCCTCCTGATTTTCCTCATCCTCTTCCTCCTGCTCTTCGCCCTCGCCTGCAGGCTCCTTCCCCGGCCTTTGGGATCTCAGTGGCGACACTATGAAGGCTACGTCGTCATTACTAGCCGACCCAGGGTCTGACAGGACCTCCTGCTTCACCTTATACTTGCTAAAAGACGAGGACGTCTCGGACTCGGACTCCCTTGCGGAGCGACCCGACGAGCTGGCCTCGGATCCGGACTGAACGCGCGACATTACAAAGCAGAGAGTACTAACCTGAAAAGTTGCCGAACTATCACCGGAAAATGTCGCCGACGGCAAGTATAAAACCTGCTCCTGGAAATAGTAGAGTGAGAGAGTTAAGAAATGAAGAAGAAAAAGTGAAGAGGGGGGAGGGGATTTATAAGGAATGAAGCGACTCCTCGATTTCCGCAATTAAGATCTGGCCGCTGGATCTTAACCATCAAGATCTAACAGCCGCCAAGATCTGGAGACACTTCGATCCTTGCGCTCCTGACATCAGCAGTGGGAGTAGAATTACCTAAACTACCCCCACGCCTTTGTTCCTTACACAACGGATTTTTCTCGACAAGTCAATAAAGCTCGGGGTTCGGATGGCACCGCAAGCCATAATTCCCCTTCTATTTTCACAGAAGGGTCGACGCTCGGATGGCACCACGAGCCACAATTCCTTATCTATTCTCACCGAAGGGTCGACGCTTGGATGACACCGCGAGCCACAATCCCTCTTCTATTCACAGAAGGGTCGACGCTCGGATGGCACCATGAGCCACAATTCCCCTTCTATTTTCACAGAAGGGTCGACGGTCGGATGGCACTGTGAGCCACAATTCCTCTTCTGTTTCACAGAAGGGTCGACGCTCGGATGGTATCGTGAGCCACAATTCCTCTATTTTCATAGAAGGGTCGACGCTCGGATGGCACCGCGAGCCACAATTCCTTTTCTATTTTCACAGAAGGGTCGACGCTCAGATGGCACCGTGAGCCACAATTCCCCTTCTATTTTCACAGAAGGGTCGACGCTCGGATGGCACCGCGAGCCACAATTCCTCTTCTGTTCTCACAGAAGGATCGACGCTCGGATGGCACCGCGAGCCACAATTCCTCTTCTGTTCTCACAGAAGGGTCGACGCTCGGATGGCACCGTGAGCCACAATCCCGCTTCTATTCCACCAGAAGGGTCGACGCTCGGATAGTATCGCGAGCCCCACCTCTTTCTCTGTTGTCAAGGGAGCTCGGAGCTCGGATGAAATCCCGAGCCATAAATTCCTCTTCTATCCACAGAAGGATCGACGCTCGGATAGCATTGCGAGCCCCACCTCTTCCTCTGTTACCAAGGGGGGTCGGAGCTCGGATAAGATCCCGAGCCGATAATTCCTCTTCTATCCACAGAAAGGTCGACGCTCGGATAGCATCACAAGCCCCACCTCTTTCTCTGTTACCAAGGGGGGTCGAAGCTCGGATAAGATCCCAAGCCGTAAAGTCCTCTTCTATCCACAGAAGGGTCGACGCTCGGATAGCATCGCGAGCCCCACCTCTTTCTCTGTTACCAAGGGGGGTCGGAGCTCGGATAAGATCCCGAGCCGTAAATTCCTCTTCTATCCACAGAAGGGTCGACGCTCGGATAACATCGCGAGCCCCACCTCTTTCTCTGTTACCAAGGGGGGTCGGAGCTCGGATAAGATCCCGAGCCGTAAATTCCTCTTCTATCCACAGAAGGGTCGACGCTCGGATAGCATCGCGAGCCCCACCTCTTTCTCTGTTACCAAGGGGGGGTCGGAGCTCGGATAAGATCCCGAGCCGTAAATTCCTCTTCTATTCACAGAAGGGTCGACGCTCGGATAGAATCCCGAGCCACCCCACTTTCTCTCTGTGGACAGGGTACTCGGAGCTCTGATGAAATCCCGAGCCGCTTCTCCTTCTCTGCTCGTCGGTAAGCTCGGAGCTCGGACAGCATTCCGAGCCACAACTTCCTCTCCTAGTCAACGAGATGGTCGACGCTCGGATAGCATCATGAGCCCCATAAGCCCTCCTCTTTACACGGGAGGCTTGGAGCTCGGATTGAATCACGAGGTGTCCCATAGACTGGGGATCGGCAGCCGACCCCTAGCGCTCGGCGAACCAAGCTCCAGCGAAGATCGACCTCGACGGCCCCTCGCTCTTCCAACTAGCGAGAGGGCCGTCCATTGGCCCTCATAACTCGCCCGCCAACCCTCAGCATTCCGCAAGCAACGGCTCGCTTGCCGACCCTCGGAGCTCCTCTATCAACCCCAGATGCTCGGCAAGCCGAGCTCCAACGAGATCGACCTCGATGTCCCCTCGCTCTTCCAACTAGCGAGAGGATCGTCTACCGACCCTCAGAGCTCCTCTATCGACCCCAGATACTCGGCAAGCCGGTCTCCAACGAGATCGGTCTCGGCGTCCCCTCGCTCTTCCAACTAGCGAGGGGGTCGTCCGCCGACCTCCGAGGCTCGTCGGCCGACCCCTGGGCTCGGTGAGCGTCCCTCCGACTCTTCTACGCTTAGCATCCCGCGCAAACTCCAATAAGGGATCCTTTCCTCCTACCCCCTGGCCTCTTCTGGAAGTAGCAAAACCTTCTCTCTCACCGCACCTTCCACCTTGTTCTTCCTACAGAGGCGAAGAATCACTCTTATACGGCAGGTTCACCCAGTCCTACAGGAGTGTGGGGCTTGTGATATGGGTTAGAAATGACGTGGCCCACCCTGGGTAACGGGATCCCCTCAGGATGCGCACACCTCCTAATCCTCCGGATCCGCCACGTCAGCGTCGGAAAACCGCCCAGACCGCTGCCATGTCAGCACGAAAACCGTCCGGGCGTCTGCCACGTCAGCCCTATACCGCCCGGGTTTCCACCGCTTCAGCCTCACGGGCAACCGGGTCCAGACCCGGCCCCAAACGGGTCCAGACCCGGTTGGCATTTTCTATAAATACCAGACCCCTACTCCTTCTCCAGGTAATCGATCTTTTCCCACCAAAACCCTAGTTACTGTTACTCTCTTAGTGACTCACTAGATCGTTGGAGGGTCTGCCACCGGGACCAACCTCGGTGTTCCGAGACCGTCTGCAGGTACACGAGACCTCGGATCCAAGCCACCTGATCCGAGCCAAGCATCAGCCTCCACCTCACTACCACCCACCTCAGTACCGTTCGTCCAGCCGAGGGCCGTCTGCATAGGTGTCTCCTCCATCAATACAAATCGAGTAAGAACTCACGCCTGGTGCATCCACACGCCTCCCAAAAACAAACCGCATCAGTTCTCTTAATTTTGTTTCAAATTGGGCCTACCTTGTTCATATGTGAGCAAAACATCCTTTGTTATCTTATCAGATTTATCAAATTCCAAACCACCTTTTCTAACGATTCACTAGTCAACTCAAACTAAAGTTGCAACTAGTGATATTTTTTTAATAAAAAAAAAAGAAAACCAGTGATATTTACAGAATTAGCTAGAATGGAATGTATCATCTCCAAATAAATAAATAAATAAATAAATAAATATATGTTTTAAATTGTGGATGTGTGATATATCTAATTTGTGGAGGTGAATTGGCCATGTATTCAATGTAGTGATGCCCGAGAGTATAATAGACTACAGATGTTAGTTTCTGTGATCTTTCTGGGGCTTTATTGGAGTGTTTGACTCCTCATGCTTCATTTCAGTTCACAATTGATATATTCATACTATTATAAATCTAAAAGTAACAATCTAATTATTCCTTTCTTTTTCCCTTTGATTCTTTGACTTCTGAAGGTATTCTCTTTATATTTCTGATACTTACGTTAGCAATACTTCTTGATAAAGGTTGATCTTTTATGGGCAGGCCCTGGTTGCTCTTCAGTTGGAGGAGGAGCCTTCACTGAATTAGGTCCATTTTTCCCTAGAGGTGATGGTCGAGGTCTTCGAATTAATAAAAAATCTTGGAATAAAGGTGTGTTCTTTTCCCAACCCACATAATTACGTAAACTATCTTATTATTATAAACTCAGATATTTAGACTTCATTGTTTTTTCATATTGCGTAGTATCAAATCTCCTTTTCGTTGAGTCACCTGCTGGAGTTGGATGGTCTTACTCAAATACAACTTCTGACTACATTACCGGCGATGCTACAACTGGTAACTTAACATATTATTCTTTGTTCGTATACAATCTTCTGCAGTATGCTGACTATATTTCATCTTTCTACCATTGAAGCCAATGACATGCACATGTTCTTGATGAGATGGTACAACAAATTTCCCGAGTTCAAATCTAGGGGCTTGTTTTTGACTGGAGAAAGCTATGCTGGTCTGTGTTCTTATATTATCTTAATGTTTACCTGTTCTATTAAATTGTTTAAATGGGAAAAAGAAATTAACAGTATATAATTGGCTACAGGACACTACATACCACAATTGGCCAGTGCTCTTCTGAATCATAATAAATATTCAACTGGCTTCAAGTTTAATATCAAAGGAGTTGCTGTAAGATCTTAGACACAGATTCACTACATTCACAGTTGTTGGTATATTAGATATTTAAAGCTTTATATATACTCAAAAACAGATTGGAAATCCTCTCCTAAAGCTCGATAGGGATGTTCCTGCAACCTACGAGTATTTCTGGTCACATGGGATGATTTCCGATGAGATAGGCCTCACCGTTATGAACCAATGTGATTTCGATGATTACACCTTCAGCAGCCCTCATAACGTGAGCAAATCGTGCAATGATGCAATCTCAGAAGCAAATCGTGTTGTTGGAGATTATGTTAACAACTATGACGTGATCATTGATGTGTGCTATCCGGCATTAGTGGAGCAGGAGCTGAGATTGAGGAAATTTGTAAGTGATGTATTGTATCTTGAATTGTTTCATTTTAAATTTAAGTACAATTTCAGTGATTATACTTTCCAACTCTTTTTTTATGTTAGGCTACTAAGATTAGTGTGGGAGTCGATATTTGCATGAGTTATGAAAGGAGGTTCTACTTCAACCTCCCACAAGTGCAGCATGCTCTTCATGCTAATAGAACATATTTGCCTTACAGTTGGTCTATGTGCAGTGAGTGAGTATTCCAAAACCGTAACCATACAAAATTAAGTTAATGAGTATATATTTGAATTTCTTGTATACAAATATAAAATAACTAATCCTAATTATGTTTTCATTTGTGTGTTCAGTGTTCTGAATTATAACGGCACAGATGGTAACATTGACATCCTCCCTTTGCTTAAAGAGATAATTAGTCATAAGATACCGGTTTGGGTTTTCAGGTGAAGACATTACCTATATCGTCATTTCAAATAACTCTTCAGCAAAATGATGTTTATATTTATGTTTATAATGCACAAACAGTGGTGACCAAGACTCGGTAGTGCCACTCCTTGGTTCACGGACATTGGTTAAGGAGCTGGCCGATGATATGAAATTTGGAGTTAGTGTTCCTTATGGCGCTTGGTTTCATAAGGGACAGGTATACACCTTTAACTTGTCATTTTAGAAAAATGTATAATTTACCAATTAGAAGTAAATTTTCCATATTCCTGAGAATTTATTCCATGTCCTCTACAATCCCAGCACAGTTTTATATCAGAGTCAAAAGTATGTTCAGTCTTTTAGCGAGTGGAGAAAATATTCGTCTTTGAGATAACACATCTACATTATTATTATTTTGTTGTGAATGAAACTTCAAAGTCGTTCTATCAAACCAGGTTGCTGAAGAACAAACAATGCAAGACACAAACTAAACTCCTGATCACAGAGAAATCAATTGTAGACACACACACACACACAGGATTTTGAAGAACCTTCACTAATGAAATAAAGGATTACACCCTCTACAAGTTCTTCATTGATCCAAACATGGATCACTGCAACAAATAGGAATCAAAGAAACTGATTACAAAACTGTAAAGAACAGAGATGACAGGAATTAGTTATCCTGAAAACGATCTCCTTCTTCAAGAACAGCCGTCAATCTCTTCTCCCAAAATTGCACCGGCACACTTGCCTCCTTTTGTTAATCTTGGGATTAGGGTTAAGGGAAACTTGTTTATATATATATCCTAATCCCGCAACTATCCTGGACCGTAGGATACGATCCAACGGTGTATAGAAAACACCCCAAAAATTTTGTTTCAGCAACAACTCTCGCTGCTCCCGAGCTTCTCTGACTCACAGACAGCACTCGTCGCTCCGGGGTGTTCTCCGCATAGGTTGGGAACCCCACCCACTCCAACACATCTCCCCCTTCACAACTATGTGGAGGAAGTCGTCATTCCGACGATGTGCCTGCAATACTCAAATTTTCCCCTTGGTAGAACCTTCGTGAACATGTCAGCTCCATTGTCATCTGTATGAACTTTCTCAAATGCCACTTCCTTCTTTTCAACTACATCCCGTATCCAATGATACCGGGTATCAATATGTTTGGATCGACTATGAAAGGTCTGGTTCTTCACGAGGTGAATTGCGCTCTGGCTATCGGAAAGCAGAGTGTACTGCTCTTGCTTCAGTCCCATTTCTTGCAGCAACTTCTTCACCCACAGCAACTCTTTACAAGCCTCCGTCGCTGCGATATACTCTGCCTCTGTCGTCGACAACGCAACACACTTCTGCAACCGTGACTGCCACGACACCGCTCCACCAGCAAACATCATTACATATCCCGAAGTTGATTGCCTCGTGTCTACATCTCCAGCCATATCAGCATCGGTATACCCAAACAACTTCGGTTGGTCACCACCAAAAGAGAGTCTCCAATCGGCAGACCCCTGAAGGTATCGTAGAATCCACTTGACAACACTTCAATGTATTCTTCCAGGATTTGAAAGATACCTGCTCACTGTGCCAACTGCGTGAGCGATGTCTGGCCTCGTACACACCATGGCATACATGAGACTCCCCACAGCTGAAGCATACGGAACCAACTTCATATCTTCCTTCTCATCTTCGGTGGATGGACCTTGTTCCTCAGTGAACTTAAAATGAGATGCAAGGGGGTTACTCACTTTCTTCGACCCATCCATCCCGAAGCGTCGAAGTACTCGGTGAATGTACTTCTTTTGGGACAAGTGCAGCAGCTTGAACTCTCTCTCTCTCGGCTGATTTCCATCCCAAGAATTGTCTTCGCTGCGCCCAAATCCTTCATAGAGAATGTCGCACTCAATTGTCGCTTCAACTCCGCTATCCTAGTGGCATTACGACCCACCAGTAGCATATCATCGACATAGATTAGCAGAATGATGAAATCATCCTCATCAAAACGCCTCACAAATACACAGTGATCTGTCGTCGTTCGTGAATAACCATGCATTCCCATGAACGATTCGAACTTCCTGTACCACTGCCTCGGAGCCTGCTTTAGACCATACAAGCTCTTTCTCAAACGGCAGACCAAATGTGACTTGCCCTTCTCACAGAATCCCTCTGGCTGCTCCATGTACAGTTCCTCCTCAAGATCACCGTGGAGGAATGCCGTCTTCACGTCCATCTGCTCGATCTCCAGATCTAAACTGGCCACCAATGCCAGCACCACCCGAATAGACGACTGCTTGACGACTGGCGAAAAGATCTCATCATAATCTACGCCCTTTCTCTAACCGTAGCCTTTTACTACCAGCCTCGCTTTGTATCGAGGGCGAGTAGCATCATCCGTTTGCTTCACTCTAAATACCCCTCGATTCTTCAAAGCATTCTTGCCCTTTGGCAATGGCACTAGCTCATAAGTAGAGTTGGCATGCAGGGAACTCATCTCCTCCTGCATTGCCTGCATCCACTCCTGCCTGTGTTCGTCTTCCACAGCCTCTGCAAAGCTTTCGGGTTCTCCCCCGTCGGTCACTAGCACATACACATTTGGTGAATATCTAGTAGATGGTCGACGATCTCTCGCACTGCTCCTCAACTGAGGCTCCGATGCTGGCTGCATATCGACAGCCTCCTCCCCTTCAGGAATCACTTCCTCGGCATGCTCAGATTCTTGAGAGTCACCCTGACCACCATCAGCTGGTTGGCGCTCAAGATGTGGAGCAGCTGCATACATGGGCTCCCCCATAACTGGATCCTCTACGAAATCCTCTGACAATTGCTCGAAGCGAAATGACTCTAACTCAGGTAATTCCTCAGCCTCAGAAGACATCTCGGAATCCCGAGTGTTGGTCATGGTCTGATTCTCAACAAATACCACATCCCGACTTCTGTAGAGTTTTCTTCTCACTGGGTCGTACAATCTGTAGCCAAACTCATCCCGACCATAACCGACAAAGATGCACTGCCTCGTCTTCGGTTCAAGCTTGGACCTCTCATCCTTCGGTACATGCACGAAAGCCTTACACCCAAACACACGCAGGTGATTGTATGAGGGTTCTTTGTCATACCATATTTTGTCAGGCACATCACCCTGCAAAGGAGCACTAGGAGATAAATTAATAACATAAGCAGCTGTGTAAAGTGCCTCACCCCAATAGCTGGCGGGTAAGTTTGCTTCTGAGAGCAAACACCATACTCTCTCCATCAGCGTCCTGTTCATGCGCTCCACTACACCATTGAGTTGTGGTGTCTTAGGAGGAGTCTTCTGGTGTCGTATCCCTTGCTCTCTACAATAAGCATCAAAGGGACCAATGTATTTCCCGCCGTTGTCGGATCGAACACATAACAACTTCTTTCCCGTCTCCCTTTCAACAGACGCTTGAAATTCTTTGAAAATGGGTAGCACCTGATCCTTGGTCTTCAGAGTATAGACCCAAACCTTCCTAGAGCGATCATCAATAAAAGTTGCAAAGTAAGAGGCGCCACCAATAGATTTCACCTTCATTGGACCGCAAACATCCGAGTGAATCAACTCAAGCAACTTCGGCTTCCTCGAACTTGGATGACTTTTGAAAGACACCCTATTTTGCTTCCCTGCTAAACAGTGCGTGCACTTCTCGAGCTTTGTGAGCTTGAGCCCTGGAATCACCTTCATGTTCACCAAGTGACTCATTCCCTTCTCGCTGATATGGCCAAGCCGCCTGTGCCACAACTCAGTAGATGCGTCAGAAATTGCGTTCACCTGCTGTATCACCTGTGCACTTCCCTCCATATAATAGAGACCAGACCTTTTGCCTCCTTTGGCAAATGCCATCGATCCTCTTGAAAGTTTCCACTGATCATTCCCAAAGAGACTGAAGAATCCCTCATCGTCCAACCTTCCAACCGACACCAGGTTGAAACGGATATCAGGGACATGACGAACATCCTTGAGGACTAGAATTGCACCCGTCTTGGTTCTCAAATGCACATCTCCAATGGCAACTACCTTCGAAACATTTCCATTGCCCATCTTTAACACTCCACAGTCACCTGTTGTGTATGTGGCAAAGAGTGCCCTATTGTGAGATACGTGCGCTGAAGCACCTGAATCCACCAGCCAGGAGTTTTCATCGCAAGTGAGATTGACGACAACCTCATCACTCACGACGATCACATCGTCTCCATGTGTTAAGGCCACTGCTGTAGTGCTCTCGCTCTCCTTCCCTTTGCCGCCCTTCTTTTTCCTCTTCCATGCAAAGCCGTTTCTCTTGATGTGGCCCTTCTTGCCACAATGATAACACTCCGAGTCCTCGTACCGACCCTTGGACTTTCCTCTGCTCTTGTCTCTGCCACCGCCTGGACCCTTGCTTTTGCCCCTTCCGCGACTCTCTGAAACTAGCGCCTTTGAGTGGGATATGGATGAATTGCCCTGGGAACGTCTCCGCATCTCCTCATTCAATACCCCGCTCTTGGCAAACTCCAAACTGACCACGCCTTGTAGAGCAGAAGCGATCATAGACACTCGTACGGTTTCCCACGAGTCTGGCAATGTGCACAGCAGCCATAGTCCCTGAACTTCGTCGTCGAACTTGACTCCCATTGAGGACAACTGGTCAACCACCCCTTGGAACTCACTCAAATGATCCGTAATAGAAGCAACTTCTTTGTACTGCAAACCCATCATCATCCGGATCAAGAACAATTTATTTACTCCAGTCTTCTTTGCATAGAGAGATTCCAGCTTATCCCACAATGTTCTCGCGTGCTCTATACTGGCAACGTGATTATACACGTTCTCGTCAATGAACTGCCTTATGTACCCACACACCTGTATGTGCTCGAAAGTCCAGTCCTCTTCGGATTTATCACTGGGCTTCTCGGACGTAAACACTGGCAGATGCAGTTTTTTGACAAACAGCAGATCCTTCATCTTGCTCCTCCAGTAGTGATAGTTGGTACCGTTCAGGTTTACCATGCGCACGGGCTTCACGTCCATCTCTTCTTCTTCCTGGTTTGCCTGTCAATTCCTGACACCTCTCTGAACCTTGCTCTGATACCAGATGTTGTGAATGAAACTTCAAAGTCGTTCTATCAAACCAGGTTGCTGAAGAACAAACAATGCAAGACACAAACTAAACTCCTGATGATCACAGAGAAATCAATTGTAGACACACACACAGAGGATTTTGAAGAACCTTCACTAATGAAATAAAGGATTACACCCCTCTACAAGTTCTTCATTGATCCAAACATGGATCACTGCAACAAATAGGAATCAAAGAAACTGATTACAAAACTGTAAAGAACAGAGATGACAGGAATTAGTTATCCTGAAAACGATATCCTTCTTCAAGAACAGCCGTCAATCTCTTCTCCCAAAATTGCACCGGCACACTTGCCTCCTTTTGTTAATCTTGGGATTAGGGTTAAGGGAAACTTGTTTATATATATATCTTAATCCCGCAACTATCCTGGACCGTAGGATACGATCCAACGGTGTATAGAAAACACCCCAAAAATTTTGGTTCAGCAACAACTCTCGCTGCTCTCGAGCTTCTCTGACTCACAGACAACGCTCGTCGCACTCCGGGGTGTTCTCCGCATAGGTTGGGAACCTCACCCACTCCAACATATTTTTGGATAAAAAAGTGACTAAAGTCACATGTTTCATTAATGAAGATTTAACGAAACAAAGTAGCCAAAATTATAGACACCGATAATCTAAATCACAGACTACAAACAACCAAGCAGTACTACAATATGCTGTGGTCGGAGCTAACACTCTGATGTAAAACTAACCTTAAATAGAGAATTTCCAAGATTCTTAATGGATTAATTTTACCAACATGTAGTGCGGATCAAAGTTAGAATTTTAAACAATTAATCGGTTTTGATGGATTTTCAAAAATTGAATTAAGTTTAACAGGCCCAATTAATAATTCAGTTCTAACAATCAATAATTAAAATCCCTACGTGTTCTTAGCAAGTAAAAAATTCAATATTGATTTGTACTCTAATCAAGCAAGTGGAACACTCAATTTTAATTGTTTTTGTGGACGACAGGTAAATCAGATAATATAATAGAGATAATAGAGCAGTATAACACAAATATTTAAGAAGTGAAAAGAGTATACCGAGGGTTCGAAGAAAAATTGGAACGACCGAAGATGAAGCCACTGTTGGGAGAGAAAGCCGCTGGATCTGGCGATGGGTGGTACTCGGTGGTGTTGGGCGCTCGGTGGAGGAGCACAGCAACGACATTCGGTGGCTGTAGGTGATGAGGTCGGTCGATGGCAAGGGGTTTTGATGGGTTTGGAGGTGTTGGGCACAACCGAGGTGAAGGAAGGCAATGGGGTTGGTCGAGGTCGACTATGAGGGAGGGCCAGTCGACGCTGCGAATTGTGGCGCTAGCGGTGCTTGCCGACTTGATCGATGGTCGGAATGGAAATGAGGGTGGTGACTGGATGACGATCGAGGGCTGAGGAGGGAGATGGGCTCAGGGGCGGGAAACACAGAGGAGGGGGAGAGGTAGGGGAAGGTGAACAGGGTTGGGGTGATTAGGCGGCTGGTTGTTGGGATTAGGGTTTGGGTTAATTTCGTTTGGGGATTTTAATTTTGGGGGTAGGTTTTTAGAGTTTATCACAAACCCTAAAATTTTATTAGGATTTATCACAAATCCTAACAAGTTGGATCTCAATTGTATCACACAAAGGAGAAGATGAAGAGAAAAACTCAACACAATAATTTTAAATCAATAATGGCATATCTTTCTCATTAATCTCAAAGCCTATATATAGACTCAAACTAAATTTTGATACAAATCTCAAAATATTCTCAAAATCTCAAAAATATTCTAATGCATAAAAGAAAGATTACATATGGGTATAATTGCCAAAAACAAATATGGTACTGGAATAAAATACTAAATTAAAATTGATGTCCACATCATTCTCTCCAGGTTGGAGAGAGCTCGACCCAGTCGAGTCAAAACAAGTGATCCTGTCACGGTGTTCCAAAAGATCTAGATCCAGTTGCGGGAGTTTCTCACGATCACTGTAAGTGCCATCCAACTTCGGCTTGTTCTTCCACCTCATCAAATACTTGTGCATACCACTATCTCTTATAGAGATTATCTGATCATCTAAAATATTATTCAATTCTTCTGTCGGTAGGTGAATAGTATCAGGTAGAGGGGTAAACGTAGGAATCTCACCATTAGGCTGCAAGGTAGGCTCATCCATAAGAAAATTTCTAGGGTTGAATATTGAGCCTTCATAGAGTACTAGATCCTCAATATTGAAAGTCTTACTTATACCAAAACCTTCAGGAAGGTCAACGACATAGGTATTATCATTGATTGTATATAGAATCTTAAATGGGTCTGCAATACGTATGTTCAAGTTCTTAACAAATCCAACTGGAAACCGTTCCGGATGAATCCGAACCATCACTTCGTCACCAATATCAAAAGTTATAAATTTTCTTCTAGTATCTGCTATTAACTTATAGTTAAAGTTATTCTCATTAAGTTTCTTGAAAATTTCTCTATACAAGTCATGTATGTGATATGCAAATGTGGGTGCAGACTCTGTGACTCCAGGATATTCTAACACATGGATAAAATCTATAGGTTACCAAGTGACTTGGAAAAGGATGAGTGACTCAAGTACACTCAATGGAGGTGACTGGACAGCTGAATACAATTGAGAGACTGGTCATTCTCTTTTTCATCAATGTTATCACTTATATTAGGTTCATAGGTAAACTCATTATCGGGCTCATCAGCGATGACTGCGGTACTCTCTACTATATTGATCTTACTTGGGTTGGGACAATTGCCAGTAACATGGCCATATCCCTTACATTTATAGCACTTAGTGAGAAGATCAATCTTAGAATAGTCTCTTTCAGTGTTCTTACCCGTGTTGTCATTTTTATGTGAATAGGAATTTGAAGTATGTTTATTTGGGTAAGACTTGTTAGGGTACTGAGGAGAGGAGTGCTCAGGTCTAGAGGGGTCAGGAGGATTCATTCTAGAGGAATGATCCATCGAATCGCTAGACTTGTAATGGGAACTTGCTTTAAGGGAATCCATATCGAGGACTAGGGTGTATGCTGCCGCTAGTGAGTCCACATTTCTATGAATTAGCTCGTTCCTAAGGTCAGCTCGTAGTCCAACTCTGAATCTAGAGAAAGTTTGTTCTTCACTCTCTTTACCTAAAGCATTGCACCGAATAAGAAAGTCATCAAACTTATCAACATATTCTTGTGTGGATTTACTTCCTTGATAAAGTTGGTTCCACGAATCTAGCAATCGGGTGTGAAACGATAACGGTACATATCTCTCAGTAAGCTTCTCTTTCATGGCTTCTCAAGTGGCTATGGGTGCCAGGCCTCGGCCTCTGCTGGTATGTTCAAGATTGGTCTAGTGTTGTTGAGCTTTACCCGTCAATTTCATAATGGCAAATTTAACCTTCAGGACTTCACTCATGTCAAACCACACAAAGTAGTGGTCCATGGCACGGATCCAATCGAGGTAAGCTTGGGGTTCCATGTGGCATTCAAAATGGGGAACGTCAGTCTTAATGTTCTTCTTATATTGTTCGTGAGGGTCACGTTCTTGACGTCGATCGTCACGAACATTCCCTTGAGGGATCTAACGATTGGCATGAAGCTCAGGGACAACGGTTTGATTTAGTTCCACTTTCTCAAGCCTCTGATTGATATTGGTAAGAGTTGCTTGAATAGCAGCTAGGGTAGCGGAGATATCAGAGTTGTCCATTTCAGGTTGGGAAAGTCTAGGGTTCCTAATTGGGTGATTTGGTAGGGATAAGAAAGGCTCTTCAGGATCTGTGATGGTGCTCCGAAGACGCCTTCACCAAAAGTGGAAACTAGGGGTCGTGTGTCCTAATTTTTTTTATTTTTAAATGAATATGACGTGATCTAAAAAAAACAAAATAAAATAAAATAAAAGACTAAATAATCCTAAATGAATGCAAAAATAATACCTAAATGATGCATGAACTAGGATTTTAAGAACCTTCGCTCTGATACCAAAATGATGTAAAACTAACCATAAATAGAGAATTTTCAAGATTCTTAATGGATTAATTTTACCAATACGTAGTGCGGATCAAAGTTTGAATTTTAAACAATTAATCGGTTTTGATGGATTTTCAAGAATTGAATTAAATTTAACAGGCCCAATTAATAATTTAGTTCTAACAATCAATAATTAAAATCCCTAAGTGTTCTTAGCAAGTAAAAGATTCAATATTGATTCTTACTCTAATCAAGTAAGTGGAACACTAATCTCAATTGTTTTTCAGGAAGAAATACACTCCACTGACTGAGAATGTTCCGGACGTACCTAGTTTCCACTATCTACAATCCTCCTCCGACCTACTTGGGTTTAACGACTCCTCCACCAGTCTTTGAAGCCTCTGAAGTTGATCCTGATCATCCCGCACGGTACTACCCTGAACCCCCAACCTTAGGTTTTCCTGCCCCCATATGTCTGCCACCAGCGCATCCAAATTTCCTGATTCTTCTGCTAATTGCGGGAACAACGCCTGTAAAGTGTTCTCCCCACACCACTTATCCTTCCAAAATCTCGTCTGTTTCCCATTACCTACTCTGCATCTAGTGTTTGTGTGAAAAACATCTTCCATCTTTGCAATCCCTTATCACATGAACGACACTTTTTCTTGTTTGCTTCTTCCTCCAAATCTAAATTTCTTTTGGTGTCGATATAGCCCGAATGAATTGCACCACCACGCCTTCCGTCGTTTGTGCAATTTCCACCACCATTTGGTTAATAGAGCTTTATTCATATCTCGAAGATTCACTATACCCAATCCTCCAAATTCTTTCCTTTTACACACCTTCCCCCATTTAACCAGATGAAACTCCTTATTGCCCTTTGTAGACCCTTTCCATAAAAAACGCCTCCTACATTATCGATTCGTTCAATCACCCAATTCGGGAACTCATATATCGACATCAAGTAAGACGGTAGGCTACTTAGCATCGTGTTAATCAGAGTAATTCTACCTCCCAACGATAGCTCTTTCCCTTTCCACCCTGCCAGTTTCTTCTCTATTTTTTCCATCAGATTACTCCAATCTTTCTTAAGCATCCTCCCTGGTCGTATAGGTGTTCCCAAGTATGTTAATGGGTAATTTCCCCGACCACATCCCAGCCCTGAAGCGATCATCTCAGTCACACTTGAGTTGTCATTACATAGAGGAATCTCACAACTCTTGCTAAGATTGACCTTCAATCCCGACCAATATTCAAAGCATCTTAATCAAATTCGAAGTGCCACAACTTCTTCCATTTTCGCCACTCCGAACATTAGAGTGCCATCCACGTATTGTAATATCGACATTGACACTGGGATTCCTTTCATACCGACTCCACTCATGATTTCTGCTTCCTTCCCTCTCTTAGTCATTTTGGCCAGTCCGTCTGCCACAATTGTAAACATGAGAGGTAACAATGGATCTCCCTGCCTTAATCCTCGTCTACATCTGATTTCTCTACCGGCTTCTCCATTAACTTGGATAAATGATTTCCCATTTCTAACGCACATTGTCATTCACATCCTCCATTTTGCCCCCAAAACCTTTGAGTAGTAATGCCTCATCAACACAATCCCACTCCACTGTATCGTAGGCCTTTTCGAAGTCCAGTTTCAACAGAAAACCATTTACTTTATCCTTGTTACCTTTGAACACCATCTCATGCACTGACGTGACACTATCCATGATATCCCGCCCTTTGACAAATCCACTCCGCGTCTCATCAATAATATCCCTTAAGTATGAGGCCAACCTATTCGCCAGAACTTTGGTGATGATCTTGAACGACCCGTTGAGCAAGCTAATAGGTCTAAGGTCCGAAATCCTACGAGTATCCGCTTTTTTGGGGATAAGAACTACGTTTGCATAATTCAGTCTTTCCACCTTCGCGACTCCCAAATAAAGTTCCTGAAAAATGTCTAACAAATCATGTTTGATGATGCTCCAGTACATATTGTAGAAAAGAATAGGGAATCCATCAGAACTAGGCGCTTGATCCTGTCCCAGCATTCTGACTGCCTTAAGGATTACCTCTTCTAAGAACTCTTCCAGCCCATCGCTTCCTTCAATTCTCGACTCTTCCCACATCTCTGGTATCAATTTGCATCTAATGGTCCTTTTCTTCCCCAGCAAATCTCTAAAGTTCCTATCAATCTGTTACTTTATTAATGCCTCATCCTCGGTCCAATTCTCCTCCACCAACAACCCTGTAATATTATTCTGTCGCTTTCTACCATTTGCCACCTTATAGAAGAATGTCATGTTGGAATCTCCTTTGAGCCACTGTACTCTCGATCTTTGTTTTCAGCAGTACTCCTCCATTTCACCGATTTTGAATAGTTCTGATCTGTTCGTTGCCAATTCCTCTGTTTCCATCCAATGTAAGTTTCTTTCTTCTTGTAAAGTTTCCAATACCTGATTTCTGTTCCCTAACGTCTCTTTCTTCCTAGTAACTTCTCCTAGTTCCTCTTTTGCCCACCTCGCAAGGCATTTACGCAATCTTCCCATCTTAATATTCCACTTGGACACCACATCCGACCTGATCACCGGGCTTCCCCAAGACTCCTCTATAACCCTTCTAAGGTTACCGTTTAGGGTTCACACCTTTTCAAATCTAAACTGTTGCCGCTTAATTTTTGTAGCCCTTCCCACTTCGAGAATGAGGGGAATGTGATCTGAGGTGAATCTCGGGCAGGACCTAGCCTTTGCACAAGGAAATAAATCCTCTCAGTCCAATAAGACCAAAATTCTATCCAGCTTTGCTAGAGTTGGATTGAGTTGCATGATGGTCCAGGTAAATCTCATATCTGCCCCCTGCATCTCCCTTAGGTCCAAATCATTGATGGTGACATTGAACTCATGTCTATCATCCGCGCATGCCCCTCTACCTCAACAAATCTACATTATTATCCATGTAAAAGTATGCTATATGATACATGCACTGATGGAAAAAGTTCAAAATATTTTTGATACACAATAATAAGGGTAGGCAAGCAAACTGTAGGCAGCTGTATATATTCCCTTTGTTCTTATTGTTTTTGAAGAAACCTTTGTTCTTATTGTTAAATAAGCTGGGTTAGTTTGTGTACAGAGCTTCTTTATCTATACCTTGGACCGTTAGCAGCTGTTGTTGGAACCATATACATTTGCTATTACTTCCACTATTGTTTTTCTGTATCACTCTTGATTTCCTTTCGGTTAGTAAATTGTCAACTTGTGGAATGCAGGTCGGTGGATGGGTGACCGAGTATGGGAATCTACTGACATTTGCAACAGTAAGGGGCGCGGCCCACATGGTGCCATATGCACAGCCAGCCAGAGCTCTTGCTCTCTTCAAATCCTTCATTCATGGCAATAGACTGCCGAACACAACTCATCCTTCAATTGATGACTAATTGAATCGGGGCAATTGATTCTTAGTTTGTTGTGGATAGATTAATCAATAGTAAGAGAAACAATAGATTCGATGAATAGTGATCAAATGAATTTATCAGGCAAAGGCCTCATCATTGTCGTAGTTCAAGTCTCTTTACTCTCAAAATATTGTTCTTCAAGATATTTTTTTTTAATATGATTCATTTTCAAGTGTAATTCAAATTTGGTTGGATTTTTGAGTAGCTATCATGTATTTTTTGTTCTTCCTGATGTTGCAATGGTGCTGCAGTAACAGGCAAAAAGATTTGCAAAGTGAATATCTGATGATTTATACAACAAAATATTTATCGACATCTCGTATGAAATTACTATTAGATTGCATGTAGAATAGGATAAATTAGCATGTAACAAACTGTATAGATTATATGAAAGGATCTCTACATTTATCAGGATAACAAGAGTTGCATGGTTAAAAACTGATGACTATCATAAAGCCCAATTTGCCACAACAAATGCAAGCTATCCTTTGGATTCACACTTAACAGCAACTGAACAGAATTTTGTGAATTCAAAGTCTGAGATTTCTAGTTACAGTTACATCTTAAACTCATTTGTTCTTTTCCAAATAACCTTGAGTATGAGTCTAAGAGAAATATAGAGGAGTCAAGAGAGAGTTGAGAGCATATATTTTTGCATAGAATTAGAACATTAGATATTCAAAATGCTCTAAGAAATATGAAAATAGGAAAAGCTTTAGGACTGAATGATATACTCATTGAAGTTTGGAAGTGTCTTGAAAATGTAGGAGTGGGTGTACTAACAAGATTATCTAATTAGATTTTGAGGGCTAAGAAGATGTCCGATGAATGGATGAAGAGTATTTTAGTACACATATATAAAAATAAAAAAGATATACAAAGTTGCTTCAACTACCGAGGGATTAAAGTAATGAGTCATACAATGAAAATTTACGAGAGAGTGATCAAACATAGACTGAGACTAGAAACTACAGTATCTGAGAATCAGTTTGGATTTATACCTGGGAAGTCAACAATGGAAGCAATTTATGTGTTGATAAGATTTATGAAAAAATACAAGGAGAATAAGAAAGATCTGCATATGGAGTTTATAGATCTAGAAAAAAACATATGATAAAGTCCCTAGAGACATACTATGGTGGACGTTAAATAATAAAAGAGTAACTATTCGGTACATTGAAGTAATTAAGGATATGTATGAAGGAGCAAATATCACAATTAGAACAACCATAAGAGATACTAGTGATTTTCCTATTACAGTACGTTTACACCAAGGTTCAGCTTTAAGCTCATATCTCTTTGCTTTGGTTATGGATGGATTGAAGTGAGGAATACAAGATGAGGTTCCTTGGTGTATGCTTTTTGTCGATGACATCGTTTTAGTATACAACACTAGAACATGAGTCAATGCTAAATTAGAACTGTGGAGAGAAACTTTGGTAACTAGAAGCTTTAGAATGAGCAGAACTGAAACAGAGTATATGGAGTATAATTTTAGTGATACTTGAAACACAAATGAGGAAATAGTGAAGTTCAAGAGATACCTAACAGAGTCCGTTTCCGATATTTAGGGTCAATTATACAAAGAAATGAGGAGATTTGTGAAGATGTTATACATAAGATTCAAGTATGGCAGCTTAAGTGGAGAAGTAGTGGTATTTTTTGTGACAAACGTATACCTTTGAAGTTGAAGATTTTTTTTTTTACAGGATGACTGTTAGAATATAAATGATGTATGGAAAGAGTGTTGGGCAAGAAAGAAACAACATGAGCATTGTGAAGATTGAGATGCTAAAATGGATGTGTGGTAAAACCAGGAAGGATAAAATTTAAAACGAGCATATATGAGATATGGTAAAGATAGCTCATATCCAAAATAAATTAAGAGAGAATCACCTCAGAAGGTTTGAACATGTCACACGTAAACCTAGTAGTGCCATAATTAGAAAGAGTAATTTGATAAGTATTGAGGGTAGAGTTAGGGGTAGGAGAAGACCTAAATTTATTTGAGTAATGCTGCATCCACTACCAAGTTCACTACATTTCACTTCACTACCTTAGGTGGCACACTCCAATAGGTAAAGAAAGATAGAGTAGGTGGGAAACTCTCCAATAGGAGTATGCCACCTAAGGTAGTGAAGAAAATGGTAGTGAAATTGGTAGTGGCTAAAGCATTATTCAATTTATTTGGGTAAAAACAATGAGAAAAGATATAATAGCTTGTGGCCTTATATAAAATATTGCGCTAAAGCGAGCAGAATGGAAAATCAGGATTCATGTAGCCGATTCCAACTAATTGGAAAAAAAACTTTGTTGTTGTTGTTGAAGAGTCTAAGAGAAACTATAAACACTGCAATTATATATAGCTTCTCCTTACATTTCAAGCGGAAAATGCAGGATACAGATCAATGTGAATTTGTGATACACTACTATATAAAAGCTTGAAACAATAATCTATCCGGACTATTACAGCTTACTTGTTCAAGTGTTTCTCTTATTCTCAAGCATAAAACTATGAATTACTGGATATGACAAAAATGCCTCGTGCTTGAATAATATTGACCAAACTTGTGGGGAAGTGTAAATAGGGTCCTCATTTAGAGTGAAAGGGAGGAGGATGGCGATCATCATTATTAAGGTTGAGATTAATGCCATGGGACCGAAGAGCATTGAAGATGGCCCACACCTTGGTGCTATTCTTGAACCCTTTCTTCTCCACCTCCTTGGATGCATCAGCGTGTAGGGTTTCGTGAGCCAGGCCATCCACTTTGAGGCGCATCGCAAGTACCTCCCCCACTGCTGCAGCTGCCTTGGCATTGCAAGTCCGCCCACACTCCATCCCTTCTTTCAGGGGCTTCTCCACTGACGAAGCGGTCACTATGATGCGCCCACTGCGTCGGTCCACTACGTTGGCAGTCACGTACTTGAGTGATATGAACAGCCTGAGCACATATCTCTTTGTTGGAGGCTGCAGGTAAGGAAGTCGGTTCATTTGTAGCTTTAAAATTCGTGTAACTTCTGCAGAATAACGGTAAGAGCTACAGCTGCACAAATTTCTCCAAACAACTAGTCCACTGTTTACCCCACTTTCATTCTACAGTTGATTTGCAGCATCTAGCATACCTGCATATCAGAAGACATAATAATGCAAACAAGATTAAACATATGCATGGATATGATCATAAGGAATCATCATTAAATCTATACTAACTGCACTCTACCACCGCATATACAAATACCAACGATGATTTGCAAACAAAAACAGAAATGTAAAAGAACATATCAATAAGGAATCATTGTAAAATATATACTACTGAAAACCTTTCTCACACAAAATCCTGTAAGTATCGAAATGGTATGGTAGACACAAAAATACCGAAATTGTATGGTAAAGATATTGGCTACAGCTTAACTCGGCTCAATAAAAGGCAAAAGGAAATGTCCAAGAGTATTAGACCAGAATAAATAGTCACTATATTGCTAGGTTTTGGTTTAAGAGCTGACAAACACTGATTATTAAGTAGCAAAACTTCAGAGATTTTTTTTGGATGAGTTTTGGTTAAGAGATTAGGGAAGGTCCTATGGCATTGGAGAAAATTTCTTCTATGGCGCACTAAAAACTTAATCACCGCTATTGAAATTCACGATCCACACCGTTTAAATTGATCATCATCCCTAAAACATAGAGTGATGTAATCACTACATTTGAACATGTTTTTCTCACTCACCAATGAAGTTGCAGTATGACCGGTTTTCAGCAATAGAGCAACTTTGACCACTTCATGCATGGGCAAAACATATCCAACTTAGATAATATTTCTTCCTCTCATGTTTATGACATGTTCAACACTTTGAACAGAGTAGGTCATGCATTTAGAAGGAGAGGGTAAGATTTTTCGGATGCCATACTCCTATGCCACCTTCCCCCCCCCCCCCCCCCCCCCCCCCCCCCCCCCCCCCCCCCCCCCTCTTTTTTTTTTGGTTTGGTTAATGTACTTCTGCTAGCCAACAAATTTCCATTAGAACTTTCAATTCCTCTGAAAATATAACACTGAACGGCTACAAGTAGCCCTATATACTCAAATGCCTCGATTATAGCCAAAAAGATGCTGCACCAAATAACTATCAAAAGCAGCATAATTTTGGTTCAGTAAGATGCTCAACATTTTCGGGTTGGCCTAGCATCATTTAACTAAAATAGCATATCATATGTATTCGTCCCATCAAAATAAGTGAGCATCGAACTAAACAGTGTATAAGCCTCTTAATGAAGTGATTAATGCATTCAGTGCCCAAAAAAATATCTCTCTCAAACATTTCAACAAACAAGTTCTGCGCAAAATTCACAAGACTCAAAAAACCACCCTGAATGGCAGTTTGGAACCTCGAATATTAACAATACCTACCAACGAATGTATATAAATGATCAAAGTATGCTTTTAGCAAATAACAAACCCAACGAAAGAAAATCCAACACCACCAGCAATAATTTGCGCGAGAAATCAATTATACAAAATTTCAACCATTAGCCCTAATTCATCATATCAAACTATAGCTAAATAATTAGAATTCGTAATTAGAACAAGCAGCAAAATGTTAAAATGAATTAGAAAGGATACTAAGCAGTGCCTTACTCCGAGATTACCATCGACCTTCGTAACAGCGACAAGAGTAATTGACCGAAAAGCGAAAGAGAGAGAGGATCAGTTTGCATATCAGGGAGACTGGCTAGTACACAATGGGCCGGGCTTTTTTACACCGCTAGACCCAGCTAACTCCAGCTTACTTGCTCCGCGGTTCACCAGACCACTGCCTTTAAATACTCAAACCATCTCAGCTGATCCCTTCCATTCACCGCCGCCCCTAAATTTATAGGGTTAGAATTAGATCATAAAATTTTCTCTTTTTTTAAAGTTTTTAAAAAAATTTTAAATCTCTCTTAATCTTATCGTCGGCTACATTGTACCGAGATTAGGGTTTCAGTACAGGTTATCCTAATCTTGAATGTGCCGTATTCGGCTGTAGCTATAGAGATCCGATATGGGAAGCTAACTGGTTGGCTTGCTGCTTAGCAATCCGCTTACCGAGCTTCCTACATTTAAAAATTTTATTTTCTTGATTTTTTTTTAAATTTTAATTTATTTTATTTTTGGTGATTTTGATGAGAAGGAGAGAAGAAGGAAATGGTGCTTGATTGATCCATTTTCAGAAGGCCTTCTCGGAAAATTAGGGTTTTGGGCATCAACCGGGCAAACTGCAGTACGTTCACGGCTGATTGCGTCATATGATGCCTATATCTCTACTTGTTATTCACAATTAGTTAATATATAATTTTAGATTTTATTATGTTTAAATTTGAAATGATTTTTGTTTTGAGAATGAATTATTTTTGGGTGTTTTCTTTTTTATTTTTAAGTTGGAATAAATTTTGAAAAAAGGAACATTTTTCTGCTAATTAAACATGAAAAACACCTTCCTTCCAAAATTTTTCACCTGTGCGGAGCATTTCCTGTTGTTCTGTTAAGTAGTTTATTTGTAGATAATAATTCTGTTAAGTAGTTTATTTGTAGATAATAATAGATAATAATTATATTATTATTAATTTTTCAATGACATCTTAACCAATATTGGATCTTTCTTTCTGATTTTTTGTTAAAATGTAGATATTGATAATATAAATCAATAATTATAATAAAGAGAAATACGAATTTATAAATATTTATTGAAAATTACAAAACATAATATTAAATGAAGCATTGAAAATTAAAAAAAATATAATACTGAACAAAGAGGAAATACAAATAATTTTAATTATAGAGATGATCATTATTTTCTTTTGGACAAACGGGCCAAACTATTGAACTATCTCAAATATAAAGTGGGATCTGAATTACGTAAGAGATCTTGAAAATATCAAAGTTGTATTTGTAGGTTCTCGTTGGGATTCATGAATCTTTTCGCTCGAATTTTTTTTCTTTCTGCTTTGCAACCATTCATGATCATCTGGATCAGCTATAGATTTCAAATTTGTTAGTATAATTTTCTTATTTTCATGTTCACGATGTATATTTTTATTTTTACATCGTTTAGTGTTTATTAATTGTTGTTTTTGTTCAATTAATTTCTGTATTTTTCGAATATGTTATTTGATTTTCACATTTATCCGTTTATTATTATTATTTTTGTCTTCTCTCTCTTTCTTTCAGCAAGTCTAATCAATGAAGAAACTTCAGTTTGTTGCCTAAGTTGAATCTAATATTCATTTGAACTTAAATCTATTCGGAAATATTTGAACTTAAATCTATTCGGAAAGAAGGTAATTCATCTGATTTGGATGTATGAGAACTAGATTGGGATCGTTCTTGTGAATTATTTTTTTTCTGCCTAATTTAGTAGGTAGAGCGCCAGTATGATCGTTTCATCTTTCTTCCTTCTTCAGAAATGGTTACACCTGCATAAATTTTAAACTCTTTGTTTTGAAAGTGACATCTATCAGAAGAGTTTTATGTGTCATCTCTAATTAGAAAATAATAAACTAACAGTGAGGTTGCATAATTTTTTTATTATAACTAAAATATTAAAAATATTTAGAAATAATACTTACAATATCAGCTTGAGAAGCACTGTTTGGATTTATATTCTACACTTGACGAAGAGCGCTCGAAAATTTGCTAACTACGGACATCAAATTGGACACACGGTTGGAAAGAGACTTCGGCGTTCGCTGAGATTGTGGAGTCTTACTAATATTGAATTTTGTAGTAACTCATTGCCATAACTTATCTCCTATTTTATTTATACCGACAATAGCATCTTGAAAGTGTCAAGATAAGCATGACAAAATTCTATATCATCCGTTTCTGAGTAATTTTCATTTCTAACAGATGTCATAACTTGTTTTTTTTATAGTAAGTGTAATGCAACACCCCATTTTATAGTGATACCTACAAAGGATTGACTTGATTCCTGATGAGATTCCTGATAAATTCCTGAAAAGCACTGATGTGATTCTTGACAAGATTCCTGATGCGATTCCTGATGAGAATACTAACAAAGGACTGACGTGATTCTTGATAAGATTCTATTTAGCCTTATAAAACATTTCACAAATACCTCATGTCTTACATCCATATCTATTATCTTTTTCACTCATTCTTTCTTCATCAATCTCTTTTAGTCATAATGGATCCAAATAAAATTCCGTCATGTTCATGGTCTTCAAGCGGTATTATCAATATTATCAAGACATTTTGGTTCCACAAGAACAACGACAGCAATTGTTACTTGGCATGATTGCTAGTAACAATCAGTTTTTGGCGAATCATTCGAGTGACGAAGAAGATGATGCTCAGTCAAACCCAAAGAGGCTCAGTTCCAGAACATTGTGTTATCAATCATGAACGTGAGGTAGCTGCACATAATTTGTGGGTCGATTATTTTGCGCCACAACCATGCTTTGGTGAAGAAAAATTTCGCAGACGTTATCGGATGAGTAGCAGATTATTTCAACGGATTGCAGATGCTGTCAAAAATCATGATAATTACTTTGTGCAAAAGCATAATGGCGTGGACAAACTTGGTTTGTCAACTTTTCAGAAACTAATATTTACTTTCAGAATGCTCGCGTATGGTATTATCGTAGATTCTACAGATGCATATCTAAAAATTGGTGACTCAACCGCAGTTTCTTGCTTGAAAAAAGTATTGTTGCGCTGTCGTAGAGTTATTTGTTGTGGAATACCGTAGATCATCTAATGCCAATGATATTTCTAGACTCCTCTGCATAAGTGAAGAATGTGGATTTTCTGGAATGCTTGGTAGTTTGGACTGTATGCATTGAAAATGAAAAAATGGTTCAACCGCTTGGGCAGGCCAATACTTCCACAGGAGTGAATCCCTAACTATCATTCTTGAGACAGTAGCAGATTATGATCTTGGGATATGACATGCATTTTTTTGGCCTGCCGGGCTCTAATAACGACCTCAATGTGTTGGAATTTTCACACTTATTTGCTGATCTTGCTGCTAGTAAAATGGTTCCGGTTAAATATAATATTATGGGAAAGAAGTATGACACAAATTATTATTTAGCCGATGACATATATCCTAAATGGTCTACACTTGTTCAGACCATTCGTGATCCCCAGGGGCCCGCTAAGCAGTATTTTGCTATGAAACAAGAATCATGTAGGAAAGATGTCAAACGTGCATTTGGAGTTCTTCAATTACACTGGGCAATCATCAAAGGATCAGCTCGTTTTTGAAGTAAACGTGTTTTAAATGATAGAATGATATCGTGTATAATAATGCACAACATGATCATCGAAGACGAACGAGATATAAATGGGCCAGTTAGGGAATTTAGACATACAACTGCCCCTGAGATATCGATGGTAGCCGATGATGCGACTCAATTTAGTCAGTTTTGTAGCGCCCCGAATTTTCAATATAATATCTCAGAAATACGTGGCACAATTTTCAGCATCAACCTCAATAGAATAGTAAACATAGCCAAAACACACATAAAATTTTCAACCTTTATTACATCAATTCTTTATAAAGCACACCGAAAAATTAAACACATTGAATTACAATTTCTTTCTTTTACACCACTTTTTTTTTTATAATTTACATAAGCCACATTATCATTCTACCGCATGCATCAAAATCCCAAGCTATAGGTACCTATATGTAAAACATGAGGCTAGAGATAACTCTAACCCCAAAACTATAGGGGTCAGCCATAACAGTGTGAGTGACATCAAAAGAAATACAATGTAAATAAAACATGAAGAATAAAGTTATAAACAACACATACCAATAGTAGTAACAGATGGAATATGAAATGATAATAAATAAAATATGAAAACATCAAGTGAAACTAGACTAAGTGTCAAGTGTAGGAAAAAAGAAAACAAACAGGCATAAAACCAAGTCAAGAAAACACAAATGCAATATGATGACTCTCTAATGCAATAATGCATACTTGTCGGAATCTATGCATTTCATACTACATAGGTCCGGTGCAAGCCCTTATCGTTCTCCACTTTATAAGGTTAGATCCATCGTTATGCAACTAATCCTACTACGGTGATGGAAACAAGATCCAAATTACTCCGCGAATAGGCATCACAACTCTCAATGCGCAAGCATCATGTCAGAATAGCTATAAAAAATGGAGAATCACCTCCCTGCTGTGTACCCCACCGCCGCCCCTCGACGTGCAAGTACACATGCACATCCCGTGAATAGACCCGTCGGCCCTCAACACGCGAATGTACCTGTATGTTTCGTGAATAGGCACTGCAGACTCTCGACACGCGAACATACTAGAAGTCCTTTCGAGACAGATTACACAAGTCCCAGAACGCATCCGTTGGACTGGACCCCAAAAGCATATACTTATGTTTCCCAAGTTCCATCACATCTCCACTAGTGTCTGTCCTTAAGTTGGTTATTATTAAAACACAATTTTTCCCCTTTCTAGAGTTAGTGTATCATGCCAGACTTAATTCCACAAAACAACCCCAATAACCTCAACTGCTCAAAATCCACAAAATCTCATCTGCCGGTTCACAGGACTCACTCAATTCCTAGATACTCACAAATTGAACATCAACACCAAAACTTTCAATAAAACTCTTAATTCCAAATCTCAAATGTTTATATCAATGAAAACTTCTTTGATCAACAAAACCAAATTCATTCAGTATACTCGAATATCACAAAACATCAATTCCATCGAAAACCGTATATATTTCACTTTATAAAGTAATAAAAATACAATTTAAATTCTATTATAATCAAAATATAACTCTCTGTAAAATACTATAATTTGTAGCAAAAACATCATCTAAAACAGTAGATCAATAATCCATAATACTGAAGAAATAATCGTTCAAGGAAAGCGGAGAAAAACTCAAGAAAATAATCAGCCAGAATACTGACGGTCGACCGTCAAAACTAGTACAAAACGCGACGGTCGACTGTCAAGTGAAAGTCCAAAAAAATGAGAATTGACAGTCGACTATCAATTTTAGTGCAAAAAAGTGGCGGTCGGGTGTCATAAGCAAAAATTCACAGCTTTGAAATTCGTGCACATTTTTATTGATACTTCTAGAAGTCTCTGTAAAATCATAATTTTGCAAAAAAGAATTTCTGAGATGATCAAATACAACTTGTATAATATACAGGAGTTTATAAAACTAATCAAAACTTCATCAAGATCATAAAAGAGCAAATTTTCGACGAATCTTGTTCAAACAGTAAAAGTATATATATATATATATATATATATATATATATATATATATATATATATATATAGGGAAATGCTCCATTGAAAATGCAAATATTGTGAAAACCCGTGAAAACAACCTAGGCCGTTGTTGGGAACAACGACCTAGGCTTGTTTTCACGTTTTCCACGCTACAGTACGTTTTCAATGAAGCATTTTCCATATACATATATATCTATATAATAAAACACAAAGAAAGCTATCAAGTGGCTCACAATCAATCCCCCTTAAAATCAAAGACCTAGATCAAACCTCACAAAATATATTTTTCCTCCAAAATTTCAAACCTCAAAACCAAATTTTTCTCTTCAAAACTAAAAAACTTATTACTTTATTACTATCTCTCTCTTCTCCCTTCACTTTTTCATATTTTTCTCTTTCTCTCTCTCCCTATCTCTCCCTCCCATTCTTTCTATATTTACTTAGAAATTTATATTTGGAGAAATTTAATGTTTTTTTTGCACATGTTATATTGAAAAAAGTAAATATCTCTTCAACTCCGCACTTAAAGTTCTAAGAAGTTAGATTTTAGACCCCCATTTATAATTATTTTTCAACATATACTAATGGAAACGTGGACTTTTATTTACAACTAATTATTGTCATACTATTCAAACTTGAGCTACATAATTGTTGTTTTATTGTTTACAGGCTTTTCGTGTTTTGTATTGTTCCGAAGACATGCCGTAGGCACGTGCCCACGGGCAAATCTAGTATATATATAAAATAAAACACAAAGAAAGCTATCAAGTGGCTCTCCTTCAATCTCCCCAAATTCAAAGGCCCAGATCCAACCTCACAAAACATATTTCCCCCCCCCCCAAAAGTTTCCCTCCAAAACTCAAAATCAAATTCCCCACCCAAAACAACCCTTTTATTTATTTAATTATTTCTCTCTCTCTCTCTCTCTTATATTCAAAAAATACAGAAAATAAAAATTTTAATTTTTTTAAAAAAATATTTTAAAACGGAAAAAATTAAAATTTTAAAAACTTAAAAAAATCAAAAACTTATAAAAAAAATTAAAAAATTTTAATTTTAAAAAAAAATATTTTTTTTTAAAAAAATATTTACAAATTTTTTAAAAATTAAAATTTTTAAATTTTTTGAAATTTTAGAAATAAAACTTTAAAATTTAAAAATAAATTTTAAAAAATAAATGTTTAGATTATTGGTATTGTAGATACCTTCACACCTGCACTTGCGTTACCATTGTATTTAGACATGCTTATAGTGGTTATGGGATTAGAGTAAGCTCTATAAAATCTATATGATAATGTCCTTGCATAACTATTACACGCAAATAAAATTGATGCTGAAGTTAAAAAAAACTCTATGCAGTGTTTCTAACAAACTATATGCATTCTAGGTAAGTTCAAGCTAATGATCAGGAAGGCGATAATTGAGCTTAAAGGTAGATATACTGCTTCCTCATATAATATGTTTGCTACTTCAATTAATTTGCTGAACCTCCAAAACTATTTTATATAATCAAACTAGGTGCACCGTTCCGAAGACGTGTCGTAGGTACGTGTCAACGGGCAAACCTAGTATATATATATATATTTATGTGTGTGTGTGTGTGTGTGGTGTTTAAGTATTAGTAAAACATCAAAATCCATCAATTAGAAATAGTATAATTTTTAGATTCAATCCCAGTACTAAAACAAATCATATTCAATTGAAAACTTCACAAAACATCAAAACTTTAATTTTCGACAATTCTTCAAAACAGTAAACTGCATATATATATATATATATATATATATATATATATATATATATATATATATATATATATATATATATATATATATATATATATATATATATATAAGTGTTCAAGCATTAGTTAAGCATAAAAATTCATCAAATATAAGTAGTATATGTTTCAATTCAAACTCAGTATGGCACAAAACAAGATCCAACTAAAAACTTCACAAAATACAATAAAATCAAGCTTCAGCTGTTCATCAACAGATCCGAACATCAACCCCTTTTCAAAGCATTTAAACTTGATATTGTTTAATCCAAAACCCCTCTTGTGAGTTATTAAACAAACATACAAAAACTAACATCAGTTTACCCATGAATGATATGCAATTATAACAATTATTCATCAAGTTTTATCTATCAAAACATTAAGAATAGAGTCTATACATATATACACAGTAAATGTTAAGTTTTTATTCACTTTTATGCAATAATCAACATACAACTCATTATAACAAATCAAAATAGCAAGCATATGAAAGGAAACAACCTACCCATTATTTCTATTTGGTTCTTTAACAATCTCAAGTTATCTACATCGAGTTTTAATCATCAATAACATAGTTTTCATGAAAAGATTCAATCTTTATGCATCCATCCATCAATAATTCATTATATTACCATACCATCATCTAACATGCTTTTTAATAGACAAATCATCACATACAACATGCATACAACAACAAGAAACCAAACATATGTCACTCACTTTTTTGAAGAATCAACCAAAGAAAAATAATAATAATATAGTCCTTCATTTCGCAAGAAAACCAAGATCCTCGCCTCAAAACTCCAAGAAATCAATAATAAAGAAAACCCTTGGTGTAGTGTAGCAAAGAGATGGCTGCACCTCTTAATATTAGGCCGGAAATAGGGTAATTAGGGTTTTGAATAGGTTTTGTAAAATATCCCTTTTGAATATATCTTTACATATATAAATCCTTATACTTGGAAATCAGATAAAACAATTAAATTTAGATTTAAAAACAAAAAAAATACTCAGATCTGGCCGGCACTGGTTTTCAAAACCCAGAAAACAATTTTGTAATTTTGGCCTCTAAGTGGCAATTTTGCAAAAAAGACCATTCTTTAAGAAATTTGCAAAATAAACCAAAACTATTTTAAAAAAAGTAAAATTTTTACCTCTGAGTTGGATAGGAATCATGCTCAGGCCAAAAATCCGAAAATCTGAAGTTTTTCTTTCAAGTGGTAATTTTGCACAAAAGTCCTTTTTTGTAATATTTGCAAATAAGTCAAATAAATATAAAAAAATCTAGAAAATTCATAATTAATACCTACTAATAAATATTAGGTTTACCCAAAATAATTTCTGACTGTGAACTTCCCAAGAAAATATTTGCACGTGTAAAAAGATAAATTTCAGAAAAATATTTATTAAATCATCAAAAATCATTTTAATTCATTTATTAATCTAAAAAAAATATTTAAAAATCTAGGGTATTACAAGTTTCTAGCTAGACACAATAAAATTAAGAACAAGGAATCTCATTTTGAACTCCGGAACAGATTAATTGCTCATTTGTGGGAACGACATGGTGCTAGTACATCAGATGTTTAATTGTTAATATTCTGTAATTTAAAAAATGTGGTACTTTTTTTCCTACGGGTTTTTCAACGAGACCATCAATAATTATATTATCTCTTTTTTAGTAAGTGTATTATCTATTTTTAATTAATTGTATTATAACTTTTTAATTATTTGTATTATCTTTTGCATTTAAAAAATTTGTTTTGTGCAATTTTTTTTACAAAAATATATTTGAAACCCCAAATTGGGGTACCATTGGAGCACCACATTTGAAACACCAAATCAAACTGACATATTCCAAGGAATATGCCAAAATGGAACCCCAAATGGGGATGGAGATGAGGTTCCATTAGGAATGCTCTAAGTTCTGTAGTCGGCAGCAGAGGAAACTCCACTATGCTTGTAACACCCTAGATTTTTAAATAATGCCTTTGATATTAATAAATAAAATTAAAATGTTTTTTTGGTGATTTAATAAATATTTTTCTTAAATTTATGTGTTTACACGTGCAAAATACGTGCAAATATTTTCTTGGAAAGTTCAAAGTCAGAATTTATTTTGGGAAAACCTAATATTTATTATTAGGTATTATTTGTGAATTTTCTAGATTTTTTCTGATATTTATTTGACCTATTTGCAAATATTATAAAAAGATGGGCTTTTGTGCAAAATTACCACTTGGAGTAAAAACTCCAGATTTTTGGATTTTTGGGCTGAGCATGATGCTTAGAAAACTTAGAGGTAAAATTTTAATTTTTTTTATAATAGATTTGGTTTATTTCACAAATTTTTTAAAGAAGGGCATTTTTGCAAAATTGCCACTTAAAGGAAAAAATTACAAATTTATTTTTCTGGACCTAAACCTTGGTGCCGGCCAGGTCTGGAGTAGTTGTTTTGTTTTTAAATGTGAATTTAACTGTTTTATCTAATTTTCAAGTATAAGGATTTATATATGTAAACATATATTCAAAATGGATAGTTTGCAAAACCTATTCAAAAACCCTAATAACCTACTACCGGCCTAATATAAGGAGTGGTTCAGCCGTCTCTTTTCTGCACTACATAAAGGATTTTCTTTACTATTGATTTCTTGGAGTTTCGAAGCGAGGATCTTGGTTTTCTTGCGAAATGAAGGACTTTTCTTATTCTTTTATTACTTCGGTTGATTCGTCAATAAGGTGAGTGACATATGTTTGATTTTTTGTTGTTGTATACATGTTGTATGCGATGCTTTTTCTATTAGAAAGCATGATAGGAGTTTGTATGATGATATAATGAATTTTGATGGATGGATGAATAAAAGTTGAACCTTTTCATGATACCTATCCAATTGATGATTGAAATTACATATAGATGACCTAAGATTTGTTAAGAACCTAATAGAAATCATGAATAGGTTGTTTCCTTTCATATACTTGTTGATTTGAACATATATATTGAGTTGTATGATGATTATTGCAAAAAGTGAACAAAAAGCCATGCTTTACTGTGTGTGTATATATATGTACTGTTTTGGCATTTTGATGAGGTATAACTTAATTAATCCATGTTGTAAGTACATATATTCACGAGTAAATTGATGTAATCAGTGGGGTTTGTGTTTAATCAAGACGTGGATAGATTTTTGGATAAAAAGAGATCAAGTGTTGATGTTTTGAAAATGGGTTTTGATTTTGGTATGATGAGTTTCTGCTGAAAATTGTGTTTTTGTGATTTTGTGAAGTTTTCAATTGAATCTTGATTTGTCTTGACACTGAGATTGAAGTAAACTTTATACAAATCCTATGCACTTATTCTTAATGCTTAAACACACACATATATATAGACATATATACACATATACACACAAATTATTATGTTCTGTTTTGAAGACTTTGCTAAAATTGATTTTTGATGTTTTCATGAAATCTTCGAATGGATTTGATTTGTTTTGATACTAAATTAGTTTTGAACATTATACTACTCCTATTTGACGAGTTTTGATGCTATAACTGATGCTTGAACACCTATATGAACATATATATATATATATATATATATATATATATATATATTGCTGTTTCGAAGAGTTTTGTCGAAAAAATTCTCTTTTATGAATTTGATGAAGTTTTGATTTGTTTATAAACTCTAGTATGTTAGAAAAGTTGTATTTGATCATCTCAGGAATTTTGTTTTGTAAATTTATTAATTTACAAAGAATTAACGAAGTACCAGTAAAAAGGTGCACGAATATTAAAGCTGTCGATTTTGGAATATGTCGGTCGACTGTCACGATTTTACACATGAATTGAAAGTCGACTGTCAATTCTTGGGTTTTTGGACTTTTGCTCGACAGTCGACCGTCGACCATCGTGATTTGCACTGTCTTTGACAGTTGACTGTCAGCACTCTGACTGATTGTTTTCTTGAGTTTTTTTTCGTTTACTTGAACGATTGTTTCTTCGATATTATGGATTATTGATCTACTGTTTTAGATGATGTTTTTGCTACAGACTACAGTGTTTTTCAGAGAGTTATGTTTTGATTATAATAGAATTTAAATTGTATTTCTAATACTTTATAAAGTGAAATATATCCGATTTTTGATGGAATTGATATTTTATGATATTCTATGACTTCAAAATATGATTCTCAGTTATTTAATGGATTTAATATATTTTTTCAGTTCAGAAATTTATGAGTATATTGAATAAACTTGGATTTTGTTGATCAAAGAAGTTTTCTTGACATAAACGTTTTGATGATGAAATAAAGAGTTTTATTCAAAGTTTTGGTGTTGATATTCGTTTTGTGAATCTCTAGGAGTTGAGTGGGAGTTCTGTGAACCAGAAGATGATAATTTTGTGGATTATGACCAGTTGGGTCTTGGGATTGTTGTTGTGGAATTAAGTCCAGCAGGATACATTAACTCTAGAGAGGAGAAATTTGTGTTTTATAATAATCAACATAAGGACAGACACTAATGGAGATGTGATAGAACTTGGAAAACATAAGTATATGCTCTAGGGGTCTAATCCAACGGATGCGTTCCAGGACTGTGTGTCGTTCTATCTCGAGAGAACATTTGGTATGTTCGCGTGTCGAGAATCTGTAGGCCTATTCACGGAGCATACAGGTGCATTCGCATGTCGAGGGTCTGCAAGCCTATTCACGGAGCATACAGGTGCATTCGCGTGTCGAGGATTGACGGGCCTATTCACGGGATATACTAGTGTATCTGCATGTCGAGGGTCTCGCAAACCTATTCATGGAGTACACGTCAGGGAGGTGATTTCTTCCTGGGGTCAGAGCTATTCTTACATGGTGCTTGCGCGTCGAGGGTTGTGATGCCTATTTGCGAAGAATTCTGGATCTTGTTTCTATCACCGTAGTAGGATTAATTGCATAACAAGGGATCTAACCCTATAAAGTGGAGAACGATAAGGGCTTGCACCGGACCTATGTAGTATGGAATGCATAGAATCCGATAAGTATGCATTAGAGAGTCATCATATTGCATTTGTATTTTCTTGACTTAGTTTTATGCATGATGTTTTCTGTTTTCCTACACTTGATACTTAGTCTAGTTTCACTTGATATTTTCATGATTTTTTTTCATCTTCCGTTGTTATTACTGTTGATATATGTTGTTTATGACTTTATTCCTTATGTTTTATTCATGTTGTATTTCTTTTGATGTTACTCACACCGTTATGTCTGACCCCTATAGTTTTGGGGGTTAGGATTATCTCTAGCCTCATATTTTACAGGTAGGTACCTATAGCATGAGATTTGGACTATGTGGTAGAATGATAATGTGGCTTATGTAAATTGTAAAAGAACTAGGTTTGCCCGTTGACACGTGCGTGTGGCACGTCTTCGGAACGGTGCACCTGGTTTGATTATATAAAATAGTTTTGGAGGTCCAGCAAATTAATTAAAGTAGCAAATATATTATATGAGGAAGCAGTATATCTACCTTTAAGCTCAATTATCGCCTTCCTGATCATTAACTTGAACTTACCTGGAATGCATATAGTTTGTTAGAAACACTGCATGGAGTTTTTTTTAACTTCAGCATCAATTTTAGATGCGTGTAATAGTTATGCAAGGACATTATCATATAGATTTTATAGAGCTTACTCTAATCCCATAATCACTATGAGCATGTCTAAATACAATGGTAATGCAAGTGCAGGTGTGAAGGTATCTACAATACCAATAATCTAAACATTTATTTTTAAAAAATTTATTTTTAAAATTTTAAAGTTTTATTTCTAAAATTTCAAAAAATTTAAAAAAATTATTTAAATTTTTTTTAAAAAAAATTTAAAATTTTTTAATTTTTTTTATAAGTTTTTGATTTTTTTAAATTATTTTTAAAGTTTTTAAAATTTTAAATTTTTTGGTTTTTAATTTTTTTTTAAAAAAATTAAAATTTTTATTTTCTGTATTTTTGAATAGAAGAGAGAGAGAGAGAGAGAGAAATAATTAAATAAATAAAGAAGTTGTTTTGGGTGGGGAATTTGAATTTGAGTTTTGGGAGGAAACTTTTTTGGGGGGGGGGGGAATATGTTTTGTGAGGTTAGATCTGGGCCTTTGATTTTAGGGGGGATTGAAGGAGAGCCACTTGATAGCTTTCTTTGTGTTTTATTATATAGATGTGTTGTAAAAGAAAAGAATTGTAATTCAAGGTGTTTAATTTTTCGCTGTGCTTTGTAAATAATGATGTAATAAAAGTTGAAAATTTTATCTGTGTTTTGGCTATGTTTACAGTGCTGTGCAGTACTCACGTCCCAAACAGGGTGTATGCTCACAAAAGTCAAAGGGGTTCACGCGAACTCCCGAAATGGGGCCAATATATATATATATATATATATATATATATATATATATATATGGTAAAAGGGATATGAGTACCTTGTTCATTTAGTAAATGAGCAATTGATTATGTGGCATGTATGTAATACATTGGACAACTAACCCTTTTAAGGCTTTTTCAATCACATGTATGCCACATCATCAATTGCTTATTTACTAAATAAGCAAGTTGCTCATACCCCTTTTTCCCATATATATATATATATATATATATATATATAATTTGCACATTGTTCAAGGCAAAATATGATATTTTATTATTATAATAAAGCATATCTTTTTCTCGCATTCCATGAAGTAAACTTATTAATTAAATATTTATAATCAAGTTTTTCTACCATCGTACTCTCAATACATAGGAGGTATAATTCAATGAATTTCGACATAGTTGAACGAATATATGACTTGACAATTTTTAATCAATAAATCAACAAAAGGATCACAAAAGTCTGAATAAATTAAAATCAATCAAGCAGTAGCTCAAGTAATTAAAAAATATATAAAGGCCCAAATAATTAAATTTGGAGCCTCTAAAAATAATTACGTAGCTACAGGTACAAGAAAAAAAAAAATTGGGGCTCGAAGCGGCTGCCTTTTCTGTCTCCACTGGGGGGCTGGTCCTGCATCTGTTTTCAGTGAATTTTAGAATGAGTATGCATCGATTATTATTGTTATTCATGGAAGAGAGGTATAATCGAAGAAGAGTTGGATCTTCTTTATAACCCGAATCTTCTACAAATCAAATGTGAAAAGTAGCCTCTACCTGCATTTGGGCACTTTTTGTTGTAGTTTGGCATGAGAGTTTTGCGGTGGTTTACGTTGGAGTTTCTCCTACTACTATGCCATCCAACTCTAAACATACATGCCTAGTAGGGTGTAAGCATTTGCGTCCAACATATTTTGGATCAATTCAAGTAGTGATTACGAATTCTTCACCTGCACTTTTGAGTTTTGACCATTTTCAACTAGTTTGGTAATATATGTCAATGGACTGTGCAATCTGGTTGTACACATTCTTGCAAAATTCTTTAACAACTATTTCCACCAAAGCCAACAGATCATGATCAGGTATAGCAACCCGCATGAAGGCATTACCGTACACCACCAACAGAAATACCACTCATCAACGGAACAATATCTTGGGAGATAGGTGTTATGTTACGAATGCAATCACATAGTAAATACACAGCAAAAAAATTACAAAAATATCGAAACTTAGCCATGAATCCATGCGAAAACTATAAATTGTGTTTAGGAGTTATACCTTAGAGATGGATCTGCTGTGTCCACAGTATGTCGATCACAGCACTGCAATATTGCGGTGCCTCAACGGTATTCACACGAACGGAACAGAAAACGGCTATACCCCAGACTGCAGAGCTAGCTGCAGGAATGGGATGTTCCTCTTCATGATCTCTCTCTCTTATACTTTCTATGAATGCTAGGGTTTTTCACGCGTGTTTTTTTCCACAGATATATATCATATATATAGGTGCAGAAAACCAACCCTAAGAGAATAATGAGATTGTTGGGCTCACAATCTGAAATGGCTTAGATTCGAGTGTGGGAATTTGAACTTTAGTCGGTCCATTTAATCTAATTAAATATCCAACTAATGTCAGGAGTCCAAGTCTTGCTTGGATCCCTAATTAAATTCATCTTATGAATTTAAATCTCAATTTCGATCCATTCTAAGTGTGTGACTCTGAGATTCCCATTACGTTGACAGTAATACTAAAATTATATTCGAGTATTACAAATAGTGAGCAGTATCTAGCAATACATCACTGCTACTCAAGTAACGGGAATATCGGTGACTGACATAACCTATCCGTGACCAATGTTATCATGTAGTCTAATTCCTTTGTCCACATATCTGAATTGATCACAAGACATAGAGCGTGTCACCATTGTATACTTTAATATTTGGTTTCTTGATGTCCGAGTAGACTTACTAAAACAAATGAGACTAACATCTTATATTAAATCATTTGAGCATGTCCATGCATTTTGTAATCTCACTCAATCAAGGGGTCTGTAGATATTGCTTCTGTTATGTAAGATGGACAAATCCTATCTTAGTCACTCACATCCCTCCGTATGATTTGTACTATATCCAATAGTCGACTTTATAATCACTTTATTACAGACAATGTTTGACGACATTAAAACATAGAACTTCTCATGCTGGAAACTGTAGTGACTTCAAGTCAAAGGACTACGTACACCATGGTCACTATGAGAACCGCTTATGACACCCACGTAACGATCCATACAACGTTCTCATGGTGGGTTAGTCCTGTACATTATAACTTTAATATGTACTCATGTGAAGACTTGATATCTCATATCCATGTCCCGTGAGAATGGTCATCAGTCTACTTACATACTAGTCTCTGTGTATTATCATTGTCCAAATTCACAATAATACTTAATTAGTGACATTTCAGAATAATGTTATGATTTTAGCCAATAGAATCTCACAATCAAGTCATGTACTTGATATCCCATGACATTGAACTTACTATTCTAAGGACTTCATTATGTTTATTTAATTCACAATAAATAACACAATAAATAAAATGCCTAAATATGAAATAAATATCATGATACAAGATAAACTAGTAATCTCAATACACAACTGGTCTCTATGGCATACACCAACAATCTCCCACTTACAATAGAGCCAATCAGACATACATCTAATGCCTATAGATCTAGTGTGACTCTTATGCTTTCGCTGTGCAAGAAGCTTTGTCAGTGGGTCAGCGATGTTATCATCTGTCGGTACTCTGCACATCTTCACATCTCCTTTATCGATGATTCTCGAATGAGATGGAAGTGCCTAAGTATATGTTTGGATCACTGGTGAGATCTTAGCTTCTTAACTTGTGCAATGGCCCCATTGTTATCACAATAGAGGTCCACTGGGTCCACCATGCTAGAAACTATGCCAAGTTCAGTGATGAACTTTCTTATCCAAACGACCTTCTTTGCTGCATTGGTGGCAACAATATACTCAGCCTCTGTGGAAGAATCAATTACTGTCTCTTGCATCGAACTCTTCTAGCTCACAGCTCCATCATTTAGGCAAAATAAAAAAATTCGATTGCAATTTGGAGTCGTCCTTATCGGACTGGAAGTTAGCGTCAGTGTAACCCTTTACAACAAGCTCTTCCTTGGGCTCCATATATCAAAAATGAATCCTTATTCCTTCTTAAGTACTTAAAGATATTCTTGATAGCAATCTAGTGACTCTCACCGGGATCTGACTGGTACCTGTTTGTCATGCTCAATGCATATAAGACATCTGGATGAGTACATAACATGACATACATGATATATCCAATTGAATATGCATATGAAATCTTAGTCATGCGGTCCCTCTCATCTTGAGTTGTAGGACATTGAGCCTTAGATAGACTTATACTATGCGACATAGGCAGAAATTTCTTTTTGGACTCTTGCATATTAAAATGTTTCAATACTCTGTCTACGTATGTACTCTGACTTAAGCCAAACAATCTTCTTAATCTATCTCTACAGATTTTGATGCCTAATACATAGGTATCTTCACCTAAGTCCTTCATGAAAAATTATTTTTCTAGCCAAGTCTTTACAGACTGTAAGGTATGGATGTCATCCCCGATGAGTAGTATGTCATCTACATACAACACCAGAAAGATAATTGTGCTCCCACTAACTTTCTTGTAGACACAAGGTTCATCTTCATTCTTGATGAAACCAAACTCTTTGATTGCATCATCGAAGCGAAGATTTCAGCTTCTAGAAGCTTGCTTTAACCCATAAATGGATCATTGCAGCTTACACACATTTTCAGCATTATTTGGAGTGACAATACCCTTAGGCTGTGTCATGTACACATCCTCGAGAAGATTTCAATTTAGGAAAACAGTTTTGACATCCATCTGCTAGATTTCATAATCGTGATATGCTGCAATAGCAAGCAAAATTCGAATGGATTTAAACATGACAACTGGAAAAAGTCTCATCATAGTCTACACCATGAACTTGCTTAAAATCTTTAGCCACCAACCACCCCATAAAGGTTTGCACGTTACCATCCATGTTAGTTTTCTTTTTGAAAACTCATTTGCACCCAATAGGTTTTACCCCTTCATGTGAGTCTACCAAGGTCCATACTTCATTGGCATACATGAATTCTATCTCAGCTCTCATGGCTTCAAGCCATTTCTCAGAGTCTGGCCTTTTATAGCTTGCTCATAAGTCGTAGGCTCATCTTGATCCATGAGCAATACATCACCATGTTAAGTAACGAGAAATTCATATCTCTCGTGTTGATGAGGTATCCTACTAGACTTACGTAGGTCTTGTGCTACTTGAGCAGGTTGTTGTTCCACAACGATTTATGGAGCCCGTTCCATTTCCATAATTTGTTTGCTGCTACTTTGCGAAGTTTAAATTTCTTCAAGTTCTATTGTTCTCCCACTGGTTCTCTGGAAGACGAATTCTCTCTCTAGGAACACAACAGTCCGTGCGACAAGCACTTTGCTTTTAGTAGGATTATAGAAATAGTATGCATTGATTTCATTGGGATATCCTACAAAGAATAACTATCAGATTTGGGACCAAGTTTATCAGATACTTGGCACAGGCTTGACAACCCCAGATCTTCATAAAAGACACACTAGAATGCCTCCCAATCCATATCTCATATGATGTCTCTTGAACTGTTTTAGATGGAACACAGTTAAGTGTGAAAGCATCTATTAATAGAGCATGTCCCCAGAAGGAGTTTGAAAGATCTGCATGACTCATCATGGATCAGACCATGTCTAACAAGGCCCGGTTCTTCCTCTCAGAGACATCATTCTATTGCGGTATTCTAGGGAGAGTGAGTTGAGATATTAACCCTCACTCTTTTGGATGGTCATCAAAATCTTGGGTTAAGTACTCACCACCTCAATTTGATCAAAGGGCTATAATACTTTTACCAAGTTGGTTTTGTACCTCATTCTTGAATTCTTTGAACTTTTCAAATGACCTTGATTTGTGTTTCATCAGATACACAAACTCATAACTGAAATCATCAATGAATGTAATGAAGTACTGAAAACCTCTTCTAGCAAATGTGTTGAAAGGTCCGCAGACATCACTATGTATGAGACCTATAAGATCACTAGTCCTTTTACATTTTCCAGTGAATGAAGCTTTTGTCATCTTGCCCAACAAACAAGGTTCACATACCTCATATTATTCAAAATCAAATGAGTCAAAGAATCCATCTTTATAGAGTTTGGATATACAGTTGTCATTTATGTGGCCCAAACGACAATGCCAGAGGTAAGTTTGGTTCGTATCATTTGATTTGAAACTCTTAATATTTATATTATAAACGGGCATTTCGAGGTCAAGAATATAAAGTCAATTGCTCAATTGTGCACTAGCATAACAGATATGATTCAAATAATTTAAACAACTTTTTTTATTATTATAAATGAAAAACCATTCTTGTCCAAACAAGAAATAGAAATAATATTCCTACTAATAGCAGATACAAAATAACAGTTCTCTAACTCAATGATAAGCCCAGTGGGCAATGATAAATGACAAGTTCCTACAACTAAAGCAGCAACTTTTGCTCCATTTCCAACTCGTAGATCAACTTCGCCCTTGGCCAATGGTTTACTCCTTTTGAGATTCTGCACATTTACAAAAATGTGAGATCCACATCCAGTATCTAATATCCAAGATGCAGAAGTAGATAAATTGACTTCTATAATAAAAATACATGTCGTGGAAGTCTCACTTCCTTTCTTCTTCTTAAGCTCCTCCAAGTACTTATGACAGTTCCTCTTCAAATGTCCGGTCTCACCACAATGGAAGCATTTTCCCTCCTTGGCCATACCACCCTTAGGTTTCAAGGCAGAAGTGCTGAGCTTGAAATTGCCCTTGCCCTTCCACTTATCCTTATGTTTCTTAATCTGCTTTTTTTTCTTGCCCTTACCTTTGGCCTGTTGGACCATCATAATGATATTTCCTTTACTAATATTCTATTCAGCAGTTCTTAACATACTTAGCAGTTCTGGCAGAGGTTTGTCAATTTTATTCATATTGTAGTTCATGACGAATTGACTATAATTTTTCGGCAACGATTGCAGGACCAAGTCAGTGGCCAACTCTTGACCCAAAGAGAAACCAAGATTTTCAAGATTCTCTATGTACCCAATCATCTTGAGCACATGAGTTTCAACAGGACTTCCTTCTGCCAGCTTGCACTGAAACAATGCATTTGAGACTTCAAATTTCTCATGCCTAGCCTGCTCTTGATAGAGCCTCTTGAGGTGTACGATCATATCGTAGGCATCCATGTTCTCATGTTGCTTTTGAGGCTCAAAGTTCATGGTGGCTAGCATGAGCCAACCAACGTCCAAGGCGTCATCTTGATGTTTCTTATGATCATCCTTTTCGGTGCGAGGGGTACTTGCAGTAGGTGGCTCAGGAATAGGCTGCTCTAGAACACACAACCTTTTCTCATGCCTGTGGACTATCCTCAAATTTTTGTACCAGTCTAAAAAGTTTGTCCCAGACAGTTTGTCCTTCTCAATGACAAATCACAAAGATATATCATTTGATGTGTTGGATGACATGGTAATCTATCAACGAAAATATGCAGAGTAAATATCATTTCATTGAAATATTAAACAGAAATATGCAAAGTATGTATCATGATATTAAAATATTTAATAAGTTTTTTTTATTAAATACACCTCCTACTATTTTTATTCAAATCAACGACCCTTATCATTGACTCGGAAAATCTCATTGTAAGATTTTCTAGTAGGCAAAGATCCATATTTTACCTAGTTCTGAGTCAGCTTTGGCTGATCACCATAAATTCAGTTATTTAGGTAGGGAACACTTTCCAATTACATCGTATGCAAATCTTGATAGTTGGGTGAATAACATTTATTCTAATCTATCTCATAGACTAAAGTCCAACTTTATGCCTCTAAACTTTCAAACCTATGGAAATAGCCTAGTTAAGTTAGACCCAATGGTTGGCAATTGAATATTACTTTTATCCCATCGCGTCTCACTAGGATAGATAAAGGCACCCTGCTTTAGCAGACCTACACTTAATCGACCATAGCCTAGACGAGTGCAACACATTGGAAAACAAATTATTGTGACTTAATATTTACTTTGAGGGATTTTGTTATTTTATTAATTGATCTCACCATTTATCGTCTATTAGTATACAACTAAAACAATGCATCTCATACAAAATTAAAAGCATAAAATATATGTGATATGGTTGTGGCCCTAACACACTGATTCTGCCAAGCCAATGAGAGTATAAAAAACTAAACGAAGAGATTATACCGTCTTCTCCAAACAGGTTCCCAATCTTGTTCTTGTATGGTTACTAATTCTTTGTCTCTTCAGTGAGATAACATTTACATATAAAGAAAGAATGTGTAGAGAGAAAGGATTACATTGAGAATGTAGAGAGAAATGCACGACACGCAAACTGCGTTTAAAATATCAAAATATAAACAATACATTACAGAACATAAACCATGCATCATAGAACTAAATCATGCATCGCAGAACTAAGGCCACAACCACGCACCATGCATTACATAACATAATAAATAAAGAATATGTTGTTATGATTATATTTAGTTTATTTAAAAATGATTGATTTTCGGGGAATCAATATTGCCCTACGCAAAGTTGGCACGGGAGTCCCGCTGCCCGGTCAGCTGGCGGGGATCAAGGGGAGACCGGTCCTTGCGGGGTGCGGGGTAGCGCCCCGGAGCAAAAATTTACCTCATCATCTCTTGCCACCACCAGAGTATGAACTCTTCTTGTTTTAAGAAACCCTAACGCCACTGCAAACGACGCAGGTCCATGAACTATTCATGCTTTAAGAAACCCTAACGTCACTGCAAATCACATCTTACTGCTCAAGGGATTTTAATGGTCCCAAACCGAGGGCTACCCTGGTATGACATCTATGTTAACAACTAATACATAAACGAATCCTTATATTACAACTATTGTACAAATTATATCACATATGAATCTTTCTTCCAAATGGGCAAACATATTATAAATAATCACATATCATACATAACCGAATTATAGTTTTGTAAGTGGCTCTGATACCACTGTTAGGTTTCAAATTCAATCACAGATTAAATACACAGCAAAAAAATTACAAAGATATCGAAACCTAGCCATGAATGCATGCGAAAATCATAAATCGTGTTTAGGAGTTATACCTTAAAGATGGATCTGCTGTCTCCACAGCATGCGGATCACAACACTGCAATATTGCGGTGCCTCTACGGTATCTACACGAACGGAACGAAAAAGGATATCCCTCAGACCGCGGTGCTAGCTGCGGGAAGGGGATGTTCCTCCTCATGATCTCTCTCTCTCTCTCTCACTTTCTGTGACAGTTAGGATTTTTCACGTGTGTCTTTTCCACAGACACATATCATATATATAGGTGCAGAGAGTAATGATGTCACGCCCCGCTTCCCGGAATACAGGAACACAGGCACGTAACTGAGGCACAGCGAATGATATAAGTATGCCAACTCATATCATTCATAAGCTGTACCAGTCCTTACTCAACAATATAAGAAAAATGAATCACAACCACGTAGAAACATAATAATCACATAAACGAGAATGAAATTCAATAACCAAATCTGAAATATGAACTTACCAAATAGCTCGAGAGACTCCTGCTCCAATTGTAGAAGAACTGTTCATCAATGCCTTCTGGAAATTCTCCTGATGCACCTGTACTTGTTCATCTAAAAAGAAAGAATAATTTGTCCTTAGAGCAAGTACGGACAGTAAGTAGTGAAAATAGAGAGTAAGGGAACAGGTTACATGAAAGAATATGAATCAAGATCAAATTTGCAAGGACAATAATGGTACTAATAGCAATGGTCTTCATCAAGTATATACATGTCAACTAGGTCTATTATCAAGTTGTTTCTCCTATCTAGTGCACGTACTACTGCGTCCCATACCACAGGTTTGATGCACGCACAACAGTGTTCGTTTTAGACTTCGTGGTGGGGTCTACAGAGCGTGTACTCAGTGTCAATAACAATCAATTACCATTTGCAATCAATCAATTTCCAATTTACAATCAATCATTCATTATAAATGCTTCTCCTTCCATGTCAATACGATATCAATATAGGCCTTACCAAGTACATTTTCTGAGACTATCCACTACTAGGTCAACCCTTATAAACCCCGGCTTGTTTAGTATTTTATTATTAAGTCATTCATGTCCATGAAGTGTATATAAGGATGTCAAGGGAACGATACGAATGCAGCAACATGATGCATTGCACAATAATAAACATGAAGTAGTAAATCTGAAACAATAATTCTCTTTATATTATTTTAACTGATTCCTAATATAACTGGTTCGAAATCTCAGTACAAGACAGACAATACAGCAGGAATTTATAAAAAGCCATCACATATATGTTCATTCAAGTCAATAAACAATAGGTTATTGTATCATGAAATGCATTACACTAATGTACAACAATTAGGATGTTCTTTACAGTGTACAAGTCAATTCACGATGTCATTGTTCAAGTCACGATATTTCAATCACTCAATGTATTCAATCACCATTCAACTTCTTTGTATACAATTCTGGTCATTTCATTTATGTCAATTGTGTATGTAGGCTTGAGTTTGGATCAATGGATATTAATAAGATGTCAAGAGTACGTCGGGTTAGCTCGTGTAAACCCTCGATACTCCCAACGGAAAGGACACAATGCAAATTAGAATAATTGAAATGGAACTACTTGCTTAGAGATCAAAAATCTTGAACTAGAATAATAAAAGAGTTCAAGTGGACTTGCCTGTTGTGGACGATTAGGTTAGAATCACCAGAATAACGGGATCAGAATCCCGGGGAGCAATCCCAAGAATACGTGCAAAATGCGTGCGAAAATACCAAACAGCAACCAGATCCGATCAGCAAGAGCAACCCGACAGCAAGCACCCACACACAACAGCACACACAGCCAGTACACAAGTACACCACAACAACACCGGATCGAGGTCTCTTACTCCACAAACACCAAACACCTGATCTCTTCCTTCACGCAACAGCAACACACCAAAATTCCCTCACTGGTCCTTCTTCTCCAACCCAACAAATAGCAGCAACACCAACTCCACACAAACTCCAAAACAGCAACTCACTACCCAATTCCACAACACCAAATACCAATACAACTAAACTAATCCCCACAACACCCAACACAACACAGTAACAATCCAATACTGTCTCCTTCACATCGATACCCAGAGAGAGAAAGAGAGAGAGAGCGCGACTGAAGCAGAGGGTGGGGAGCACAGGCAGCGACGGGCGGCGTGCTTAGGGAGGCGATGCGCAGAGGGCGGAGGTGCTTTGGGGGGGTTGATGGAGGACTTCGGGGGTTTGCGGCCGTCGACGAAGTTGTAGTGGAAGGAGCAGCGGTACTGGGGGAACCAGGGAGGCGATAGCACAGTCGATGAAGGGAGAGGTGGTGGTCACGACTGGGGAGGCAGGGGAGCACAACAATGGCTGGCGAGATGCGACCAAGGGCGGCGACTGAGTGAGAGCAGCGACGGGAGATGGTTGCCACAACTAGATGACTTCGAAGTGCGACGGCAGAAGAGGGAGCTCGACGGGGTCTGGCGACGGTGCAGCGCGCGACTAGGCTCGAGCGGGAGGGGAACGGCGAGCGACTGTGGAGTCGCGATTTGACAGCGAGGCAGCGCTGGGAAGCTGAGCGGGGGAGTGGCGAGCGGGTTCGATGGCAAGAGGAGGAGAGGGAGACGAGGACGGCACAGGGAAGCTGCGAACGGCGACTGTGGAGTCGAGCAGCAGGGGGTCGCGACGGGGGGTTGGAAGGCAGAGGGCGAGTGGCTGCGATGGGTTAGGCGGGAAGAAGGAGATGACGAGTTGAGGAAGATGAAGAGGAGATGTGTCTGTTTTGTTGGGTTTGTTTTGTGGTTTGTTTGGGGGAAAAAGAAGAGGGGGAGAGGATAACGGGGAGAGAGGGGAGTGGTTGGGTATTAAAATAATTATTAATTAAAGGGTAGTTAGAGATAGTGGGGTGTAGTTAGGAAAACGTGCAAGGTGGAGACATGTGGAGAAATTTGTATGCGGTTGTGTGTATGAGTTTGTGGGTTTGGGTTTAGGGTAGAGTCCAATAGGAGGTGGACTTGAGTCTGGGCTTTAATATAATAAACTCAATAATAAAATCAAAATACAACTTTGGCCACTATTTGGGCTTCAAAAGAATATAACATAAATCCAATAATAATTGAGCGCTTCAAACCAAAAAGAGGAGAGACAAGATTTGTAGTTTGGAATATAAATTTGGGTTTCAATAGGAGATTCAAAAAGATTTAAATGCATTGGAAAGAATCTATATGGAAATTTGAAATACAATAATACATGAAGAAAGAAAAAGAAATGGAAATCCGTTTAATCGGAAACAGGGGTTACAAATGAGGTTGTTGCGCTCACAATTTGACCTTGGTTAGATTCGTGTGTGAGCCTTTGAACTTTAGTCGGTCCATTTAATCTAATTAAATATCCAACTAATGTCAGGAGTTCAAGTCTTACTTGGATCCCTAATTAAATTCATCTCATAAATTTAAATCCCAATTTCGATCAATTTTAAGTGTGTGACCTTATATGTTCCCATTACGTTGATAATCATAATAAAATTATATTCGAGTATTACAAACAGTGAGCAGTATCTAGTAATACATCACTGCTACTCAATTAACAGGAATGTCAGTGATTTGACATAATCTATCCATGACCAATGCTACCATGTAGTCTAGTTCCTTTGTCCAGATATCTTAATTGACCACAAGGCATAGAGCGTGTCACCATTGTATAGTTCAATCTTTGGTTTCTTAATGTCCGAGTAGACTTACTAAAATAAATGAGATCAATATCTTATATTGACTCATTTGAGAATGACCATGCATTTTGGAATCTCACTCAATCAAAGGGTCCGTAGATATTGCTCTTGTTATGTAAGAGGGTCAAATCCTATCTAAGTCACTCACATCCCTCCGCATGATTTGTAGTATATCCAATAATCGATTTTATAATTATCTTATTACAAGCAATGTTTGACGACATTAAAATATATAAGTTCTCATGTAGGGAACAGTAGTGACTTCAAGTCAAAGGACTACGTACACCATGGTCACTATGAGAGCTGCTTATGACACTCACGTAACAATCCATGCAGCGTTCTTATGGTGGGTCAGTCCAATACATTATTACTTTAATACGTACTCATGTGAAGACTTGATATCTTATATCCATGACCAGTGAGAATGATCATCAATCTAAGCACACACTAGTCTCTATGTATTATCATTGTCTTAATTCACAATAATACTTGACTAGGAATATTTCATAATAGTGTCCTGATCTCAGCCAATATGATCTCATAATCAAGTCATGCACTTGATATCCTATGACATTGAACTTACTATTCTAAGAAATTCATTATGTTCACAATAAATAACACAATAAATGAAATGCCTAAATATGAAATAAATATCATGATACAATGTAAACTAGTAATGTCAATTCACAACTGGCTTCTAGGTCATACACCAACAATAGGTTCATGAATCATGCCTTTGCACACTTGATCTACAACAACTTTAGAATCTTCTTCTATGATCACTGGACCTTGATGAGCAATAATGTGAAGCATCCAAAGAGCTCGCCTACCTACAACATTTATAGATTTTGATCAGGGGTGGACAACTATTATCCTAACCAGTCCAACCCGAACCGACCAGTTTTTAACTGAACCAATTGGAGGATTGGTTTGGCCCAGTTCTTGATATTCAATAACCAATTGGTCGGTTGTTGGATGAGGCTTTCAAATAACCGATAGAACCGAACCGACCGTATCTCTATGCATTAGTCCATAAAAAATATAGTTCTCATTTAATTTCTGGAGTATACAAACCATCATTTATTGAAGATACAAACAATCTCCTTTAAGTTCAGTTCAAACTTCAACGTTCAAACCCGAAGTCCCACACTCCAAATTCCCTATCGTAGTGTTGTTGTTCGTGGCTTGAACTTATAGCTATAACTTTCCCTCTCGTAGCTTTGTTTGTGTGAAACTATATTAAAATGGAAAAATTGTTGGTAAATTATTGTGGTTTTTAAAGTAGTATTTTCTGTTCATTTAAATTTATCAGCAGATTTGTTGTCCAAATATTTATATACCGGGAACTCTTTGCAAATCTGCAGACATATTGGTGTTTGGTATCAACAGAGGCATTTCGGTTTTGTTTTGTATCTAACTTTTTTGTTCCTGAAAATTTTGGTGCAGTTAAAGGTCTAGTATGGAATTGCTTAGCACTTGCACTGCCAATATCAAATTTATTTACTATGTATTGAATTTGACCAAAATTTTGTTCTTTTAATCTCTTCCTGGGTAGATCTTTTAATCTTCATTTTAAATTCATTTCTGAACAACAATTAATAGGTTGCTAGCATGTTGTTTCTTAAGATTGATTGAAGCTGTTCTTTTAAATATCAACAAAATTGTGAATGATATTGGAGGTGAAATGTACCACGCCAAATCGACCATCCAATTTACTCCAAACCGAGCTTAATCGGCTTGGATGGAAACCGATCCAATTAAGGCTTGGATTGGTTGCGGATGAAAAAATTAAAAAATCAATCTTCTTTGAATCGGTGGTGGATGGTCCATATTTGTTCAGATACCAACCGATGCCCACCCCTAATTTTGAACATACATGCTCCCTTCCCACTAATAGTGGTCGTTAGTACCAGTCACGATGTATAATGCCATATCCAGCCATTTACCTTTCCAATAAGCCATCAAAGTTGAGCTTAATTGATCCCTCTGGGGAAAGAATCCATTTCACCAAGAACTCCGACACATCGCGAGAAGTGAAGATCGATTTGAGACCCATCTACTGGATCTCTTTGTAGGAACCGTTTGGAGAAGAGAAGCCACCGTGGACATCCCAATCTCTCGACTACATGAGTGGTTGCATGAGCAATGATCGCCGTGAAGTAGAGGACACACACCTTTGAAACATGTTGAAGAACGTTCCTTCCATACATGCCACAAGGTTGTGACAAATGACGACCGCAACACTTGTTTATTGCAACATGAACCATGACTCCTACCTTCCAACAACGACCACATATCAGCAAAGGATGTCACATGCATATTAATGTCAGTACGAAATGCAAGAATGTCCAACACTTGTTTAACTAACTCTCATTCAAAGAATAAATGTTTAAGAGACTCATCTTCTAAATCACAAACATGGCAACTTTCTGAAATTTGCAAACCATGACTCGATAACTCAAACCTGGTCGGAAGTCACCTCACTGCCACTTTCCAAAGCCAGGCAACCACTTTTGGTGCAATTTTCAACTTGTGAATCTACTGGTTCAGAAAGGCCGACGTAAAGCTTATTGCAAGCTTATTGCACGAAGTTGAATACATAGACTTCAACAGGATTAGCATAAAATGCGATCTGAATATGATTAACAGGAACAGAAATTTGCTGAACGATGGAAGACCATTACATAACATATTTTTACGCTCACAGAAGGCTCGCTACAACCATGAGCAATTTCTCGGGCAATGAACATCCCATAGAGATGGAGAGAATTTATACTGAGCAACAAACCATTTATACAAGAGAGATTTCAGCTTGCCATAAACACAGACCAAGTTGGACTCTTGTAAAACCCTTAGGCCTTGCAGCCCGACCCCACCACAATTGATAAGTGCCATTTTCTTTGGCCCAATGGAATGCACGAAATTCTTAATGATAGATTTGGGGATCTAACTGTGAGTCAAAGTATATATGGGCAGCGCTTTGCAACGGACTTCAAGAGAACCAGCCTTCTCACAGAGGACAGAGAGTTGGCCTTCCAACCTGAAAGACAGCTTCCGTACACGGTCGATCACATCATTGTAGTTAGCTGACGAAATTCTCGAAAAATTGATCATTGTACTGAGATACTTGAATGGCATCGTACTTGGTTCCATTTGCATGCTCACCAAAAATAATATTTGATTTGTTGAGATTAACATTTTGTCCATTCAACGAGCAAGTACCTCTTTAACCACCTTGCATTTACAAACATTCGCTCAATTAAAAAGTACGCGATCATCGGCATATAGAAGGTGACGAACAGAGATATCATGATTATCAGTAGTGATACCAGAGACCTTACCATCCATTACTTGCCTTTTATGAGTAGGGAAAACACCTCAGAACATAAGATGAAGTGGTAAGGGGAGGGAGAGCAGCCTTGACGCAACCCCATAGTCGATTGGAACCATTCTGATGGTGATCCGTTGATATTGCAATCTAGGGTTTACAACATGTCATTATCCAATTCACAAAGTGGGGATGGAAACCAAATTGTAATAAGGGAGTAAAGAGATAATCCCACTGAATACTATCATATGCATGCTCCATGTCCAGTTTGAGAGTTATAAATCCAGCATATTTATCGGACTTCTTCATAGAGTGGCATACTTCTTGAGTAAGAAAAGCATGATCTGAAATTAAACGATTCGGAACAAAAGTTCCATGCTCTTCGGAAGTAAGAGAGTTCAAGATTGGCTTCATTCGATTGACTAGGAGCTTGGCAATAATCTTGCAAGAGAAGTTGCACAGACTAATTGGGCGATAATCCTTAGTAGTCTGTTGAATTCTAACTGCGGAATAACTCAACAACGACGACGAGATGCAAGAACAATTGAATCAAAACTAGAGAACAAAGAACAAACAAAAGCAACACACAAGAACACACAAGATTTTTTCGAGGTTCACCCAAAACAATGGCTACTTTCCTGCGCAGAGGTACTCCTGCAATTTCCACTAGAATATGAAGAATATGTTTACAAATCTCTCAAGAATCTCACCCAAAGGTGTAGGGTTTCTCACTATCTCCCTCTCTCTCAATGACGGCTGGTAGATCTCTATTTTCTTTTTACTTAACCCTAAAATTGTACACAATACAATATATATATATGATTTCTCAACTTTCAATCTCATCCGCTCATCAAACAGCATCGGGATGGTCGACCGCAACACCAAGTTAGTCGAACGGTTCTTTCCTTCGACTGTACAAGGTCCAACAGAGTGTAGGTCGTTCGACTACGTGGTCGACCGATCGCCTCTTCAAGTTATAGGGTTGAATCAGTGAGTGAGACGGTCGACTGCGCGGCCGACCGTACATTGCTCGGGGTGCGGTCGGGGGGTGAGGTCGACCGCAACTCTGCCTGTAGCTTCAAACTACTCTTAACCTGCTTGCTCCCACTTCGAATCTCCTTCTCGTCTATCTTCTTCAACCCATTATCGTGTATTGGATTCACAAACCCCAATAATCTCCCACTTGGAGACATATACACGAAGTCTCTAACCTGTTCTTCATTCTTCTATTGGCCTAGTCTAGGCCTGTGCCTCGACAAGTCTCCTCAACTGTAATACCCTGATTTTTAAATATATGAAAAATTATTTATTTTTGCACGTAGTGTGCACGTGTAATGTTTTGGCTATTATTTTCAACATGATGAATAAGAATATTGTTTTCTATAAAGCATTTTTTTTTACTAAAGCCCAAATGTTAATTTACTTATTTTTCTTTTAAATAATTATCTTGGCCCAATTAATTTAAGCCCATGGAACTAATCTTTTATTCTCTACAACATGTAATGTGTAGCATCTCTTTTTTAGACTTGTCATTGTGTACAAGTTCTTGTAGGGTGATTTGTGCATACACGTGCATGTTGCATACACGTGTAGAGCACACCCTTTGTTAGCCGGTTGGAGTAAGAAGTGGGTTGGAGTCATGGGCGGTTATTCAAGGTGTGGGTAGTTTTTACAACTCCCTAGTGCATCCTAGCCTTTGATTCAACAACCAACCAACTAATCCTAGCCCTCCATCTCACTCCATTTGGTGTATAAATACCCCCCTCTCATTCCTTGGTTCTTTTACACTAAAGGTTATTTTGTAAGAGAACTATTGTTGAGAGAGAGTTGTGTGTGCTTTTGTGGAGTCCGAGCATTATCTTCTGGAGATTTTTCAGCAAGGAACAAGGAGCAAGGAGCGCTGCATTACATTAAGGGATTTCTCTGGAATTCGATTGTTTCGTCAATAAGGTGGGTGTTTCTCAGGACTTCTAGTGTAGAAAACATGCCATAATTGTGATGTTTGTTACTATGTTTATGAGGAGTAAATTCGAATGTATTAGAATTGCTTGAGTATGTTTATGTTGATAATTGTGGAGGACTAATAGTGTAGTAATAGCACTGAAAACAAGAATGAATTGGGTCGGTACAGTCGACTGTCGTGTGGATAAGTCGACTGGTGCGAGACATCTGTTACATGATTTGTTAGAGAGCTTCATGACATATATGTGAATAATTAAAATAAAGTAGTAAGGCTAAACTCATATCCTTCATGATGTACATGACTAAGTAGACATGAGCATGTGGAAAAAGAACTAGGGATAATTAATAAAACTGAGAATGACTGGTGCAGTCGACTGATGTTAGGAACAGTCGACCGATGCATTGATTAAACTATGAATATGCCTGTAATTCCATGAAATGAGATATATTTTCATTGTGATTGTCCTAGTGTAATTGAGAATATTGTTTTATCTCTGTAAGAAAGTTATGAACAAGTGTAAATGCATGTTTAAATACTTCCTTGAAGAAAAGACAATATTAGTAACTTGAAATTCCATGCTGTGATGTTACTGAACAGTAAGAAGTTTTGTGTTTATGAAACATGAATGTATGTATATTGTGATTTGACACCATGATGCAAGTGCATGTAAGAACTATTGGAAAAATGATCTCTTATTTGAAATATGAATCTGTCCAGTCGACTTAATGCGAGTAGCAAGTCGACTGAGCTGAACATGATAATGTACTGTTAAAAACCCCAGGACAGACGACTGATGGATTAACAGTCGACTGTCATGTGAATTATATTTTGAGTGAAAAGTTGTGGGACAGCCGACTGGCCATGTGCAGCAGTCGACTCTCCCGAGTGTTTATGAAGAACATGAATTGACTGTACAAGTCGACTGGTCTTTTTCCAAGTCGACTGTACAGAGTATATTTTGATATGTCAGAGATTTCATTTGATTACTGTTAAGAGTGTGAACCTTATGATTGATGTTGATAAACTCTATTCTGTTGCTGCATGAATTTACATGAATGAATCATAGATTTGAATTGAGAATTATATGAATATGAAAGTTAAGAACATGATATGCTGAGGCAATGAGAAATGAATTCATGAGTTAGAAATGCTCAAATTGGAAATTGTGAATTGAAAATTGAACAAAAGAGTAGCTAAGTCTCCCCCGGCAATGGAAATGAAATGAAATTGAAAAGAAGACCAAGGTTGGTCATGTGAACATGAAATGAATAAGTCCGGTTTAGTGGAGAGGCTAACTCTAGAGCTTTGATTTTTATTCATGATTCTAATAATTAATACATAGTGGAGATGTGATGAAAGTGAGAGAAAACATAAGTATGAGAACTAGAGTTTACGGTGCGGGTGTGTGAGCCACAGAATGCATGCTTGATGAGTCAAGACATGGCGTGGGCACAACTCAGTAATGATCGGACTTTAGCCACGCTTGTGGAATGATTGGTGACTGCAACAGGATCGTGTTCAGGGAGGAGGCTGAATTGCCACAGAATGCATGCTTGATGAGTCAAGACATGGCGTGGGGTTCCCCTCCAGGGTCCAGAGCACGTGCTTGTACTCATAGATCATCTAGGATACTCACCGTAATTATAGTAGTAGATTAATTCATGGCGAGAGATTGAACCCTACGAAAATGAAGAACGGTTAAGAGGCTTGCCCTCGGACCTATGTAGTATGGGATGCATAGAATCCGAACAAGTGCGCATTAGTGTCATGTAAATTAAGTAATTGCATTAAGGATTAAGTGCACAATCACGACACGACATCATTAAGATTATTTCCTTTGTTCAATTTTGATATGTGAACAAGTTTGTGATTTGTTAAGAAATGAGAATCGTTATACTGTTTCTGGCATAGAGAGGATGACCATGTATAACTATCGTCGGTTGAATAAACTGACGTACCCACAGTTTTGTATGCAGGATAAATTGCATGTTAAAGAGGAATGGATGCATAAAGATTTTACCATGTTGTTGTACATTTATGTAAATGTTGTAAATTTTTGCTTCCGCTGTGTAATGTAAATGTAATATATGATGTAAACTCTGATGGAAGGTAAAAAGTTTAAATTCCTTGTAAAATTGTACTGAAGAAAGTGAAAAGATCATGTAGAACATCTCGAATTCAATGTATTTGAGATTCGGGGCGTTACATCAACAATTAACCTGGAGACAATTCGATAGCGGTATAGTAAAACTGATATTTTCTGCTATCCACCACCTTAGTGAGCATGTCTGCCGGATTCTTAGTGCCAAGAATCTTAGTTAGCTTTAACCATTTCTTCTCAACTGCCATTCTAATAAAATGATACCTCATTTGAATGTGCAAAGTCCTAGTGTGATATGCCGAGTTTTTCGCCAAGAAAAATGCACTTTGACTGTCACATCATAGTTCACCTATGGGTTGCTTCTTGCCCAATTGTTTCATAAGCTCCAAAATCCACAACATGTCTTTCGTCGCTTCTGTAACCGCCATATACTCTGACTCCGTGGTTGACTGTACTACAAACTTTTGTAACTGCGAAGCCCAACTAACAGTTGTTACTCCAACTGTAAATACATATCCTGTAGTGCTTCTGCAACCATTACGATCGCCCAAAAAATTTGCATCCACAAAACCATGTATATGCAAAGAATCTCCCCCAAAATAAAGAGAGTGATTTGAAGTACCTGCTAGATATCTAAGAATCCACATTACTGCATTCCAATGCTGTTTACCTAGATTTTTCATGTAACGGCTGACAACTCCCACTACTTGTGCGATGGCTGGTCTTGTAGATACCATCACATACATCAAACTTCCAACAGCTAAGGCATAAGAAATAACAGCTATTTCCTCCATCTCTGCCTCTGTTTTAGGATACAAGTCCATTAATAACTTGATGTGAGCAGCCAGGGACAAGTGACTGGCCTTGCGCCATCCATATTGAATCTCTTCAACACCTTCTTCACATAGTCTACTTGTGATAACCAAAGCTTCTTGCTTCTCCTGTCTCTACTAATCTTCATGCCGAGGATTTTCTTTGCTTCACCCAAGTCCTTCATTGAAAACTCCGAAGCTAGTGCCTTTTTCACTTCCTTGATCTTCTCCATACATGAACCTGCTAACAATATGTCGTCCACATATCCAAGATAACTATATCATTGTCCTCATATCTATGAACATACACACAATAATTTGTTTCGCATCTGTCAAAACCTCTTCCTCTCATAAAGTAATCAAATTTCAAGTACCATTACCGCGGTGCTTGTTTGATCGCATAAAGACCCTTCTTTAATCCACACCATGTCTTCTTTCCTTTTTGCTTCAAAACCTGTGGGTTGTTTCATGTATAACTCTTCTTCAACATCACTATGGAGAAATGCTGTCTCCACATCCAACTGCTCTAACTGCAAGTCTTCAACTGTCACAATACTAAGCAAAACCCTAATTGAAGCCATCTTCACAACCGGTGCAAAGATCTCACTATAATCAACACATTCTCTTTAAGAGTATCCTTTCACAACAAGCCTCGCCTTATACATCTTACTGCCATCTGTCTCATCTTTGACTCTGAAAACCAATTTGTTCATAAGAGCGCGTTTCCCCGCAGGTAACTTGGTCAACTCCCAAGTTCCGTTCCGTTCCAAGGAGTTCATCTCTTCCTTCATGGCTAACTCCCACTAAATTCGAGCCTCATCCCTCAAAGCATCCCACGAGTCTCTGCCTTTCTTGAATTCGTGTACAGAACATGTTCGTGAACAACACTAGCTGATGAGTCAAATATCTTGGTTGGCATCCTCACTCATGTCGATCTCCTCAATGTGGGTACCGGTTCACCGACCGGTTCAGGTTCCTCGAACTGTTCGGGTTGAACCTGTTCATCATGGATAAACTGCTCATTCCCAATAGGCTAACCATGAGCATCCTGTGCTGCCTGTGGTACCTATACCTGCTGTTGCACTGTAGGCCCCTCACCACTAGGACCGTCTCTAGAATTTGAATCTGAGTCTGCATCTGAACCCCAATCTGACTCTGAACTATTTGTACTGTCTTGACCTGTGTTCCTGTTCTTGTATATGACCTCCTCATTGAATACTACATTCCTGCTATGAATGACATTGTTATACACAAAATCCCTAAGTCTGTAACCATACTAGTTGCCGCCGTAGCCAATGAATACACACCTCCTGGACTTAGAATCCAACTTCTTTCTTTCTTCCCTGTCAATTAGTGCATATGCCATACAATCATAAACTTTCAAATGCGAATAATTGACAGTTTTACCTGACCATAGTTCTTCTGGAATGGCCCCATCAAGGGCACTGGACAGGCAACAATTAATCAAGTACACTGCTGTATCAACTGTAGCGGTCCAAAGATGGAGCGGAAGACTCGCATGAAGTCTCATGCATCTCGCCCTTTCAAGTATCGTGCAGTTCATTCTTTCTGCTACACCATTCTCCTGTGGAGTCTTAGAAAATGTCTTGATTCCTCTGATACATTCCTTTGTCGAATAGTTAACAAACTCTTTGCTTGTGTACTCACCTCCGTTATCTGACTTTATTGCTTTCACCTTGCAACCCGTCTCATTCTCAACCCTGGCCTTCCAAGCTCTGAATGCCTCAAATACTTTTGATTTCTTGTGAATTGCATAAACTCAAACCTTTCTTATAGCATCATCGATGAATGTGACGAAGTATCTCTTACCATCATAAGAGAATTCCTGAGCTGGACCCCACACATCTGTATGTACCAACTCTAGCTTTTCAAGCTTCTTCCCACGCCCACCCAAGTGAAAGCTAACTGTCTTCTATTTTTCCATCACACAATTCTCACAAAAATCGATCTTAACCTTCTTCAGCCCCGACAAAAGATTCCTAGAACAAAGCTGCTTGACACTCCTTTTACCAAGGTGCCTCAACCTGACATGCCATAAAACTGAAGGGAAACTAGCTGCTGATGCTGTAGCAATGATATCACTTGAATCACCTCTTCTGAGTAAGTACAATGTGTCACAATGCTTTTCTTTTTCTCCCAACCTGGCACATGTAGTCACCTTCCATTCTCCATACCCAAAAGTTGTTGTGAACCCTTCTTTGTCTAGTTTGCTAGTTGAGATCAAGTTTTTCTTCAAGCTCGGAATATGTCGTGTGTCATTCAAGACCAATTGCCCACCATTGCGAGCCTTGACTCTCACGGTTCCTCTACCTACAACTAGACATATCTGCCCATTACCAACTGAAACTCTACCAAAATCACATGTCATGTAATCCTCAAAAACATTCCTCATGGGGGTACAATGATAAGAAGCACATGAGTCTATACACCAATCATCTTGCATAATATTAAATCCAGCAGATAAACACAATTTATCTAGACGGGATTCAATATTTACCACATTGGCTACCGTGATCCTGCTTGTGTTTTCTTACACTCCTCGCATTGGTTTCTCCTGTGTCCTAGCTTCTTACAGTACCAACACTCACCTTTGCGATGTCCGCTTTTGACTTGGACCTGTGATTCCTGCTTAGCGATCTTTCTCTATTGTTACTTCTACCACGGTTATCAACTGACAGCGCGGTATTGCTAGGATATGATACCGAAGTCTCTCCATGTTTCTTCCTCCTTGCATCCTCATTCATAATGCTGCTAATAACATGTTTTAGAGTTGTCGTATCAGTCATGGTGCTTGTAATAGTCTGCTGCTCTACTGTGCCGTAACTATTGGGAAGACTAGATAGCAGCAACAACGATTGTGCTCTCTCCTCAAACTTTAAACTAGACAATTCCATCTGATTGTAAACAATATAGAAATTGTTGATGTACTAAGCAACCGAACCCCTTTCCGAAAGCTTCAAGTTAATCAACTTCTTTAGGTGTAGAATCTGGTTCGCTGCATTCGGCTTCTCAAATATGTCTGTCAGTATCTCCATTGCCTCCTTCGCGGTCCTTATCTTCTCAATGTGAAATAGCGCCTTCCTGCTCAGCGACAACTGAATCTGCCAAAGCGCCTTTTGATCTAATCTATTGCAAGCTGCTAACGCAACCGGATCGACCTCCGTCCCTTCTGGCTTCAAACCAAACAACGGATCATCTAGATCCTTCTGTAGGAGATATGCAATCATTTGGATCTTTCACATTGTGAAATCCATTCCATCGAACTCCTTGACTCTACTCTTGTCCCCCATCTCAATCAATACTACCAATCTATAGCTCTGATACAACTTTGTTGAATTCTAACTGCGGAATAACTCAACAACGACGATAAGATGCAAGAACAATAGAATCAAAACTAGAAAACAAAGAACAACCAAAAGCAACACACAAGAACACACAAGATTTTTTTGAGGTTCACCCAAAACAATGGCTACTTCCCAGTGCAGAGGCACTCCTGCGATTTCCACTAGAAATATGAAGAATATGTTTATAAATCTCTCAAGAATCACACCCCCAAGGTGTATGGTTTGTCTTTATCTCCCTCTCTGTCAATGACGGCTAGTCGATCTCTATTTTCTTTTCACTTAACCATAAAATCGAACACAATACAATATATATAGGATTTCTCAACTTTCAATCTTAGCCGCTCATCAAACAGCGTCGGGATGGTCGACCGTAACACCAAGTCGGTCGACTGGTTCTCTCATTCGACTATTCAGGGTGTAACAGAGTGTAGGTCGGTCGACTGTGCGATCGATCGGTGGCCTCTTCAAGTTACATGGTTGAATCAGTGCGCGAGACGGTCGACTGTGCGGTCGACCGTACATTGCATGGGGTGCGGTCGACCGCAACTCTACCTGTAGCTTCAAACTACTCTTGACCTGCTAGCTCCCACTTCGACTCTCCTTCTTGTCTATCTTCTTCAACCCATTATCATGTATTGGATCCACAAACCCCAACATAGTCAAGGAACAAGAGATCATAGGAATTAAGGTGATCGACGAAATTAGACTTCCATTGAACCGGAACCGTAGCGGACCCTGGATAGCTCCCACAATGTTGGACCCAGTTGTACTCCAGTAACGTTTATAAAATGTACCAAGGAACCGGTCAGGGACTGGTCATTTGTTTGCTGGAATAGAGCGGATGATGTCGAAGATTTCCTTCTCATTGAAAGGTCGGATCAGTAATGCATTCATCTTAAGAGTATCCTCATTATTAATACACGGGATAAGCATATCAGAACGATGCTCCAATTAGGGAGACCATTTGTCTCTAAAGTAGTCGATGAAATATTTAGAAACATTTCCTGACCATCAAAAGTCATACCGGCTAGATTCTGAACAATAGCTGTTGAATTACGGGTTCAATGAACAACCGTAAAACTCGATGAAAGAAACTTGTATTTTGATCCCCTAATTTGATCCCATCTACCCTAGAATTTTTTGTGCCTAAATTGCTCTTGCATCATGAAATTTTCTTGTAGTTCACAGGTGGTGAAGTCTCACTGTCAGTGTACCTTGGCAATCACTACTCCTCTGCAGTAGCTCCACTTCAATGGATAAAGCCTTCCCCTTGCTAAATATATTCCCAACCACGTTCCTATTCCAAGCCTTTAGTTCAACTTCGACTTTGCATGATTTAACAAACATCTTGTGAAGTTTGTCCACATGATCTGTAGATCTAACTACCAACTATGATACTCACGGCCGGCCCTGAGTTTCCGGGGATCCAAGGCGAAAAGTCTAAATAATTATTTTTGGGAGCCCATAATTACAATATAATTTTTTACGCACAAAATACGTGTCTATATTTATAAGAGGAGTACAAATTTGTGGCTCCCTAAACGTGCAAATAAATTGGGAGCTTGAGGTGGCCGCCTCATCGGCCTCAAAGTTGGGGCTGGCCTTGATGATACTGGAATTGCTGGCCAAAAATTCTCGAAACGGAAAGGCTTTGGCTCACTCGCATCAATCGCCTCAGTGTTAATTAAATACCTCTGGCCTTATTATGTGCTTTAATAATTTTATTGCTATCAGTATGGGTCTCAAGGAGGAGAAATACCTCTGGAAGATGAGGCCGCATAATAAATAGATTTACAAACACTGAGAGCTTGATGTTTCGAGCTTGTAACTATCATTGACAACCAGTTTGGGAGATAGCGGTGTTGTCACACACCATCAAGGCAGTGGCTCCAACATCATCGGGTGCAGTCGAAATTACCATCAACTAGTGTCATTTGTTATTTAGTCATGTGCAATGCACATATATATAACTAATATAAAGAAGGTTTCCAGTTCAAATCCTCCTTGACTTAGAATTTTTATTTTTTTAAATTATTAAAACGTGCATATCTCACGTGTAAATTACTGGTCAACTTAATTTGAGATGAGATCTCACACATGGCTCCACGCTGCTTTAGACCCTTACCCTTGATAATCACTTTTTTGAGAGTATCTATATTAAACAAACAAGCGTTATTAGTGTGTTCCAGCCCAGCCCATTAATTACTGGGCTTGAATAACCTTGAACATACCTTCGAAAAATTAAAAAAAATAAAAGGAGTCAAGGAAAGCCTTTAAGCCTCAGATTGTATAAATAAAGCCCATAGATAATGTTATTAGTTAAAAAATTTTGTCACATGCATCAAACATAGACACCTTCTTTTTAGTCATCAAATGGTTCCTTATGATTTTACAAAAAAAAAAAAAACATCAAATTGTTCCTGTTTTTATAAGTACAAGTATATTGCAAAGTGTATTTGTAAGCCAACAGCTGTTACAGTATAATAGGATAACTTTATCTATTAGCAAAAAAAAGAGAAGGAGATAACTTTAAGTAAACAACAATTTGCTACATGAAACAAGACAACATCAAATAACTAAGTTTTGGGGCTAAAGTAGGATATCTGGATATGCAGTAAAATTTGAGTAAAAGTATATTAACTTCGAAACCATATTTCCAAAACCAAATTTCTCGCAATTTTCAACGTTTCGGAAGGAACTCTTAAAATTTTTGAAAATAATATCGAATTTCATTTCCAAAATGTGTAAATGTATTTGTTTTCGTTTTTTTTAGAATAAAGATGACATCGTCATCATTTCATTAATGAGAGTTAACGAAATATAAAAGGTCCACTTACCAAGTTTCATACAAAATAACAACTCAATCAAGTATCTTAACATCCTAATGCCACAAAAGTAGCAAAAGCAAATCAGTTACAGATACATGTAAATGCTATCCTAAGAGACCACCCTGGCACTCTCCCTCAGCTCAGTGTTCCTCCATCCTTAGCCTCTTTGTTGTCCCTGCCTGCCCTCTATCCTCCGATTTGTTTTCGTTTTTGAAATTTGAAATTACACCCATCAATGCTATGTTTTTTAGACTTTACCATATTCGAAGTATTCCTTAAGGAGTCGCCTTCTACCCTATAGGATTCGGTTGTTCATCTCCCAATTTGGTAGTTGTCACTCATCAATATAATATAGTATAATGTACGTGCGATGCACGTTTACAAAAAGTATAGTGAACAAATTAAATGAATATATATTGTATAAGAAAAAAATAGTTTATATTTGAATGTTTTTATTTTGGCTACACGTGCACCGCACGTTTATATTTGTTAGATATAGTTTGAACGTATACTGCACGTGTTTGTTTAGTTACAAAATTAGGGTTTGTTTGATTACAAACCCCAACTCTCCCATTAAAATAGTAGAGATTTAACTTGTTCACCACACATTCTTTAACTGTTTTACCATTTTATATAGAATCATATTCTTTTTGAAAGTCACTTATTCCTTCGATATTTCTGAAAATCAGAAATTAAAAATACATGAACTGCACCTGTTAGAGCATCTGCAGTCGTTGCCTATTTTATCAATATACCAAAAATTTGGCAAACAATCAGCAGCTGTGACCATTTTTTCAATTTTTGAGTCTGGAGTTAACAGTGGCTGGCCAAATTTTAGAGAGAATATAGTATTTTACAAAATTTGGCAATCAGAATATGATTTCTCATCCGTCTCTCAGATTCTTCTCAAATTTGAACAGACGATGAATGATATTTTCGTCCATTATTATTTTTTTAAATTAAACATATCGGACGGGATATGATATCCCACCCCCAATTTTTTTTTTATTAAAAACAATCGGAAAGGAAATGATATCACGTCTGTTCCCATTCTTCTCAATTTTTTTGGAAAAAAAATGAGACATTTAGGCCCGTAGAACTTCTTATGGGTCGATTTAGGAATTAATCCAGATTTTTTTCTTTCTCGGACGATATTTTTTGAAATTAACCAAATTTTGGGTTTAAATGACTACAACAGTACAACTCACTTCTTCATTTCCTACTTCTATTTGCCAAATACCCAAATTTTAACTTCCAACGACTACATACACTCTTAGAGCATCTGTGGTCGTTGGCTATTTTGCCAAAATTTTTTAAAAATAGACATTTTGGTGCTGCAGTCGTTGGCTATAAACCCAAATTTTGGATTTAAGATGAACAGTGGTCTGCCAAATTTGGTAGACGAAATAGCTATTTGGAAAAAATAGCCGACGAAAGATGATTTTTCGTCCGTTCGATCAGACGAAAGATCATCTTTCGTCGCTTATTTTTTTTAAAAAAATTTCCCCCCATCGAACGGTAAATGAAAAGCACGCAATTCTCGAACGAGGGATGATTTCCCGTCCTTAATTATTTTTTTTTGGTTAAAAAATGGTCGGACGGGAAATCATTTCTCGTCCGTTCCATTATTTTTTAAAAAAATTGAAATGTGCTGGGACGGGAGATGAAGCCCCATCCCATCCCCATCCCATACATTTTTCACCTTTAAAACCCTATACAACTACCCTATAATTATTTATATGGGTTAAAATTAGGTTTAAATGGTAATTAATTAAAAATTAAGAATTAATTAGGATTAATTTAACAGTTTTTAGGAATTAATTATGATTTAATTTTTTTTATTTTCTAAAAAAATACAATGGACGGGAAATGATTCCCCGCCCATTGTTTTTTAATTTAAAAATAAAATAAAAAATATCGGACGAGAAATCATTTATCGCCCGTTCATTCTTTTAAACTAAAACCCAAAGTTTCGTTTCAACCGACTACCATCGAAACTCATTTTTTCTTTTTCTATATGTCAAATGCCTAAAATTTGGCTCCTAAAATGACTATAGATGCTCTTTTAGGGGTCCAATTGGAGGGTATAATTGTCAACTTTCTATAAAATAAAATGAAAATCCGTGTGTAGATCGTATAAAAAAATGTTTATACGCGAAGATTCCAGCTGACCAATCCAAATACCTGATTAATCCAATATTAAATTTCTTGTCCAAAACTGCGGAATAAAAACCATCCTACATCAAAACAACTAAACCAGTCAACGGCGTAAATTTTACAAAAGCCATAGATTTTCCACAAGCCCGCTCACAAAAACCAGTAGCGGTTATCGTTATTGTGGACGCCGCAGTAATCAGTAATGTAAAAGAAGAGGGGCTGAGAATTGTAATATTCCTCCTTTCTTAATTCCCTCTGAAGTCTGAACCCCTATAAATTGCTCCGCAAACTGTCCCTTCTCTCACCAACTCACTGGTTATTTCATTTTCATAAAAAAGTGTGCATTCCAAGAAATCAAGGTTTACAGCCATGTCTTCTACTACTGGTCAAGTTATCAAGTGCAAAGGTTTGTAATCTAAAAATTACAAACAAATAGATTTTTTTGGGTTGATTTATAATTTTAATAATTGTCGTGTACTTATTTGTAAATATAGCTGCGGTGGCATGGGAGGCCGGGAAACCCCTGGTGATTGAGGAGGTGGAGGTGGCTCCGCCGCAAGCCAACGAGGTCCGCATAAAGATTCTGTATACGTCACTTTGTCATACTGATGTCTATTTCTGGGAAGCGAAGGTAAAATTTGTGTCAACCTTTAGGGTAATGCTATACTTACTATCAAATCTACTGCTTTTTCTTTTACTACCTTATGTGGCACGCTATTAGTAGAGGTTATTGTAGAGTAAGTGGTAGAAATATCCAATAGTGGTGTACCATCTAAGGTAGCAAAGAGAAAGGTAGTAGATTTGGTAGTAGGTGTAGCATTTACCCCTAACTTTATAAATTCACTTTTACTATTTGGCCCAAAATATAATTATTTTTGGGTTTGGGATTTTTTAGGGTCAGACTCCAGTGTTTCCTAGGATTTTTGGGCATGAAGCAGGAGGGTAAGGTTTCTTGACAATTTTTTTTATTTTTTATTTATTTTTTATAACTTGTTTATTTTTGGTGAATGGTTCTTGTTTTCGAGTCTCATTAAGGCTAAATTTGAATAAAAAAACAAAAAACTTCAACTATCTCTTTTATACAGGAAAACATTACTCCTACTTTTTTTCATAGAAAACCACACATAAGTATACTTGTAAAAAAGACTTCTTTGAAGTATATTTTCAAAAAATCATATTTAACTTTTCTGCTTGTATTAGATAACTCCATTTATCTTTGTAAGTTGGTTCAGAAAATACTGTGCATATTTCTCATTATTTTCAAATAACCTCAATCAACTTTAGCAAAAAGCTAATGCAATAAGTAGGTTTTAGGGAATAATTCACGGTTATTTTTTTTTGTTTTTTGTTTTTTGTTTTCAAATTTAGCCTCTCATTAACTAACGAAACATGTTAACAGAAAGAAATATACATTTCCAATTCTACAATCCAAACCATTTGATTTCTGAGCCTACAAGTTCACCTTATTTAATATTTATTGCCCATAGGATTGTGGAGAGTGTTGGCGAGGGAGTCACTGATCTCGCACCGGGAGACCATGTACTGCCTGTTTTCACCGGAGAGTGCAAAGAATGTCGCCATTGCAAGTCTGAGGAGAGCAACATGTGTGATCTCCTCAGGATTAACACTGACCGAGGTGTTATGATTGGCGACGGGAAATCGAGGTTCTCAATCAACGGAAAACCCATCTACCATTTCGTCGGTACCTCCACTTTCAGCGAGTACACTGTTATCCATGTTGGATGCGTTGCAAAAATTAACCCGGAGGCTCCCCTTGACAAAGTTTGCGTGCTTAGCTGCGGTATCTCAACAGGTATATATGAAGAAACTACAGCCATTTACTTAATCTATTACAAACTGGATACTAAATTATATAATCTTAACTTTAAAAAAAAAAGGTCTTGGGGCTACTTTGAATGTTGCGAAACCGCACAAAGGTTCATCGGTGGCGGTTTTTGGATTGGGAGCTGTAGGCCTAGCAGTGAGTATTTTCCCCTCTATATTACTTTTTTTTTTTATCATAATAGGTTGGCCGAAGCCCCCTTCTGTTTCATTAAAAAGCTTTTAATAAAACAATAATCGAAACTTGGACTATATTACTTTTTAAACTTGTTGTTTTCATCTTTTTTTTCTTTTTGTGTACAATTAGTTTTCCTTTCGTGTTTATATAATTAGGCTGCAGAAGGCGCTAGGATTGCGGGGGCTTCAAGGATCATCGGCGTTGATGTTAACCCTTCAAGATTTAATGAAGGTGAATGAGATGTAGTGAATTTTGACTTCTTGTCCTTTTTGGTATGAACTAGAGATTTGGTATTGAACTTCCATTTTCCTTAATTACCAGCTAAGAAGTTTGGCGTCAACGAGTTTGTCAATCCAAAAGACTACGACCGACCAGTTCAAGAGGTTTGCTGCATTATCACTTAGATTTGAATGTCATTTACATCAAACTGTTCAGTACTGATGCAATGATATGGTGCTAATTTTAACAATTTGGGCTTTTTTTTTTGTTAGGTGATTGCTGAGATGACTGGTGGAGGAGTCGATCGGAGTGTAGAATGCACAGGGAATATCGATGCTATGATATCTGCTTTTGAATGTGTTCACGATGTATTTACCCAAATCCACTGCTGCATATTGTTGTTACTATTTCTCTTATATCAGTATTGTTCAAGTCTTCTAACGGTTAATTTTTTTCCTGGAAATTTCAGGGTTGGGGTGTTGCGGTACTAGTTGGTGTGCCTCACAAAGATGCAGTATTCAAGACCCACCCCATGAATGTCCTCAATGAGAAGACTCTTAAAGGAACCTTTTTCGGCAACTACAAACCACGAACCGATCTCCCTTCAGTTGTTGAAATGTACATGAAAAAGGTATCTATATCTATCTATATACCAAATACCAGTTACTCCTATATATACTCACACTGTCCTGTTTCCAAATAAGATTGCATGTGTTTTAAATGTTATATTGGTTTCAATTGGTGCAGGAGCTTGAAGTTGAGAAGTTCATAACACATGAGGTATCCTTCTCCGAAATCAACAAAGCTTTCGATTACATGCTCAAAGGGGTCGGTCTCAGGTGCATTATTAAGATGGATAGTTGATCATCCAATCTCACAGCTATACTTGACAAAAACATAGAATAATTTGTGAGCCCCTCATTTTGTCTAAAAATAAATGGCAGTCAAAGATTCAATGGAGATGAGCAGTGTGATTTTGGTTTTTATGCAGTGATGTTTGTCTGTACTTTTGATTTTCTTCCAATGTTCAGATTCCTATAATACAATTAGAAGGATTTACAATCTATCCCTGTAAGACAATTGTGTTACAACTTATTTTCTCTGTTGATATACTTAGGGCCTGAAATACAGGGAAATTAAGTGATGTTACTGAATATGACATTTGAAGGAAAGGTATGTATTCTTGTTGTTCTTTTCTCTTGTATGTCGAGAAGAAAGAAAAGTTTAATTCTATGGGGCCATTCAAAATTAATTTTATCTGGTGCTCTAATGCTCTGAGGTGTAAGACTTTTTAAGAGGCAGAGTATCAGTCAAAGCATCCATAGTCCTATACTCCTATTTCTTATCTGAATACAAATAGTATTTGATCATGATTTCTGTTCTATTCTTTATTGTTTTGCAGTCATTGAACCCTAACTTACGTAGGAGGCTAGAGTTGAACATTGTTGGAATCTTGTATAATAAGAGTAGCACTGTGTGTCGGATCAAAGTAGGAGCCTAGATAATACATAAGAGACTAGAGAGAATTTCATCTAGATGATTGAAGTGTAGGATAATGGCTCGATTCTGGTATTTGGTATCTGCAGTGTTCGAAAGTTTCAGAGCTTCAGTCGACTGGATGGAGGAGCAGTCGACTGTCCAGAGAGGAGTTTTCAAAGACTAAAGATACAACAGCAGCAGCAGTCGACTGATCAGTCGACCGTCCCGAAGGAATCAGTCGACTGGTATGAAGACCAGTCGACTGTCGACGGATTTTGGATCCAGAATAGGCCCAATTCGAAAGGCCCAATAGTTTCCCTATAAATACACCCGTTAGGGTTTTGTAAATAGTAACACCTTATTCGGATTTTGCAGCCGTCATCTCTTGTAAAGGCTTTGTTTGCCCATTGGAGAACATAGTAAAGAAACCCCAATCGCCCCCGTGGATGTAGGCATCGTTTTGCCGAACCACGTAAATCTTGTGTTCTTGTGTTGCTTGTTTTTCTGTGTTTTCTCGCTGTTTCTCTCGTTTGATTGTTGGTTTGATTTGTATTCCGCACAACAAGTGGTATCAGAGCTGTTGGTTCGACCTAGAGGGAGATGGCGGGTGATGCAGATGCAACCAAGGATGTTGTGGGATCAAGTTCGTCCAGAACAACGATTCACAACGCAAAATTTGAAGTTGAAAAATTTGATGGGACAAACAATTTCGGGATGTGGCAATGTGAGGTGTTGGATGTTCTTGTTCAACAAGAACAAGATGTTGCTTTGGAAGTAGAAAAACCAAAGGATATGTCCGAAGCAGATTGGAAGAAGTTGAATCGAGTTGCGTGTGGGACTATTCGGCTCTTTATTGAGAAGGCTCAGAAGTATGATTTGATGAGGGATACCATTGCTGCGGTGTTGTGGAAGAAACTCGAAGACAAATACATGAGGAAAAGTTTGGAGAATCGGCTGTATTTGAAGAAGAGACTTTTTCGCTTCACCTATACGGAAGGTATGTCTATGAATGCTCATGTTGAATCATTTAATAAATTGTTGGCTGATTTGTTAAATTTGGATGAGCAAATTAAGGATGAAGATAAAGCCCTAATTCTGTTGAATTCATTACCTGAAAGTTATGATCATTTAGCAACTACTTTATTATATGGAAAAGATACTGTGAAATATGAAGATGTTGCAAATGCTTTGTTGAATAATGAAACTAGGAGAAGGGATAAAATGGTTGATAGAGAAACTTCTGAAGCTTTGATTGTAAGGGGCAGGACTGAGACCAGATCTGAGTCCAAATCTGGGAAAAAGGGAAACAAATCTCGTTCCAAATCGAGAGGAGTTTCGAAGGACAGGAAAATACCGGCCAAAGATGAATGTGCTTTCTGTCATGAAAGGGGGCATTGGAAAAAGGATTGTCCAAAGCTACGAAATAAGGAAAATTCGACTGCAAATGTGACTGTTGATAATTTAGAAAGTGGCGAGGATTTTTCTTTTGCACTTGCTTCTAGTCCCTCACTTTATCAAGAAGTATGGTTTCTTGATACAGCAGCCTCCTATCATATGTCTTGGAAAAAGGAGTGGTTTACTTCTTTGGAGTATATGGATGGTGGTGTAGTTTTGATGGGAAATGATGCACCTTGTAAGAAGGTAGGAATCGGGAAGATTGAATTGCTAATGCACGATGGTCTTATTAGGGAGCTTTCAGATGTATGGTATGTTCCAGATTTGAAAAAGAATTTGATTTCACTAGGTGCTTTGGAGGCCAGTGGATTAAAATTTGCTAGTCAAGGTGGCATTCTGAAGGTGACTAGCGGATCACTCGTGGTGATGAAAGGGCAAAGAAAAAGGAACTTGTTTTTCTTGCAGGGAAAAACATATTTGGGTGAGGCTGCCAGTGTAACTGAAAGGCCTAAACAGGTTGTTCCCGACTCTACTAGGTTGTGGCATATGCGACTCGGGCATGCAGGAGAAAGTGCCTTGCAGGGGCTTGTGAAGCAAGGGTTGCTTAAAGATGCTAAAGGGTGCAAGTTGGAATTTTGTGAACATTGTGTTTTGGGTAAGCAAACTAGGGTGAAATTTGGTACAGCTGTACATCAGACAAAGGGTATCCTCGATTATGTGCACACAGATGTTTGGGGCCCTACTCAGACACCTTCTATGAGTGGTAGACACTGGTTTGTTACTTTTGTTGATGATTACTCCAGACGAGTTTGGGTATATACCATGAAGCACAAAGATGAAGTTTTGACATTGTTCACAAGTTGGAAGAAGAAAGTTGAAAATCAGACTGGTAGGAAGATTAAGGTTCTGAGGTCAGATAATGGAGGGGAATACAAGAACGATCCGTTTCTGAAATTGTGTGAAGATGAAGGGATCCAGAGGCACTTCACAGTTAGGAAGACTCCACAGCAAAATGGGATTGCAGAAAGGATGAACAGAACCTTACTTGAGAAGGTGAGATGTATGTTAGCACAGTCTGGATTGAAGAAGACATTTTGGGCAGAAGCTGTTATATATGCAAGCCACATTGTCAACCGTTTACCATCAGCAGCACTTGAAGGCAAAACGCCTATTGAGGTATGGAGTGGTAAACCTGCATCTGATTATAGTTTTTTGCATATATTTGGTTGTCCTGCTTATTTTCATGTAACTGAAACTAAACTTGATGCAAGAGCCAAAAAGGCTATATTTGTTGGTTTTAGTACTGGTGTCAAAGGTTACAGGTTGTGGTGTCCAGAACAAAAGAAGTTAGTAATCAGCAGAGATGTGACTTTTGATGAGACCAGCATGATTAGCTCGGGACAGTCGACTGGTGGTATAGGACAGTCGACTGGTGAGCAGCAGAAGAGTGGGACAGTTCTCCAACAGGTGAGTAGCAGAATCTCGGGACAGTCGACTGGTGTACAAGAGCAGTCGACTGGTGGTCTAGAACAGCAGAAGAGTGGGAGCTCGGGACAGTCGACTGTTGGTAATAACCAGTCGACTGGTAGGAGAGTTCTCCAACAGGTGGAGTTAGAAAAGTTTTCAGTTGAAAATCCTGTTCCTGTCCAAGATGAAGATGATGTGGTTGATACGGAGAATGATGAAGAAGTTCCTATCCAGCAGGAAGAATCAATTGCAGTAAGAAGGCAAAGAAGAGATATCAAACGACCGTCTCGCTTTACAGATACAGTTGCATTTGCTCTTCCCATTGTGGATGATGAAGTTCCCTCCAACTTCAAAGAAGCCACTAGAAGTTTTGAAAATGTAGATTGGAAAGTTGCTATGGATGAAGAGATGAACTCTCTTCATAAGAATAAGACTTGGGATCTAGTGCAACTACCAAAGGGGAAGAAAGCAATTGGTTGCAAGTGGGTGTATACGAAGAAAGAAGGTCCAAAAGGCAGTGTTCGGTTCAAGGCTAGACTAGTTGCAAAGGGGTATGCTCAACAGGAAGGTATTGACTATAATGAAGTGTTCTCTCCAGTTGTGAAGCATCCTTCTATTCGGATTTTGTTAGCATTGGTAGCACAGTTTGATCTTGAATTGACACAGATGGATGTGAAGACTGCGTTCTTACATGGGGATCTAGATGAAGAAATTTATATGTTGCAGCCAGATGGGTTTAAGACAGCTGGGAAGGAAAATTGTGTTTGCAGGTTGAAGAAGTCTCTCTATGGGTTGAAGCAATCTCCAAGGCAGTGGTATTTGAGGTTTGACCAGTTTATGAAAGTGCAGGGATATTCCAGAAGTGAGTATGATCATTGTGTTTACTTCAGGAAGTTGCAGAATGGTTCTTTTATATATCTGTTATTATATGTGGATAATATGTTGATTGCCTCTAAGAATGCTAAGGAGATTCAAATTTTGAAGAATCAGCTGAGTTCTGAATTCGAGATGAAGGATCTTGGTGAAGCCAAGAAGATACTTGGGATGGAGATAGCTAGAGACAGAGCAAAGGGCATAGTAAGTTTGACACAGAAGCAATATCTTTTGAAGGTGCTGAAACGGTTTGGTATAGATGAGAAAACTAAACCAGTCAGTACACCCTTAGCCACTCATTTCAGAATTAGTGCTTCTCAGTCTCCAAGTACAGATGAAGAGAGACAGTATATGGCTAATGTACCTTACACTAGTGTGGTTGGCAGTTTGATGTATGCCATGGTTTGTACTCGACCAGACATCTCTCAGGCGGTGAGTATGGTTAGTCGATATATGCATGATCCAGGCAAAGAGCATTGGCAAGCAGCTAAATAGATTTTGAGGTACATAAGTGGCACCACAGATGTGGGTTTGAAATTTGTAAGGGATGACAATATTAGCAGGCTATTGGTGGGTTATGTTGATTCGGACTATGCAGGTGATCTAGATAAGAGGCGGTCTACTACAGGCTATTTGTTTACTATGGCTAGAGCACCTATAAGTTGGAGGTCCAATTTGCAGTCCACTGTAGCGTTGTCTACTACTGAGGCTGAATACATGGCGGTTGCTGAGGCCATGAAGGAAGCCATTTGGATACATGGACTTTTGAAGAGCTTGGGAATTCATCGGGAGAAGGTGGAGGTACACTGTGACAGTCAGAGTGCTATTCATTTAGCGAAGAACCAAGTTCATCATTTGAGGACCAAACATATTGATGTCCGTTATCATTTTGTGCGTGATTTGATAAAGGATGGTGATATTCATTTGGTGAAGATTGGAACAGCTGATAATCCTGCTGATATGTTGACCAAAGTTGTTGGGGCAGCCAAGTTCAAGCATTGCATGAACCTGGCTAATATTTTGCATGTTTGATAATTTGGCATGGGCGATTGGGATAGTGCTTTGCTATTGGTTTGGTTAGTATGTGATATCATACTAAGGTGGAGTTTGGTTTTTTGTTACATTTGGTGATGAGCAGTTGTTTTGGAGTATTTGTGGAGATTGCTTGGGCTACTTGGAAGATTTCACCAAGGTGGAGATTGTTGGATACTTGGAAGATCTCGCCAAGGTGGAGATTGTAGGATAATGGCTCGATTCTGGTATTTAGTATCTGCAGTGTTCGAAAGTTTCAGAGCTTCAGTCGACTGGATGGAGGAGCAGTCGACTGTCCAGAGAGGAGTTTTCAAAGACTAAAGATACAACAGCAGCAGCAGTCGACTGATCAGTCGACCGTCCCGAAGGAATCAGTCGACTGGTATGAAGACCAGTCGACTGTCGACGGGTTTTGGATCCAGAATAGGCCCAATTCGAAAGGCCCAATAGTTTCCCTATAAATACACCCGTTAGGGTTTTGTAAATAGTAACACCTTATTCGGATTTTGCAGCCGTCATCTCTTGTAAAGGCTTTGTTTGCCCATTGGAGAACATAGTAAAGAAACCCCAATCGCCCCCGTGGATGTAGGCATCGTTTTGCCGAACCACGTAAATCTTGTGTTCTTGTGTTGCTTGTTTTTCTATGTTTTCTCGCTGTTTCTCTCGTTTGATTGTTGGTTTGATTTGTATTCCGCACAACATGAAGTAATTGTTACATGATTCCAAACAAATTTCTAGGATAGACCAGTCCTCATAGGCCGCGGTTGCAAATTGTGGCCTATTCGTTTGTGAGGCCGCAGTTCCTAACTACGGCCCAAGTATATATCATATCATGCTCGGTGCTATAGGTTGACAAAGGGAGGTGCTAAGCGTCGTGGGTGTTGTCGGATTGAATGTAGGTGGTGAGAGTTGGAGAATTTGGATGAATATGAAAATTAGGATTTGGGGATTTGAGGATTGAATGTGGACGGAGAAAATCATGATTCTGTACAATTCACTCTAACACACCGATGTCGATCTACTTCTCGGAAGCTAAGGTATAGTGATAATTGGTTCATATAATCTATAACAATTAATTTTAGCTTATCAAATTGTTTCTTTTTTTGTGATTTTCTCAGGGCCAGACACTGATGTTCCCTCGAGTCTTTGGCCATGAAGCAGGAAGGTAAGACCCTTTTACTTCGTCTGAGTTTTCAGTAATATTCAGCTATTATAATCAGTTTGTCTTTGTTTTTCTTGGATTGAAACTCTTTAGTTTGTTACAAATTATCTAGTAAGACCATCTCCAATTACCCTTAGTCATCTCTTATTTTTAGCTAAAATTACAGATTTAGGGAGAAAAATCCGTACCAACGGGACTTGCCAAAATAGATCTGGCCAAGTTGTATCGCTCGTCAAACTTTCCTTCCGCTCTTCCTACCTCTAAAAAAAGGGAAATCGAAACCCACAAGTCCATATCTAAATAAATTCGTGATTGCGGAGCAAGAGCTTGCGAATTTCAGAACTCACGATCGTGAACTTGTTTTCTCGACACAAGCTTCGCGAGAAAGTTTCAGATTTTTTTGGGCTTGGGCTTTTCTTGGGTGGATAAGAACATTATCCAGAAGATTACTAATGGACTTTTAAAAAATCCCCATGATATGGGTCCTAGTTATTATTATTATTATTATTGGTAACTATCTTTTGCTTTATGTATAAGGAGATAATTTTATTATATTTTGAGCTTTAAAATATCTATGGTTAGCTCAAATAATTAGCATGGTTGGAGTGTAAATTTTTTTTGCTAGCCAAATTATCCAGTTGTTCTTCATTTTTGCTTATTCTAGTCAGTCAAAATAGCTAGTGTTGTTGATGCTCTAACATAGTTAGTTTTATGAAAACAGAATTATATCTATATATTATACTAATAGGAGAGAGAATGTTTACCCCCTCTCTCATTCCTCTATTTTGAAATAGAAAAAGGAGAGCAAAATGAGGAATTCTCATTTAATAACATGTGCAGTACACGCATTTTCGTAAAAAAATTTAAAAGAAAACAAAATTAAAGTCCCAAACTTATAAATCTGGTATTTAATTTCTAGAATTGTGCTTTGCTCATTAAGTGTTCGATGAAGTACCTATGTTGCACACAAGGTGTTTGTGAAAAATGGATTTGAGAAATTTTGCTTAACTAAATTAATTGTATCTATATGTGGCGTATGTATTAATTTATAAAACCCTAATTTACTACTTCATGTTATTTTCAATTTATAATTGGTCTTTTTTAAACCCTGAAATTTGGATTTGGAGAAGAGTACGGGTTGAAGATGGGGATGACTGCGTCATCGGGTCAAAAAAATGAGATTTGGTAAGGAGGTAGGTGGCGAAGAGCAGGGTGAGACGGACGGAAAGGTGGAGGGGGATGTTGGAGAAGGGAACATCGCTGCGATCGAGAACAGAGAAGACGAGGGAGAGGAGGGAGAAGGCGTCTGATAGGGTGTGGATTTTGGAGGAGGAGAGGAAGGAGGTGTGGGTCGAGATGAGGTGGGCTAGGACTGCCGGTCCTGATGTAAATAAAGCTGTGAGCATATTTTTTGAGGTAAATCACTTTTTTAAAGTTCAATATAATGTTATAAGTCCATTAAAATTATTTTAGTCGGTAACACTAGTGATTAATTACGTAGTTTGTGTTTTTTTATCATTTGTATCAATCAACAAGTGTTAAAAAAAACTCTATAGTTCAAGTTCTCATCATTTTTGCATCAACCAGCGTAAAGAAACTTCATTTCTATTTGTTGTAAAACCTTTCTTTTAGAAGCTTAAGTTTTTAGCAGTTTCAGTGATGAGGCTTCAAATAAGAAGGCATATTATATCTATATGTTATACTATTAAGAGTGAGCGTGTCTATCCCCTTTCTCGAAGAATAAAAGGAGGAATTTACATTTATTAATATATGCAATACGCACATTTTCATTAAAAAATAAAACAAAACAAAATAAAAGCATCAAGCCTATTAATCTGGTACTTAATTTCTAGAACCGTGCTTTGCTCATTAAGTGTTCGATGAAATGCCTATGTTGCACGCAAGGTGTTTGTGAAAAATGGAATAGAGAAATTTTGCTTAACTAAATCAATTGTATCTTTGTGTGGTTTATGCATTAATTTCTGAAACCCTAATTTATTACCTCATGTTATTTTCAATTTCTAATTTTTGTTTTTTAAATCCCGGAAATTGGATTTGGAGAAGAGTACAGGTTGAAGATGAGGATGACTATGGTATCGAGTCCAAAATTGAGATTTGATAAGGAGGTATGTGATGGAGAGGAGGGTGAGACGGACAAAAAGGTGGAGGGGGATGTTGGAGAAGGGAACGTTATTGCGGTCGAGGACGGCGGAGAGGAGGGAGAGGAGGGAGAAGGCGTCTGATAGGGTGTGGATCTTGAATGGGGATGTGAGGGATGGAAGGGTCAAGATGAGGTGGGAAGGACGTGGGTTTTGCCGGTCCGGATGTATACAAAGTTGTAAGCGTACTTTTTGGGATAAATTTTACTAAACTATACTCTTGAAAAGTTAATTTCTCATAATTCTCTCACACTTTTTTAAAGTCAATATAATTTTTGAGTCTAGTAAAATTATTTTAGTTTATGCAATTTACATAGGATAACACTAGTTATATTATATTATATTATATTATACTTCTATACAATATATTACAATATATTATGTTAAACCACTTTGTTCCTATGATTTTTCTAATTTTTTCTTTTTAAAACAAAAAAAGGAGAACAAATGTTGGAGATAACTTCCACTCTTTCTCCATCCAAATTTTGAAGTGCAATCATATCCCTTGATCAAACCTTAAAAATTGTGCACTATTGTATAGATGTTATTAGAGATTTTTTTCAAAAATAGTTTTGTTATTCTCTCACTTTTTAAAAATTATGTGCAATATATTGCACAAGGGTTATATTTAAAAATTATGTGCAATATATTGTACAGGTTATACTAGTTTGTAATATATTAGAATATGATTTGATTAATTAGTAAATAGTAAAATATTATATTTCAATGTTTCGATCTGTACCCTCAAAAAAAAAAAAAATTGTTTCGATCTGGATTTGAAATTTGTTTCAACTTCATGGTCTCAACAAAACAAATAGTGATCGAGTTCAATAGAGTATGACTGGCGGTGAGATCGATGAACTGAATGTAGCATGTTGGAAATAACAATGATCCGAATTTTTGCAATTGATCAAGATACCTTCATTCAGCTTTCAGTACTATTTCTTAGTTCTAATTGTGTCAGCTATTGTCCAGCAAACTGTCTAGATGTTACTAAAGGAAAAAAACTTTGAACCTATCATAGTGAAAATCTGAATCAACTACATTTCAGACATCATCTTTCATCACTCAGAGATAAATCTTGGGATACATACTCCCTGTTTTTCAGGAGAGAGCGTTAGTGAAGGAGTGACAGATGTTGCACCAGGAGACCATGTACTTCCTGTTTTCACCAGAGAATGCAAAGACTCTGCTCACTGCAAATCTGAACAGAGCAACATGTGCAATCTCTTCTGGATTAACACTGATCGGGGAGTCATGATCGGTGAAGGGCAGTCGAGGTTTTCCATAAATGGAAAGCCCACCTACCACTTTGTCCGAACTTCCACTTATACTGTGGCCCATGTTGGTTGCCTTGCCAAAGTCAATCCTTTGGCTCCTCTCGACAATGTTTGTGTTCCTCAGCTGTGGCATCCCGACTGGTACTACTTTATTCTATTAATATTTCTGTAAAGTTAAAATTTACGTGTATATATTGAAATTGGTAATTCAATTTGTTTTACAGTCTCTGGGCTACTTTAAATGTCGCAAAACGATTAGGGTCAGTAGGCCTTGCCGTTAGTGTTTTTCAAATTTTTGTCATTTTAGTTGTTTTTAATTCACCTTTTTATTGAAGGTTATATTGTGAAATCCTATGTTTTTTGGATGAGTAGGCTGCAGAAGGGGGCAAGGATTTCTGGTGCTTCAAGGATTATTGGTGCTGATCTGAACCCTGCCAGATTTGAAGAAGGAGAGGTTCCTTAACTCTCAATTCCTACAGCTTTGGAGTTTTAGTGCAGTGGCAGGATCTTTCACTTACAATGTCGCTAAACTATAAGGTATTACATCGGAGCAAAATCTATGGTTTATTATCATTTGTGTTTTCTTCTATAACCAGCAAGGAAATTTGGTGTGAATGAATTTGTAAACCCAAAAGACTATGCCAGACCAGTTCAAGAGGTTTGTTTCTGAACTTCCATCCCATATGCAAATCAAACCCTCAACAATGAAAAGTGTTACATTATTGGATTAAACTGAGTTTTTCAATTTTGGGCTTTGCATATAGGTACTGGCTGAGATGATCGATGGAGGAATCGACCGCAGTGTTGAATGCACGGGGAACGTAAACGCCATGATTTCTGATTTTGAATGTGTTTATGATGTAATTCTTCTTCCAACTTAAAACCCCTATTCTAGATATTCAATTTGGATTTTATAGTTAAAATTCTTACCTGTCTTCCAATTCATCAGGGTTGGGGTGTTGCTGTTCTTGTTGGTGTGCCTCACAAAGATGCCGTGTTTAAGACACACCCCGTGAATCCTGAATGAGAGGACTTTTAAAGGAACCTTTTCCGGTAACTACAAGACGCGTTCTGATCTGCCTTCAGTTGTGGACATGTACATGAACAAGGTAAATATACCAACTAATTCTCTATTGTTTTGTATAGTTGACCATGTTGAACACTAGAAGACAATAAGAAAATTAATATAACTGAAAAGAAGTAACACAGTAGAGAAAATAGTACTAGAGCTGTTATTACTCTTAAAAAGTTGGACACAATACTGGGTGAAGTACTTTGCCTTACATAGGCATACACACAGGGAGACCACATTGCATAATTTTCTCAACAAATTCCTAAACAATAGGACAAATAACAACCCATGACTAACCGACTAACACTTGACTCGATAATAAGCTAACAACCCTTTATTTACTCTACCATCTCAAAACAGATAATAAACTTGGTTAAGACCACATGTTGGTGTTGTATTCTAACACTTTCCCTCAACACCAGCTTTCGATCTTCCTACCATCTCGAGCTTCTTGCAGAGACCTCCAACCTTGTTGCTACTCAAGCCTTGTGTGAGCAAATCTGGAACTTGGTTTTATGTCTTAATATGTTCTAATACAATTTCCTCTTGCAGAACTTTTTTCCTGATAAAATGATAATACGCCTCCACATGTTTAGTTCTTGCATGAAAGATTGGGTTCTTCGCCAAACGTATTGCTGACTGGTTATTGCAATACAAAGGTATTGCATAATCTGTTGGTTGACACAAGTCCTTCAATAATTGTATAAGCCAAGTGCTCTCTTGAGTTGCCATTACTGTAGCTCGATATTCTGCTTATGTTGTTGACAAAGACATAGTTAGTTGCCTTTTACTGCACCAAGAAATTGCTCCAGACCCAAGCATAAAAGCATACCCGGTAGTTGAGCGTCAGGTATCATGATCACTTGCATAGTCAGCATCACAATAACCAACTATCTTGCAATCTCCACCTTTCTCATATAAGATACCATAGACAAGCATACTCTTAACATATCTTAAAATTCGTCGTACAGCTTCCAAGTGAGGCTTCTTTGGATTTTTCATGTACCGACTCATCACATCAACTGCATAAGAAATATCAGGTCTTGTTAAAGTTAAATAGATCAAACTACCCACTATCAGGTCTTGTTAAAATTAAATAGATCAAACTACCCACCAATTGTCGATACATCGTCACATCTTCCAAATCTCCCCCTTCATGAGTGCACATTTTGGCATTTGGCTCCATCGAAGTCGAAATTGGTTTGCACTCAAGCATTCCAAACTTTTTCAACAAGTGCTTTTGCTGACAGAGAAATATTCCTTCATGAGTACGATCAATCTCTAGACCGAGAAAATGCTTGAGCTGACCAAGTTCTTTCATCTGAAAATCAACTGATAATTCTCCTTTGTTCGCAACATTTCTTCTTCACAATCTCCTATTATGATTAAATCATCATACACTAGCACAATAGCTAGCTTCCTACCATTAGCTTTGACAAACAAACTAGGATCTACAGATGTCACTGAATAACAACAATGAGTCTAGATTCAGCAATCTTACCATACCAAGCTCTCGGTGCTTGTTTTAACCCATAAAGCGCCTTTCATAGCTTACACACATATTCATGATGATCTTGACTCTGAAAGCCCATCGGTTGATTCATGTAGATCTCCCGATCTAACTCCCCATATAGGAACACGTTCTTCACATCCATCTGCCAGAAGTTCCAATCTTTGTTAGTTGCAAGTGCAAGTAGGACTCGTACAGTCGTATGCTTTGCAACTAGACTAAAATTTTCATCATAGTCTAGTCCATATTGTTGAGAGAACCCCCTGAGCTACCAGGCGAGCTTTGAGCCTCTCAATTGATCCATCTGCACGACGCTTTATCTTATACACCCATTTGCAAGAAATAGGCTTTACATCTCTAGACTTTGGTACCAGCTCCCAAGTCTGATTCTATTATAATGCAACAATCTCCTCGACCATAGCTTGATTCCACTCCGGATTCTAAAATGCTTCCTCAAATGTTTTCGATTCTTTTGCATCTGCTTATTTTACTATGGCACTGTTGGCATATTTAGGGTTTGGCTTTATGGCTCTTGTTGATCTTCTAGGAGGAGATGGTGCTTCTTCTTCACTAGGCTCCTCTTCTTCGCTTGGTTGTTCATTCACACTAGTTTGCCATGCACTCCGAGCTACATCTTCTTTGAGATCAGAAGCATTATCTCCATCTTCAGGTTCTCCTAAACTCAGCTAGATTTGAGTAGATTGCAACTCATCTTTAATAACATCTGACTCTGGTAGTATCTTCTTCTTTGAGGACCACCATGAAGATGCTTCATCAAACACCACATTCCGAGATGTGTAGCACTTTCCACTTGTAGGATCACGGCACCTCCACCCTTTTCTTTGATTATCATATCCTACATAAATACACTTAACAACCTTGTTGTCCATCTTGCTACGTAAATGGTCAGGTACAAACATATAACATACACAGCCGAAAACTCGAAAATAGTTGATTGTAGGGTTAATATTCCACAATTTTTCAAAAGGTGAAAGAAAACATAACCTTTGTTTTTTTTTCTGGGGAAAAGGTGGAGTCTGGCCACCCTGTTTCATTAATAAGTGATTAATAAAACAAACTCAGAGTACTGATCTTACAATAAAATCCTACAAACAGAACAGAGGAACATAACTCCACCCCGGACATGGGGGTGGGACAAAAGACAAAACATAGAGTAGCCACAAAGAAATACATCATAACCCCCAACAAACCCTGGGGTGGTGGGTATCAGTGACCATCATAGACCGTGCTGGCTATCAATCGATCGTCGGTCCGATCTCGATCTCCTCGTCATCAAACTCCTGTACCTGGAATACACTCGCGATTCTTCCCCTGGGACCTGTTGCTGCCACATTAGAAAACATAACCTTTGTTGAGGAAGCCTATTGATTACAAAAGCCGCGGTCTTCATTGCTTCTGCCTAAAATCATCCTGGATCATTATTCGCATGAAGCATACTTCGACATATTTCTGCCAGGTGCCTGTTCTTCATTTCTGCTACTCTGTTTTGCTAGGGAGTGTTAGGACATGTGAACTGATGGCGTATTCGGTCCTCCCGAAGAAAATTGCTGAACTCGCTTGAGATGTACTCTCCTCCATTCTCGGTGTGTAGACAATGAACTTCTTTGCCAACTTCTACTTCTGCTACTTTCTTGAAGTCAATGAACTTTGAAAAAGTTTCAGACTTTTGCATCATGAAGTAAACCCACACGTACCTTAAGAAATCATCAATAAAGGTCACCATGTACTTCATCCCACCAACTGAGGTTTGCTTGATGGGTCCAAACACATCAGAATGAATTAACTGTAACGGTTCCTTTGCTTTGAATTTTGACTCTTCATATGGTAACTGATGCGCTTTTCCATACTAGCATTCTGCGCAGACTGTGTCTGTTTTTACTTCAAGTTAGGAAAATCCTTTCAGCATTGATCTTTTCATCATCACATTTAGCTTGGAATAGCTAACATGACTTAGCTGCGTGTGCCACAAGTTAGTCGTCTCGTTATTTCTCGTCTTGTCTACATATGCAGTTTCTACAGACATCACATAGGCTGACTCTAATCTCCATCCCTTCATCACTGGTTCTTCTACAATCTCAAGGTCGCGATAAACCTTGACATCTTGCGGACCAAACAAAACAAAAATGACCAGAATATGTTAATTGTGATACTGAAAGAAGATTTTTCTTCATACCTGGAACATGGTAAACATTTTGAAGCGACATCTCATTAGCACTATACTGGGGAGGGACTATCGTATTATCGATGTGAGCTATTGGTAACTTCGAGTTGTTGGTTGTCACTACAACTCGATTTCCCTTGTACTCTGACAAATTTTGCAACTTTTCTTTGTCACCCATCATATGATTTGAGCATCTCGAGTGATCTTTCTCATAATCAGCATGTTCAGACATAGTTGCTATAAAAGTGTAACCCCTATTTTTCTGTTTTGGTTTTTACTGTATTTTATTTTCTTTCTCTTAGTTATTGTATCTGAATTTTCTTTGAATAATAAATCTTGCTTTTCTTTGGGCTCATTTATTCTCTTTTGATCATTTTGTACTCTTTTGGCTTGAATCCTGCATTTTTGGCTCACTACAAATTTTACTCTTTTGTGTTTTGAGTTTAAATTGATCCGCTATATGTCTATCTCATTGATTTCTATTTGTTCTTCTCTTTTTGGAGCCTAAAACCATACCCTAAACCCATTAACCTGCAACCCAAAATCCATCATCTTAATCTCCTATTTAAATACCCCTTAAACCATAATTTAATGATCTCTAATCTCTCTCTCTCCCCTCCACCGCTCACCCTATCTCTCTATTCCCCGTTTCCTCTGTTTCAACCCATCCCGCTCGAACCCATCACCCCTTCGCCCTCTTCTGCCTCCGATCATCCCCGTCATCACCCCCACCATCCTCGACTTCGTCGCCCCTAGCCCTTGACCCCAGCACCACCATTCCCGTCCTCGCCCAAGCCTTGACCCCCTGTATCATCCAACCGCCAACCAACCACCCATCGCCTCCACTGCTCGAACCCACCATCCCGATCGTCTTCTCCCTCCTTGCCGCATCCCCTCCCCTCGTCGTCGATGTCCTGAACACCGTTTCCTGCCTTCCCATCTCCTCCTCTGTTTCGGTGAAGAAACAGAGTATCGACCCCCCCTGCTGTCCCTCGTCGCTGTCGTTGCTCCTCGACTGCTAGTGCCCCGCCGTCAGCCCCTCGAACACCCCTCGAGCCGCTCAATTCGCCGCCGTGTCCCGTCGTTGTTCTCTCTTCCTTGCCCCATCGCTGTTTGGTATGTGGGTGAAGGAGGATCCGTTTCGCCATTTGGTGTTTGGGTTAGGGAGGAGTTGTGGTTTGCTGTGTGCTGTTTGTGGATTCACTGTGTGGGATTGTTTTGCTGTGTTGGTGTTGCACGTAGAGCGCACATGCTTGCGTGCTTTCGTTCATGGTTCGTCGTCCGGGATTCTCATCCCGTTATTCTATATATTCGAAATTATCATCTAACAGGAAAGTCTCTTCTTGAACACCTTTATTGTTTGTGTTCAAGATTCTTTGATCTCCGCAAGTAAATCCCAACCCTTTTTATCATATTCCTATTTGAATTCCGTTAAGTATATTAAGAATTTACATGAGCTAACCCAATATATTCTTAACATTGTGCTTACATATTTGATAAAAAAACCTAGTCCCTCTAGCACATTACATATGCACGTTATACATGAAGAATAACTAGATCCATGTTATAGAATTATTTGATAGTTGAATATGTTCGATTGGATTTGATATGATGAATAGATTACCATGATTGTAAAATTGCATCTTAAATCTAGAAATCTGCATGTTAAACATCTAATAGCACTTTCATTATTAATGATCATGAATTATATGGTTGTATGATAAAGTTGTTGCCTATTCATATCAAAATATGCTTTGGCCTGCTGTTTGTGTCTTTTCGTATCAAAAAATTGACCCTGTTACTGTTGTAATTTGAAATAATTTTTTGAATATGAATTATAGCCCCATGAGTCTATTTTCTAAAATTTTTGACGGATTTGAATTCCGAGTTATCATTTGTGAGATATCTTATTTTTAGTATAGCTGGGCAGCTGGGTCTAAATTTCCAGATTCCCAAATTCATGCATATCTTTCTGTTATATAAATAAATAGAACATGTTAATCGTAAATTAAAAATATTAAATTAATTTGGCTGAGACTAGACATGTGTAGGAACCACCCTGAATTTTTGTAGATTTAATTGATGAGTTTTCTGACCTATTTCGTATATGTTTATACAATCTATAACCTGCTTCCTGAACATAAAATCTGAAAAGAATATAATTTTCACCCTAGTTTCTGTAACTTTTATATGTCGTATGTATATTCGCTGGAACCGGAAGAGAGTATAGTTTCTAGAACTTCCGACGAATCCAGATTTGCTTTTCTGTAATAGCGGGAATATCTGTTCGTACAACAACGTCCTGTTGTCCAGATTTTATGAATTGTGTTGATTTAATATATATGCTCATTGCTTTGCCTGAAATGAGTAGACTTAGTCACACCTAGCATGATACAACCTTGAAACCTTCTTGCATGCTCACATAGGATGAAATAAAATGATAACAAGCCGGGGTATTATGGGTTGACTTAGTAGTGAATAATCGGAGACTGTACTTGTTATGGGTCCCTTGCCAGCTGATTCCCATAAATCCCGAAATCCTCGTAAATTTCCATAATTCCCGTACATCCTGTAAATTCCTGATTACTGGGCTGAGTACATGATATGTTGAGTTCACTATCAGTCTAAAACGTTCACTTGTTTGTTTGCACCGAACCTGTGGAATAGGACGCAATAGTACGTGCACTAGATAAGATAATAAAATGATTAATAACCCACATTTGAAATTTCATGCTTGATGTCGTATACTGTCATCAACACTGGACTTGAATTGAAAATATTAATTAAATGCATGATTAAACATAGACCCTTGACATTTTTACCAATCTTTGATTTTGTTATTGACTTTGATCCATCCCTTATTTTTGATATACCGTGCTCATATTATTCCATGTTTTCTCTACTTGCTGTCCACGACTTGCTCTAAGGACAATATTTTTTCTCTTTTTAGATCATGAGTTTACAGGTACCAAAGGATCACTACCAGAAGGAATTGGTGAGCACCGATTCTAGAAGATGGAGTCCAAGAATAGATTGCTTGAATTAGTTTATGCTATTTTCCCCTTTGAATATTTTCGTTGATATTATACTTTGTTTTGGGCTTTTATGACCCGGAGTTTTTTTATCCCAGCTGTTGGATATTATTATTTGGATTATCTCATTTATTATTGAAGTTGATCTTTGTTTATGTGATTATATCTCCATGCGTGGTTGTGATTGTTATTTCATATTGTTGAGTTAGACTGGTACAACTTATGGATGGTATTTACATTATTTGCTGGGCCTTCGTTACGTACTCGTATCCCTGTATTTTGGGAAGCGGGGCGTGACAAAAAGCTAACTCCTTCTCTTCTACCGCAAATATGCCTCAACGTCCCATTCTTCTTCGTTTTTGGAAGTAGCAATGTTACTCTCCACTGACTTTTTCTTCAACCAAAAAGCTTTTGCCATGTGACCCTTCTTCCCGCAATTGTAGTACTTCCCTTCAAACTTTCTGTTGTTGCCATGATTCTTCGAAGCCCCCCCTGTACGATTACATCCATATCTTTGATGCCTTTTTGCCTTGTCATCATTCTTTTTAGATCCACCAAATGTATGTTGCTTGGGATTTCGTCTGCTTTTATTGGCGTAGAGTGCTTCCTCCTCACCTGTAACACCCCGAATTCCAAATAAGACTGAATTTGAGATTCCTCAAGATCTTTACACTTTACTTCGTACAATTTTACAAGAAAATTAAAACTTTTCATAATACATCAGAGTCTTATATTTGTTACACAGCGGAAGACAAAATAAATTAAAGTAATACAATTACAACATCTTTAACTTTTAACTAAAATCAACAGCAGCAATTCCACTTTGCAACTTCATGAAACTCCAATACCTGCATGTAAAGCTGTGGGCACGTCAGTTGATTACAACCGACGAAATGTTATACACGGCGAAAACAGTATAACGATCGATCCTCTCTATGCCGAAAACAGTATAACGATCTCCATACTTTAACAAAACACAAACTTGAATAAAATAAAGTGTTACTCTAAAACCTGTAAGTGTATGCCATGCCTTAATGCCTAATGCAGATATTGTTATACTAGGATGACACTAATGCATACTTGTTCGGATCCTATGCATTCCATACTACATAGGTCCGAGGGCAAGCACCTACATACTCCACAATAAAGGGTTCGATCCCTCGCCATGACAACTACCCGTAATAAGACAAAGTTGAGACGTTCCACGAGTACGGATACCAATCCCGGGGAACCGCCGCAACAAATCCCCCGCTCGACTGTTATATAGAATCCTCGTCGTGCGAACCTCTCGCAAATGCCCCTCTAGCCCCGGTATGTATATACATAGAGAACGGCAAACTATCCGCCCAACTACGCATAGTCCCAGATTTAAAATAAAAGCTCGTCTCCCACGAGGCAACCACAGTCCCGAAGAACCGCCGCAACAAATCCCCCGCACGACTGGGTCTATAGTCCCGATGAACCGCCACAATAAGCCCACCGCCCAACTATATAGAGTGCCCCACTTACGTTTGCCTAGGTCTTACTACATCTTCACTTATGTGCCTAATTCTTAAGTTCAAGACAAATTTGACAAACCTAGAATTAGTTTTATCTCCTGCCGGACTTAATCACCAAATACGAGATAGCTTCATGGCCATATCTCAAAAATATATCTCAAGTCTTTCGTTTCAACAGTGCCGATACCCGAGGTCTTACTAACTCTAAATCATACTTTTTCATGTACAAGAATTCATAGGTACGCATACCCTTCATCATATCTTAAACTTAATCAACTTCAATTTAATTCACAACTTAATCAATGTCTCATCTTTAGCACTAATCAGTGTCCCATTTTAGCACTATTCATGATCTACTTTTTCACTCTTAATTCTTTCAAATCAATGATTCTACTCATGCTTTCATTTAATTAAATTCATTAACAATTTGAGTACATATAGGAATCTAGAATTTCTCAATCAATATAAATGCATAATCTTAACAAGAAGACTAATTCTCACATCGAAGTCTTTACTTTTGTTCTAATGATAAATATCATGTTCTTTGATATGGCTAAAAATGGGGGTAAATTGGAACCGTTCAAAGTGGGCACGAATCTTAAAGTCTCAGGGGCGAGATGGTAATTTCACCTACAGACGGGTCCAAATTGGGTACCGGGTTTCTCCTTTTGGACCCGCTAGCCCATGAACGAATCTGTTCGGTAGAGAACGGGTCTCAACCCGTTAAGGACCAGCTCAACGGGATAGGAGGAAATCCCATCTCGTCCTTATCCGCTGGAGGTGGTTACAACCACTTCTATCCAGTCACACCAGGAAGTAGGGATTGGATCTTATCCCGAAGCAGATTCCTATGGCGACTATAAATACCCCCTACCTCCTACTGTCACAGGTGATCACACTTTGCACACTTGAGCTCTTTCCTTTCACTTTTTCTGTGTATTGACAAGAGTGTCGGAGGGTTCATCGCCAGAATCCATCCTAGTATTTCGAACGTTTGTGCAGGTTCGCAGGAGCTTCAAGGAGTCAATTTGCCAACAAGGAAGAAGAGGGATTCAGCCGGTTCAAGTTCCTACGAACCTACAAATCTCATCTATTGCCCCCACACCAGATTCAGCGGCAACAGATTGGCGCAGTCTGTGGGAACATCTCCACAAGCAATCCAACCTTCCTCCTTTCACCAAAGCCACTCCCAGCAATGCCTCCCAAGAAGAGATCTGCAAACTCCAATCGAAGAACAACCACTTCTCCTCCTCCTCCTCCTCTGCAGGGGGATCTCCCTCCGCCCAACCAACCGACCCTGCAGCTCGATCCCCAGGCTCCGCAGTCCGTTCAGCAGCCTTTGGGATCCCAACCCACAGTGGGGGAGCACTCTCGACGAAGCCGCCACAAGCAACCTGTACATCAGGTTCATGTTTCCATCCACAATGCCGACACGGACTCTATGGCTTCTCACACCCCTCCCATTCCGAAGGACCTGCAGGATGTAATCAACAATTAGCAGACCAAGTATGGACCCGACCTTCGTACCCGTCTGGATGAGAGGCGGACCTGTAAGGCGAACCCTCGCCATGAGGACCAGAGGGATCGGTCACCATGCCGATCAGACCGTGGGAGGTCCCACTCTCCCGGGAGGCGAATAGAGTCACCCCAACACCGTCCAAGATGGAGTCGCTCCCCGGCTGGCCGTCCTGCGCCTCGTGTCCAGCAGGAGCAGGAGGCCCCTATCACAAGAGCAGAATTTCAGCAATTCCAGGAGGCAGTTCTTCGGGCGCTCAATGCTGCCCCTAACAATGGCCATCGGGCTCCTAGCCCTCTGCCAGCTCCTCGCCATCCTCACCACTCCCGCAGTCCTCGACAAGCTCCTCGCCATCCTTATCGCTCCCGAAGTCCTCGACCGGCTCAGAGCCATCCTCGCCGTTCCCGAATTCCCAGGCTCCGAGCCATCGCCGCCCCTCTCCTGACCTTCACCGCCGCTCCCGGAGTCCGCAGCCTACTCCGAGCCACCCCCATCGTTCTATTAGTCCACCTTCTACTCAGAGCCATCGCCGTCGCAGTCCCACCCCTCCTCGACATGGGAGGAGTCTCGAGGCTCAGCAAGACAAGACCGAAGGGAGGAATCGGTCTACCGCCGTCTCCACGAGATGGAGAGGCGCCTCGGCCAACTCGACCGAGATGAAGAATGACGGGCCAGGGACCTCCGCCCAAGCAGGCCCCCATTCTCTGCACCATCATGGAGGCTCCAGTTCCAGACAACTTCAAGCCTCCATATTTCGAGACCTATACCGGGGAGTCGACTCCGCAGATCATATTGAGAGTTTCAAAACTCTCATGATGATCCACCATGCATCCGATGCCCTCCTCTGCAAGACCTTCCCGGCCACACTTAAGGGGCCAGCCCGTGAATGGTACTCTCAACTTGCACTAGCATCTATCTTCTCCTTCGACCAGTTCGAGGACATTTTTCTTACACATTTTCTGAGCAGTCGCCGCACTGAGAAGACGAGCGCCTCCCTACTGTTCCTCAGTCAAAAGAAGAGCAAACGGTTGAGAGACTATGTCAAGCGCTTCACTGCTGAAGCCAGGTCCATCGCTTCCTTGGAACCATCGGTCGCCACTGTCGCCTTCCAATCCAACGTCCTCAATGCTGACCTCAAGGCGTCCCTCGCCAAGAAGCCCTCGCGGGACTTCTCAGAGCTCCTACTCCGGAGCGAGAAGTACATCCGAGCGGAAGAAGCTCTCCACCGCCTCACCTTTGAAGTGTCTTCTTCTGTGAACAAGCAAAAGGGTCCAGAAGAAGAAGAAGCTAAGAAGCTCCACAAGGACAATGGGGGTCAGCATCGTCGTCGTCCTCCTCCTCGGTTCGAGAAATTCACTCTGCTAAAGGCGAGTGTGTCCGCCATCCTGATGGAGATCAGGAATGAGGGACTCCTACTTCCTCCTCCCAAGATTAATACCCCGGGAAAGAGGAAAGATTGGAACAAAAGGTGCCATTTCCATCGGGACCACATGCACGACACGGATGAATGTCGGTCCCTTAAAGATGAGAATGAGGCCCTCATCCAGAGGGGGTAGCTCACTCGCTTCGTCAGGAAGGACAGGACCGATCCGCCCCCTCCGCCCAGGGGAGGTAATAGGCGAGCAGAGCAGCATGCGGAGCCTCCGGAGGTTGAAACAGAGGCCATCCTAAACTTGATACATGGAGGCCCAATGGGGGGAGATTCCAACTCCTCCCAAAAAGCCTTTGTTAGGGAAGTCAATTCCGTGCAGAGCCATCCTCCCCCCAGAGGCTTAGGAGTCCCTGTGACATTCTCCGATCGGGACTTGGAAGGCATCCGCACACCCCACTGCGATGCCCACGTCATCAACCTCCGAATGGCAAACTTCGACGTTCGACGAATTTTAGTGGACAACGGAAGCTTCGTCAACATCTTGTTCTTGGAGTCCTTTAAAGGCCTCCAGCTATCGAAGGACCGGCTCAAGCCCGCAGGCTACACTCTTCACGGGTTTACTGGGGTCGCGGTGACGGTTGAGAGAGTGATAACCCTCGACGTAACTACTGGAAAGGCCCCGACAACTCGCACGGAGACGATGGACTTCATGGTGGTCGACGTCAAGGCTTCCTATAATGTTATCCTGGGTAGACCAGGTTTGGCCGCGCTTCAAGCCATCCCCTCAGCCTACCACATGAAGATGAAGTTCCCAACGCCCTCAGGAGTGGGAGAAGTGAGGGGAAGCTAAGAAGCGGCTCGGAAGTGCTATATGACCTCGATGGGGAGGGGGGGAATCTGGTTCTCTCTTTAGAAGCACTTGAACTTCCTCAGGAAGGCGGTCAAACTATCTCCGAGCCTGTGGACGAATTAGAGGAAGTGGCCTTTTCCGAAGAAGACACCACTAAGACATTCCGCATCAGCAAGGCTCTCTGCCCTCCCTTAAGCAAGACATCTCCCGGTGCATACGGGAGAACCACAACCTCTTTGCCTGGACTGCAGCCGATATGCCCGGGATCTCAGAGGAGCTCTCAATGCACCATCTGAGCGTCACTCCTGGGGTCAAGCCTGTCCAACAAAAGAGGCGGAAGTTTGCTCCCGAGTGACAACAGGCAATCAAAGAGGAGGTTGAGAAGCCTTTTCAGGGTACAATCACACCCGGATGTTCCCTCCCGACATCCCGAAGATTTCGTTCGTAACGGACCAAGGCCTTTACTGCTACCGAGTTATGCCGTTCGGCTTGAAAAATGCTGGAGCAACGTATCAGCGCCTTGTGAACAGGGTCTTCCAAGACCAAATTGGCCGAAACATTGAGGTCTACGTAGACGACATGTTGGTCAAGAGCACCCGAGGGCAGGAACATGTTATCGACCTTCAACAAGCCATTGGGGTGCTCAGGAGGTACAATATGAGACTGAACCCAAAAAAGTGTGCGTTCGGAGTCTCGTCTGGCAAATTTTTGGGGTTTATGGTCAGCCAGATGGGAATAGAGGCCAACCCCGAAAAGATCCAGGCCATTCTCAAGATGGCTCCTCCCTCCAACGTCAAAGAAGTATAGAGGCTCACAGGTCACCTCGCCGCGATTGGGCAATTCCTTTCCATGTCCGGGGAGAAGTGCCTTCCTTTCTTCAAGGCCCTCAAGGGGGCTAAAGGCTTCGAGTGGGGACAACAGCAACAGAAGTCCTTCGACAAGCTCAAGGAATATTTAGCCAACCCCCCTCTCCTGAGCAAGCTAGCACCTGGGGAAGTCCTTTACCTCTATCTCGCAGCTTCGGAGCAGACGCTCAGTGTGGTCCTTGTAAGGGAATAGGATAAGACGTAGAAACCCATCTATTATGTGAGTAAGGTGCTTCGCGACGCCAAACTCCGTTACCCGAAGCTGGAGAAGATGGCTCTCGCCTTGGTCATGGTAGCCCGGAAGCTTTGCCCCTACTTCCAATCTCATTCGGTGGTCGTCCTTACCGACTGGCCACTGAAATAAGTTCTCCACAAGCCCGAGACCTCCAGGCAGCTCATGAAATGGTCCATCGAGCTGAGTCAGCATGACATCAACTACCAGCCCAGAACGGCGATAAAGGCCCAAGCTCTGGCTGAGTTCATTGTGGAGAACACCATCCCCGACTCATGCGAGTTGCCTGCCGACCCCTTGATCTGGACCGTTTATGTAGACGGGTCCTCTTGCGCCGATGAGAGCGGGGCTGGCATCATCTTAACTGGCCCCGATGCCTTCGTCCTCCAATACTCCCTCCGCCTAAACTTCCCGGCATCAAACAATGAGGCAGAGTATAAGGCCCTCATAGCAGGGCTCTGCATGGCTCACAAGGCGAGTGCCGAGCGAGTAAGGGTCTTCAGCGAATCCCAGTTAGTCGTCAACCAGGTGTCCGGGGAATACAAGGCTAGAGACGAGCGTATAGCCAAGTACTTGGCAAAGGTGAAGGGGCTTCTGGTTTTATTTGAAGATATTCAGCTCCAACGCGTCCCTCGAGAGGAAAATGTGCAGGTAGATGCTCTCTCTAAACTCGCCTCCTCCTCCCTCCAAGGTCTAGAGCGGACCGTCTTGATAGAGGTCCTTCTCAGACCCAGCATTGATGAAGATGACCCAGAGCCAATGGAAGTCTACCCCTTAACACTTGGGAAAAACTGGATGAAGCCCCTCCTCGAGTATCTCAGGGACGAAGTCCTTCCTAAAGACCCGAAAGAGGCTAGGAGGATCAGGATGCGAGCTGAGCGGTACACATTCCTTGATGGAGTCATGTACAAATGCTCTTACACTCAGATAGACGGGCGACCCTATCTGAGATGCCTCTCCCCGGAAGAAGCACTCTATGCCCTAAGAGAAGCCCATGACGGTATGTGCGGCACGCACATGGGAGCGAGATCCCTCGCCCGTAAGCTCCTGAACTACGGCTACTTCTGGCCCACACTATTGAGTTACTCCGAGGAATACGTCCTCCAATGCGACGCCTGCCAGAAATTTGCCCCGATTCATCGCCTACCCCAAGCCCAACTCACCTCCTTGGCAAGCCTGATTCTCTTTGCAATGTGGGGGATGGATTTGCTCGGACCTTTTCCCCCAGCGCCGGACCAGCTGAAGTTCTTAATAGTAGCAGTAGACTACTTCTCAAAATGGATCGAGGCCGAACCTCTTTTAACAATCACCGAGCACAAGGTCTAGAAGTTCTTTTGGAAGAACATCGTTTGCCGGTTCGGGATACCTCGCATCCTCGTAACCGACAACGGGACCCAATTCACGGGAGCAACCTTCTGTAGTTTTTGCGAAGACCTTGGCATTCAGCAGTGCTTCTCTTCGGTAGCTCAGCCTTAGTCCAATGGCCAAGCGGAGAACGCAAACCAAAAAATCCTCTCTGGCTTGAAGAAGAGGCTTGACAAATCCACCAAGGGGCTATGGGTCGAGCAACTCTCCAATGTTCTTTGGAACTATCGCACCACCAAAAGAACTCCGACGGGGGAGTCCCCCTTCAACCTCACGTATGGTTCAGAAGCTCTCCTCCCTTTGGAAGTGGGTCTCCCTTCACCTCGGCTGATAGCCTACAACGAAGCTCAAAATGCAAACCAGCTTTGCAACTGCCGAGACCTCATAGACGAGATCCGTGAGAGAGCCATAATTCGACAAGAGACCTACCGCCACAGGATCACTCAAGCTTACAATAAGAGGGTGCGGCCAGCCAATCTAACAGAGGGTGACCTAGTGCTCAGAAAGTTGTCGATCTCTGATCCAAGCAAGAGGGGCAAGTTGGCACCAAATTGGGAAGGACCATATAGGGTCTCCAGACTTGTTCGCCCAGGAGCGTATCAACTCGAAGACCCAGGGGGCAAGAAGATACCGAGTACATGGAACACAGAGCACTTGATGAAGTATCGAGAGGGTGTCTAAATACCGCTCCAAGCAACTTCTCCAAGAGCGCTCCAGAAGACATGTCTAGAGTTCTTACTTGTATTTTCTTGTTATCAAAGTGTAAAGGCGGCTCGCAAATTAGAAGCGGCCGCCCATTTGTTCTCAATAAAAAGAAGTCTCTTCTTCTCAAAGTTCTCTATTTTTGGGCACTCTAACTCTGCTTATAATTTTTAAAAATTTTTTTGCATTAAAATGACATGCTTGGAGTCCAACACTTGGTTCGACTCCACTTCCACTACTTGCTTCTAAGCAAGTAAAGAGCGGATCACCATTCGGAATTGCTCCTGCAGTTGTTGATATTTTCTAAACGACAAGCTTGGAGTCCAACACTTGGTTCGACTCCGCTTCCACTACTTGCTTCTAAGCGAGTAAAGAGCAGATCACCATTCAAAATTGCTCCTGCAGCTGTTGATATTTTCTAAACGACAAGCTTGGAATCCAACACTTGGTTCGACTCCGCTTCCACTACTTGCTTCTAAGCGAGTAAAGAGCGGATCACCATTCGAAATTGCTCCTGCAGCTGTTGATATTTTCTAAACGACAAGCTTGGAGTCCAACACTTAGTTCGACTTTGCTTCAACTACTTGTTTCTAAGCAAGTAAAGAGCGGATCACCATTCGGAATTGCTCTTGCAGCTATTGATATTTTCTAAACGACAAGCTTGGAGTCCAACACTTGGTTCGACTCTGCTCCAACTACTTGCTTTTAAGCGAGTAAAGAGCGGATCACCATTAGAAATTGCTCCTGCAGCCGTCAGTATTTTCTAAACAATAAGTTCGGGGTCTAACACTTGGTTCGAAGCGACTTTTGCTACTCGCAAACGAGTAAGTACAAAACGTCCCACCATTCAAAATTGTTCCTACAACCGTGGACAACTACAACAACTAGCAAAACACACGAGTACGAAAACAAGTATTATTTCATTAAAGTTTGAGAAACAAGTCTAATCACAAGACCAACTACTCATCTTTACTACGAGATATGACACTTGTAAAACCAAAAATACAAGACTGCAGAAACCTAAGACCTACTTCAATGCCTCCTAGGCGCGGGGTTACTTCGATTAAGAGACACACAGGGCCGACGAATGTTGTACTGTCGACACCCTGTCTAGGCGCTCGTCTCCAGACTGGCGAGCCGAGAAGCATCGTCGGCACCTATCCTAACAGTGGCTCCAACAGATGCTCCGCTCGATGAAACTGCCACACCACTTTGGGCATCGTCTGGGCTTCGATGCATTGATGGAGAGCGATGCGCGAGCTCATAGAAAGTTATCCCTCTATCACGCTCTTCGCGAGTGCAAGAAGTGGATCTAACATTGCTCCGCTCGGGTTGTGGTTGAAGACGGGCGACCTCTGCCTCGAGCTCGACAATTCGCTCTTTAAGTGAGTCGTCTTTCACCTTTATCTTTAGACGAGGCAGTCGCGCCGAGCTCGCACCGCGAGAACTGTTGGCGATTGTCCGCCGAAGGTGAGCAACTTCCATACTCTTGCCAACAGTGACCTTCTTCAGCTCGTCCCTCTCTGCTCTCACCTTCGTCAGAGAATGTTGAAGACGCTTATATCTTAAGCTGAGGTTGACAGCCGCTGATGAGCCCGTATCATTGCCTTCGGGGGTTGACTCGCAAAGCCTCTCCTCCAGCCGCCTGATCTCGAGGTTTCGATGGGTTAAGATCAATCTCAGGAGATTCCACTTGCGTTCCGCTTTGCGAAGCTCCCACTCTACTTCGCGAAGCCGCTCTCGGCTTCTAGCAAGGCACAACTTTGTCACCCCTAGACCAACCTCGGGACGAGCCTCTGCGACCACATGAGGCACTTCGGCGAGTGGCATCACTTCGACAATCTGAAAAGGCCAAGTCAAACCGTTGTGAACACTTAGCCAAAATTTCAAGCAAGTCGTCGTGGACACTTAGTCAAATTTCAAAAAGTTTGTGAACACTTAGCCCAAATTTCAAGCAAGTCATCGTGGACACTTAGTCAAATTTCGAAAAGTTTGTGAACACTTAGCCCAAATTTCAAGCAAGTCGTCGTGGACACTTAGTCAAATTTCGAAAAGTTTGTTCATTTCATTTAAGTTTGGAAAGATATATGCGGTGGCCAGTCCGCAATTAGGCGACACATTGCTGATCTAAAAAAAAAAGAGAAAATAGGAAACTAAATTTGAGGCTCGACCTCTTTCTCGTGGCGGCTCGCAGCTGCGGGATCAGACTCCTCCGGAGCAGCGACTATCGCAAGGGGCATGACCTCGGATCCCGGCACGTCACCGACGACCTCAACTTCGGCATCCGTATCACCATCCCCTCCCTCATCCTCATCTGACTCTTCATCGAAGCCCGGGACGTGGTCGGGGAAGAGGCGCCACTCGGAGCAGTCGACTTCGGGGAAGCGTTCGGTCACTTGCTCGATGGCGCGAGCATAAGCCTTGGCCATATTGACTGCAAGGAACCCTTGGGCCTTCTCCATAGTTGCGGCTTTAGCCTCCTTCGCGGCCGTGACCGTGGTAGATTCGATAGCTTCTTCCTGCTGCTTCGCTGCTGCCTCCTTCGGTCAAAGCAGATCAGCCTCGAGCTTCTTCAAGAGGCTGTCGAGGTACTCCAACCTCGTCGTCTTCCCGTCTGCCTCGTCCTTCAGTTTATCGAACTCGTTCACGATCCGAGCTTTCTCCGCCCGAGCTTTATCAACCTCCTTCTTCAGGTCCTTCTTGAGTTTAGTTATCTTCTCCATAAGATGACCGAAGTGACAGGTTATTTGCAGATGGAAGACAAGTTAGCATGAAAACCAAAGACAAAAAATATACAAGTATACAACCAACAAAACTGCGCTACTCACCGACACCGCTGCTCGGGTGATCTCGAGGGCATCATCCCCAACACCGCCGGCATCCATGGCGGCGCGATCCTTTGGCATCGCTATATGTTTGACGGCCTGCATGCTTGACGTCGAGTCACCGAGGAATCTTCCAGCTTCCGGACCTGCCAGTCCGAAAAAAAAATTTTCTTGTGTTCCTCGGTCAGGAACACTTCGGCCTCGGCTGTCAGCGGTGCTGCCTCCATCCCCAGAGTGGCCGCCATTGGGAACTTGCCTGCCTCGGTTGATGCGGAGGTCGCTACCGTTGCCACCTTTGGGGCCAAGGCGGCCGACACCGATGCTTTCTCGACGGTGCTGGCGACCGTCTTCGTCCTCGGGGAAGGCACCTTTGAGACGACCCTCTTTCGCTTCCTCGGAGCCTTGCTGCCGAGTGCTGCCCTCTGAGCCAACACAGCTTCGTAGTCCATGGTTCCTGCGATAGAAGAAAGTGTGATTAAACGCAAGTAAAAACCAAGCAAGAAAAGAAAAACAAAAGGGGAAAACCGCATACTAGGGTCTATGCGGCTGAGCCCCCCCGTAGAGCGCCTCTCTGTCAGGTCCCTCCAATCGAATGTTGGTCGGTCGAGGAGAACCTGAACCATTTCTTCTTCATTGGGGTAGAGCACCGGAAGCTCTTTCACCCTCTTCGTCACTTCTTCGATCCAATATAAGGCGATACACCACGGCTCGCGACTCCGGATGATGAGGTACTTATCTCACCAATGTTTTATCGAGTCGGGGCAGCTGATGAGCCGAGCACCATGCCTCGGAGCCAGGTAGAACCTGAACTCTGACTACTGTTGCTGATGAAGCCGGTATAGTGTATGAAGCACCCTTAGATCAGGCTCGATCTCGGCCGCCTGGCAATGGAGGACGAACACATTGATCACCTTCCACCCATTTGACATGAGCTGAATGGGGCTGATGCCGAACCACCACAGAACTTGGATGGCAAAGGGGTGGAGTGGCAGACGCGCCCCGACAATGAAGGCGTCAACTGGCCAAAAGCACATATCCACCGGAATCGGCGAATTGGCCCTTACTCCGGGACCGGGCAGCATCAGCTCGAACTCCACGGGGATCTGAAAGCAACCCCAGATCGCTACTAAGTCCACCTCGTTGAGGATTGAGATAGTGTCATCGACTTCCGAAGTCTCCCTCGCGAGGTTCTCCTCAAAACCCCGCCCCCTTCCGTATACTATTCGTTCGGCGTGTTCCTCCGAAAGTTCCCGAACCCTGTGGAGTCCTGTCAGAACGCCTGGCAATCTCTCGAACTCCCCCATTCTGCTCGGGTTCTCCACTATGTTCTCCACTACCACCGAAGTAGGTGCTTCGACGCCTTTGCCCATGTCGACGAGAGGAACCTGGCTTGGAGATGGCTCATCGGCAGCGGAGGGGGAGGGCTCTGAACTCGGGGGAAGGATAGACATTTGCTAAAAAATAAACTAAGTGTTGAGTTACCTTGAAGTGACAACTGCGGTCGGAAAGAGCGGTCGGAAAGATCACCGGAAAACGGTCAGTTGTCACCAGAAGCTCTCGTTAGTGAAAACCTATCGCCTGAGTAAAAATATGAGAAATGAACAAGTGAAGGGGGGGGGGGGTGAAGTCTTATAGAGGTAGCACACAAAACGAGAATAATGGGCTCCAAGAGTTCAACGGTCAGGCCCATTTACCACAAGACGACAAAGAAATATGACCGCCTCTCTAATGGTCAACGGTCAAATGGTCAAAAGTCCACGTGTCATGAACTAGTCACCAATGAATTGTCAACATGTCACCAAAAAGCTTCGGCACGCCTTGCCGAGCATTCTTGCCACCGATGTCCAAACGTAAGAAAAAATCTCACTTGGACTTCGGCACACTTCGCCGAGCGTTCTTGCCTGTAACGCCCCGAATTCCAAATAAGACCGAATTCGAGATTTCACAGGATCTTTACTTCACTTCGTATAATTTTACAAGGAATTTAAAACTTTTCTCAATAATATATCAGAGTTCAAATACAACTTTGTTTACAGAGCAGAAGAATACAATGAAATACAACAATGAGAATGATATACAATTTATACAATCTTTAACAAATAATAATTCAACAGCACCGAAATCAACTTTACTCCTTCTTGAATATGTCCATCTCCTGCATAATAAACTGTGGGTATGTCAGTTGATTACAACTGACGAAATGTTATACATGGCTATTCTCTCTATGCCGGGAACAGTATAACGATCTCAATACTTTAACAAACATCACAAATTTGAATGAACAATAAAGTGTTAAATGTGACTACGCTAAACATGTAAGTGTATGCCATGCCTTAATGCCTAATGCACACAATTTATACTAGGATGATACTAATGCACACTTGTTCGGATTCTATGCATCCCATACTACATAGGGTCGAGGGCAAGCACCTACATATTCCACATTAAAGGGTTCGATCCCTCGCCATGACAATTACCCAGTAATAAGACAAAGTTGAGATATTCCACAAGTACGGATCCCAGCCCCGGAGAATCGCCGTAGCCAATCCCCCGCCCGACTGTTATACAGACTCCTCATCGTGCGAACCTTCTGCAAGTGCCCTTCTAGCCCCAGTATACGCATATACATAGAGTACGAAAAACTATCCGCCCGACTACGCATAGTCCCGGATTTCAATAAAACTCGTCTTCCACAGAGCAACCTCAGTCCACCGACTGGGTCTATAGTCCCGGTGAATCACCGCAGCTAACCCACCGCCCGACTATATAGAGTGCCCACTTACGTTTGCCTAGGTCTTTCTACATCTTCCCTTATGTGCCTAATTATTTAGTTCAAGACATGAATGAATTCCAATCCTAGAATTAGTTTTACCTCCTATCGGACTTAATCAACAAAAAATACGAGATAGCTCCACGACCATATCTCAATTTATATTTCAAATCTTTCATTTCAAAAAGTGCCGGTACCCGAGGTCTCACAAATTCTAAATCACAACTTTTTTATGTACAAGAAACCATGGGTACACATACCCTTCAACATATCTCAAACTTATCCACAATTTGATCTATGTCTTATTTAGCATCAATCATAATTCTCTTATTCGTTCATAGTTCATTCATGAATCAACAACAATAGCAATTTCATTTGCAAATTTTAAACTCATGAAGTATCTCCAATTAATCAAAATACAATCTCTTCAAGAGAAAATAATTTACAACTTAATCAATGTTTCATTTTAGCACGAATCAACGTCTCATTTTTAGCACTAATCATGTTTTACTTTCCACTCTTAATTCTTTCTCGTGAACACTTATTATCATATAGAAATATAGAATTTCACATTCAGCATAAAATTGCACAATTTCAACAAGAGAACTAATTTTTCTCATCAAAATATTTACTTTTCTTCTAAGGATAAAAATCAAGTTTTTAAGATAATTAACTTGAGAACAAATCTCATTCCATCTCAAAGGTTTCTTTTTACTACTCAAATATACATGAAAAATCTTTCAAACAATTTTAATAAATCCTTCATCACATTTTATAAACACTAGGATTTTTCCATTTTTTAAATGCCTTTTTAAACTCACTAAATTATTTTAAAACCATAAAAAAAATATAAGTTGCCACTGGGTCTCGAACCAGTGAAGCCCCAGACAGCGACCAAAGGCCCACCGCAAACCAGAGAGTCCAAGTGGACTCTTTGTCCAAATTCTTAATCTAAACTGATTATATACTGAGTGTTGGGCTCTGTTTGTATTG